>JAEHOE010000024.1:0-600000 GCA_016858145.1 Edaphochlamys debaryana | reverse complement strand
GCCGTCAGACGCGGTGGCGGAGCTGGCGGCGCGTTCGGGGCAGGACAACCCATGGCGCGCCTGGAAGCTGCTCACCGCATCTCTGCAGATGCCGTTCCCAGGTGACAGGAACAGGGCTTGGGACTACGGGTATGCTTAAGTGCCTCGTTGAGTGGGCTCCCCAGGGCTGGGCCTAACCGGATTGGTCTTGCGGTCTAGCGTAAGGCTTGCGTTCTCTGCCCTCCTCTGTGTTGCGTGCAGGCTCCCCGGACGGCTGGGAGCTGTCGATGCTGGGGTACGGCAGCCTCGCGGCCCTCATCAACGACCCCCGGCGAGAGCCCTGGATGCGGGGCAATGGCGCGGGGGATGCCCCGGCACAAGATGCCAGCTGCGCGGTGGGTAGTGGGGGCTGTGATAGTTGGCCAAGTTGCTCAGCCCACTTTCATCCGGACCCCTCCCCAACCACAACCCCGATTCTATGCTCCGGCCTTTATCTCACCACGCGGGTGCCAGATCCCATCCATCCTGTCCCTCCACGTTACTCCACGCAACCAACTCCTCCGAACCATCCCAACCCCCCTACCCCGCCAGGTCGTGCCCGTGTCCGTCCGCGGCCTGACTCTGCCGGTGGTGGTGGCCCTGCGCGACATCCAGCCCGGGGAGCAGCTGCTGCGGGACTACGGGGCGGACTGGTGGACGGCGTTCAAGGGCGCGTGGGGCATGGCACAACACAAGGGCCTGTCTGCCAGCGCGATCCTGCACCCCCGGCAGGAGCTTGACGCCCTTTCAGAGTCGCAATGATGCAATGCATGGATGTGGTGATGGGCTGCCGCCTGTGCAGGTAAGGAGCGGGGTCATAAGGGCGTTTTGCTGGCCTGCTGGCCGTGTGCTCTATCCATGGCCGCGCACACCACTCCCGGTGGCCCACGTTGGTCGGGTACCATCGACCATGCCACGGACCCCGACCCGTCAATTGACCAACGGCTCAGCAACAAAGGGCGGCATCAGGGCTGTGCATTGAAAGTATTGTGCGGTCTGGGGCGCGGGAGTGGAAGGCGGGCTTCCGGGAGCACCTGCGAGACGCCTTTGGGTGGTCGCGTGTGTGCCCGGGGCCCGGCATGCCGACATGTCTCACCGGTCCCGACTCCCGGGCGTGTGGTATGATGCTGGGCGCTGCTCTACGCCGCGGTGACAAAGTTCCGCCAGCCTCCCAAAGTCCCCCGACCCCCCCCGACCGACGACCGACCGAGAACTTTAGGCCCCCATAACTTTGCAATTAAGCCTCCGTTTTTATTTCTGAAAGTGATTCGGGATCATCACGGCAAGCTCTGTTCAGATGAGGCATGATGTATGTCTGGCGAGGTCCTACCCCCCCCCTGTTGTGATGTACCGTAAGTGTGTCAGCGTGAGCGCCGACGACACTGCGGCGTGGGGGCTCGTGTGGCGTGTGTGGGTGCGGAGAGTAGAAGAACATCTTGGGAGGGGGCGGAGGGGGCTCGGCGCGGGTCTAAAATGCGGTGAGCGTGCGCTGCATGGCACGCCTGTGGGGTTGCCCGCTCGCTGGATTTGCACCAGACGCCCATTGCCCCATACGCCACCTCGACATACTGCTGTTAACGCGCTGAAGCTGAACCGCAAGACATTTTGCCAGCCCGATGCCCCGCGACAGCTTTGCATGCGACTTTGCTCATCCCTCTCTCAGACAACCTTGCAGTAAGGCTTAGATTGGCAAGAGACTTCCGTTGAGGCGAGAGAGGGCGGCGTTGCAAGCGGGCCCAAGCGGGCCTCGCAACCAGCGGCGCTGGAGCTTCCTATGCGCCGCTTGCTCTGAGAAAGATGACAGAAGTGACGCCGATGGTGGACAGAGGCGGAGCGGCTGCTCCCTGCGAGGGTGAGTTTGAGAATCCAGGCAATCGGCGACAGGCGCCTCGTTGCTGCCGCGCGTGTGCTCGAGGCGCGACGCTTCGACACAGACAGCCGTCTCAAAGTTGCCAGCCTGCATCCGTGATGCGAACCGCGGGAGCCTTGGACTCGGCGACTCGCCCGTGACCGGCGCGCAGCGCGTCGCGAGCAGCCCGCTCGCCAGCGCTGCTCTCCAGGCCAGCCAGCAACCTATGTAATGTTGCCGGTGCGATAGGCGTCGCTGCTGCCAACTCCCGCCCCAACCCCCCGATCCCCCTTCTCGGCATCCGCACACGGCATCCCCACACGGCGACGTCCACCAACTTCCCCTCTCCAACCTCACCACCAGGCGTTCCGGAGGGTGGCACCGTTGACCGTAGCCGCTCCCCCGGCCGCACAGCAGACGGGAAGGGCAAGGACGCGGTCGCCTGCTCCCCCATGCTCCAGCGCTCCTTTGAGGCGCCCGCAGCGGTGGTGGGCGAGCCCCCGCCTTCGCCACGACTTCCGCCCCCGTCACCTTCAAACCCAACTCAGCCATCAAATCAGCCCAGCATGACAGCCGCTGCCAAGCCGCCACACCCCGACACCCCACTTGCCCCGCCACCGCCGGCGTCTGAGCGGGGGCCAAACGGTCTGCAGAGCCCGCTCAGTTCATGTCGCGCGCCCCTGGTGCGGAGGGGCTCAGGCCCCACCGGAAACGACACCACCAGCTGCCGGCGCCAAGACGGGGGCAGGGCCGAGGATGAGCACCAAGCCTCCAGGCCTGCGTCGCCCAGCCCACATGCGATGCGACGCGGGAGCGCAACTCTGGGCGAGTCACCTGGCGGCATGGACCGGCTGAAGGGGCAGTCGTCCCAGCTTCTGCCCGATCCCGATGCAAGCGCCGCCAGTCGGCGGCAGCGTCGGGACGAGGGCAGCGAGCGGAGGCGGGACCGGGACCGGGACCGGAGCAAGCACCGCTCTCCGTCCCGGGGCGGAGGGGCTCGTGGGGGCGGGCCGAAGGATAGCTACGGAGCGGCTGACAGCCGGCAGCGCAGCAGCCCAGGCTCCACCAAGTCCCGGAGCCGGCAGCGGAGTCACAGCCGCAGCAGAAGCCGAAGCCGGCGGACGCAAGGCAGGAGAGAGGGAAGCCTGTCTCACAGCCGGAAGCGGGACCGGTCGCGCAGTCTCGATGGAGACGCCGTGGGGAGCGGGCGTGGGGACCGGTCCCCGAGCAGACGCGAGGACGGGGGTCGGTCTCACAGCAGGACCCAGAAGGGCGGACGGGAGGGTCCCGCTACCCCCAACTGCGTGCAGGCTCAGCAGCCCCGGGCGCTCCCGAGTCCGCCCCAGGCCCCTAGCGCTTCCAGGTCGGTGCCGGCCTCACTCCCTCAGGGGACCCCTCTAACCCCCGGAGACCGCGGGGGCCAGGCGCCGGGTGCTGGCGGTGGGGTCAGCCATGGAGGCCGCGGCGGTCCCGCGCCAGCTGCAGCTGGAGGTGGGATTCGGTTGGGCGCGGATGACGGAGGGCCCGGGAGCCATGCAGCTCTGCCCTTCCCGCCGCCTCGCACGCTTGACGAGATCAAGAGATCCCGCCATGCAACGAAGTCCGCCGCCGCGGCCGGCCGGCCGGCCGCTTCAACGGTTCAGCGCAACCCGGTTGTCCGACCCAAGTCCCACCAGCATGCCCAGGCGCCACGGCAATCGATTCCGCCGCCTCCTGTCCTGCTGCGGCCGCCGCTACCGACAGAGGAAGCGCCTCCGCTGCCGGCAGGGCCACCTCCGCCACTCCCCCCGTCATCGCCGCCGTCACGGCCACCTCACGAGGACGCGCAGCCGCTGGTGCCGTCCCTCCCTCTGCCGCCCCCGCCTCCGCCCCCGCCTGGCGACCCGCCGCCGGGCACCCCCGGCCATTCGCTCCGCCTACCTCCCGAGCGTTCGGCCTCCCCCCGCTGGAGCCCTGCACCCCCGCCCTCCGCTGCCAGCCGTGGCGCACTCCAAGCGCCGCAGCCCTCTGCCCTCGGATGCGACGCCTCCCCAGCTGGTCTCGCAGCCACCGGGGTCCAGCTCAAAGCATGCTTCGGGGAAGCTGACCAAGGGGTGGCTCCAGGAACGGCCCAGGGCGGCGCCCCCGAGGCAACCCCAGGGCCCGCACCAGAGGCGTCCCCAGCCCGGTCCCCAGCGCAAGAGGCGGTCCAGGCCGCGGTTGCTGAGACCGCCTCGGCTGGCGGCATCGCGTCGGTTCCAAGCCCCAGGCGCATGGGTATTACGGGCAAGTTTGGGCGGGGTCGGCGCATTCCGTCAGCGGCTGAGTCCTGCCTAGCAGCAAATCAGCCGCAGCCCACGCACGGCCTGGCGGCGGCAGCGGCAGCGGAGACGGCGGCGGCGGCGGCTCCGACCGCAGACCTGGCAGGCGATCGTGTGGCGACGACTGCAGCCCACGTGCCGACTGCAGCCTCCGAACGCGCGGCGGCAGGTCTGGCCCGGGCCCTGTCGACCGTCATCGAACCCCTGATGAGCCCTGTCGCGGCGACCACGGCACCAAGGCCCACGGACCTGACAGGTCAGGGCCCAGGAGCAGCAGACGCTCAGGGCTTGGGCATGAGGTCGGGCCCAGCTACGGCCCAGCCCGACTACTGGCCCCGAGCGGTTGAGGCCGCGGTTGAGGCTGTGCATCCGGAGCCCTTGGGCGTGGCCCCAGCGTGCCGTGAGGCGGAGGCAGTGCCAGCTGCGCAGGGGGGGTCGCCCGGGAGGGTAGCGGCAGCGGGTCAGGGCGAGCCTCAGCGCAGCAGCGGCGGAAGCGGAGGTGGTGGGGGCATGGGCCCGCCGGGCCTCCTCGGGCCCGGCTCTGGGCCTGACGGCGGCGTTGCGCCGACGGGCCGTGGGGCCCGACTTCCCGGCGACCTTCGCGCACCGCCAGGAGGCGAAGCGGGGGCAGAGGCCGAGGCGGGGCTCGCCGGAGACGGAGGGGCTGGGGACGGGGGGGATGAGGAGCTGGTCCTGGACATGGGCACAGGCACAGGCGAAGCGGCCGAGCAGGAAGCGGAGGCGGAGGCGGCGCCGGCTGAGCGAGGACAGGACGCGGGTGTGGATGGCCGAGGCGGCGATGACGCAGAGCACGGCAGCGGCGTCGCGGTGGGTATGCCCGGCAGCGTCGCTGGCCTCGCCTCGACACAGCCGCCGGCCTCCGGCGCCGCCGCTGGCGGCCCCGCCGACCAGCCTCGTACGATACCAGACACGGATGCAGCACAACCCCTCGACACGGCGCAGGAGGCGGCGGGCGCTCGGGCCGGAGAGGCCCCGCCGCAGGGCTGTGCAGCGGCAGCGGATGATCAAGCGGCGTTGGAGCTGCAGTGCTCGGAGTCCCTGACGGCCTTGACCGAGCCGTGCCCAGCGCCGGGTTCGGGCCCCGAGGGCACGGCTGAGGCGGCAGCGCCCGAGCCTGCGGTGCTCGCGGCGGAGGACGGCGGGGCGGCGGCGGGTGCGGAGGCGCCTGCCCAGGGCCTAAGGACCTCCCACGCGGCGTCGGCCGGGCGTGCCGATGAGGAGGCGACGATGCCGGCGGGTGGCGGGGCGGCGGGCTCGCAGGCGGTCGCTGCGCCGCCGTCAGCTGGGGTGGAGGAGGTGGCGGCGCTGGAGGCCGCATGGCGCAGGGTGAGTCAGCATCCTCCTGCGCCTGCTAGCGTGCAAGGCTGCCACATCCGACCCATGTGGGTCCACTACCCTTCCAACAGCCCCGTTACACATCTACTACCGCCCGCTCCGCACCCCTCTCCCTTTCGCAACCCCCTCTCCTCAGTCCCGTTACCGCCCTCACCGCCCCGCGTGCCCCGCAGTCCCTGGCAGACTACGCCCTCCCCTATCTGGCGTGGCCCGGTGGGCCCGTGCCCGAGTACCTAGCGGCAGAGTCCTCGGAGCTGGCGGCATCGGGCGTGGCACTGGAAGAGGTGGAGGTGGGGCCGCTCAAGGGGCAGCGGGTGCTGTGCGACAAGTGCGGAACCGGCATCCCCGGGCTGCACAGGTGAGACCCGGGCGCATGGGATCCAGGTGCTTTTGCTGGGACACCTGATACGGGCGGCCTCTGGCTAGCCTAGCCGCGATGAAAGAGGCGATGTTCACAGTTGTGCACCCGCTCTTTGCCCCAGGCATTGCCCCAAGTGCATTCGAGACTTCTGCCTGGCTTGCTGCGCCGAGGCCCGTGAGGCGGCAGCGGGCGCCGGCTGCTCTGCTCAATCCCAGGAGGCGGCAGGGGCAGGTAGGGGCTCGGCGCAGGCCCGCGGGAGGCCCGCGGCCGGCCCCGGTGGCGAGTCTGGCGCAGGTGGCGGAGGCGGCCCGCCTGCGCCGCTGCCCTGCTTGGCGCCACAGTGCCGTCGTGCCACGCTTCTGACGACGCACCTCAGCCCCGACTTCCACTTCGTGTTGGTGAAGGTAGCAGAGGTGAGGCGATGCTTGAACCCGCGTTACCCCTGCGTGGAGTATCGGGTTCGTGCTATGCTATAACCTTAGGTTAGCAGCGGTGTGCCCTGCCTTGCGAGAACTTGGAGAGGCTTGAGCTTCGTCCCCTGCCGTGCGCCCCTGCAGGCGTACGCCCAGGTCTCCCCAGGCTCCGAGCCCGCGTGCCACCTCGATCTGAGCCTTCTCGTCCTGCTCGAGCGACTGCGAGCGGGTGGCGAGGTGGCAGGCGCTCAGGGGGCCAGCGGCAGCGACGAGGGCGACGAAGGTGGGGCACCTCAAGCTTGATCAAGTCAACACGTGCTTCCCTCAAACCTATCTCTGTACTGCATGCCCTAAGCTTAAACCCTTGTGCCCCTGCCCCTTTCTCCTGCCCATATACCTCAGGCCTCAAGCCCTTCGTCCCCGGCGAGGCGGTGCCCGAAGGCCACGTGGTGGCATGGGGGCGGTACGTACTGCCGAAGGAGGATGTACGGCTGGCGGACTTCTCCCTGGGGGGCGGCGCTGAGGAACCCAGGTGGGCTGGGAGCATGCGTTCAAGTACGTAACCGCAGGAAGGTGCACCTGAGGATTTTTCCTTGTCAACCTCGATGCCCTTGCCCCCATGCAGGTACATCTTCACACCGCACTTCAGCTGCCTCCAGCCCAGCCACCCCAAGTTCGTGGCGTACACGCAGCTCTTGCTGCAGCGCAAGCGGATGGGGGAGCCACACGCCGTGCGCGGCTGCTGCGTCGACAAGGAGCTATGGCAGCCGCAGGTGGGTTTGATCGGCCGGCTTTATCCCTAGCGGCCCGGGTCAACACCGGTGCAACCTAGGCCTTAACCGCACGGGCTGGGCTCTCAATTTTCCCCCAAACGAAGCGCTCCGTAGGCTGATTGACCTCACGTTTGCCTCGACCGTCCCGTATCGCCCACACTGGTCCAAGGCGCTACGTGCGGCGGTGGAAGCCGGCATGGCCAAGGCCAACCGCGGCAAGGAGCCGCTGGGCAGGGCCCTGTCCGTGGCGCTGGACGCCAAGGGTGCCACGGCGGGCCGCCAATCGAGAAAGGCCAAGGCGTGAGCGAAGTCGCTGGCTCGCTTGCTTCTCGAGGAGGCAGTATCTTTCTGATTGATGCCACACTGTGTTCCTCTGCGCAGGGAGGCGCCCCAGGCGGCGGGGGGCGGAGGCGCGGACGCTCCGAGCTTCAAGGTGCTGGACTGCGCCCAGGGCTTTAAGGAGGTCGACGTGGACATCGCCGGGTTCTTTGAGCTCTGCACACAGGTGTGGCTTGCAAACGGGTGTGTGACACGTGTGCTTGCAGTTGCCACTGAGAGCCATTCCAAATAGGTATAACCATGTTGTACTGCATTGCCGTGTGCAGCCGTACGACCCCGTACGGCAGCCCAAGCTCTACAAACTCAAGGACTTTCCGCCGTCGAAGCACTACCGGCAGGTGCTTCCCAAGCACTACCAGGTTAATGGGGCTGCCTTTCGGCACTCATTCCCTGCCGCCGGCGCTGCAAGGTCCACAATCCGGTACCCCGGCCCCAGGCCCCACTAGGCATGTGCCGGCGTATTACCCCACGGTCCGGCGGGGCACTGCGCGTCTCCCATCCTTCCCTTCCCCTGCTGCGCAGGCCTTTGTTGCCGGCCTGCCGCTCCCCTGGCTGACTCACCCGGAAACCGGCCCCTCCAACCTGGCCACCTCATTGCTGCCCGGCGTCAGCAAGCCCGACCTGGGGCCCAAGTCGTACATCGCGTACGGCACCCCGGGGGTGAGGCGACGGCGGGCGGGGCCTGACGGGCTACTGTAGGAAGGGAGCATCAAGGCTGAAATGTGGAGCTGGGAGTGGCGGAAGTGGTGGGGTTGCCGCTTGCGGTGCCAGGGGAGTAATTTGATGGGGGTGTTTTGCGGGCATGCCCGTTGCGGATTCCGACCTGCCTGGTAATTGTCAAGTCCACCTCGTGTGGGCCCGAACTGCAGGGAAGCTCCGTCACCAATCTGCACAAGGACATGGCAGATGCTGTCAACATCGGCTGCCACGTGCAACCCCAGGCACATAAGGACGGCGAGCCGGTGCCGCCCCCGGTGGTGGCGCGGTGCGGGAACCAGCTGCCGGACCTTCCCGAGTAGGTTCGGGGCTTTCAGGGAGGTCAAGCCAGTGTGCAACCGGGACTGGCTTGCCAGCCAAACAGTGTTTCACCGGGGCGTGTATGTGCGTGGATGTGTTCTGGGACGTTTGTGCCTGAGCTGTCTGGTAAGACCCTGTTCTGTCCCTGTGGCGCGCAGATACGGTGGCGCCGGTGCGGTGTGGACTGTATGGCCGGAGGGGGCCACCGAGGGTCTGGAGAGGTACGTGCGTGCGTTCTGCTTTGAGCCCACCTGAAGGGCTTAGACCTGCCCATCCAAGGCGCCTGCTGGGCAGTATCCGACGATGATACTCCCATCTGACTTCCGCACAAACCCATTACGCCACTCCTGCGCATGTAGTTATCTGCGGGAGGTCTTCCACGAGTTTGAGCACCAGGGCCGGCCGGTGCTGCCCGAGGAGGTGAGTTTGCGAAGCGGCAAGTGTGGGTTTGACTCGTGTGGAGACCCGGGCGACCCATGGTTCCGCGCACCGCGTCAGACGTCAGGCATTGCGGGAGCCTGCGCCACGCCTGCTGCGCATGCTACGTGTCGTACGCGTCGAGCGGCTCGCCTCATTGCCACACCCTTCTGCGCAATCCCACCCTGCCCCCACGCACCCTGCAACCGACCTCTCTGCCTCCCACCCCACAGGCAGCCGAGCCCATCCACTCCCAGGCCTTCTACCTGCCACCCGAGCACCTGAAGCGACTGAAGGCCCGGGGGGTGAGCACGCTTGCGTTCGCGGCGTTTATGAGCTGAGCGCACGGACGGACACGAGCAGGGATGGCTGGCCAACTCTCTCTCTGCGCATGCGTGCCTTAGTGTGGCACGCGAAGTCGCTTAGTGACCGCGGAGGGAGCCGTACTAGCCGTACGCATGCATGCAGATGGCCTGTGTCCCTAGCCGGTGTGGTGCTGCTCGAGTAGCGGTTAACGGTTGCTTGATTGCCCGGCTTTCGCTTGCGCAGGTGCCATGCTGGCACTTTGAGCAGTACGAGCACGAGGCCGTCTTCGTCCCCGCCGGATGCGGGCACCAAGTCTCCAACCTCAAGTCCTGCAGCAAGGTGCGCACCCCCATTCCCACACTCCTGCTACCGGGACTGATACCACAGGCCGGGCCGCGGTCCTGAGGCCGGGAGAGGGCCGGACGAGGGTCGGTTTGCACTACGTACTCCCGTTAGGATCCCGGCTCATGTAGTGATCATCCTCCCCACTTTGCACCCCCTTTACCGCAGACCGCCGTGGACTACGTGTCCCCCGAGTCCGTGCCCACGTGCCGGAGCCAGGCGGAGCGCATGCGGTCGCTGCCGGGGCCCGACTGGACCCAGCGCAAAGTGCTGAGCGACCCACGCGCCGACAAGCTGCAGGTAGGGCGGGAGCGGTTGGCGGACAGGCAGGGTGTGGCCCCTGTTCCGCCGAGGCTAGCTGCACGGATGCGCTTGATAGACAGATGGTGCAGGCGGCCGGGGTGATTGACACGCCTCCCCGCTCGCTCCCCCCACCGCCCTATCCCAGGGCTGGTTCATCTTCCTCTGCGCGGCAGTCGAGAACTTCCTCACCCTGCACCCCGAGCTGCAGCCGACGCCGGCGCAGCCCAACCCGGCCCGCTCCGCCCCTCCGCCACCTGGCATGCCACGGAAGCAGTCGGCGCCTCTCGCCCCGCAGCAGCCTGCCATTCAGCGGTCCGCAGCGGAGGCGTCAACTCGGGACTCGGGCGAGCGGCCGGGGCCGGCGACGCAGCTGCGATCTGCCGCGCTGGTGCCGGACCCCGGCGCGGGGCCGGAGCAGCGGGGCCAGGCGCGGGGTGGGGGACAGGAGAGCATCAGCAGGGCGGCTTCAGTGTCGGCGATCACGCCAAGCCCCGCCGGTGCCGTCGGATCTCGTCCCCGGATTCGCCTGAAACTGGCGGGGTCGTCACCCCCGCAAGGCGCCGCCACGGCGGCAGCCCCGACTCTGGCGGCCGCGGCTGCGGCACGTGCAGGCACGGCGGCAGCGGGCAAGCGCAAGCGACGGGACCCTGTGGCCCTACCCGATGAGGAGCTGGAGCGTCTGCTGTCCGAGCGCCCCACACGCCGCACCTGCGCAGCCGGGGGCCCCGCCGCTCCGCCCGCTTCCGTGGGCCGGCACCAAACCCTCGACTCAGCGAGGGCTGGCGGCGCCGTCGACCGTGCGGTGGCCTCCACGCAAGGCGCGGGCCGTGGCACCGGCACAGTCCAGGGATCCGCAGCAGCTGACAGGGCCGTGGGGCAGCGGGACGAGTCAAGCGTGGCGAAGAGGGCACGCCTGTCCAGCGGAGGAGGGCTGGGGCCCGCCACGCCCGGCAATGACACCCGCGCAGCCCTGCAGCAGACCAAGGCCGCTGCCGCCGCCGCGGGTTCCGGCGCCGCCAAGGGAGCCCGCCCCGAGGAGCCCGCCCCGACCAAGCGTGCGCCGGCCAGCAGTCCCGCGCAGGCGCAAGCGCAGGACCGCGCGAGTGCTGGCCAGGCGCCCGCTGCAGCTCCGAAGCGCGTTGCGGCCATCGGCGGTTGGTGGAGCAGCCCCACCAAGTACAACACCAACAGCTCGCCCTCGGTGTCGCAGCCCAACATGCAGGCGCTCTTGCCCGGGCTGGCGGATGACGCAGCCTCCGTCGCCGTGCGGTTGCAGGTGCGTCAGGCGCCCCGTTTAGCTCCTTTCCGGGCTGGATAGTCGTTTGCAGGGTGGCCGGCTAACACTCGCAGGAAGCACGGCATGATAAGGGCGGTTTTAACAGTTGCCAATGACAACACACACACACGAAGTAAGAGTAAGATTATTTTGCCATTCGCCTTCCAGGTTATGGCTGGCGACGAGCCCTCGGGTCCACTGATTACCGGGCGCATGGAGCTGGCCACCCGGAGGCGCTGGTACTGGAGGAACGACACCCCAGCGGCCATCCACATCGCCGTTCGGGATGCGATCACCCCGCTGGGCTGGTCGCTGCAGGGCCTGCACCTGCAGTGGGCTGTGGCCAAGCGCGGCGGAGCGGGGGCGGGAGCCCCGCTGTTCCTGCTGCGGACGTACCCCACGGCGGGACCGGTGGGCCCAGCGGGGCAAGCGGCAGCGGCGACGGCGGAGGCACCGGCGGCGGCGGAAGCCGCGCCAGCTCCGAAGCGCCAGCGGACTGCCGGCACGGCTCCCAGCGCCGCTCCGCCGCCGCCGCCGCTGGAGCCGCCTGACGCCGCCGCCTCCCAAGACAGCGAGGACGTCCCGCTCGCGGCCCTCGCCTCCACCCGCTCCCAGCCTCTGCTGGAGGAGGGCGCGGCCGCAGGCAGCAGCGCTGGGGGCACTGGGGGCACGGAGCCACCGGGGGCTCCGGCAGTTAAACCGAACGGCGGGGCGCAGGCGGAGCACGGAGCGTTCGGAGGCGCAGGGCCGGATTCGGCCGGTTTGGGCGGCGGGGCGTCTGGGAGCGGCCGGGAGCTTTCGCTCCAGCTTCCGTCGTCGGCGGGA
The DNA here is from genome assembly GCA_016858145.1 of Edaphochlamys debaryana. Classification (NCBI taxonomy): domain Eukaryota; kingdom Viridiplantae; phylum Chlorophyta; class Chlorophyceae; order Chlamydomonadales; genus Edaphochlamys; species Edaphochlamys debaryana. Next base: position 588,105 of record JAEHOE010000024.1, on the reverse strand, counting down.
GCAGGGCCTGAGCAGCGAGGCGTTCCCGCCGCTGTGCCTGGGGCGGAGGGTGCTAGCACAGGCGGAGTCTGGCGGTCAGGCGGACCTGCGGCGGAGCCCGGAGTCCCCGACGGTGTAGCGGGCGCGAATGAGCCGGCCATGTCCGGTGGGAACGCAGTGGTGGAGCGGGGACCACTTGCAGAGCCTGCGGCGGCGCCTGCGGCGGAGGCCGCGGCAGGATCCAACGCGGCGGATGGGCAGCTCGCCGCTGTGGGCGCGGAGGACCACTTCTCCCCCTCCTCCCGGCGAACACATCCGCCTCCAGGGCCGGCGGTGACGCAGCCCGGCCCAGCAATGGCTGGGTCGAACACAAGGCCTGGGGCGCCGCCTGCCGCAGAGGCCGCGCCACAAGTGGCTGCGTGTGGGGCCGAGCTGGCCATGGAGGATGCGGAGCCCGGCCCCTTGCCGCCCAAGCGGCAGCGGCTGCGCCAAGGGGCTCCGGCGGCGGCTGCGCCAAGGGGCCCCGCAGCCCCGGCCCCGCTGTGCCCGGCGCTCCCACAGCGCCAGGCTGCCCGAGTGGCCACGGATCGAATGCGGAGGGGCGGCGGCGGCGGTGGCCGGACAGCGGACAGCGACGTTTCCGGGGGCTCAGGAGACGGTGACGAGGAGGAGGAGGAGTCCGAGCAGTCGGAAGACGGCGGGAGTGAGTACCAGCCGAGCGAAGACGAAACCGGCGCAGACGTGGCAGCCGACGTGGCAGCGGATGAGGGGCAGCAGCCGCAGCCGGGGGAGGAGCCGGTCCAAGCGGCCGAGGACCGAGCCGAGCCCGCGGAGCAGCCGGCGGGTGGGCGGGCAGGGCGCCAGAGGCAGCCGACTCTGGCGGGGCGGACGGCATTCGGTCCGGGAAGCGGGAGCAACGGCGTGGGCGCCCAAGCCCCTGTCCTGCTCCCATTGCGAGGCTTCTGGCCACCTGCTCCTCCTCTGATGCAGCCGCGGGAGGTTATGCAGATGCTGCAATGGCACCAACTGCAGATGGAGCTACAGAGGCATGCACCATGGTTCCAAGCCATGGGGAACCCCTTCGCAGCCCAGCAGCTGCTCACTCCGCAGTTCCCCATGGCCTGGCCCGCCGCCGTGGGCCCAGCCCCAGCCCCTGCCGTCGTCACCGCGCCCGTGGGCGCAGCACACGTGGAGCCCGTCCCTGGCCACATGCCCCCGCAGCCGCCAGCACAACGAGTCGGCGCTGCGCCGTCGGCGGGTGCGGCCGTGGGGTACGAGGGGGCCGGGAGCCAGCAGCCTGGGACGCAAGCGCCCGGGCCTGGGCCATCTATCTCCCCGGAGGAGGGGGTTTTGCAGCAGATGCCAGTAAGCGCGGGAGCGCCCGTTCGGATGGTCTCCGGCGCTGGGGTGCTTCCGGCGTCGGCCGCAGAGGCCCTGCAGCAGGCGGCGGCGCAAGCGGGGGGCAGCAGTGCTGCGCACACGCACGCAGCTCAGCCCCCCACGCAGGGGGCCGCGGCGGCGCAGGCGGTCCCGGGCCTCGCGCAGCCCCTGCTGCTGCGGCTTATGGACGAGCAACAGCAGGCGCAGGTGCGGCAGGTACGGCAGGCTGTGGGGCAGCCAGCGGCGGAGGCCATCGCCGCGCCCCCGCCCGCCGCGGACGCGGTCCCGGGCCAGGGGCCCAGCGCTGGACCCGCCGTGGGCCCGTCTGGGCCCGAGGCCGAACGGGCAGGTATGGCGGACGTGCTGACGGCCCTGCTAAGCTCGCGGCCGGGGCCCACGCCGCTGGCGGCTGGTGCCTCGAGCGCCCCGGCCGCAGGCCCCGGGGGGCCGTCAAACGCGGGCGCCCTGGCCCTGACGGGAACGGCTGCAGGGGCCCTGCAGCAGGGCCTGGTCGGGGGCGGCGGACAGCCGAACGCTGTGGGAGTGGTCTTGTTCAGGGTGCCCCGGGCACGGCCCCAACCTGCCGGACCCACACCTTCTGCTGCTGGTGGTGGTGGTGGTGATGTCGCGGAAGGCGTGCCACCCCGCGGGGTGCACGACGGTCCCGGGGCCGGGCACCTTGGGGCGCACAGCGAGGCCGGCGCTGCGGACGGCGCAGGGACTACCACGCATGACCAGCCGCACCAGGGGCCGCCTCAGCCGCTGGCGGTGCAGGGGCTCCCACAGGCTCCGGCCCTTCCGCAACCCCCGTGCAGTCAGCAGCAAGCCCTGGTCGTGCAGGGGCCGCAGCCGGTGGATGCGGGAGAGGTCCTGCCGGCGTCCTCGCTGTCGGCGGCGCACCTGCAGGGCTGCGCGCTGTCGCGTGATGCCGTTGCCCCGCCTCCCGCCCTCCAGCCGGGCGAGCTGCGGCTGTGCGGGCTGACGTTCCACCCTGAGCTGGCGCCCGGGGTACGCAGCGCCATGGAGGCGTGGGAGGCGAGGCTGGCGGAGCAGCTGGCGGCGGAGGGCTGGACTGGGGGCCTGGAGGACGCGGAACCCGAGCGCGAGCAGGTCAAGGTCCTGGATTCTTCCGCCCTGAGAGCTGTCGGTATCCCAGACGTGGTCGTTGCACACAGCTTGGCTGTCCTCTTGGGCCTCACAGCCGCCTTCAACGCGCCCCTGCCCGAACACGCGCCCCAGCTGCCTTCCATCGTCGAGCCGCGACAAGACGATGCTGGCGGCGGCGCGGGGCTGTTCGCGACCGCTCGCATCCCGCAGCTGGGCCCGGGCTCCCTGGCGCCAGGCCGGGATGAGGGCCGCAGCGGCGCGGGGCTGTTAGCCGCCGCAGCCCTGCGCAAGGGTGTCGTGTTTGGCGTGATGGGCGGGTACGTGATGCCGAAGGACGTGGCGCAGCGGCACTACAGCCGCGGGTTTCGAGTCCTGAATGATGAGGCGAAGGCGGAGCTGGCGGCTCGAGCGTCACGAGGCGCCGGGGAGGCTTGGGCAGCAGCGGGCGGGGACGTGCTGAGTCGCTACGCCTGGCAGCTGCTGGAGAGTGCCCTTCGCTTTCCCATGCCAGGTGAGCGTCACGGAGGAGCACTTGAAGACCGGTAATGCTGCGTCCAGTCGTGACAAGGGCTGGACGCTACTGGGACACTCGCTCGCTCCGGGTGCCTTAGCACTAGCTGGCTTTCTGCGGAGCTGACGTTTCCCTGGCTTTCACGAGCAGCCCTTCACTCCCGCCCTCCTCTTCCCGCACCCCTGCAGGCTCCGCCGACGGCTGGGAGCTGTCGATGCTGGGGTACGGCAGCCTCGCGGCCCTCATCAACGACCCCCGGCGAGAGCCCCGGGGCTGGGTGGAGGGCAACGACGTGGGGGACGAGGGCGGCGCCGCGGCACGAGCCGCCAATTGCGCGGTGGGTAGCGGGGGCTCTGCACGCGGGGCTGGGGCAGGACGCGCATCAGGCTACAAAGCTGCAATCCGCTCCTTCCGCTCCTTGCTTGCCACTTACCTTTAGTCTCCTCCCTGCCCCTCTTCCGACCCACCCACCCGCGCCAGGTCGTGCCCGTGTCCGTCCGCGGCCTGACTCTGCCGGTGGTGGTGGCCCTGCGCGACATCCGGCCCGGGGAGCAGCTGCTGCGGGATTACGGGCCAGAATGGTGGCAGGGCCACCAGCAGGCCTGGTACAGCGCGCAAATGCGCGGGATGCAAGCGGGGGTGCTGCTGCAAAGCGCGGGCCCTGGAGGGATTAGCGGTTGATGCCTGCAGGCCTTCACCGGTTACGCATGTACGGTACATACAGATACAGGCTGTGTGTTGCGTGGGGGGCGTTGGAGGACACACCGAGAGATCTCTTCGGTCCAGGCATTGTATGTACATAGCCGTGGGCCCTGCAGTGGGCCCTAGTCATGCTGTACCAGTATTGGACTCGCAGAAGGATCGCAGGATTCGCAGGATGCGCCGCAGGATGTGCGTACAAATTCGTTGTGCTTGAGGCAGGATCTTGCCGGAAGGCTTGCTTGCGTATGACTGTATACCGTAAGGTGTTGCCGAAAGGCGGTCGTGGAGGTAGGGCATGCGTGCCGTTGGAGACTCCCGGGCCAGGCGGGGACAAGCGCATGGTGGCACAAGTCTTGCAGCAACAGTCTGACCGCGCTTGAAGCCCGCTGCGGCTGCTGCACCTTCTTGCATCTGTGAGGGAGTCCCCAGGTGGAGGCGCCGAAGGGTCTTGCCCCCGAGCGGCCACAAGATGCCATGGGTCAGTTGCTTAGGACCGAGCGAGGCAAAGAGGGATGTACATGCCGCCGTCCAACTAACAGCTTTGCACAGCTCTTCAGGTTACAGGGTAGGGTGCAATGTCCAGCCCTTGACAGGGCGGGCCGCCCAGCCCAGCCCTGCGTCCTGCGCCGCCGTCTCCCTTCCGCACAGCTTGCCTTTGCAGCTAGCCGCGAATACCTCCGCCGCTCCGCGCCTGGCCGGCGACGGTGCGCCCTCCCTGCTCCACAAGGCATCTTCGGCCCCTGACGGTGGGACTTGCCCCCACCTGACACAGTGCGCTAGCGCGGCTCCCTCCTGCCAGTTCTGATGTCATGACCCTTACACGACCCCGCAGTCCCCGCCAGCCCCAAGCCCAGCCATCCCTCGCAGCCGCTTCCCCGCCCCGGCTCCGCCCGGCAGCTCAGCCGCCCGGCGGCCGCTGCCCCCCTCCGCAGCGCAGCTCCACAGCAGGGGCTCGCACCCCTGCCTCGAACCCGTTCGGAGGCCGCTCCGCCTCACCGCCCGGCCGCCCGAGCATTCGCTCACCGCTGCGGCCCCAAAGCCGGTCCCGATCCCGCCATAGCCCTCACCACCCGTTCCGACCGCCGCAGCCCTCAGCGCCCACCACCACAGACCTGCCTCATCGCCAGGCCGCGCCAGCGCATCCGCTGCCCGTCCGCTGCTGCCCATTCACACCTCCACACCATCGCTGCAGCCGCTCACTGCGCGTCGCACCCCTCCACGCGCCGCACCGCGAACCGCAGACCCGCCTCATCGCCTGGCCGCTCACTGCTTTCCGCCCACGAAGACCTCCACCTGCGCCAGCCAGGACTGGTACTCGCGCTGCTCCTTGTCGTAGATGAGGAATCGCAGGTACTCGCCCAGGTCGGCGCTGATGCCCCGCTCCTCCAGGTACGCCCCGAACTGGCGCTGCAGGTTGTCGTCCAGCTCGTCAAACACGGGGCCTGGAGGCAAGGAGGGCGAAGGGAAGGAGGGGTGTGAGATGGATGGTCTATAGCGCGAAGTCCAGCTGGTCGACATGGGGGCTGGGGGAAAGAGATGGAGGGGGGCGGAGCGCGGGGGAGTAGGGGAGCTTGCGTTGGGGCTGGGCGCTGTGGGCTGGGAGTCATCCCGGTGCGCTGAAAGTCTGGCACAGAGGATGCAAGTGTGGCGGCAGGTGCAGCGGGAGCTAGGGAGCGACCTGCGTTCTGGCACGCACGGCGGTCCTAACGTTGCCCCGACGCACCCCCGAAACCGCAGCCCCCAACCCACCCGAGTACATGGACTCCGAGCCCAGGCCCTCCTTGGGCTCCAGCGAAACGTGGTTGATGTTCACGGAGTTGCCGTCGCTCTCGCACTCAAACAGCAGCACCTTGTCGTCCTTGGCGACCGAGACATTGAATGCCACAGTGCTGACGTTCTCCTCGCCGTCCGCATCGTCATAAGCGGGCGAGGGCTGGTTGTTGACCTGGAGATCGACGTTGATCTCCTCGCCCTTGTAGGTGCGGGTCAGAGTGACCAGCGTGTCGCCCGGGGCCTCCGTGAGCTTGAAGGGGGCGGGGGGGCCGCCCGCGACCTGCTCCGGTCGCGCATAGTTCTTGCGCTCATACTCCAGCTCCTCCTTCAGCAGGCTGGGCAGATCTGACAGGCGAGGAGCGCTGGTGGAGATGAAGCGAGTAGAGAGGAGAGCGGCCGTGCGAAGCAGCAGCGCCGGCTGATGGGTTTGATGGGTGAGCGTCGACACCGCGGCGGCGGCCAGTTGCTGGCTCGAGGCCCCCAAAACGGATTGCTGCTGCTGCTGGAGCAGTCTGCAGATGCCGCGGGCGAGGCGCTGACGGGCGGCCATCGCGGTGTTTCGAGACCGATCGCAGGCAGGCTCGAGAGCAAGTGCGGGCGCGGGCAAAGCGCTAGACTGTGGAGGACGCTCTACACGGTGCAACCAAGTTTGCGGGGCGTGGCGGGAGTGCCGACCGGGCGTCGGGATCGGGCTGTGTGCATCGCGAGGGCCCAGGGCGCCTTGGCGCACACAATTGTCCCCTACCTACTCACACGCGACAGGCTTACACCCAATTCGCTTCGTAAGCACTCTCCCCTTGTAGCTGAGGTCTCTTCGACGCAATTGCAAAACTAGGCACCTTCGCACGCAGCACCTGGCCTCTCAGCTCACTGAGCAATCACCCAAGTACTTCTTAGCCTGTACAAGCAGTCCGGGGCAGCGCGACGGGCAAAAGCATTTAGGGCATCGTTGAGCCAGGTCCCCTGGCACCTTCCTTACAACCCAGACCCGTCCTTTAGTAGCAGCTGGTCTCTGGGAGCGGACTCGGAGCTTTGGTGGGAGGCCCACGTGGCAAAACACAGAGGGCCCCTCTCCGGAGCCCCCTCGGCAGCCATGTTTGTCCGCGAGGAGGCCCCGCAAAGGACGACGAAGAAGCAGTTTGGTCTCGATGTGAGCGGAAAGAAGGACCACATGCTGGGGACGCATGCCACAGGTGCGGCGGGGGCCCGGGGCCACCGGGGTGTAGAGACTTCTTCGACAACCACTGGGGCATCGGCAACTGACCGCTGCGTGTGGCGGCCCCGGCATTCAATGTCAGGGCTGGGGTCCTGGAAACATATTGTCTGTGCCTTAAAAAGAGGCAGTGGCCGTTCACCTGAGGGATGCGGAGAAGCACCGGCCAGCACCGGCACGCCCTAGGGCCGGGCTTGCGGCCAGGCGCAGGCGGCTGACGTGGCCCCTTTTCTCCCGCCCCTGACCCTTGCGTGCCCCCAGTGCGTAGCGAGTACGTGGACCCTCCGCCAAAGAAGAAGGTGCCCATCGAGCAGCTGCAGCAGGCTCGCAACCTGGAGACGCACTACATCAAGTCCAAGAAGGTGCGAGTTCGTGTCGATGTGGCGATGTGGCGTGTGGATTTGGGGGACTGGGGGTCTCGTACGGTTGATAATGGCGGATGTGGGTGTCATTATCACACAGCATATGGAGAGAAGGTGGACGGAAGGCCGGGACGGAAGGCCAAGGGGCATGGCAGCAAGCGGGGGGGGGAGGCCTCAGGGATGGACCCAGTGCACTTCAGCGTGTCGCGTGGATGGCTGCACGGCGGGGAGGGGCCTGGGTAGGAACTTTGGGACCTGGTGGGTCAGGAAGGGTCAGTGCACGACGAGGTGCGGCCGCGGCTTGTCAGGGACCGAGGAGTTTGGGGTCTGGAGGCCGGCGGTGCATGCCAGAAGACCGCCTCGAACGGAGAGCGCTACAAAGCTGCGGTTACCCTGCTCTAAACCGTCGTTAGCTCTTTCCCAGCTCTGACGCTGCAACTGCTCGGCCCTTCCTGCTCATCCCTCCGACAGATCGCTGAGGCCCTGAAGGAGCGGGAGACCGGCAGCCACATCTACGCGGCTGGGGAGGGCTGGGGCACTGATGGACGGTGAATGGTGCCGGCGCCTTGGCAGGGAGGCGGAGCTGCTGCGGCTGGCTGGACGCGGGCCAGCGGGCCCCAGGCCTCCCAGCCTTCAGGTCTCGCGTGCGCAACTAGCCATCCAGATTGTAATCCTACATTATTCATGCGGGCTAGGGCCGGGACGACATAAGTAACCTTCACCGATGTTGAGAAGTAGTTGTTTATTTATCATGCACGAGAGCTTGTTGGGCTGCACCCATTTGTTGCGACTGGGGCGCGCGGTGCCGTATGGGGTTGCATGCGTGGACCGTCTGTACGTGAGCCGAGGTGGGGGTGGCAGAGCCGCTTGGAACACCTGCAGTTGGTGTCAGGAGGCACAAGGCTCAGGAGGCTGCAGCAATGCAGTGTCATGGGTTCTGGGACGGAGACGTTCTAGCCGTGTGCCATAGATCAGGGTGGGCGCGCCGTGATGGCGTCTTCACTGTTCAGGCTGCCTGCGCGATGGATTCATGCCGGGGGCTGTCGCCGACGGAGAATGAGCTTCCCTCACAGTCTGTAACTCTGCGCGGGGTCGGCGGGGGTAGTAACCTTCTTTGTTCCGGGTCAAGGTTCTCGGGCAGGAAGCGGACGGGGGCGACTTTGTCCTCGCACGAAGGGCACCCAGCCGGCCACGGACCTGGCTGGACCTGGGCAGCCAGCGAGAGCCAACGGTTGCCAGCCCTCGTACGTAGTGTGCGAGCGTGAACTTTGGCTCGTCCTCCTCACCGTCTTCCCGCATGCCCCTTAAGCGAGAGAGCTGTCGGGGACTGGTCGAGACTGTGCACGGCTAATGCACTCCGCCGGCGCCGGATAGGTGCGCGGCACGGACCGGCCCCACGGCGCCACATGCCGGCCCGATGCGGGACGAAGAGAGTCCGGAGCGGCCGCGCAGCAACAGCCAAAACTCAACACCAAGTCACAAATGTCGTTTCCAGATGATCACACCAGCTAGAGCTGAGGCCTGGCGCAGCGGCCTCCTCGCGCGCCAGAGACGCTTGCGCTAGGCGCGCACATCGATAAACTGAGCATTTTCAGAACTCCCAAGTTCAGCAAGATGAGAGGGACAAGCCACCAGCTCGCGCTAAAGAGGTTGTTCATCGCAGCTCTCTTCATTGAGCTCGGTCTTGCTTCGGGCCCTGAGCAGGTTTGTTCCACCGCTTGTTCCTCGCATGTCCTCCATGGGCATACACTGGCCAGTATACTAGCCTATAACGGTTAGCCCTTACATGCCGTGGCGTGCCGCTGACGCTGCCCGCCCAGGATGGTCTGCGTTCTGGAGCCTCTGACATGGGTAATGAAGCGGTCCTCGTCGCGGGAGGCTACTTGAACAGCACGCTTGCCCGTGAAAGTCGGATGCTCCAGGCCATCCTGCCCACGTGCCCCGACGCGGTCAACCTGCTGGTCGCCGTGTGAGTCCGAGTTTGCACCGGGTTGGCAGTGTGACACGCTCCTCTTCGTAGGGCTTAACTGTCCGCAGTACGCCATCCCGGTACGCGTCCGCCCCCCCCCCCCCCCGCCCCACGCCACCCCACGCGCCTCTCGCACTCGCTCGGCGCCCGGCACCACCAAAACAACTGCTGATCACCCCTATATCAAGCCCTGTCCCATTCCCCACGTGTTCTGCGTTGACGCCCTGCCCTCTCCGCTCTGACAGGCTGAAGCTGGCCTCCGCTGGGAACACGTCAGCAGCAGCGGCCCAGATGCAGGCGAGCGCCCCGGGCGACGCCACGGTCACGGCCGCCCCCGTGCTGCTGACTCAGCCGGGCGTGGTGGAGCAGCTGGCCGTACTGCAGGTGCGTTGTCATCTCGTACGACACGTGTGCTCTCTGCGGATAGGGATGTTTGGCTCGCAGCGCAACGGTACATGCTCGTGCCATGCAAATCCGTCCGAATCAGCAGGACGCCGGCAAGCCTGCTACGCTGCGCATTACAGCCTCGCTCGTCCCCTTTGTACTGCAGGCTGCCGTACGCATTTGGGCCATCGACGCCAAGGTGCTGTGTGACTGCAACCTGCTGGTACGGCAGGGTACGGCAGGGCCCATGGTGGAGCAGCCGCCGTCGGGCACTGCGCTGTGCTGCAGAATGCGCTGTGTTGCAGCCCCTTCCCCTTACCGTGACACTTATTGTCCCCTTACTTACCGCTTGGTCGCCGTGCGTTGGAGACGATACGGCTGGGACTGGGAACCACGCAGCAGTGGGGGAACCCCGAAAGACTTGCGCGTGGGGGCAGGGGCGTGCGTGGGCCCAGGGCTCCTCCCAGCAGGGCGTCCGTCAGACTCCATTGCACGTCGGTCCCTTCTCTTACCTCTGTCCCTCCTCCCCTCCCGCAGGGCCTGCCCGACGCCTACGTCTGGCTGCTGCCCTCATTCCCCTTTCAGGTGAGCAGCGGACATATCACCCATAACTCGGGGTTCTTACCCTTGCCACCCGTACTCCAGAATCCATCCTCTGCCGGTGCCCCGTGGTCCCCTACCTCCTGACCACGAACCCTTTCGCGCTTTCATCCCCAAACTTACGTACTTCACACCTCGTCACAGATCCCACTCAAAGCGTCGTACCTCATCTCGTGCCGCCCCTTTCAGATCTCCGCCCTCCGGCTCTTGGCGGCTGGTCAGGTGGCCACCTCAACCGCAGCGCTTCGGGTGCCACCTGGCCCCGCCCCCGCCCCCACCAACGCGAGTGTCGGCGTCAGCAGTCCGGCCACCGCAGCAGACACGAGCCTCTCCCGCATCGGATTAGTCATGGCGCCGCCCCTGCCCTCGTCCTGGAAGCCCTTCGGCCGCCCCGCCGTCAACCATACGCCGTACGACGCCTTCACGGGTGCGTGAGAACCGTAACCGCACTGTGCACGTGCGCTGTACGGTGCCGTACGTGTTGGGAACGGGCACACAAACCCAAGTCTAAAAAAAACCATCTGCGGCTATTCCGCCCTCGGCATCTTTGCCACTTTGCCGTACAGGATACTTCTCCATAATCGGTCCCGTCGAGCAGGCCGTGTGGTACAAATCCTCGCTCACTGACGCTTCGGCGACTGCCGGACAGCCTCCCCCTGAAGATGACTCGCCTGTGGAGGTTGACTCTACCATGTGAGCGGGGCCACGTGGGGACGAATGTAACCGGAGCTAAGCGCACAGGGACTCCTGAGTCAGGGGTGTGCCTTCCCAAGATCATGGCCGCCTAACACACCGTGAGCCTCGTGCCCCCTCGGGCACCTCACGACCACACATCCACACACCACCCTCCCCTTGGCCCCCCCCCCGTTGTTGTCTCCCACGGACAGCGCCAACCTGAGGCCACCGCTCGTGTCATGGGGACCTGGTCCCTACCACTCATCCCCTCCCCTTACCTCGCCCTCACCTTCCCCCTTCCCCTCCTTCCCCCTGTGTCGGTTCACCGCTTAGTCCCCCCCTTCCTTCCTTCGCCCTACCCCTACCCCTACCCATGTCTCGGCCCACCGCTTAGTCCCCCCCTTCCTTCCTTCACCTTCCCCCTTCCCCTCCTTCCCCCTGTGTCGGCCCACCCCTCAGGGTGGACCTGGGCCTAAGAGCCGCCAACGGCGCCATCGTGCCCCGCCGGGCAAGGTCCACCCTGCTGCTTTGGTACCGCAAAGACGTCTTCACCGCCCTCGCCCAGAACGCCTCCTCGCCATTCGCCCCCGACCCCGGCCCCAACCCGTCCTCCGGCCCGGCCCTGAACCCCAAGCCGGGCCTGGGCCCCAAGCCCGCCGTTGACGCTTCCAGCGGCACCTCCACCGGCCCCACTCGCGTTGCACCCCTGCCCGGCCTTCCGGCCGCTCTGCTGGGCCCGCCCAACACCACCCTTGCTTACAACACCACCGGTCCACACGCCCCCAAGCCGCCGCCCCCCAGCGCTGACGTCCTGGTGCCAAGCACGTGGCAGCAGCTGATCGCGCTGGCGGCTCGGCTCAACGGCACCGACTGGGCAGGCGACGGACGGCCCAAGTGGGGCATATGCCTGAACCGAGCGCCGGGTGAGCGAATCCCGGGGGCGAAAGGGGGGTGGCTGGGCCAGGGACGTGCGTGGGGCGTAGGAAGGCTGACGAGGGCGGGGAGGCCGGACTGCGGGGCCGCCCGGCTCCGGGTGAGCGCCAGGGGGAAAGGGGGCTTGGGGTGGCTGGGCCAGGGACGTAGCTAGGCCCGGCAAGGGCGGGGAGGCCGGGCTGGTTTGAGGGGCATCTGGGCCGCCTGTCGATGTGTGAGCGAAAGGGTGTGTCCTTGGGCGGAGGGCCCCATGCATGCATGTGTCGTGGCTGCCGATGCCCCTTCCATTCCTTACGCAAGCCCCGCACATGCATATCCCTGCCACGCAGTGTGTGACTCGACCTACATCGTGGCCGCAATCGCAGCCTCCATGGCGCAGTCGCAGGGACCCCAGCAGGGAGTCTACTTCGACCCCGTCTCCCCGGACATGACGCCCCTGGTCGACACGGCCGCCTGGCAGGTGGGTCCGCGCGTGCAACGACGTGACAGTTGGCAGTTGCCGGTTGGCAGTTGCCGGTTGGCAGTTGCCGGTTGGCAGTTGCCGGTTGGCGGTTGACGGCTGGTGAGCTGACGGTGACGGTCACCCTCCCAGCACGCTAGCTTGAGGTCAACCTCCTTGCCTTCCCTTCCCTTCCCTCCGCTACCCTCCCCTCCCCTCCCTAAGGCCGCGCTCCTTATCTACAAGGCTCTCCTGCAATACGCGCCCCCGCCCGCGCCGCCCGTGCTCACGCGGGACCTGGTGCAGAACTCTAGCCTCAACGGCGGCGCCGACGGCCCGGGCGCCTATGCACCCGACGGTGACGCCGCCGCGTACGACGTGTACGGCGGCCCGGGCAACACGCTGCTGAGGGGCTGCGAGGGGTGGCAGAGGGGGTTCCACGTGGATGGGCTGTGCGCCCTTGCCGTACAGTGGGATCTGGCCTTCCAGGTGAGGGGGGGTGGAGAGGTGGTGGGAGGGTGGAGGCGTCCGGTATGGGTGAAGGGCGGAAGAGTCTATGGTAATGCAGTGAGGTGGCTGCTGAGGTGATGGCTGCTTCTGCGGTGGTTTACGGTGGATGTGTTTTAATGTGGCAGGGCCAAGTCGCCGGGCGTGCACCCGCGTCCCTCGGCGTCGTCGGCATCGCGCCCCTGCCTGGATCCACGCACGTGATGGATCGTAAGACAGGGGAGCTGCTGCCGTGTACGGCCGACACGTGCCCGTACGCCAAGGTACGTACGGGTTGAACTGGATGCTGTTTTTGCGTCGCGGGGCGCAGAATGCTGCTGCTTCCTGAGCTTTGAACCCGCGATCACCACGGTCTCCTTACATGTGGGCTCCTTTCCTGTCCCCAGGTTCTCAGGGTGCCGGCCGTTCGCAACGCGGGGCCCGTGCAGCCGGTACACGGCCCTGCAGGGCCCGCCCCTACTGCAGCCACAGACACCGAGGCCTCGCCGCCACCGCCTCCGCCGCCACGCAAAGCCGTCCGCCCCGAGGACCTAGCGGCGCCCCCACCCGACCCAGGTGACCATGGGGGCTCAGGCCTTTCTTTTCGTGAGAAGTTGCCACACGCATTGGTGCACTTCCCCCCGCGCGGTGGCCTTCTCTTCCCCCATGCGGTGAAACTATTAGCCATCCCCGCTGCTGCTTCCTGAGGGTTTCGAGCAATAATCTCACCGGTCCTGACTTTCACCCCCCCACACGCACACACCCGCAACTGTCCAGGCGCACCCCTACCACAGCGCGTCAACTCCGCACCCTACCTGGCCCTCTTCCAGGTGAGGCCCAACCATCAAGGCACGGGGTTTGCCACTGCCTTGAGCCGGGTCTTCCTCAGCAAAGCACGTGCAATCATTGGCCCTGAACTTGGCGCCCACCAATGCCCTGATATCTCCCATGCCAGATGGCGGCTCCGGGGCGCATGGCCGGCGGCGGCCCCTCCACCTGCGGCTCGCCAAGCGGCACCCCGAAACCCGGGCAGTCCCCCTCCCCCTCCTCCTCCAGCGCCCTCAGCAGCCCAGTCACAGGGCCCCTGCTCACCCCCGTCCCCATCAACGGGGCCGGCCCCACCAGCACCCCGCCACCCACGCCCTCCCCCACACCAACGCCAAACCCCAGCCCAGCCCCAGGCCCAGGCCCAGCCCCAGGCCCGAGCCCAGCCCCAGCCTCTGCCCCAGGCCCACTCCCGGCAATGGAGGTCCCGCCAAGCCCACTACCGCTATTCGATCCCGGGCTACCCGGGCCCAAGCCCAAGCCCAAGCCCAAACCCGACGGCAGGCGGCGCCGTCTCTTGCAGGCCACTCCCAGCCCGGACGCTCTGCCCTCTGGGCCCGCTGCCCAGGCCGGGTCCCCACAAGGCCCAGCCCAGGCCCCAGCCACGGCCGCAGCCCAGGGCCCCGCGCCGCTGGGGGTGGGTGCGACGCCGGCGTCCAACGCGCCCCCCAGCGCCGCCGCCGACCCACCGCTCCAGGTTATGGCGTCCAGTCCAGGCGGCAGCGAGGAGCTGCGGCTGTACTACGACACGTGGGTCAACCGCCTGCAGTCCTTTTGGCCCCGGACGCCCGACGGTGCGTGCGTGCGAGCGTGGCAGGGAGCAAGGACTGACGTGCGTTCATTCGTGCGTGCGTGCGTGCGTGCATTAGGGGCTGTAAACCAGGGAAATGTAGGTGCGACAGGAGGCCGACCGGTGTGCGTGGGAGACTGGGACGGGCCTGCGGCAACGGGTCGTCCGGCGTGGCTCTCAGCACGCTGAGAGCCGGAGCAAGGGAGGGCAGGATCCATGAACGATTGTAGCTGCTGCCCTTGCAGCAGCACCTACCCTTGTCCCGGCTGCGTTTGATAACGCGGGTTTGGAATTCAACCCACCTTGCACTCAGGTTTCATCGACCCCGCCTACAACGTGAGCGCCCTCGACTACACCGTACTGCTGCAGTTGGGCCACCACCCGGATGACGTACGGCAGTTCGCCGCCGCCTACCTGGCTGCCGTACTGCACCCCAATCTGGCCCTCGTGCCCAATCTGTACGGCATGAACTACCTGGTGAGCCATGGTTTGTGGGCGAGTGCCCTGCCCCATCTGGAGCGTTGCTTGTTTCTGCAACAGTCCCCCGCACTGGCCCTTTTAACGCTCCCCCATCTTTGCCCCTATCACCCGCTTATCTTCTTTACCCCTCCCACCCCGGCCATCCGTACATCCGTACACCCGTACACCCGTACCAGGATCTGTACATCGCCGAGGCAGCCCACAACGTCACCGCCCGCGACCTCCCCGCTGACGCTGCCGCAGCCAACGCGGCGGCCGCCGGGCGCTGGATCTTCGACTCGGCTTACCCTCGCCCCCGGGACAAGCAGGCGAGCTAATTCGACATCGGGGTCTGAGGGGGAAAGGTCTAGGGGAAATCGGTTAGAGGCAAGGTTAGTCGGGCTGCGGCTCCATCCCGTGCCTTTTCCTTATCCCCATCGTCCACGTCCTTCCACAGGCCCTGCTGCTTGCCTACCGGACTATGATGAACTATACAGAGCCGCCGATCCCGCCGCCTAGCGAGGAGGTACGACCGGGGGCTGCCTTGGTCTTCCCGCTCGCCTCACTTGCCCCGTCTTCAGCCCCTAAAGCGTCAAGCCCTGCCGGCTCTCACCCGGCACACGCCATACAGCATACACCCCTCCCTCTGACCTCCTGAGTCTTGTCCTCTCCGCTCTCCACTCCGACCACAATTCGGCCCTGGCCCTGGCAGTGACCCTGCCCCTTCCTCCCCCCTCTCTGCGGCCACGCCTCCCCTTCTTGACCCTCCCGTGCCCCCTCACCCTCGCCCTCGCGCCACACAGGACTCCTCCGACAACACATTAGTCATCGCCTGGCGGTGACCCTGCCCCTTCATCTCCCAGTACCCCCTCCCTTCCCCTCCTTACCTCGCCTCCCCTCCCTCGCCCCCACCCCACACAGGATTCCTCCGACAACACATTAGTCATCGCCCTGGCAGTGGCCCTGCCCCTGGCCGCGCTGCTCTTTGCCCTGGCCGTTACGGCCGCACTCGTGTACCGTACGCGCTACCAACTGCTGACGCTGAGGGGCCGCGTCATCGCGCCCGGGCCGGGCCCGGGGACCACGCTGGTGGCGGTTGACGTCATGGTGCGTGCGTACGGCGCGTGTACGGCAGTGCGATTAGTAAGGTGCCGAGTATGGGGTCGAGAGCTGGGCACCGCATGCGGTTATACTCCAGCTGCGCGCCGCGATGCGGTCCGACACCATGACTAATGCCGTACACGCAAAACCCGAAACCCGGCAGGGCGCCCTGGAGCTGTGGGACGGCCTCCCCGCGCCCGTCATCGAGGCCGCAGTGGCCATGGCAGCAGGTGCGTCGGACACTGGGACAGGGGCCGCCAGGGTTGCGGGCAGCGTAAGGGCCCAAAGCGCAACGACTCAATGACGCACGGGCTGTACCTCTCTCTGATGCCAGCCGTACAGTACAGCAACTTCCGCGCGTGCCACTTCTCAAAACCCCCGCCCTCCACTTTTTACCTCGCGTCTCTGCCCCAGACGCCATCCGCCGCCTGCTTCCAAAGCACAGAGGCTACGAGGCCGCCCCTCCCCCCGCCCCCAAGCTCCCGCCGCTGGTGGCTCCTCCGCCGGGCTCCGGGGCCGTCTCGCCCGAGTCCCTCCTCGCCATCCCTGGCGGGGGAGGCGGCGGGGGAGGCGGGGGCCTGGATGGGCTGGCACCCAAGGGAACCCAGGGGGTGGACGAGTGCTCCCTGCTGCTTGCCTTCCACCGGCCCCACCACGCCGTCGCGTTCTGCCTAGAGCTCCAGGTGGGAAGTGGGGGATGCAACGGGGGATGGAAGGGGTACTGAGACGTGGCGGAAGGTGGGGCTGGTTCTAGCGGCTCTATAGGGCAACTGTGTAGGCTGTGGAGTCCATACATCCAGGTAAGGGTCCGAGTTCTAGCGGGGGCAGCGGTGTGGGCTCTGGAGGAGGTACACCTACCTGTCGGACGTCGTATCGACAAATCAGAAAACCGTCATTATCAAACAACCGCCTCCCCCCTGCCTACCCCCTGTCAGGTTGAGCTCCTGCTCCTGGACTGGCCCCAGCCCCTCCTGTCCCACCCCCACGCCGCCCCGCTGTGGCTCTCCCTGCCGCCCCCCGACCCCGCCCTGGCGCCTCCTTCGGCCGCACACCCCTACCCCCACCACACCTCCTCTTCGGGTTCGGGCATCGGCCGCCCCTCCTCCACCGGCACTGGCGCATCCAACCGTACCCCCGCCGGCCTTGCCTCCCTGGCAGCCCCTCTGCCCCCCGAAGCTCAGCTCGGACAGTTGGGTCTGCTGCTGGGCCCACCCCAAAGGAGCGTGGGGTTGCTTGGTGTGGGCGCGGGAATGCGGGTTTCCGGCGCAGGCGGCGGGGTTATGGGCGGGGGCGCGGTCGGGGGGTGGGGCGGGGGAGGCAGCTCGCGTGGAAGCCGCTCTGCCGGGAGCCCGACGGTTGGTGGCGGAGGGTCGTCACGAACGGCGCAGTCCAGGTGAGCGAGTAGTGGAGAGTCTGGGGTGGTGGATTTGGCCCGCTTTCACGTGTGTGTGTGTGTGTGGCTGTGTGTGGGTTGGGTGCGGTTATCGGGGAGCCACGGGCTCGGGATGCAAGGTGGCCGTTTGCCTCGCACACACGTTGGGTGGCGACTTCCAACGCAGCCAATCATGTCCCATGCCTACTCTCCCGGCATTCCCTGCCCCCCCTTTGTGCCCCCCAGCCTCGGCAAAGTTGTCCAGCCACCGTTGCCGCCTCCCCCTCCCGCGCCGCCTCTGCCACCGCCTCCCGCACCGGCTCCCCCCGCCGACGAAGCCCCCCGCCCCGCCTCCTCGACCCGGCCAACCTCCGGCACTGCCCGCCCGGGCTCCACAGTCGCCGGCGGCAGCCGCCATCCCCTCCCCGCCGCCGCCACCCCTGCCAGCGGCCGGCAGGGTGCCGTACAAGCCGACGTGACACGTCAGCTGGAGGGAGTGCTGCGCCAGGTCTCAGCCGCCAGCGTGCCGCTGCCGGCGGCTGGCCCCAACCGCCAACCGCCCGCCGCCGCCGGCATGCCGTACATCAGTAAGCTGGACCCGGCGCCGCCGTCGTACGGCAACAGCTCGTCCAATGAGCAGGGCGATTTCGAAAGCCGGCTGGACTCGTCGGCGGGAGCGCTGGCGGTGGCGGCGGCGCTGCGGCCCGGCGGCGCCGCATCGGCGGCGGCGGCGGCGGCGGCGGCGCGTGCTGGCGGCGCCGCAAGCAGGGTGGCGTTAGTGTCATGGGAATGGGCTGGCGGAAGCTCGGGCCTAGAGGGTCAGGATGCGGATCACGGCGTGGATCTGGATACGGATCTGTATCTGGACGGGGCGGGCGGCGGGCAGGGGGCCGTGTCGCTGCTCGAAGCTCTCAAGGTGGGTTTGCACTGAACTCGCTCAACCGGTCGAAGTGCTAGCGATTCAGTGTGGATCTGTGGAACCCGATGCTACTGATCTGCGTATCGGCAACCGCATGCCGTACAGCTACCATCCCTCTGCCGATGCACGCCCGCTTCTGCTTTTGTCCCCCACAGGCCGTGTGGCCCCTAACGGAGCACGAGCCCCACCCGGACGCGCCGGTCGCTGGGCAGCTGTTCAGGGGCCTGCGGCTTCGTACCGGCATGGCGTGCGGCGTGGAGGCGGCGCACGTGGGGTACGACAAGTCTCTGGAGCGGGCGTCGTACGGAGGTGGGCCTGGGGCACAGGCGGGGTGTTGTGTGGGCAGGGCGGTCAGGGTTGGTCGGGGACACGAGGGCAGGGGGCAGGGTCAAGGTGCGGGGGGACCATTGGGGTACGGAAGCAGTGCCCAATGGAATCGCACCATCGGCCCTTCCAGCTTTCCCGAAACCGTGCCTTGCTTCTCCTTTCCTGCCTCCCACCCCGGCAGGCCGCTGCTGTGAGCTGGCCCTGCAGCTGAGGGCGTGTGCCGCCGGCGGGCAGGTGAGTTGGCGGACAGAACGGGAGGGCGCACCCTCGGCAGCCCCATGCATCCGCCAGTCCATGCCTACCGGAAGGTCCAACTCGTCTTGATTTCTCGCATCTACCGAAAGCTACGCCAAACCGTTCGTAGGTCCTTCTCGCGTCGTCGGATGTGGCCCGCCTCCTCTCCCCATCGGAAGCCACCCGCAACGCCCTAGCCCCCCTGCTGGTCTACGCCGGAGAGTACAAAGTCCAGCTCGCGTCAACCGCCACAACCGCCACAACCGAAACCAACGGTACCGGCTCAGATGGCAGCGCCAACGGTAGAAACGGTCACGCAGCCGTCAAGTACGGCAACACGTCAGCGGTCGCGGGCGGCAGCAGCGCACGTGGTGGCAACCGCTCGCCCACCGTATCCAGGATGAGCGGCCAATCTCGCCATCGCGATGACGTGTCGGCGACGGCAACGGGATCTGGATCTGGATCTGGACCTGGATCCGGATCTGCGTCGGAAGAGTTGGAGTCGCTCCACTTCGTGCTGCCCCCTGCGCTGGCACCGCGGCTGGTGGCGACGCCGTACCTCAACCCGAGGGTGAGTCATGACGCGGACGGCAAGGAGGTCAGAAGCACAAGCATCGGCACTTTCTCTGCTCTCTGCTCCTGCTGCAGTGCCGAACCTCGCCAGGCTTGGCCTAGTCCCGTGCTGGCCCTGGCGTCCCCCCCTCCGCTCCAACCCACCTTTCATGCTCCACCCTCTCTCCACACTAGTGAACTGCACGGGTATGCTTTACATGACTTGACATCAAACCTTTTCCTTCGCACAACTGTAGGCCGCCCAGCAGCTGCCGCTCGGCTAACTGGCCGCACCCGTGGGCGCCCCCATCTCTCCTCATCTCCTAAGCCTCCTGTCCCTCCCCCCATCCCTCCTCCCACCCCTCCTCTCCCTCCTCCCCCCTGCAGGCCGCCCAGCAGCTGACCCTGGGCTCCCTGGCGGCCCCCGTGGGCGCCCCCACTGTGGCCTGCATGGGTGTGGTGGGGGCGGGGGCGCTGCTGGCGTGGCGGCGGCAGCTGGCGGCACAGGCGCTGGGGGCGTGGGCGGCGGTGGCGCGGAGGCAGCTGCTGGAGCACGGGGGCTACATCGTGAGTTGAACAAGATGGGATTCCGGTTCTTAATTTGGGTCTGGATCTGGTCTGGGCACAGGGTCCGGGCTGGGGGAAAGTGGCGTGAGGGCAAAGGGGAGTGCTCTTGAGCCTTGGCCTTCTGGCTCTCCCCCCGCAGGTAGACCTGAGACCCCGCGTTCCAAGCTTCCAGCCCTCCTCTTCCCCCACCCCCTCCCTGGCGTCGGCGCGATCCCGCTCAGCAACAAACACCCCCACCCCCTCCCTTCTCCGGCAATCCCATCAACAACTAGTCGCTCTCCCACTCAGCTTCAAACACCCCACCCCCTCCTCCCTCCCCCAGATCGACCTCCGGCCCGAGGCCGGGGCCCTGACGGCGGTTTTTGCGGACGCGGGCGCTGCGGCGGTGTGGGCGCACGCCTGCACTGAGGCTATGCTGGACGCGGCCTGGTGGGGTTGGGGGTTGGAGGGCGAGGGGGACGGCAGGGAGGGTACTTCTGTCAAGGAAGGAGAGATGAGGGAGGGCTACGGGGGAAAACATACATGCTGATCCTACCCCTCCCCGTCCGACCCAAAAGCCCGACGAGCTCCTCAAGCACGAGCTGTGCGAACTCGTGCCCGCTGGCCAGCTCCACTTGTGACTCCCTTTCCTTTTCCCCTTGACCTGCCCCCTGCAACGAGCACCCCTTCTCGCCTCCCCTTTCCCCCAAGGCCCGAGGAGCTTCTCGAACATGAGCTGTGCGAGGAGTGGGCCGTGGTGGAGCGCCGCCATCCCGGGGTCATCATGCCCCTTGGCGTGGACGCAGGCCCAGACGGGCCCAGCCCGGGCCCGGACAGCGGCGCGCCGCTGGGCCCGCCCGGGCCCCACATGGGCCCCGGGGCGGCTGACGCGGCGGCGGCGGCGGCTGGCGGCGGCCAGGGCGGCGGCGCGGGGGCTGGTGGGGGTGCGGCGAGGCGGCGGGTGGTGGGGAGGCTGGATGGGTTCCGGCACCGAGTGCTGCTGAGGGGCCTGCGCCTCAAGGTGAGAGCCCGTGCGTGTGATGTTGTGAGGTGCTACGGAGAAGCGTAAACCTTTTGGCAGTTTCGTTGCGGCCTGCGCCCTCATCAGTTACGTGGCGTAACGTGGGCTCACGGCACACAGGAGCGTCCTTGGGCAAGGCTGCCGGCATTTGGGGCACAGGGTCCGTCAGAGCTATCTGTACCCCGGCCCACCTCCCCATGCGTTTGGGCACGAGTTCATCAGTGCTATACCTCGGCCCACCTCCTCATGCCCCGCCCCAACCTCCCCACCTCCCCCTCCAACCCTCCACCCCCCCCAGGTGGGCCTCGACCGCTCCCCACTGCGCCACTGCCTCGACCCCGCCGCGGGCCGCGTGGCCTACCGGGGGGGCCGCTGCCTGGGCCTGGCCCCCCGCATCGCCGCACTGGCGTCCAGCGGCCAGGTGGGCCGGCCTGGGGGGAAGGGGGCGAGGAAGGGCTGCAGATATAGGGGGGCGAGCGTGGCAGGCAGAGAGGGGCTGGGGGTGTTTGTTGCTGAGCGGGATCGCGCCGACGCCAGGGAAACCTTGCATGGATAGTTACCGGGTAGTTACCGAGTTAACCAAAGGGCTGGGGGGTCACATCCACCGCACTGGCGTCGAGCGGCCAGGTGCACTTACCGGGCAGGGCTCCTCTGCGTGCTGCGTGCTGCGTGCTGCGTGCTGCGTGCTGTTGGCGTTGGCTCCTCTGCGTGCGGTGTGGAACGTAGGGGTACCTGGGGCGTGGTGGAGGCTTGTGGCCATCCTCCCCCAGCCTCTCCCTCTCAGCTTGTGTCTCCTCTCCCCTGCCCCCCTCTGCCCCCCTCTGCCCCCCCCTGCCGCACCCCAGGTGCTGCTCTCCGCCTCCGCCTGGGCCGCCGCGCAGGCCTCCGCCGCCCCCGCCTGGCGCCGCTGCCACCTGCTGGCCACACGCCTGGGGGAGCACCGCCTGCCCAGGGGCGGGCCCAGCGGCCGACTGGAGGTGCGTGCGTTGGGAGCGTGCGCGCATGCGTGCGTGGGCGAGGCGGCTGGATCAGGGTCCCCGCCCAAGTGCAATGTTCTACCACGCTGCACTCTGCCGCGCCCTAGCGACCTCTACTGCTGTACTGTGCTGATTAGTCCTTGTCCCTCAACCCTGTAACTCCCTGCCGTACGTGCCGTATTGCGCTGTCTCGTCCCGTTTTCGTCCGCTCAGGTGTTCCGCCTGGTGGCCGCCGAGGATCTGGTGTACGAGCAGCAGGCGGCGGCGTCGGAGGCGGCCGGGGGTGGCCTGGATGGCGGCAGCGAGGGCGGCGCGGAGCTGGCGGAAGGTGGCCGGCCGGCGATGGTCTTGGATGTCCCCCTGGGCACCACGGAGGGTGGCGGAGAGGGGGGCGCGCACGCATCTCCGAGCTTGATGGCAGAGAGTGCGCGAGCCGAAGAGGCGGCAGGGAGCGGTGTACGGCAGCCTGGATCTGGCGGAGCGGATGGATCCAGCGCCCGCCCGTCGTACGGCCCGCTGCCGCTGCATCTGGAGCCCGTGATGCTGGATCCGCCCAGGTCCGTTGCGGGAGGCGGCGGGGCCGGGGCCCGGGGTGGGCCCGCGGTGGCCCCCGATCCGAGCGAAGCCACTTCTGTGTCACTGCCGCAAAGCTACTTTGGCTGATCGGCCTTCTGCTGAGCAGGGCTTGAACTATCGGGGTTCCGCTTTCTGAGATAACTCATCTGGGATACATCATGGCGTGAGGCACCGAGGTTCCAGGATATGTATTGGGGTACTGGCGTACTGGAAGTTAACAGCTAGTGCGGAGATCTCGAAGAGCGCTGATAATCGATATGCGAGAGAGGCAAGCGCTGATGCAAGTTGCGGGACAAACCAGGCGTTTGGCCACATCCTAAGAAGCGCACAGCGAGGGGAGACTCGCTTGGGCTGGACGTACAAGCTGGAAGACGGTGGAAGGGGCCAAAGGGGGGAAGGGGGGGGCTGTGTACCGCGTGTACTGTGCTGTGTACCGCGTGTACTGTCCTGTGTACTGAGTGTACTGTGCTGTGTACTGAGTGTACTTATGCGCTGTGTGCTGCGCTTGTACGCCTGATCTCGTGATCTAGGTTGGCGTTGTTCATTCCTAGCCTTGAGATCCCACGCGTCGCAAACCATGGGTCCTTCGGGGCACACGTCTCGCGTTCAATCAAACTGCCGGTTCCGCGGCTAAGGCCGCACACAATTGTCCTCGCTTCGTACATCCACTCCTTTATAGTATCCGGCCTTGCTTGCTTGTTGGCGTTGTTCTTTGGTTAAAGTCCAGGAGTTACCTCTGTCAGGGTACGGACCTGAGATGTGAGATGGCGTGAGACGTGTGTGCATCCGTCTCCGACCCGTGGGCTGGTGCCGACCACCGGCGCTAGGCTCATCTGTGCAGCCACAACCCTCCCGTCCTGTGCACTGGCCATGCCTGCGGCTGTGTGCATCCCCGTGAACCACTCGATGCAACCTGCTAATTGGTCAATTACGGTTCGGGATGGATCCCCTGGCCTGTCTTCTTGCACCACGGATTGCTTGCGTAGTTATGTGAGGACGCACAGAGGGTGAGATCTCAAGTGCTGCAGTGTGCTGTAGCGCCACTTGCCGTACATCCGTACATGCTTGAAATTGTCAGCGCGTACGGGTAGGGCTGAGCCCCCGTGAAGCTGAGACACTTGCTGCTCTCTTGCGCCAAACCACTTGAACGCTGGGGAAGTATCAGAGACGGGGGCGTTTTTGGGGAGTGGTACTGGAGGGGTGGGGGCCGCGCTGTCACTGAGTAAGGGTGATGAGGCCGGCTGGTTGGTTGATGGGGCTTGATCGGATGCAGTGGTGCTTCAGAGCGACTCGACGCTGTGTCAGTGGGGGAGGCGGCGGAGGCCAGAGGATGGGGGGGTGGGTCTTGGATGGCGGGTTGCGTGGCGCGGAGAGCCTCATTGTTCCGGCGCGGCACGATGGGGGGGCGTTACAGGAGAGAGGGAGCACGCCGAGGCGGCGGCTAAGCCCGATCCACTGCAAGTACACAATAATGCGTGACAGCGTAAGCCCTCGCGGAGCCCGCAAGCGTGGGCAACACACAAGTAATCGCTCAATGACATTATTAGGCCTGTTTAGGCATACCAAGCAGCCCAACACTCACTCCCTACCGTATGCTGTCGCTAAGGCTCCACACGGCAGCGGCGCCCTGCCGCCCCGCGCGCCTGCCCCGCTGCCTCCTGACGGCAATGGGCGGCCAGGGCGCTCGCGGCAAGCGCAACTGGCGCCACAACCAGCCCGGCAGCCCCTACTACCTTGCCCGCGCCCAGCCCCGACGAGCAGGCCCTCCGCGACGCCGTGCTCCCCTCCCTGCCGCCCGACCAGCGCCAGGCCGCAGAGGCCCAAATGGCGCTGCTGTGCCCCTCGCAGCGCCTGGAGCTGCTGCGGCAGCTGGGGGCGGGCGGCTGCAGCGGCCAGTGAGCCGAGGAGCGGGGCTCGCGCTGGGGCCGTGAAGCGGGGGGTAGTTGAGCCGTGAAATGCGGGGCACTCAAAGATGTAGCACTGGCGCGAGTCGGCATGCACGCATCAGACGCATGTCGCCTGTGGAATGAGAGGAGGAGAGCGTGCTGCAAGTGCGTTGGGCCGCCAGGGGCAAGGAGTTTCCGTAGCTGACATGGCGGTCGCTCCTTGGCTCTTCAGTACGGCCACGGACGTTGGCAATAACCAATCTCGCTGAACAGTTGCATGTTGAAGGCACACACAAGCCCCCGAAGGCCTGGTGGCCATCTTTGTAAACCCCCACCGCATACGCAGATGCCCCCCTTTCATTGACCCCTGCGCGCCATCATTGTAAACCCCCACGGGCGGCCCGGTCCGACCCCTAAAGGTTCTATTATCGGCAGTCAAACCTTTGCGCTTGCCGCCGCAAGCGCAACTGGCGCCGCAAGAGCAACTGGCCACACAAAACCGCCCCAATAGCCTTTACTCCCGGGCCCAACCGTGCTGCTTCCTTCTCACTGCCACAACCCCTGCCACTGGAAGCCAGTATCCGTGTCCTGCCTCCAATGCCTCCAATGCAAGGGGCGCGTCACACACGGTTCTACCAGATCCCGCTGATGTACAAGGCAGGAGAAGGGCTGAGCCCAGTAGTCCCCCCAGGGGGGTGCAATGTTCGAGTGTGGCTCTGTGGAGCCGTGTCAATCTGTAATCCTCTACCCCACCAGCCCGCCGCACCACGGCATGCAGGCTCGCACCCGGCCTTTACTCTGTTCTACCCCCGTACCACACGAGGTTATTCGGACGTAAACGACATCAAACAAGGTCAGAACAGGACAACCTCCCACACCCCAACAACAGAGGCCAGAACTCCCCCCTCGCCACACGAGAGTGTTCTGAACGCCGCGTAGAGCCCACCAAGCTGCATCCAGCGCAGAGGATATAAAATAAGAGATAGAGCCCTTAAAGAGAGAGCCTGCCACGACACCAACCTGTCAACAAGCAAATGAACTTTGCTTGAGCTGCTACCCCTACCCCCTATACCCCTTAACTTTGCTTGAGCTGCTACCCGTACCCCCCTATACCCTTTAGCTATGCTTGAGCTGCTACCCCTACACCCACCCCGGCTGCCACCGCGGTATCGACCCCGGCCAAGCCGAAATCCTCAGCCCCCACGCCAGAAACGCCTGCTTTGCTTTGGCCCCGCAAGCCAAACGCCGGACTTCATGCATTGTGGCGCACGCCATTCACACACGCGGCGCGGCCAAGTTGGGGATACGGGCGGGCGGGCAAGTCCGTGCGGCTCAGGCCTCGTGCCGCTGCTTGGCCACCGCTGCCAGCCACTCGAGCAGCTTGTCCTCATCGAAGCGGAGGGACGAGGGCATGCCTTGGAAGCCGTTGAAGGCCTTCCTGCGGCGGGAGGAGGAAGGCGGGGCGGGCGGCGATGTGCGGGCGGGTCAGCACGCGTGCCACCCAGATAGACAAGATGGAGTGAGGCGCGCCGGCCGGCTGCCAGCCATGCAAACGACGGTGTGGGGGTGTGAGGGTCCGACCTCGTAGCGCTTCCGCCTTGCCAACACTCGGCCCAGAGCCCATACATACTGATGACACCGTGACGAGCGGTCCCTCCCTCGCTCCCCGCCCTCCTTGCCTGTTGACGAGGAAAATGGGTGGCGTCCTCGTGAGGCCCGCAGCCGCCAGCTCCTTCTGGAGGGACATGGTCACCTCTTCCCGCACCATGCGGACCGCCTCGGCCGGGTCCATGCAGGCGTCAATCAGGGTCTGCGGTTTTAGGGAGCGGGGTGGGATACGTGCAGATGAAGGGATCAGGCGAGCGACGGGAAATGCAGCAGTACGCGCTATCGACCGGCGGGGCACGCTCGCAGAGCCAGAGCGGTGTTGCGAGGCCGAGGGGCGTTGTGAGGGCAGAGCACGCTAATGAGGGGCCGAGCGGGGGTACATGGGTTGTGTTGGTGTTGGGGGTTGCTCCCGCCCACACCTTGGCCTGCCCGCCCGCGGCGACCCACCTGTGCGTCTAGGTCACACTTTGTCCGCACGATGGCGAACGGCTGACCCATCTCACTGGCCGCCTTCATCAGCGCCACGTCCGCCTCGCCCGCCGCGGCGCCCGAAGTGACCAGAATCAAGCAGTCGAAGGCGTAGAGCGCCTTGTCCTTGTAGTACGTTTCGGCACTGCGTTGGCAGTTGGTGGTTGGTGGTTGGTGGTATGGGCAGCGGGGTCGTCAGAGGTTGGGCGCGGGCCAGGTCCACCCGGACCTCGACGCATGGCGGTTGCTGCGTGCTTCCCCCCCTTTCTCGTTTCGGCCCCCCACACACTTCGCTTCCATGGGAACAATGTGGGGGCGCGGGGTGTCGTAGACGGGGCCACGTCACCCGCGTGTACACACACCTTTGTACCCGGCTGGTGGGCCAGACCCGGCTAGCTGCGCGTTGCATTGACCCTTGTAGATAGACGCGCTTACCGGTGCGACTGCGTGCCGCTGCCGGGCACGTCCCACACCACGGCGTTCTCGCAGGCATTGCCAAACGAGTAGCGGGACGTGTCCATGGTCGTCTCGACGAAGCCCACGCGTGCCCTGCCCATCCGCGCGATGCCCTCTGCAGTTGGGCAAGCGGCACGCAGTTGACTCACAGAGGGAGCGTCGGGTTCCTGCTCAGTCGTGGTGGTGCCTCCTAACAATCCATCTCTTATCCCCGCATCAGGTGTCCCCCTGGTGTTTGGCCCGTCCAAGAAGCCCTGTGCTTGACGGTCCGACCGACAGGTCCAAGAGCCCCCAAACGTGCCAGCCAGCCATGTTTCCGCCATTCTGCTACCATGGCTAGCGTCTCGTGGCTGCCCCTTAGCGCAGACCAAGTGCAGCAGGCCTACGAAGCGCAGATAGGGCCGCTCAGGGCTGCGGGTTGCACCTTCAAAAGGACCGCCAGCGGACGCTCCAGTAACGGCCTGAACCTGGGGCTGCAGTGCACCAACGTGGCGGCCCGGCAGGCGGGGCTTGAGACGCTGGGGCTGACGGAGCACCTCTTCCTCACCAAGCTCCTGCCCAAAGTCGTGGTCCAGGACAACGGCTGCTGGGTTACCAGCACCAAGGGCATGCAGGCGGCCTGCACGTGCAGCCCGGTGAAGTGCGTGCGCTGAGGGGCGGGGCGGCTTGGCTGAGGGGCGGGGCGGCTTGGCTGAGGGGCGGGGCGGCTTGGCTGAGGGGCGGGGCGGCTTGGCTGAGGGGCGGGGCGGCTTGGCTGAGGGGTGGGGCGGCTTGGCTGAGGGGTGGGGCGGCTTGGCTGAGGGGCGGGGCGGCTTGGCTGAGGGGCGGGGCGGCTTGGCTGAGGGGCGGGGGCGGCTTGGCTGAGGGGTGGGGCGGCTTGGCTGAGGGGTGGGGCGGCTTGGCTGGGGGCTGTTCCCCGTGTAATGTTTGGGGGCTCTTGGACCTGTCGATCGGACCCGTCAAGCACAGGGCCTCTTGGACGGGCCAAACACCAGGGGGACCTCAAATCGCTGTGGGCCTTTGGCGACCGGTTTGACGTGAGCACTATCGCGTCATACGTCTACGAGCCTGAGCGACCCCTGTGCACGCACAGCTACGCCTAGAGGGCGCGCGTGTGCAGGGAGGGTTCTGGCCGTGTGGGGGTGTGCTTGCTGGCCTTCCCTTTCCCCCATGCCAAGCCCCCTCCAGCAAGGCAGCAACCGCCTCCCTGCTGCACCCCAGTGAAAGAAGGCAGCACAAAGCGAAGAGCACAACGTTCAGAACGGCCGGCTTACTGTTGTCACAGATCCTGTTGTTGGCGTCCTCGACCAGGGTGTCCGGCAGGCCGCGCACCGAGTTGACCAGCGCGCTCTTGCCGCTCTTGACGTTGCCTGCGGATGGACCAGGAGCGCGGAGTCGCTACACACGGACTTATCCGTGTGCGGGCAACCACTTCCTGTCACGATCCACCAGCCCCACCCCTCCATCCCCCCATTGCTCCCAACCATCCCCTGAGCCCCCTGTGCCCCCTGTGCCCCCTGTCCCTCGCGCACCTACGAAAGCGAAGTTGTAGTTGTCAGCGTCAAAGCCGGGCAGCGCCTTGCAGAGCTTCCCATCGTAATAGTATTTCCATGACGTCCAGTTGAAGCCCGACACCCGGTTGGCTTGCCATTGCTCAAACGCCTTCAGAGGACCAACAAACGGCATGGTTACGAGCGAGGCTGGAGAAGAGGACGGTCAGCAAGGATGGGCGCGCATGACACGCGTGCTCACCTTGTCTAGAGCGGCAGCGCGCTTCTTTGGCTTCTTGGAGAGGACGCAGTCAAGCTTGTCTAGGCAATAGCGGGCTCCGAGGACTGGGGCCCAGATTGGGGACAGGGCGAGAACGGCTGCCCCCAACATGAGGTCGCCAGTGATGCCCATCGTTGGTGCTTGCGCTTGGTGCGAGGATGCAGGTGGGCTGGAAGCAGTTTGCTTAATCGGGGGAGAAATTGCTGTGTTCTGCTTTTGCGCGACCGTCGGGCCGAGTGATTAGCGCTGGAGCTCAAGGACGCCGTGCGGAATGCGAGCATGGGCGTCTGGTCGAGGGTCCAAATACGCCGGGGCGTCGGGCCCAGCCCGCCTGCCAGCCCGTCAGGCCCCTCCCCGGCCCGCACCGGGCCTGGGGGCTGAACCGAAGTGCCCGGGCCTGGACGAGGGACTCCCTGGGCCCGTCGATGCCAGTTCCCATCGGCCTTATCATGAGGCCCTCAGCACACTTTGTATCTTCCCAACCCCACACAAGAGAGCCGCTGCGC
Source organism: Edaphochlamys debaryana (assembly GCA_016858145.1). Lineage (NCBI taxonomy): Eukaryota > Viridiplantae > Chlorophyta > Chlorophyceae > Chlamydomonadales > Edaphochlamys > Edaphochlamys debaryana. The sequence goes on along the minus strand of JAEHOE010000024.1, from coordinate 559,199 downwards.
CTCGAGCACAGCTTGACTGCGACCATGGACCCGCTGTCAATTACCTTAGGGGCTGTGAGCTTATTTGGAGCTGTTTGCAAAGGCCTCCACTACTTGTTGCCGATGCTGCGCGATTTGATTAGGGACAAGCCCGCGAGGCCTACCGCCGTCTATCAAGCTGAGCAAGCGATGCAGCACGGTTCGGCCACCGGCCTGCCGTTGCTGCCCGGCTTTGACCCGCTAACTTACAACATCGCGGTGGTGGGGGAGACGCGGCAGGGCAAATCGAGCCTGGTCGCGGCACTTCTGGCGTACGTGTCAGGTGAGGGATCGAGCAGCAACCTGCGAGGGGCTACGGTATGTGTAGCACTTCCCCTTTGATCCTCGTATGAGGGGATGCGTGGAGCACTTCCCCGTGGGCCCTCGGCCCGTATGGGGGCTCAAGGCTGATGCCCTTATCCATGTATCCCAACAAACTTGCCCACTTTGGGACCACTTTAAGCCCCTGCCCTCCCCTGCTGGCCCTGGGCATCCGCAGGGGGCACCGCTCCGTCCTCCGCTGCGGTAGTCTCCAACTCGGGCATCTCCAAGCATCCCCTGTTTGCAGCCGACGACGGGGCCAGCACCGCCTTTGTGTGGGACCTGCCCGGTGCGGGCACGGTCGCGCACCCCGCCGCGACGTACTACACGGACATGTGCCTGTACGGGTTCGACTGTGTACTGCTGGTGACCAGCGACACCGTACGCGCGGTTGACCTGACCATCATCCGGGCAGCACTGGTGAGCTGAGATGTGAAGGGTACAGAGGATTTATTTGTCGATTCTGCCCCCCTAACGACGGAGCTAGGCTGTGAGCCTAGCCCCGTGAGTCAACGCCAGAGCGCAGCGGCAGGGGTGCATCTGCGGTGGCTGCGGTGCCAGACAGCCCACGTCGCCCCAGCACCACCCGCACATGGCCCCGCGACCAACCATCACTCAGGGGCTGCACGCGCACCCCTGCGCTCAGCCGTCCCGTGCTTGTAACCCCCTACCAGCCCCCACCCCACCCCACCCCAGCTCCCTCTTCCTTCGCCCTACGCTTCATACCGCTGACCACCCTCCTCTTTCCCCCATGCGCCTCCCCGCGTTTCTTATACAGGCCCGCCACCAGCAGCTGGCGGTTGTGCACACCAAGGCTGACGTGGCGCTCCGCAACCTACTGGACATAGACCCGCGCTGCAGCCCGCTGCAGGCGGCCAACGACCTGCGCCTGCAGCTGGGCGCAAACCTCGCACGCAACCTGGCCAGCCTCAAGCCCCCGATCCGGCCGCCGCCGCCCCACTTTGTGCTCAGCGCTGTGGCGCTGCGGCAGTGCGTGCCCGGCGCGGCTAGTACTGCGGGGGGCGGAGGCGGAGGCGGAGGCGGAGGCGGAGGGGGAGGGTTACCACGTGCAGCCGTCATGGCGCCGGCGTACGTGTACGGCGGCGACGAGCGCTTGGCGGTGCGGGGAATGGATGAGGCGGCGCTGGTGGCGTGGGTCTGCAACGCCCTGCAGCAGCGGGACATGGAGGCGGCGGTGCACGCCAGCAGGCGCCCCGCCGCGGGCGCCGCGCACGCGGCGCGTGCTGCGCACGGCGTGGCGCAAGGCGTGCCGGTGCACGCGCAGCAGGTAGAGCACGGGCAGCAGCAGTTTCAGGTGGACATCACGGAAGGCGTGCCTGTGGGCGCCCGGGAGGCGCAGCGGCAGCACGCGGCGCCGGGGCGGGGCGGCAGGGTGCGTATGCAGCAGTTCCTGCCGCAGGCCTTGCAGCAGGCGGTGGGGCCGCGGCAGCCGCCACAGCAGCCACCACCGCAGGCGTACAGTCCGGCGCAGACACAGGGGCAGGCGCAGGCGTACGGGCAGGCAGAGCAGTACGGACAGGGGCAGGTGTACGGGCAGGTACAGCAGGCGTACGGGCAGGGGCAGCAGGCGTACGGGCAGGTCCGGGCGTACGGGCAGGGGCAGGCGCAGCAGGCGTACGGGCAGGCCCAGGCGTATGGGCAGGGCCTGCCCCGACAGTCGCCCCAGCCAACGGGGGAGCCCCACAACCCGCCCTTGGCGTATGGGCAGGCGCCTCCGGTGGAATCACCCCTGCCGCCGCCGCAGCAGCAGCACTACAACCAGTACGCTACGCCGGCTTTGGGGGGCGTGGCTTGGTAGCTGCGGCGTGCTCACGCCTGGGTTGGGGCTGCTGCCCCTCGACGGAGAGGCAGCGCTTGCAGGACTGCCAACCGCCGCCAAGCCGTAAGGGTCCTGCTGTCTGCGCGTGGTGGCTGTGTTTGGGCCAGTTTGTGTGCTTTGGTGCAGGGAGGCCGTTCGGGCCCGAGGGCGGGGGCGGGGGGCGAGGAGGCAAGGGATATCTACAACGCCAGGAGAAGTGCCCACCGCAGTTGTTTTGTTGAGTTGGTGGGCACGTTGGCGGCCCGCAGAAGCGATAGCCTTTCACCGCCCTTGCGGAGTTGGAGCGTGGGGAGTTGCATGCAGGGCTGTATGTCTGAGGCCGGGTGGCTGAGGGGCGCATGGGGTATCATCATCAGACAATGCCCCCATGGCTTGATTGGGTTTCGGCGGCTTAGGGTAGGGCTCCTGGCCATGGAGGTGTGACGAGTTGTGCCATCCTAAGCCTAGCCCGTTGTCTACCCCTCACTTGAAACATCACCAGCTCAGACCCTCTCAGAGACGATGGGCGGCCAGGGTGCCCGCCGAGCACGAAACTGGCGCCACAACCGCCCCAACAGCCCCTGAGGGGCTTTACCGCGGCGACAGGGCGTGAGCAAGGACGGGCCCAACCGCAGTGTGCCAGTGGCCTGTCGTCAGCGGCCCGACCTCAGCAGTCGGCCGGCCGCCCAGCTTCTGTGCGTGTGACCCTTGGTACAGTTGGTGGCCCGGTCCCGCATGTGTCAGACCTGAGTCTCTCGGGAGGCCGTTCAGGGCGAAGTCCCTCCAAGTCAATGAAAGTGAGCCGCTGGCGGCGTAGCTGAGATAGTACAGAGCTAGGGAACCTGGATCGCTCGGGAGTCTGGAGGGGCTAAGAGGTTACGCCGCGGTTCAGGGCAGGGCTGGAGGACGAGTAGCATGGTAGGGGCCGCAGTTATCTTCCCTGAGCCAAAGCCCAAAATAAAGCTTCTCTGGTACGTATGCTGCCTGGCGTGCTCCCCTCGACTCCTCCCCTCACAGTTGGATGCCACAGACGTTGCAAGGTTGCGTGAAAGGGGTGGTGGGCAGCCCCCCTCGGCAGCGACCGCCGGCCATAGCAGTCCATATTTGCGGCCCCTGGCCAGGGGGAGCTTGCCTCGCCGCGCCACGCGCGCCCCTCACGCCGCGGCACGCCTCCGCCCTGCTGCTGGGCCCCCCGCAGACTGCAGGCCAACGCCCGTGTAGCGCTGGACACAGCGGGTGGGGCCAGGCCAGAGTGCTCCCACCCGAATCAACGCCCAAGAATGGGCCTCTTCTATTCGGGTGGGCGATACAGCCGTTCCCGGCTTCCCGCCCAAGGGGTCGGGAGGGGTCGGGGTCCGGCACGCGATAGGTAACGGCAGTTACTATGTCCCGTCGGTGCCCCTGACGGCCAGGTGTCCCTGGCGAGGTAAAAAGAACGCGCCTGAACTATGAGTAAGTAGAGGTCGGAGGTCGCTCGCGCAAGCATGTCGGCCGACATGCACCCGCGACCGACCGCTTCTGTGCACCCCAAGGCCTCCAATTGGCATGCACATGCATATCAAGCCCGTGGGCTCATTTCGGGATGGGGACCAGGCAGGTGCTAGGGAGGCAAGGGAGCCGGGGGGTGTGGAGCCCGCCTGGGCCCGCATGGGGCGGGCTGCGGTTGTGGGTGCTCGTGACACGCAGCTAATTGTGAAATAAATTCAAATTGAAGCAGCAGTCGCCGGATGCGTGACCCTCTTCCGCGAGAAGCGCGAGACTATGCGACAGCCGTGAAAATCACGGCTACTCGGCCACATTGTCTGTAGATAGCAGCCCTCTACTCATCCCGTGCGCTTGTGCCCCGAGCAGAGTTGACTCAGCAGGAGTTAGTCGCTCAGCCCTTCCTGCCTTCGGCTGTCACCTTGTCTGTTAAATAGCTCTCCGCGCACCCACTGCATAGCCTTATCAGGACTACAGGCATGTCCATTAACGCTTAAAGGAAGACGTGGTCTTCGGGTTCCCTAGTGGCCAGCAGACATGGTCGGCGGCATGGCCGGCGGCAACATGCGCCACCCACGGCTCCAAGCATACTCAACGGGAGGCTGCGTCGTGCGCTCGGTCCCTGGCCTTCGGCAGCGCCGCCGGCTCGCCGGCTCCCGCGCCCCCAGGACTCCAACTGCTGCTGTAGTTGGGGCCCCCGGTCATGAAGTGACTCTGCCGGTAAGTGGCCGCAGCGGCTGTTGCTGGCATAGACCAAATAGCCGTTGAAGCGGAAGGGCGTCATGGACGTAGAGGGTGCTGACTAGCATTCGCCCTCCTTCCCTTCCTACCCATGCCCACACGTCCGGTCGTCCGCCCCCTGCGCCCCCTCGCCTTTGCCCAACCAGGCCCGCGGAAATGTGGTCGTCACCCCCAGCAAGCAAGGACGGCGAAGGCTCAAGGCTGCCGACGCTCCGCCCTCCGGAGACTTGCTTCCCATCATTCCCAAGCCTTCCGTCGAGGAGACGAAGGCCGCAGAAGGGGCGGCCTCACCGTCGGAAGAGGCAGGGCCGGAGGCCGCCTTCTCACAGGCAGTGGGGACTGCTGGAGCTGCGGCGGCGGCAGGGGAGGAGACAGACGAGGAGGAGGCTGAGGCAACGGAGGCCCAGGGAGAAAGCGCGGGGTTGTGGAGGGACGGGGGCAACGCGTGGCTGCCCCCGCCCTTGCCCGAGGGCTTCCCCACCGAGGTGAGCGGAGGGGATGGAGTGATGGCGCAGGAGCAAGCCAGGAGTGAAGCAAGGTCGGCGGGCAGGAAGGAAGCTTCTGGCCCTTGCTTCTTCTATGACCCTTCAGTCCCCTTCCCGTTGGCCGCCTCTGCAGCTTTCCGTCCAGTGCAAGTCCCCCCCGGGCGACCCCTCCTCCCCCGTCAAGACCGGGACCATGCTGCTGGGCAGGCCCGTGCCGAAGGGCGAAAACAACAGGGCTATGAGGGGCGGCGACGACAAGCCCGCGGAGAGCTGCATGGTGGCCTGCACCTGCGCCGAATGCTCCGCCGCCGCCGGGGCTGGAGAGCGCACCGCGGGCCGCAGCTGGGGCCCCGCTGAGGGCGGCGGCCGGCTGTGGCGGGTGACGGCTTGGGTCAAGCTGCACTGCGGCCAGGTCCGCAACCGCAACTGGCAACAGGCGGTGCAGGTGACCGATGGGGCCGGCACGGGCACGCAGTCGTTTAAGACCTTCCTGGAGCGCCGCGGGCTGCGTGTGGAGCGGCAGCGTGAGTCTAGGGTGAGGGGCCAGGGGCTCTCATGCATGGATGCAGCGCCCCGCCCCCCGCCCCGCCCTCAGCGTCTCGAAGAAGCAGAGGAGAGCCTGCGTCCGTGCTTTCCCCTGCTGCCGCTCCGCAGGGCCGCCGACCCCCACGGGGGTGTAGCCGCCACCGGTGCACTTGGCTGTGGTCCCCGCCCTGCCCACGCCCATGCCCGAAAGTTAACGGACAGTGGGGGCAACGTTCGCAGCCGCCGCAAGGTGGGTGGGTGGGTGGGTGGGTGGACCGGGGGGTGCACCTTGGGTGAAGCTCGCACGTCCCCCGCGTGTGGCCACGTTCCCTTCCTCCGCATGCAGGCCAAGGACGACTCGAGCGCTCCCTCCAACCCCGCGGCGCCGCTGCTGCCCGGGGCCTGCACCGAGCTGGTGCGCGGGACGAGGGGCGGGCGGGCGGGGCCAGTGTGCGAGCTTGGGTGGAACCTGACAAGTAGTGCGGAAAGGGGTCGAGCCGATCAACCCCCACCAGACCTTCCCCATGGGCCGACTCGAGCCCCCCACAACAGGCTCTCAGCGCAGCAGTTATGGGCTATGCCAGGCAACGCCGCTCCGTCCACTGCCCCCATGCCCCGCCCTTCCGAGTTCGCGCTCGGTCCCATTCCCTGGCCAACACGCGCACCTGCCCCCGCCCTCCCCCCAGGTCGCCAAACTCTGGCAGGCCCACTTCGAGTACCTGGGCGGCATCCGCCAGCGGCCGGTGGGCAGGGCAGGGGCGGGGTGCAGGTGTGGCACTAAACATGGCACGTGACACGTTCCTGCGGACTCTCTGGATAGCCCTCTTGACATGTTCAGCGCCATGCATCCGGGCGATCCGGCTGTCTCGACCTCCCCGCTTCCGCACCCCCTCCATCCCCTCCACAGCCCGGGGTGGCGGAGGCGGTGGACCTCGTGCTTGCCCGCTCCAGGCAAGCCCCGTCCCTGGCGCCCTCCGCCGCCGACCCCGCCTCCCCCTCCACGTCCCTCACCGAGCCGGCCTCGCGCTCCGCCCCCTCCACCGTCGTGACCGCCTCCTCCTCCGCCCGCTCCTCGCCCGCTCCCGCCGCCGGACCTGCCTGGCGGCCCCTGGAGCCCCGCCACAGCTCCTCGCCCGCTCTGGCGCTGTTCGGGGCGGCGGCGCGGGGCGAGGGCGAGGAGCTGCGGCCCGGCAGCGTGGTGGTGCTGCGGCCCTCGGCGCAGGCACCCGACCTGGGCCCCACCCCCTGGTACAAGCACTCGCAGCATCCGCCCGTCGTGGCGGAGGGCGAGGCGGCCCTGGTGATGGCGATCTACGGGGCCGCGCCGGAGGGCGGGGAGGGCGCCGAGCAGGAGCTGTGGGTGCAGGTGAGCGAGCGAGAGGGGCTCGGGGTCGACTAATAACTCGAGGCTGCTCATGAGGCCTCCTGTAACACGGGTGCCACACCTCCCCGTGTCACACCTCCACTCGCGTGCGTCCCCTCAGCAGCTTGCCTTCCCTCCCCGCCCCGCCCCGCCCCCCTCCCCCCTCCTTCCTCCCTCTCCATCCATCCCCAGCTCCGCCGCCTGGTGCCCGGCGACGCCACGCTCCTGGGCGATGCGGCCGACCCCGCGGAGCTATTCATCCTGGACACTGCCCTGCCCCCGAGCAGGCAAGAGGGCGAGGGGGAGATGGGGGTTCAAGGGATGAGCGTCCGGGGAGGAGCGAAGGTAGAGGGGGGGAGCGGGGAAGGCGGCCAGGGAGGGCCTGTCCTCCAGCCTGGCCCTCCCCCCACTCACCCCCCTGCCATGAACCTCAAAGCCTCATAGATTACCCCCCCCCCCCCCCGCCCCATTCCGCTCTCTCCCTCCACTCTCTTCATCGCCCGAACCTCCAGGCCTTAGGGGCGCCCCGCCACCCCGCCTCGTGCCATCAGCCTCATTGCCCCAATCAACCCCCCCATCCAACCCCAATCCCCCCCCGCCCCTCTTTAAACCCCCCCCCCCCAGGTCACGGGCCTGGCCATCTCCAACCGCCACCCCTACATGTTCAGCTGCGGCCTGGACAAGATGGTAAAGTGCTGGGATCTGGAGCAGAACAAGGTGCGTGGGTGTGGGGCGGCCTGCGCGTACTCGTCACGGAACTTGATGGACGCCTTGAGCAGGGGCGGGCGGGGGCCTGGCGGGCCACCTGCACGACCCCAAGGAGGCGGCCTACCGCTGCCTGCCCGAGCACACGCTGCTGGCGGCGCGGCTCAACCCCCAGCAGCCGCAGCCGCAGGCGCAGACGCCGGGCGGCTCCAGGGCCAAGGCCAAGCCCAAGCCCAAGGCCAAGCCCAAGGACAGGGCCAAGGACAGCGCCCGACAGGTGCCCCTGGCCCCCTGCGGCGCCCCCGTCGTGTGCGCCGAGGTGGTCGGACTGCTGCCCGCCGAGCCCCTCACCACAGGGGCCGCCGACCACACCGCCAAACACCAGGCGCGTGGGGGGAGGGGGCATGCAGGGTCTCTGCGGGGGCAGGCGTAGGGTGTCAGCGGGGGACTGGGGAGGCCGCCGGGTGGCAAGGGGCCCTGCGGGGGCAGGGCAGGGGCGACATGGCGGCCAGGTGGTTGCGCTCCAGCTAGGGCTTCGGGGCTTTGCGCTCCAAGAAATAAGTGGGGCTTTGGTCTTGCCTCGGCCTGGCTTCGGTGCCGTGAACCGCCAGCCGCAACGCCTTCACGATCCCTCCTTCGCTCACAGGCTGACCTGCAGCGCAGCAAGGACAACGTACAGCGGTACGAGCAGCGCATGCCCCCGCGCCTCTTCTACCGCTCCGTTTACGCGCCCCGCCAGGCCGCCTTCCGCACCCCCCTGCCTGAGGAGCTGCCCACGGGGGTGCCCACGGGGGTGCCCGTGCCGCCGCCCGGACGGCGCCCGCCCGGCCCCGCCTGGCGCATGCTGCCGGGCGGCGGGGCCGGGGAGGGGCTGGAGCTGGACGGACTGGAGTACAGGGTGGGCGGGGGGCTGGGGATGGGTGCTGAGACATGGGCCTCTGTGCCACGGCAGGTTCCCTGCCTCAGGGCGCCCGTCCAGTCGGTTATAACCCCACACTCCCGGCGGGCCGCTCTCTCCTCCCTCCCGCCTTAGGTTGGCGACCTGCTCTGGCTGGCCCCGAAGCCCGCCCCCCGGCCCTCTGCCTCCGCCTCCCTGCCGGGGGGCAAAAGCGCCGGGGGCGTGTGGGCCCGGGCGCGGCTGTTGGCGGTTCTGCCCCCGAGCAGCGCTGACGCAGAGGGGGCGGGGCCGGAGGGTGGCGCAGAGGAGGCGGAGGAGGCGCCCGCAGTGAAGGGCAGGGGGAGGAGGAAACAAGAGCTACCGTACGCTGGCCCAACGCTGCGGGTGAGGCGGGGAGGAGCACTCGGGCCGGGCCCCGGGGGATGGGGGCATGCTTGGAACTTGGAAGTAGAGGGCAGGGCAAGGGTAGGGCCGTGCATCATGTCCTCTAGCAGGCGGTTCTTGGGGACAGTCCGTCCACGTGCGCCCTCCCCCCTCGCTCCACCCTGCCCCGCTACCCAGGTTCAACCGCTGCCCGCACCCGTGTTTGGCGCTGAGGAGGCCGCCGAGAGCGAGGCGGGCGCCCTGGAGGAGGAGGAGGAGGAGGAGGAGGTGCCTGTGACACGCGTGGCGGGACGATGCCAGAGGCCCGGCGAGGCAGAGGGTGCGTGAAAGGGTAAGGGTTAAAGAGGAGAGTGGGGCCATGGTCAGGGACCAGGCCGCTTCAGCCCCTCCTCAACCTTGCCCGTAACTTCTCCTCCCCCCCTTCCGTCCCCCCCCAGCCCCCTCCCCCCCGCCCCTGGCCGCCATGGACGTGTTCGCCGGAGTGGGGGGCCTCACCGAGGGGCTGCACCAGGTGGGGAGGGGCGGGGGAGGGGCGGAAAGGCGGCACCCGCCCGTGTAGAGCCTTGGCTGGAGCTCGCACGGCCCGCCCGCCTGCCGGTGCGTGCCTTCCCTGCTGCCCTCCTCCCCGCTTCCATCCCCTACCGGTATGAGCCTCCCATCCATCCCCCCAAGTCCGGCGCCGCCTTCACCCGCTGGGCCGTGGAGTTGGACCCCTAAGCCGCCGCCGCCTTCAGCGCCAACTTCCCCACCGCAGACGTCATCCAGCGGGACTGCACACACGTGCTGCTGGTGAGGGGTAGATGCTGGGGGCGTTATGTTGCCGTGGTTAGATAGAAACGTGCACATACAGCTAGCCTCTGCCTCTGCCACCACCAGGTTTCTAGTAGCCCTGACGCCAAGTGCGTGTCCCTCCGGTCCTCTGTCGCCCGCCATCCATCCACCCCAGGCCGCCATGACACGTGCGGGTGCTCAGGCCAGCTGCGTGGCCTCCCCCGAGGCTGAGAAGGGCGCCCGGGAGATACCTCCCGAGCTGGCGGCGCGGCTGCCGGCCCCCGGGGAGGTGGAGCTGCTGGCGGGGGGGCCGCCCTGCCCCGGGTTCAGCAACATGAACGCGGCGCGGGGGAACTCGCCGGATGCCATGAGGAAGAATGCCATGGTGAGTAGTGCTGTGCTGCTGCCAGCGCTGTCAAAGTAGCGTATGTAGCAGTCGTGCTCAAGCCGAGGGCTGTCGTGGCTTAGTTACGGTAGCTAGCCCTAGCCCTGCATACAAGAGACGCACACCCGAATCCCTGCCCTGCCTCCCGCCCGCTCCCATCGACCCCTCCTCCACGAGCAGGTCCCTGCCTACCTGTCGTACCTGGACTTCTACCGTCCGCGCTTTTGCCTGCTGGAGAACGTGATCGGCTTCCTGCAGCCCTTCGGCGCGGGCAAGGAGGCCCCGGGCAGCGAGGCCGAAGGCAGCGAGGCCGAGCCGGAGGACGCCGACGGCAGCGCACCAGAGTCCGTAGAGGACTCGGAAGCGGACCGCTCGGAGGCTGAGACTGAAGCCAGCCAGGCCTCCGAAGCGGGCAAGGGGCCCTCCACGCGCCCCAAGCCGCTCAACTACTTTGCCCGCCTCACGCTCGCCTCCCTGCTCGCCATGGGGTACTAGGTGTGGGGGGGGGGCGGGGACGAGGAGTTCATCAAGGGGCGGAGGTGTACCAGACATGAACCGGACTTGAACCGGCATGAACCGGACATGAACCGGACATGACATGGTTTCCGGCATGTTCGGCTGGGGCGTCCAGCCAGGCGGTACAGCACACGGGCTGCTGTGGCCGTGCATCCCGCCGTGCCTTACTTCGGCCTGCCCTCCCTACCCTGCCGTGTCACCGTGCACCCCAGGCCCGCATCGGCGCCCTGAGCGCCGTCCACTACGGCGTCCCCCAGAGGCGCCAGCGCGCCTTCGTGTGGGCGGCCGCGCCCGGCGAAGCCCTGCCCGACTGGCCCGCGCCCCGCACCGCCGCGCCCGTGCCGCCCATTACCCTGCACCTGCCCGGTGGCAGGTACGTGGCCTCCGCCCACCCGGGCCGCTGCCACGGCGCCCCCGCCCCCATGGTGACCATCCGTGACGCCATCGCCGACCTGCCCCCGCTCAGGGGGGGCAGTGACCGGGGCGCGTGAGTGGAGCGGGGCGGGAGGGGTAGGTGGCCACTACACGGGGCATGGGGGGAAGGGCGGGGTAGGCGGGTAAGGAGCACCCGTGGGCCCTGTGCGTGGCCTGTTCAGTTGCTTTGCCGTACACTTCCCGCTGTACTGTAACACCTCCACCCACCCCCGTCCATCCCCCCCTCCCTAGTCTTGAGATGCCCTACACGATGCCGCCCCACTCCGCCTTTGCCGCCGCCAAGCGTCAGCCCCGCCTCCCCGCAGCCCCGGCCTCCGGGCCCGGGGGCCCCGGCAGCGTCCTGGCTCACGGCCCGCAGGAGGCGGCCGGGACGGGGGCGCAAGATGAGGCCGGGGCAGCGGCAGGGCCGGGGGCAGGGCCGCTGCTGCGGGACCACGTGCTGATGCCGCCGATGGAGCTGCCGTGGAAGGGCGAGCCCCCCGCCGGCCTGGAGGGCATCACCCCCGAGGAGCGAGAACGGCGGATGCTGGCGTGAGTGGCACACCGAGTGAATGGGTGTGCGGGGGGCAGACGTGCGTGGCAGACCGAATGAATGGGTGTGCGGGGCAGATGGACCTGCGTGGCAGCACAGAGCGCTGTGTGTGCGAGCCTGGCTGGAGCGCTCAGCTCCAACTGACTGCGCGCCGCCCAAGCACCCTCCGTGCGTTCGATCCACCCTACCGGCACCTCCGTCCTGCCCCCCCCCAACTCCACCGTACCCCCCAGCGCCATCTGCACCGGCCAGGACTGGACGTCACTGCTGGGCACCCCCGAGGCTGCCCTGCTGCACCCCGCATGGGCGGCCAGGCAAGCGAAGAAATGGTACTACCTGCAGTACGTGTGCGGCAGGCAAGCAGGGCGGGGAGCGGAAGGGGAAGTTGGTGCAGAGGGCCGGGGACAAACCGTGCGTTGCTGAACAAGGAGATGGGCCAAGCCTGGACAATTGCTTGCCGCCGCCTATAAAAAAGCCCACAAGCCCGCGGTCCCCCCTACGTGGGCACCATGTAACTAGCACCTGTGCGCCAACCTCATCCCCAGGCGGCCCTACGATGGCTATCTACCCACCGCCACAACGGGAGGGCAGGCCGAGGCGCGCGGCTCGCGGGGCTGGGTGCACCCCGACGCGGAGGGGGGGCAGCACCGCATGCTCAGCGTGCGGGAGCGCGCACGCAGCCAGGTGGGAGGGCGAGGACGCTGAGCTGGGAGTAGTTGGGGGCGTAGGGCAGAGGGACTGCCGTGCCTTGCCGCTATCAACGTGCATAACTTATAATTGATCGGGCAGAAGTGCACTTTCGCGCACCAAGGCGGGGGGGTGGCGCGGCGGTATGCCAAAACTCGTCCGGGGGCTGCGCGGGTCCCATGTCGCGCCTCTTCTGTACGGCGGTCCCTTGACCAACAGCCTTTGTGAGCACGCGTGGTGCCAACCGGTCGGGGTGCAAGGAGCTTGGGGCGGCTAAATGAGACAACTGAAGGTGCCACCGGTACATTCTTGAGTATACTTCTTCCTGCTCCCCTGGGCCTCTTGGCCCCTCTCTACCCTGCCTTTTCTGTCCTTCCTTTGGTGAGCTGCGCCAATGAGCCTCCCCCATAGCATGCGCGGTAAGCTCCAAAAAGCCTGAAGCAGCTGCGCGGAAGGAAAACAATCTGCCCGAGGGGCGCGCGAGCGTGTCCCGAAATGTCCCTTCGCCGGGGGTGCGCGGTGATTAATACCAACATGTACGGTAACTGTATGGCACTGGCACAAGGACACTTGCCGTGCACGATAGGGCCTGATAACTGCACGACACCTCAAACCCCCACCACTTGTTCGTCAGCAGTCCCTCGCACTAACGCTTTCCTTCCTGCCCCCAACCCCCACCCCTCCCACTTCCCCCCAGGGCTTTCCCGACGCCCACGTGTTCTCCGGCCCCCCGGACGCCCGCATTCGCCAGGTGGGCAACGCCGTGCCACCCCCGCTGGCGGCGGCGCTGGGCGAGCAGCTGCGGAGGGCGGCGGCCGGAGGGGCCAAGCAGGCGGCGGGAAAGCAGGTAAGGGGCGGGGCCACACTAGTCTTTACGGCGGGGAAGGATGGGGGACCACATCGCCTGGGCACGGCAGCCCTCCACGGGCGTCACGCCGGTCAGCAGGAGGGGGGCCGGAACACAAGACAGGGCCACAGAGAACGTTGCATAGTGAGCTAGCCTGATGCTACTATGCTAGGACACGGCTGTGGATGTCAAGCCGGTCCGTGCCTTCCCCGGAATCCGTCAAGGCAACCCGCCATGTTCAGACCTCAGCTTGCTGACCTCGCCGACCCCACACTCAAAGCTTGTCTAACCTTGTAACTCCAGAGGTTACACTTTTGCCCAAGCGTGTCAAGATGGACCAGGGGGTCGAATGGGGGTATTCGTGTCCCTTACTACCCGCCCTCATGTTGCCCCTCCCATGTCCCCTGCGCCCTGCAGCCTCACCCCGATCAGCGACCACCGACGGCCTCCGACCCCTTAGCCGCGTCCGAGTGAGGCTCGCACATGTCCCCATCGGCGCAGCAACCAACCCATGGCTGGCCCGCCGGCTCCCCATTACTGGGGAGCCCTGGCAGGGCTTTGGGACAGCTCTGGTCCAGGCGGAGGCGCGGGTTGCCTTGGCGGTCGTCGCTGCCGTGCACGCAGGGAGCTGGCTGAGGGGCTGATACCTTTCACGGCTGCGCTGCAACATTGCGCGGCACGGGAGGCGGGCTGGAGGCTGGGGCGGGGTGCTACGGGCAGGGCGAGGGCTGGTGAACGGAGACGTTCGAGAAGGGGAATGTTCTCGAGTGTCAGTGCCAGAGGCCAGGGGCTGCGTGGGGTCCCTTGGGGTCAGCGGGTAGCCGCGGGCTAAGGCTCAGCATGAGAGGTCGAACAGCGGAGGAGGGGCGAAGGAGGTTGCTCGAGCTGCGCACGCTCCGGGCTGAGGCGAAGGGGGACACCAAGGCCGTGCACGCCGGGCGGCGGGGCTGTCGCTGGTTGCTCCTGGGCAGGTCGGGAGCTCGAGCGAGGGGCAGGTATCGTGGGGCGGGACGGAAGGAGCTATTGCGCTCCCTATCGTTCAACATCATGAGAATGACGAGCTCGTGCCCTGTGTCATCGAAGGTCGGTGTCTTGCATGCATGCGCTTCGACCCCGCTTGCTTACTCCAGCAGGGTCGACCCCGCCCCCAGTGGCGTCCTGCCGGGCTTGAAGCCGCCCCCCTGGCTGATGGCAGCACACGCCTCTCGACCCCTCTTCCGCACCACTGCCGGCACCCCCACCGCGTGGTAGATGCTGGGTTGCCGCCACGTGAAGCAGCCCACGTGAAGTGCACGTGGCAAATTTGCCCTCGTCTCCCTTGGCAAATGAGGCCCAGTCATCCAACAGCCTCATCAGACAGGTCCCACCGCAGTCCCGCCCCACTCCACCACCCGCTCAACACCACTCAGCAGCAACCCAAGCGACCACGCTATCCACCAGCTTCGTAGCCATGGGCTCAGGTTCCGTCCGGGCTCGCAACTGGCGCCACAACCTGCCGGGCAGCCCCTTCTACCGCGGGGAGCGGGGCGTGCGGACGGGCCCCAACGCGGTCTTCCATGGAGGCTGCGAGCCCTTCCTGGCCCTGATCCTGCTGCTGCTGGTGCTGTGGTGGTGGTCACACGCCGCCTCGTGTGTGGAGTAGCGCGCCTAGTGAAGTAGGCCGCCGCTGTTGTCACGGGTGGATAGGGGCGCTCACGGGTCCCATCACGGCTTGGAGATCACGGGGCAACTCGGGGCAACACGGCTCGCGAGTCATTGGCTTCGGGCCTTCGGCCCTTACCGGTACCTCTGGGGTGAAGTCGCTTGCACATTTGCCGAGAGAGTCGAGAGTTGCACAGTGGGGCTGCAGACTGATGCTTGCAAGTCCTGTAAGGTGTAGCTAAGCAAACTTGCCCCTTGCCCCGACACCGCAACACCAGTCCGGCACCCTGCATGCCATCCAGCGGAAGCGCCACAGCCCAGAAGAGACCTGTGCCTCTCCACACATGATCGGCACAGTCAGTTGCAGCGCTCAGCTCCCACGCCGCCCGCCGGTCCGTTGCACTCCACGGCTCCAGCGGCCGTCATTGCCGGCCTGGCCACGCCGCTCCAGCAACGCCCAGGTCAATCCCAACGTACCCCTAGTTCACCACCCTCGCATGCAGCTTATTCTAACCATCACCAGGCCGCACCTCCGACACATCCTGGGCCCTTCGCCCCGTGCGTGCCCCACGTCGCCGCTCCGCCCACTGGGCTCGCGGGTTCCCGCCACAACTTAGCCCTCCTGGATTCAGCCCTCGACGCCCGTCCAAGACCAGGGCCCCCGTGCCGCCGCCGCTGCTGCCTCCGTCACGCGCTCCAATGCAGCGCTGGCCTGTGTGCCCTCGCCGAGCGTCGGCTCCAGCACCCGTGTGGGACCCAGTCTCCGGCTTGGGTTCCCGCCGGTTCCCGCCGTCCAGGGCCGCAGCACCGTCCTGGGGCTCCCGGGCACCGCCCCGCCGCCACCGTCCCGCCATCATCCCACCGTTTTCGCCGGCGGCTGGCAATCACGGCTCCGCGCTCGGCCAAGGATCGGAAACCCAGCTCCAGCCCACACGCGGCCTCCGCGCCACCGCCTCCATTCCACCTGGTTCCATTCGGCTCCAACCCGTCGCCGTCGGCCGGGGCCCGGGCAGCGGCCTGCGCCGCCGCCACCGAGCCGCCGCGCAGCCGCCACCCTGCCGCCGCCGCCACCCTGCCGCCGCCGCCGCTACGCCGCCGCCACCCTGCATCAATGCCACCCTGTGCTGATTGGAGCGCCCTGCGCCCTGGCAGCCGCCTAGGCCGCTCGCCCAGCTCCGGCAGCTCCAAGCCTCCGCCGGCTTTGGCCTCAACCACTTCCGGCTCAGCCTCAGACCACAGCCTACGCCCAGGGAAGCCAAGTGCCTCGCCCCGGGCCGCCGCAGCCGCCACCCTGCCGCCGCCCCGCAGCCGCCGCCACCGCGACCCTGCCGCCGGCCCGCAGCCGCCGCCACCGCGACCCTGCCGCCGCCCCGCCGCCGCCGCCACCGCGACCCTGCCGCCGCCGCCGCCACGCTGCCGCCACCGCCAAGCCGCCGCCGCCCAGCCGCCGGCGGCCGCTCAGAACCGCTTGATGTCCTTGGGCGGTCGGAAGGGCAGCCCCGGGTGCGTCTCCGGGGAGACGTCCTCCACCTCCTTCCACATCTTGACCGTCTTGTCGCCCTCTGTGGGGGGTGGGAGGAAGGGAATGGGTAAGATGGCGGGGAGGGAAACGGTGCGATGGAGGGAAGGGCGGGGGTCTTCGATTGAGAAAGCGCGCTGAGACACGCCATCACGCATCTCTGTAACCCCACCACGCTGCGGCTGCTGTCGCGCACACACGCACCCGCGGTGATGAGGCGCGATCCCGACATGTCGAAGGCCATATCGTACAGCGTGGCCTCGGACTCGAGAGATCCGGGCTGTACGACAGTCTCGTCCTGCTGGTAGCAGTGCCCCGAGCGCCAGTCCCACCACCACAGGCTGCCGTTGTCGCCGCCTGACAGGGGGGGGGGGCACGAGGGAGGCGTTGAGGTGAGATAAACAGGTTTGAGTGATGTTGGCTCACTCCGTCCTCCGCTGCTGTGGTTAACAACAACAGCAATTTAAGCACAAGCCATGAACTGTAACGACGAACCCGCTCACCCGTCGCCACCACTCCGTCGCTGTTGATTGCCATGGAGTTGATGATGGCGCGCTGCTGACTCAGCATGTTGTGCAGGAAGTCGCCGTCGGGCAGCGCCCACTTCTTTATGTTCTCGGCGGATGCGGAGGCGAAGGCGAACTCGTGGGGGTGCATGGCCAGGGCGCGGATGGACTTCTTGTGGTGGGTGAGCACGGCGCTGGCCTTGGCCTTGCGCAGGTCCCACAGGCGGATGGTGGAGTCGTGGGAGCCCGAGATGCACTGGGGGGGTATAGGGGGGGGTTTTGGGGGGTAAACGAGAGGGGGGGGGGGGTTCTCCGCCGTCTCCGCCGTCTCCCCGCTGCCGCGCACATCCCGTTCCTGCCCTTTCGGCCTGGAGCGAGCGCACCGTCCGGCCTTCCCCTCCCCTTCCCCTCCCTCTCTCCCCCCTCCCCCTGTCAGGACCCCTCCCCCCCCCTTGCCTGCGGGTCCGGCGCCTGCGCCAGCAGCGAGCACACGGTCTGGTCGTGGCCGGCGAGCACCATGGCCTGCACCTTGGAGCGCATGTCCCACACGCGGACCACGGAGTCGCGGCCGCCGGTCATCAGGATGTCCAGCTGGCGGTTGGGGTTGGGGTTGGGGGTTGGGGTTTGGGGGGTGGGGACGTGGGGTTAGGGGTGGGTGGAGGGGTGGGTGGGGTGGGATTATGGGGTGGGGTTAGGGGGTGGGGTTAGGGGGTGGGGTTAGGGGGTGGGGTTAGGGGGTGGGGTTAGGGGGTGGGGTTAGGGGGTGGGGTTAGGGGGTGGGGTTGGGGTGAGGGAAGGGTGCGGCGAGTGAATGCACTCGGGTGGTGGTGGGTGGTTGGCGGGGTGAGGTGCACGGGAGTGGGCTATACTCTACTCATGTTCACAGATATGCGGTAGCAAGCCGCAGCCCCCACCGCCCGTGGCCCGGGCCCCAGCCACCTCCTGCAGCGCCCTCCCCAGCGCCCCGGCTGCCGTACTAGGGATCCCGCACCACCTCCTGCCCAGCAGTCCCGACCCACACCGCCTAATGCTCCCCTTCCCCAGCTCCCACTCCGCACGTGGGGGTCCAAAACGATGGAGTCGGTCCATACCTAGGCAGTCACCGTACCGTACCGTACCGTACCGCATCGGCCCCACGCCCCCCCACCCTTCGCCAACCCCCCACGCACCTGGGGGTGCAGGGCGATGGAGTAGACACCCGACAGGTGGCCGTGGTAGGAGCGGATCACCTGACAGGGGGAGAGGGGTGAGGGGGGGAGGGAGGGAGGAGGGGAAGGAGGGGGTGAGGGGGCACAGGGGGTGAGGGATCCAGGCGGCAGCGGGCCGCTGCCTCACGCCCTCCGCCAACAACGCCGCCCTGCTCCGTGTGTAGCCACCTTCCACAGCTTACCCCGCCCCAAACCCCCTCCTCCGCTCTCCCCCCCACCTTGCTCTGCACCAGGTCCCAGCACACCCCACAGACACATCCCACCCACTTAACCCCCGCCCCTCCGAGAAACAATAGCTCACACCTGCAGCCCCCCCCCCCCGACATCTCCCCCCCCACACCTTGCTCTGCACCAGGTCCCAGGTCCCCTTCTATCCCCCCACCCGCCCCCACCCGCTCCCCCCCACACCTTCTTCTCCATGCTCCATGTTCTGCCTCCCCACGTCTGTCCCTTAGGAGGCCCCCCCCCCCACACCCACGCACCTTGTTCTGCTCCAGATCCCAGCACTTTACCATCTTGTCCAGGCCGCAGCTGAACATGTAGGGGTGGCGGTTGGAGATGGCCAGGCCCGTGACCTGGGGGGGGGGGTTGAAGAGGGGCGGGGGGGCATTGGGGTTGGATGGGGGGGTTGATTGGGGCAATGAGGCTGATGGCACGAGGCGGGGTGGCGGGGCGCCCCTAAGGCCTGGAGGTTCGGGCGATGAAGAGAGTGGAGGGAGAGAGCGGAATGGGGCGGGGGGGGGGTTAATCTATGAGGCTTTGAGGTTCATGGCAGGGGGGTGAGTGGGGGGAGGGCCAGGCTGGAGGACAGGCCCTCCCTGGCCGCCTTCCCCGCTCCCCCCCTCTACCTTCGCTCCTCCCCGGACGCTCATCCCTTGAACCCCCATCTCCCCCTCGCCCTCTTGCCTGCTCGATGTGTCCCGTGAGCGTCAGCTTGAGCTGCCCCGAGGCCAGATCCCAGATCTTGATCGTACGGTCCGCGGATCCGGTGGCGAACCACTCGTTGCCCGGATCCACGGCCACGCAACGGACCCATCTGCAGGGGGTGGGTAGAGGCAAGGGGTTTACTTCAGTGGGCTAAGGGAAGGAGGGAGGCAGAGAGTGTGGGGGATGGAGGGAGGGCGACCGGTGGTGAATGACTACTGTTCCTGGATCCATGACCAGAGGTGTCGTACAAGGATGACATGGTGGACTGGTGGATGGATCCGGAGCGGCGGCCGACCTCCACCTACCCCCCTACCCACCCCCTGGCCCCAGGTGTCCCAGGTTTCAAGGATACACCTCCTGGCCCCCCCCAACCCCTTCCCCAACCCCTTCCCCCCAACCCCCCCCCCCAACCCCTTCCCCAACCCCTTCCCCAAACCCCTTTGCCCCAACCCCTCCCCCGACCCCATCCCCCTCCACCCCCTCACCCCAGGTGCCCTGAGATGACGCGGTACATCTTCCAGGGCGCGTGCCACACGGGTCGCGGCCACTTGGCGGCCAGCCTCCGCGACACGGCCGCGGAGCTGTTGCCGCCCTTGTCGTTGATGACGGCCATGATGGCCCGCTGCGCGGCGGCGGCCTCGGCGGCGCTGCCGGAGGCGGCGGCGGCGGCGGCGGCGGGCGGCTGGTAGACGGTGAGCGCGCCGGCCTCGCCTGGGGGCGGACAGGGGAGGGGAGGGGTAAGGGGAGGGGGAAGGGGAGGGGGAAGGGGAGGGGGTGGGGAGGTCGGTAGGTGGTACAGGGGGGGGGGGGCTAGAGACGAAACGAGGGCCAGGGGCCAGGGGAGCAGCCGAACGACTCCCCGAAGCAGCCGCCCTGGACCTCGCCCCCCTCAGCAAGGAGGCCTTGGATCCAGATCCAGATCCAGATCCAGATCCCCCGGCTGGACGATCCCCCAATCCCCCACGACGCCTCCACAAGTCCCTTCACCAGCTCTCCACCGTTGGCCATACCGCAGGGGGGGCCACTCGCCTGAACCTCCCCCCACCCCCCACACGACACCCCCCCACGCCAGGCGCTCGCTCCACTCGCCTGCCTTCTTGCCCGCCGCGGGCGCCGCGGGGATTGCGTCGATGAGCTTTGCCAGCGAGGAGCGGGACTCGGGGCGGGCCCCGCTGGGGCCGGGGGCGGCCTCGTCGGCGGCGGCGGGGGGCCGGCTGGGGCCTGGAGGATGGGGGAGGGGGCGGAAGGGTCGAGGTAGGTATGGAGAGCTAGAGCAGGCTGCCAAAAGGCGTCGTGCCACCCATGTCCCTGCACGATTGGCGCCGGGCTGCGGAGCCTTGGCCCGCGCGGCCTACGCCCGCAGCGCCCACCAACGCTTCCCTCTCCTCCGTCCATGTCTGGTGGCATGGCGCTGGTCGCAGTGAAGCGGGCCTCCAGCTCTGACCGCCTCCAATCTTTACCCCCCTCCCCTCCACCCATCTACCCCTTTCCCCTCCCGGCCTACCCCTCAGCGGGCCCCCCCATACACGCACTCTCCCTTCCTCCACCCACCACACCCTTTCCCTCCCTTCCTCCCCCTCCCCTGCCCCCTCGCCCCCCCTCGCCCCCACCCCACCCGCTGCCGAGGGCGGCGGCGCCGCCACCGTGGCCCGTGGCCCGGGCGCCGCGGGGGCCGTCATGTGGGCGGCCTGCGCGTACTCGTCACGGAACTTGATGGACGCCTTGAGCAGTTGGCTGGGGGGGGGGGGTAGCAAGGAAGGAAGGGGGGTAGGGAGGGGAGCAAGGTGGAGGGGGGTGGTTGGGAGGGGGGGTGCAGGGCGGGGGTGGAGGGGAGGGGGGTCGAGAGGGCGTGTGCCTGGCTAGGGAAGTTGCTGGTTCGCGCTCAGCTGTCGGCAGCCGTGCTGGGGCGCGCTGGCGCCTGGCCCAGTCCTACAAGTCAGAAGCTCCCAGGCGGGTGGGCCCGTGGGCACCAGAAGCCGCAGCACACCAGCGCCGCTATGGAATGTGCGGTGCGGTGTGGTGTATTCCTGGAGAGCCGGCGCCGCACTTCCGTCGGTCCGGACTCGTTCTGCGGCGCGTCTGTGCTCACGCGGTCGTGACTGTGGCGCCCCGACCGTCATACAATCCCGATCTCACTAGCCCCGGCGGGAGCGCCTGGTCTGACTGGCGGAGCACTAGCCACTGGCAGGGCCGGCTCTCGGGCGTGAGCAACAGCCCAGGGTGGACTGCGCCCGGAGCGGCGCGGGGAAGCACCAAGTGGGAGTGCACCAGAGCCCCAGGCGGAGCTCCCGACCCCAGGGCCTGGGCCTGGGCCTGGGCCTGCCAACGGGCCCATGGCCGGCTGGCGGGCTCTAGGTGTCCGGGCTGGGCTACCGCAAATCCGAGGCTGCAGAGCCCTAGAGCGCCCGCCCTCCCGGGGACCCCGCCCCGCTGCGCGGCCGCTGCGCATTGGACCGTGTTTTATTGCGTGTGCTATGGACACGCAACCCGCTCTGCTGTACGGATGGCCGTAGCACCGGGCGACTTGGCCGAGTCCAGGCCGCAGCGGCGGTGCCGACGAGCGACCGCCTGGCCCGCCGTCGCAGGCCTGAGCGCTCAGTCCGGCTGCTACCTGAGCTCCTGAGCCCGCCCCAGTGCCACCATGCGCTTGACCGCGAGCTTTCCAGCGGTATCAAGGGCTGCAGGACTGCCGCCAAGGCATGCGCGTCGACCCGATCCAGGCCCGCACCTGCTCTCGTCAAGCGGCGTGGGCTGTCCATAGTTGCTCAGGAACATGTCATATGTCCGCTTTATCGACTGCAGCGTCAGGGCTTTCACGGTCTTGGTCTCAGTCGGGAACTCCGGCCCCGCGAAAGACTCGGGGACCGGCGCCTCCACGACGTCCATGGCTACTGACATGGCTAACACAGTAAGCTAGTGGAGGCCTAACAACCGCGAGTCCCTATCGCCGAGCCATCCGCCGGCAACAAAGCGAGGGAAGAGCGAACCGTCAGTACAGTGGTGGCCTATGTGTAAGTGCAACTCGTATACACAATGCCGTGGGCAAGAGGAGTGCTGTTTGCCAAGCGGCATGCGCACGGACCCCAATTTCCCGGCAAATGACGCTGTTTTCTCCTTCTCCAAACATCCACAAGCATACCTCATATATAGGGCTCCACCGACCTGCACGCAAACCCTGCAGAAGGCTCGCGAGTCTCCATGCGCTGAGCCCACACTCTTGCCACGCCTTGCCGGCGCCCAGACACGCACTACGCTGCTGCCCATAGCACCCTCATCATAGCGCGCCAGCAGGAGGGCGATGCACGGAGCTCCGCCCGTCCTCCCTGCTGGATGGGAGTATGCGCGTGACCCCACCACAGGGCATCCTTACTACTTCAACCGGAGCACGGGCGCCACATCATGGCTCCCCCCGCCACCGGCAACGTGAGAAGGGGCCGATAGAAGGGCTGCGGCAGCCCAACAAAGGTTGTCCCTTCCCCCCATGGATGGCCTTGCGCGGCCATGATGGGGCGGTTGCCGCGCACTCCAAGTGCCCGCTCGCTACACCTCCGCCTAAACCGTACTTGCTATATGCGTTCACATCACAGGGGCACGTCGCATCAGCAACCTGCGACGGCTAGCGAGCCAGCGGCAGGTGCAGCAGCCGCGGATGGGGCACGTGGGGCCAGCCCTGAGGCGTCGGGCACAGGAGCTGCCAGCTCCCACAGCACACTAGCGCCGGCCCCTGGAGGAGGCAACGGGTGGTACTACAGGTAGGCGGCACTTCAGGGCTGATGTGGACCTACGTACCGTAGTCCCTAGCGCGCTGAGGAAGGGGCAGCTTACATTGGGCGGTTGATCTGACCAGCTGCGGGGCGACCCGGCGGCACCGGCAACTACCGTACGGTAGGCTGTGCTCGACCATGCGCTTGCAACCTCTTCGGGGCCCCGATGCATGGCCGGTGGACAGCAGTCCACCCCGCTATCAGCGAACTGCGCCCTCCCTGCCCCTCTTCCCCTCACCACGACCAGCTCTTGCCCCGACCCACATCCCTGCCCCGCTCCCCTTCCCTCCCCTCCCTCCTCCCGCTCACCCCGACCCCCACCCGCCCCTTACACCCCACGCTCCTTCCAGGGATCGCTCCGGCGCGCTGCAGGGCCCCTTCCAGCGCGAGGCCCTCACCGCCTGGCGCACCTTCCTGCCCATGGACCTCACCGTGTGGTTCGTGGAGCTGGGGCCGCAGCAGGCGCAGCAGGCACAGCAGGAGGACAAGGCGCAGCAGGCACAGCAGGAGGACATGACAGCGCAGGGCGGGCAGGACGGGGGGCAGGAGGCGACGGCGGATGGGGCGGACGCGGCTGCAGCGCCCGCGCAAGGGGCAGAAGCCAAGCCAGTGGAAGGCGGCGAGACCTCGGCCGCCGACGCTGAGCCCTCAGCCCCATGTGCGCTAGGTCTGGCTGGTTATGACGACGATGACGAGCCGGGGCACGAAGCGGAGGCGTCAGCAGCAGTACCAACACCAGCACCATTGCGACCAGCAGCAGGCGGGGGAGAGGGAGCAGCAGGCGGGGTGGTGGAGGGAGCAGCGGCCGCCGGGGCGGACGGCGAGGAGCCGGCGGCCAAGCGGGCCCGCACGGAGCGCTCTGCCACCCCCAGCGTCGGCGCCCGGCGCTCAGCGAGTCCGGATGGCGCCGCAAACTGCGACGGGGAAGTGGAGGGGGACGGCGAGGCGGGGGCTGCGGCCTGGCAGCCCAGCAATGCCGAGGAGGCCATCGCGTGTGGCCTGCCGGGGATAGAGTTGGCGGAGTTGCTAGGCGACGGGCCGTTGCTGACCGACTGGCGCCGCCGCTTCCCCGGCCACCACGCCGCCGGCTCCGCGCCGCCAGCGCCCGTGCACGACACGTGGCTCCGCTCGGCGGCTGTGGCCGCAGCGCAAGCGCACGCGTACGGCGCCCACGCCGGCTACCCGTACGCGGGCGCGGGGGCGAGGTTTGCGACCTCGGGGCAGGGCGCGGGCGGCGGGGCGGAGGCGGAGGCCAGCGATCGGCCCAAGAGCAGGGAGGAATCCATGATGGAGTACGCACAAGCCGTGTTATCGGCCCTTCCGGAAGACGACGAGGCCGTGGTGATAGCTCGGATGGCGGCTGCGGCGGGCAAGAGCCTTGTGGACGTCGTAAAGTTCAGCCAGGAGGCTTCGGCGGGCGGCGGCGGGGCCGGGTATGGGCTGGGCGGGGGTGGCGGGGAGGACGACGAGCGGCACGGGGCGCCCAAGGAGTACGTGCGCGACCCGCGGTCAGGCCGGCTGACGGCGGTGGGCGCCGCGCCCGCCGAGGGCGGCAGTTACGCCAAGGCGCTGTACGGCGAGTACGGCAAGCACATGAACCCCGACGAGGTGGGCGCAGTTGGCGAAATGGGGCTTCGGGCGGGCTGTGGGTTGGTTCTGGAGCTGGCCAAGGAGGCTGGCGGGCACTGGGCAGGGCATGCATTGGCGTCGTGAAGGCGCCTCGGAGCTCATCCACCCCGCTGCACCGTTGCGCTTATGCCCTGCCCTGTACTGCCCTTCCAACCCGAGCCTCACTCTGCACGATATTTAGTGCCCTATGCCTCCAGGGCGGAGGATGGCCTGGGCCTGTACTGCCTTCTTGACCTCAGCCTGAACTTCACTCAATGGCGCCCTGTGCCCCCAGGTGGAGGACTACCTGGCCGCTGCCAAGCAGTGGCGAAAGGAGAAGCTGCCGGCGCTGTGGGCGCAGAAGAAGGCGCGGGAGGCGCGCGAGCTCAAGGCCAAGAAGGCGGCACGGGCGGCCATGCTGTCGGGCATCGGCGGGCTGGGGGGCAGCTGAGCGGCGAGTGTTAGAGAGGTCCCAGAGGGTTTTTGACGCGATCCAGGGCTTTGGGAGGCGAGCGTCGGCGGCCTCGGGGGGCATGCCGTGTGGTCCACGCAGGGACTGAAGTAGAGGGAGCTTCGCTGTTGAGGGAGCCGTGTGGCGCTTGCTCTTGGCGCTAGACCGTAGGGAGTTGTACTTGGGAGGGCCTGTGGGTCCAAGGCGGTGGGAAAGGGGAGTGAGGAGAGGTGAGCCGCGAGCGGAAGCACGGGTCCGTGGAGTGGTGCGGTACGGGCCGTACAGGTGTTGCGCGGACATGCGAAGCCAAGGCTGTGTGTCGGCCCACTGCATGTAAGCTTGCAGTTTCTAGACTCTGTCCACGGCACACGGCCCGGTCTTGTCGCCACAACTTCAACAGCCGAACCGCGTTCCGGGACCGGCATCCCCGCTTGCTCGAAAAGACCCGGTCAACCACCTTCCAGACCAGGCTTGCTAGCAGTCTGTCAACTGCCTAGCATATGCTAAAATGAGCGACCAGGTGCTCGAGCAAATTAGCGAGAGCGCGGTCATCGACGATGAGGATATCCAGCCCGGCACCGTCTACCTGCTCAAATGGCTTGCAGAGACGTGGGGCGAGGCGGGGCGCTCCGTCATCGAGCAGGTGCGACCGTGGACCGTGGCGCATTTGCGCCAAAGATGTTGTGCAGGGGCTCAGCCATGTTTCAGCAGTCAGCTGGTATGTTTAAGCTGATCATAGCATCAGACCGGCAGCCTCGGGCTGTCGGTGTTGGCCGGCACGCAACTTCCCTCCAATTCCCTTTTGGGCCCGACTGCACGCCAGTTCCTCGTCTTCTATGCATTGATGCTGGTCGGGTTCCTGTTCCTATACTTCATGATGCGGAGTACCACACAGTGAGTTGCCGGGTCCTGATCAGCGCTATGGGCTCCGTAAGCTCGCGCGGGGCAGGTATCTTGCTCTTGACTCATCGTCGAACGCCGGGGTAGGGCGTAGGGGCCAGGGGGAAAGGGGGTGAGGACCGGGGGGGAACTCAGGGGGGCGACACAGGGGCGCCTGTGTCGGGTACCGAGCGGACCCTCTCTCAATGCAGGCTGCGTGAGCTGCGGAAAAACATTGCGGAGACGCTTCGGGAGCAGCGAAACCGCAAGTTTGATGAGGTGCGTGGGTGCGGGTTTCGGCGCCCCGTCCTGTCGGACGGCTTGCAGCGCACGTGCTGGGTCCGACCTCAGTCGGTCAGACGCCCGTCCCGCTTGGGTCAAGCTCCGGGTGTAGCCGGCTGTGCCAGTGGTTACGAGCGGGGCCGTCAGTCGCAGAACAAGACTAGCACTGCATTTGCCCTAGGCGTCCAGCCGCCTATGCGCCCAGAGGGCGTCAAACCATACGCCGGCAGCGTCGCTCCTCTCCACAGCCTAATTGTACATGCTTGTGCGCCCTCACTCTGCCAACCGCAGGAGGCTTACCGCAACCTCCCAGGCGGCGGTTACTTCTAGAAACATTGTAGCGCTAGCCGGGAGTGCTTCATCCACGGAGGACTGGAGCGCTGTGGAGCTAAGACAGCCTAGGGAGCGCTTCGTCAGTGTAGGAACCATGGCAGGGGGCCTTGTCATGTAGGAAGGAGACGCTGCGGCGGGGTGAGGGTGAAGCCCCTGACGGTGGCACTGACAGATTGCCACTTCCAACAAGCATAGGCTGCATGGGATAGTTAGGGGGTTACTAGGGTGGTGGGGTCGGCTGAGGGGTCGTGATAGGAGGATGCACGAGGGACGGGAGCTTGGGTGCGGTTGCGTAAGATGGGTAGCAGGGTGCTTGCCATGAAGAGCGCATTGCAAGGTGGATTTCCTCGACGGGACGGGTAGCAGTAGACCTGCTTGGAGGACGTGACATGGCAGCTAGCGGCATGCTGCAATGCCACGCTTCCGCTAAATGCGTGACGGTGACCTCGTATAGAATGCTGCGGCTGGGGCAGGCAGGCGTGAGGCTACGGTTGGCAGACGCTGGACCGGCGAACGCCGGCGGTTAGTGCGGCTGGGCTGGGCGCCTTGATCTGGGTCGAGCGGTGCGCGTGACTGGGCTTCCCGATGACGAAGAATGGCGTCCAGCGAAGGGCATTGCTCTTTTGGATCGGTGCGCAGGGGTCAACGGGGGGCAACTGCACACATGCGGAGGGGGTTTACAACGATGGCCATCAGGCCTTCGGGGGCTTGTTTGTGCCTTCAACATGCAATGTTCAGCGAGCTTGGCTATTGTCAATGTCCGCGGCCTTAATGAAGAGCCAAGGGTCGACCGCCTTGTCAGCTACGGAAACCCCTTGCACCTAGCGGCTCAGGGCCTCGCCCTAAGAGTAACTGCCACCGCAGCTACGCATTTGCACTTGCAGCACGCTCTACAGCATCCCACAGGCGTCATGCGGGAATGCCGACTTGTAACACACTTGACTCTTAAGCACTTAGCTCCCCGGCTGGCGCAAACCAACGGGCGACCCGTGACGCGACCAGCCCGCAATTCACGGCGCAACCACCCCCCGCTTTACGGCCCACGGCCCCAGCACAGGCACCGCCCCTCGCCTCACTGGCCGCCGCAGCCGCCCGCCCCCAGCTGCCGCAGCAGCTCCAGGCGCTGCGAGGGGCACAGCAGCGCCAGGCGGGCCTCTGCGGCCTGGCGCTGGTCGGGCGGCAGGGAGGGGAGCACGGCGTCGCGGAGGGCCTGCTCGTCGGGGCTGGGGGAGGCGGAGGCCGACGCCGCGAAGCGCCTCAGGTAGTAGGGGCTGCCGGGCTGGTTGTGGCGCCAGCGGCGCTTGCGGTCCGCGCCCTTGCCGGCCGCCACGGTGCAGCAGAGGCGGCGCGTGCCGCGAAGGGACAGGATGCGAGGGGAGAGAAGCGGCATCATGGTGTCGTGTGGAGGCGGTTCATAAGCTGCGTGAACGCTTACCCCTCCGTGCACCTCTCATGCAACTCGCGCCCTGTCGGGCATGCATGAGCACGCACACGACGCCCTGCATGCCGGCTCCATCTCCATCCGTCCGTCCTCCCACTCACCACAGTCACCACTCCGCCTGGCTTCTGCTTATTGTGCCTTCGCTGCCACTGGTGGTCAAGGGCCACCGTACTCCCAGCACCTTCCTGCATATCAATCCCGCCGTGCCCTCGTGCCCTGTCTTGATTGCCCGATCTCTGTAGACCCGCTGCCAGCTGCCGTTCTTCCCCCTGCCTTTGATCATGGCGTGACTCCCGCCCACCGTCCATTCCCTCTTTGGAGGACCCCCATATTGCCCCTGCCCCTCCCGCAACTTGCACACACTCGGGAGCACCGGCGCCCCTACGAACCCCCACCGACCAGCCAATCCCCCTCGCCCTTCACGGCTTCACCAGACCGAGCCCTTCCAACAGACCAAGCCCATCCTGCCCCCATCGTGCATTGAGCCTCACCGCCGCCCCTTCAGTCTCAAGCAACGTGCATGTCCTCCTCCTCGTGACGTCCTTTCTCTCCTTACGCGACGCGCGACGGGAGACCCCCCTCGCCGGGCCTCGACCCGCGCTCGCAACGTCAACATCAACATCAACATCTTCGTCCCTCCTTTCCCATTCCCTCATTCTTATACGACAAGCCTGCCCCTGTCCCGGCCCTCAGACCCCCATAGCCAGCCAGTCCCCCTCGCCCTTCACCAGGCCAACTCACTTCCTTGTATGTAACCGTATGCCTCAGCCCTGGGCGTTGACCGCCTCTGCGAACGCTGCCACCGCTCGCAGCACCGCCGCCCACCATGCGGTGCCGCACCGCTCGCCGCCAGCCCCGCCCTCCGCCTGCTCCTCCCCGCCGCCGCCCCGTCGACGGGCCGCGGCCAGCAGCTCCGCCAGATCCGCGTTGGCGGCCGGCAGGGTGCCTGCGGACAAGGCATGGGGTCCAGAAAGGTCACGCAGCCTCATTGCGCTACCCTCTCGGAGATGAAAGGGGGAGGAAAGGCGCTGGGCGCCGGGAGCTTCTTTCGCCGGTGCCCGCACCTGAGACCTCCGTGCGGGGCCCTCCCTTTCCGTCCCGCAGCGTCTTGATAGAGATCTTGAGCGGCACGGTCTTGTTGCCGACCTACACGGGGCAACAGCCAACAGGCGAACGTGTGAAACACCGAACGCCGCACCCGCCCGCAACCCTAGCGGAAACCCATGGGCACATGAGGGGCTTGGCCAGATGGGAACTGGCAGCCTGCCGGCATGCAGTAACCCCCGCAGCCCGAGCACGGGCCAAAACCTCGCACTGCAATGCGCACCCGGAAGGCCCCCTCGTAGATCTCCTTGTGCTTGCGCCGGAAAGTGGCCAGGCGCATGCCCACAGGCAGGTGCACGTCTCCGGCGGACTCGGCAAAGGCCTCGATGCCAATGGCGTTGCAGGCGGCCACCACCGCCTGTGCGGCGGGCTGCGCCATGGAATCCTGCGGGGCCAGGGCGGGAGCGAGTGGCCGACGAGGCGTGAGGATGCGACGTTAGTTCACAGTAGGAAGCCAGCATGAGGGCGAGGGCATGGAGCGTCACGGCTCGGCAGGCAGGTGGGGTTGTCCCTGCCGCTCACGTGGGTGGGCACCCCGTAGCCGTGCAGCTTGAGCCGCAGGTCCAGCTGTGACGGGCCGCCCAGCAGCGCCGTGTAGTGTGCGCGGAGCGGCGAGGTGCTGACCTTGGTCACGGTGACGCGCCTGCTGGGGCAGCAGTATGGGGGCTTCGTTAGGGTGACGTGCCTGCCCACGCACATACAAGGAGGGAGGTCACGCCCGGATTTCTGCTTACGGTGCGCTCGTGTCCAGGCCAATGATGAACTTGGCGTTCAGCCTCTGCACATGTGGCGAGGGGGGCGCAAAGTTGCTATAAGTTGCTGTAATTGGTTGTACGGGTAACGTCGACCATTGGCTCACCTCGTTGACGACGTGGGCTGAGGTGCTGTACTTCTCGCCCACCTTCCTGAACCCTGCCGGCCCCGTCAGCAACTCGACTAGGGCCCGCACGCGGTGGCTCGGGACTGTGTTGCAGAACTCGTGTCGGGAGCCCAGCTCCTGCACATAGGGCGGCGGCGGGGCTCAGGCAAGTACGCACTGCTAGTACCGGTACCGGTGCTACGAACATTGGTGCGCGGGGAAGGATCAGGCGAGCTATGTGTGAGCGTGTACCGTACCTGCAGCTGATCAAGCGGCACGTGCCCAGCAGAGGGATGCAGGTTGAAGAAGAACTGCTTCCCTGAGTAAGGGTGCAACACGCAAGGGGCCGTCAGTCCAGAGCGAGGCTCTTAGACAGGAAGCAAAGGGGGCGCGGCATGCGTGCCCAGGCATGAACCTACCCAGGTTGAAGCGCAGCTTGAGGCGTCTGAGCGACAGGTCCTCGCGCGCGGCAGCGGCCTGTGCTGCCCCTGCGATTGCCTTCGCCACAGGCCCGTTGCGGCGCAGGGCTCCGGCGCCGTAGTACCCTGCTGCAACGTCGCCAAGGCTGGCCTGCATGTACGGCGCATATATGTTGTGACCACCGTACGTTACGGCGCATGCGCTTGACTTGACTGGCAACTTACCCATCTGGGGTTTAGGATGGCAGCAGCAATGCTTGCAGGCCGCTGCATTCCCGCCAGCATGCCCATCGGCTCGGCGGGCCCCAAGGCTGGAGCCATGACGTAGAGGCACTCCTTCCGGCGGGTGGACCGTGCGGCCTCGTCACTTGCTGTAGGTTATGGAGCGGAGGTACAAGTAATAAAGGATCGGGGACCGGGGTATTGCCGACCTGGAGCTGGAGCACATGCAACAACAAGGATGTATATGGCCCCACCCTGGACCCACCGGTGCGGCGCTCAAAGCCGACCGCCCGGGGCATGGGCCCATACGATCCGCACAACAGCACCGTGTCGACCCGCCAAGGCCGGGGGTACGTAGGCGAGACTACAGCAGGGCGGGCAGTGAGGGTCTGGCCGACAGCGCAGGCTCGGAGGATCCTGGCCATGCACAACATCGGTCCCGAGGCAACCATGGAGAGCTCGAGGCACATGTTCGCGCGCCAAACCCACTGCGGCTCTCGGGCTTGGTGATTTGCTCCTCCAGCATCTTCGCTGCAGCTTCCACCGCGCATTCATTGCGGCCATGGACGACCACAATGTCCTGCCCACTCGGGAACTCCAGCTGCACGTCTTCACCGACCTCCTGCTGGATCCCCTTGATGTTACAGCCACGACGACCAATCAGCACTCCCGGCTTTGTCGAAGCAAGAGCCACCGTTGCGGTGAACCCAATCACTCGGGGCATGTTACCCGGGGCGTGGCCTTGCTCCATCGTGTTGCCTATCGCAATGCCGGTAAGGAATACCACACGAGTGTGGGCACCGAGTAAAATGCCGACCTGGCCTCGGCCCCATCCGCGCTTCCGATGTGCCTCATGCATTCTGGCAACTGCTCCCGCATCCACCGTCCCGAAACAGGATAGCCCACACCCCGCCCTGCTTTCGACCTGGGCCTCATCCGCTCCCATCCCAGGCTCAGATGTGCCTCATGCATTCAATTCGCAGGAGGTACCACTTGCCAAGCCATGGCTGCTGCTCCCGACTCATCAATGCTCCTGCTTGACGGGTGCCGCCGCTGCCGTGCCCCCCGTCAGTCCCTCCAGCGCCCCCCTCGGGTGCAGTACAGCCTGGGCCGTGAGTCCCCTGTGCTCCGCCATGCCCCACGCGCCCTTGAACGCCGTCCACCAGTCCGCCCCGTAGTCCCGCAGCAGCTGCTCCCCCGGCTGGATGTCGCGCAGGGCCACCACCACCGGCAGAGTCAGGCCGCGGACGGACACGGGCACGACCTGGGGTGGTGGCGTGGGGAGAGGGGCAGGTCTGAGGTCAGGACGAGATGCAAGCGAGGGCATGGCAGTGTTCGAGGAAGGGCGCGGAAGAGAGGGGACCACACACGGGCCTGGTGTTGCACCGCCGTCGCTTTAGTCGCGTTGTGCCCTAGCCCCGCGCGCGGAGCCCCCGCTACCCACCGCGCAATTGGCGGCTGCTGCCGCGGCGCCGCCCTCGTCCCCCACGTCGTTGCCCTCCACCCAGCCCCGGGGCTCTCGCCGGGGGTCGTTGATGAGGGCCGCGAGGCTGCCGTACCCAAGCATCGACAGCTCCCAGCCGTCGGAGGAGCCTGCGCGTACCACACAAGAAGGCAGGCGTCAGGACTTGGCGCACGTGGGACCGACACGTGTTCGGCAGAGCGGACAGTTGCTACAGCATGGCCCGCAGGTGCCTACTTGGCACATTGTCGCAACTAAGCCATCGCCTTTGCACCGCAGCCTCACCTGGCATGGGCAGACGCAGCGCTCCCTCCAGCAGCTGCCAGGCGTACCGCAGCAGCACCTCCCCCGACGGCGCCGCGCCCGGGGCCGCTGACACCGCCGCCGCGGCCCGGGCCGTCAGCTCCGCCCGGGCCTCCTCGTTCAGGAACCGGAAGCCGTTGTTCGCGAGCTTGCGCGCCACGACACGGGGAAGGACGTAGCCCGCCATGCTCCCCACGACCTTGCCGCGCGGAATTCGAGCGGTCGCGAACAGCCCCACGCCGCCGCGGCCCTCGTCTCGCCTGGGCTCGACGATGGCAGGGAGCTGGGGCGCGTCTTGTGGGAGGGCCGTGCCCCAGTCTAGGGCCAGGCCCAAGAGTTCGGCTAGCTCCGATGTTACGATAAACTCAGCGACTCCGGCGGTGCGGAGGGCAGAGGAGTCGAGAACGGTGATCTGCCGCTCCTCCGGGGCTGCGTCCGCCAGGCCTCCGTCCAGCCCCTCCGCCGCCAGCTGCCCCGCCAGCCCCGCCTCCCACGCCTCCATGGCACTGCGCACCCCGGGCGCCAACTCAGGGTGGAATGTCAGCCCGCACAGCCGCAGCTCGCCCGGCTGGAGGGCGGGCGGCCGGACCGCATCACGCGACAGCGCGCAGCCCTGCAGGTGCGCCGCCGACAGCGAGGGGGCCGGCAGGAGCTGCTCGTTGCCGCCCCCCACCACACCGCGCGCCCCCACCACCCCAGCCTCCGGCTCCGGCTTCACCACAACACCCCCCACCTGCCCCTGCGCCTGCCCCACCGCCCCCGCGGCCACCCCCGCCCCAACGCCGGCCGCCAGCCCCGCAGGCGCCCGAAGCACCGCCGCCTCATGCGGCCTGAGGGCAGAGACGAAGAAGGCGGGGACGCGGGCCCCGGGCAGGCCGGGGGCGGGGGCCGGGCAGGGCCGGAACACCAGGACGTCGCCGGCGCGAGCCTCGAGGACGCGAAGGGCCCGGGTCGCGGGCAGTCGGACCAGGTCTGGTAGGAAGGCGAGGTCGGGCGGCACCTGGTGCGGAGGCGAAGAGGTGTGGAAGGGGCAGGGTCGAGGAACGCGCGCGTGAGGGATGGCGTCAATGGTAGAAGCAGGCAGACGTGGGAAAAAGAGGACGGGGGCCAGGGTGCCCGTGTTGCATCAGGGGACTGATCAGGACAAGAAACGTAAAGCCGGTTGTGAGACCAGGACAGCTGCGGAGGGCGGCACGCGGCGGTCACACAACCTCCGAAAGCAGACTACCGGTAGAGTCGCCGCACGCATGCCTTGGTGCGAGCAGCCAACCGCCCCGGCCCCGGCCCCAGCGCCCGAAACTCACCGGGAAGCGCCGCACCTCGCCGCCCCCCGCGCCCCCGCCGGCCACCACGAGCACCATGTTGCCCGAGTGCGGGCTGGGGCCGCCGAACAGGGCCGAGAACACGCCCCGCGGGGGTGCGAGGGTGGCGCGCGGGAGCGAGATGAGACCCAGCCGAGCTGCGCAGCGGTGGGGTTGGGGCGGGGTGGGATCGAGTGAGCGGCAGAGGGAGGAGGTCGGGTCTTCGGCCGCGCACATGTTCCCTCGGCTTGCGCGAGCAGCCTCTCTACCCTCTCCGGCCCAACGAATGCCCCTGAGGCACGCCCCCACACATCCGGCTTCCTGCCGCTCACGAGCAGACCCTAACACAGAAGAACCTTCAGCCGTGCCACCGCGCCCCAGCTCCCCACGCACCATCCTCGTCGCACAGGGTCGCCGCGTTGCTCTCGTCCCAGCCCAGCGCCTGCCCCGCCGCCCCGGCGCCGCCGGCGCCCAACGGGAGCGCAGCCGCCGGCGGCGGAGGCTCCGGCAGCCGAGCCCGCTTGGCGCCGCCGATGAGACCGGCCTCGCCGGGCCCCGTCTCCGCCGCCCGCTTGACGGCGACCCCGGCAGCGGCGCCAGCGGCCGGCCCTGGGACCGGCCTGACGGCGGTGGCGGCGGCGCTGGTCAGGGCCGTCACCGCTGCGATGGCCGCCGCGGCCTCGGCGTTGTGGCGTTGCTGCAAGAGGTGGCGGAGGATGTCGGCGGCCGGCGTGCCTGTGACGCTGCCGCCAGCGATCGCCACCGCCGCCGCCGCCACCGCCGCCAGCGTTGACGATGACGGCCCGGCGGCGGCGGCCGCCGCCGCCGCCGGCGCCCGCGCTGCTGCTGCCGCCGCCGCTGGCGGCGCCGCCGCGGCGGCGGTCGTGACCACCGGCCGTGGCGGCGGCGCGGCCCGAGGCATAAGCGTGGGCACGACAACGGGTATCCCGGACGGCCCCACCGGTTGAGGCGCGACAGTTGGGATGAGCTGCCGCAACCCGCCCGCGCCGCCGCGCGAATCCGGGATCGACGCCCCAGTCGACTGCAGCGGCGGGAGGTTGAACGGCTCAACCGTCACAGTCACTCCCGCCGCCGCTGCCGCCGGCTCCGGTGGCTTTGGGCCCGCCGTGGGCCCGTCTTTCGGGCTCAGGAGCGACAGGCCCAGACGGGACCCGGGCAGGACCGTCAGGACCAGGCGGTCCCCGAGCTGTGCGCCGCGCTCGCGCAGCCATGGTACGGTGAAGCGGTACTGCTCGGATCCGCCCGGTCGGCAGCACCGCCGTACGGTCAGTACGACAATCTCGCCCGTACGGTGGCCCGGTACGGACAGGGCCACCAGGGAGATGGGCGTGTTGTCCTGCTTGAAGACCTGTGGGATCGGGGTTGTTGGGTTTTGGTTGATTTGACCGTTTTAGAGTCTAGGCAGAGCGGGGCGTGGCAACTTACAGCTAGGACTGGGCTAGAATCACATGACCACGCAAGACCGCTTTGCTTGAGGGGCGCTTGCAGGAGACCGCACGAGCACCACATTCCCCTTTCGCACCATCGCTACACCGTCGCCAGGGCCGCACACCGAGCGGGAGCTGCTCGGACCGCCTTGCTGCCCGCCTCTGCGCCTTGCTGCCCAACCAAGGAGGCTCACAGATGCTCGCCCTTCGCATGCGCCCTCCTTCAAACCCGCAGCTCTCGCCCCTCAGCCCCAGCCCCTGCCGCTCACCTGGCTCTTGAGCATTCCCTTGACCAGCGACAGAGGCATCGTGAAGACCTGCAGATCGCAAATGTAAAACTTATAGTGTTAAATGCAGACCAACGCGCCGCGATCCGTCAGCATCAGCCCCATCTCTACGCACGCAAGGGCCACCGCCCCGATCCCCACCACCCCCACCTCGCTACGCCAGCCAACGCCCCGCGTGCGCGGGAGTCATAACGTCCCAGTCAGACCAGCTCCGCGCCTAGCCCCAGCCCGACCCCCCGAAGCAACTGCCCACCTGCGTCCGTACCGCCGCCTCCGTCACCGTCAGCTCGAACACCCTCTCCCCCGATTCAGCCACGTCCGCA
This sequence comes from Edaphochlamys debaryana, assembly GCA_016858145.1. NCBI lineage: Eukaryota > Viridiplantae > Chlorophyta > Chlorophyceae > Chlamydomonadales > Edaphochlamys > Edaphochlamys debaryana. The sequence goes on along the minus strand of JAEHOE010000024.1, from coordinate 523,998 downwards.
TCCCCGCCTGCAGCTCGCCAGACAGGGCCCGGGCTGGGGCTGGGGCTCGGGCTGGGCCCACGTGCCGAGCCCGGGCCCAGGCCCAGGCCCAGGCCCGGGCTCGCACCCGCCGGAGGGCTCGCCGCCACCGCGCCTCCGCCGCCGCCGCCGCCGCCGCCGTCGAAAGCGCCTGCCCCCGTGGCCGCAACCTCCGGGCCGCCGTTGGAGTGGCTGGGCGGAAGGCTGAGCCCCGCGAGCGCAGCCGCACCGCTCCGGAGAGCGTCCATGTCCACGTCAGCATCATCGCCCAGATCGGATCCAGACCCAGACCCGGGGCCTGGGCCTGGGCCGGCGGAGGGGCCGGCGCCGCCATCAGCCGCGGCTGCGGTGGCCGTGCTGACGTGGTGGCCGCCGTCCTCCGTATCCATTGGGTCAGCCCGCGCCGCTGCGGCTGCGCCCTCTTGCCCTGCAGACCCCGCCTCCGCCTCCGCCTCCGCCGCCTCCGCGCCCTCACTCTCCGCGCCCTCGCCCTCGCCCACCCCCGCCCCGGCCCCGGCCTCCTCGCTCCCGCTGCTCTCGCTCGCACGCTCCCGGGCCGGCGGCGGCCGCGCGCCCTCCACGAACCTCGTCACCGACTGCACCGTCACCCGGAGTCGGTTGGGACCATCCCGCAGCAGCCGAAGGTAAACGTCCGAACCCTTGGAGCTGACGCCCAGGTTTGCTAGCGTGTCTCGTTTGAACCACATGCGCCACGCACCTCGGTTGGCAACCACCTTAGCTTGGTGCTCCACCTCGCCGCCGCCGCGACCCGGTTTGGGAACTACAAGCGTTACCTGCAGCCGGTACGTTACGTTCTCGGCTTTCTGGGCCTCGGACGCGGACTGGCCGAACAGGGTTTCGGCCTGGAATTGCGTCAGTGCGACAAAGTAGGCGGAGAGGCGGACGTCGACGGGGGCGTGTGGCAGGGAGCCATCGGCGTGTGGCGGCGCCGCCGCCGCGGCGGCGGCGGCGGAGGTGGCGGCGGCGTTGGCGGCGGCGGCGTGGGCCTGGATGGTCGCCTGGGCCTGCCGAGCGGCCTGGGCCTGGAGCGCCGCTTGGGCCGCCGCCGCCACCACCGTCGGCGGCGCCGACGGCAGCAGCGCCGACAGCGCGGCGGCGGCGACGGCAGCGGCGACGTTCTGCGCTCCGCCCGCCGCCGCGCCCAGGCCCGCCCGCAGCGCCGCGATTGCGTTCGCCGCCAGGGCCGGCGGCGCGGGCGGGCGCGGCGGAGCCGCTGTGGAGGTGGATGAAACCATGGGGGCGAGACCCGGGGGTAGCGGGTCCTGGGGTCGAAGTAGCGACGCGCCGAGGCCTGGCATGCCGTTGGGAAGGGCCGACAGCAGCACCTTCCAGCCCTCGGTTGCGCCGCGCTCTAGCAGCCACTTGACGAGGCCCGAGAAGCGGTACTGTGTGCTGTGGATGCCTTTGCCTGACGTGGGGTCGGATAGCTTGCCGCGCTGGCGGGGGTGGGGTCGCACCACCACCTGCAGGCGCCTGGGGGCAAGGGAAGGGAGGAGGGAGGCGGGCGGGAGCGTGGAGCGGGGGGCCGGGGGAAGGGGAATGGGGGAGAGGGGTGAGGGGTGGGGGACAGGCCCCGATGTGATGGTAGAGTGCCCCCGGCCTCCTCACCTGCCCGGGTTGGCGTGGCCCCTGCCCCTCCACCCTCGCCCTCGCCCTCGCCCAAGTCCCCTCGCTGCGCACCTCCCCCCCCATTGCGTGGCCCCTGCCCCCCAAGCCCCAACTCCGCAGCTTTCCCCCCCCCACACCCCACCTGCCCGGGTTGCGTGGCTCGTCCAGCACCACAATGGTGAGCAGCGACTGGTCCCGCCCCAGCACCTGCTCCTTCAGGGCGCCCTCCACCAGCGGCTTCTGGGGGGGGAAGAGGCGTGTGGGGGGGGGAGAGGGGAGGAAGGCGGGGGGCGTGGGGGGGAGGAGGGGAGGCGGGGATCGAGGGCACAGGGTAAAGAGAGCGCCCAGCAGCTTCCGTCGGGGTGTGGGGGAGATGGGGGAGAAGGGCAGAGCGCGTTGAGGAAGGACAGGGCAAGGTACCGGTGCGGCGGGCCAGGGTGCGAGCACAACGCCCTTGGTCCGACAGCTGGCACGCCGCGAGCCTCCGTGCTCTAGCCACTCGAGAGCTGCACCCGCTACCCATTCAACCGCCAGCTACCGTTCCCTCCCCGCCACTTGCACGCCCTGTGCCTAGTCGGGCAATCCACCCACACCGCCACACGGACTGCCCAGATGCATGCATCCAAACCCACCGGCAGCGTGAAGACGCCGTGCCGCAGGCCCGCGTCGGTTACGGGCAGGCACGCCCACGTGGAACTGGCCTTGGATCCAGAAGTCCGCATGCGGCGGGGCGCTGAATCCGAGATCCGTGCGCCGCCGTGGTCCGCCGCCTCGCGCCCCGCATCCAAAGCCTCCGGGAAGGCGGGCGGCGGCCCTGGCCCCGCCGCCGCCGCCGAACGGGAGCGCCGTGCGGCCGACGGCTTCTGCCGTACGCCGTCGCTGCCGTACCCGTCGTCGTCGCTGCTGGGCGCCCAGGACTCATCGTCGGAGTCGGGCGGCGGCTGCGGGCCGCCGCCGCCGCCGCCGCCTCTGCCGCCACCATGCCGGCTGCCGCCACCACGCCCCGCGGCCGCTGCCGCCGCCGCCAGCAGGTCCAGGGCGGCGGCGGCGTCGTACACCGACGACAGATCGTCGTTGCCTCCGACGTCGGCATCTGCATCGTCGGTCCCGTCGACGTCGGCGTCGCCTTCAGAAGCCCCATCGGAATCGCTGGCGGTGCCGTCAGCGGTCCCAGCAGCGTCGGCAGACCCCTCCGCGCCGCCGCCAGCCCCGTTGACGTCCTCCGCAGCTACGCCGTTCGCTCCCTCCGCCGCCTCGTGACTGTCGGGATTGCGGTCTTCTGACACGCTAGGTGCAGCGCTGGCGTTCTCGTGACCCTCCATTGGGGTGCAGCCTGGGCCCTCGGCAACTGCCCCGTTAGCGTCGCCTGAGGATGTTGCGATCGGCTGCGGCGCGCTGCTGGGCTGCGCGGTGGGGCCTTGGTGTGTCCGAGCTCGGCGGGCAGTTTGTGCGAGGACAACACCGCTGGCCTCTTTCCGCGCGGTCGGAGCGTCACCGTGGATTGCCGTGTCGTCGGCATCGCCGTCGGCTGCGGATGGCGCGCTCGTTGTCGGCGTGGTGCTGGGCTGCGCCAGGCCCAGGGTGCTCAGAAACCGCTGCGTCCGTTGCTCTCGGCTGATGCATGGCGGGAGTCCCACGGGCGCTGCTCCGTTGGGCCCGGGCTTCTCCTTCGGGGGCTGGTCCGCCGCATCGCCGGCTGGCCCCCGCGAGGCCATCTTGACCTCACCCCCCGCTCAGGGCACAGTGGGGAGAACCAGAGCTTTCTATGATATCAGCAATCCCAAGAAGTGGCCGCTACCTTGGGTATGCAAGGGGAAAGTGCGAAGCGTCGGGAAGACGGGACAGGTGGTGCACAATCGTGGGTTGCGCCGACGAGTCGTGGTTGCCAAAGACCCGCATCTCGACGTGCCATGGCATACAATTCAAGCTTACCTATGACGTTCACGGGACAGGTGGCCGCTGCGTGGATGATGCGCTGGGTTCAAAGGAGGATGCCCGCATTTTGGGGCGGCACCGAGGCCGCCCGCGCAGGGACAACAGCTCAAAGTCGTAGGAATGGCTGCGGTGCGTTAGCTCTTGTACGCAGGAGGTGATGCAACGGGAGCTTCGAGCCACCTCGCAGCCGGATATCCGCGTGAATGCGAGCCGTGATACAATGCACCGCTGTGTTGTGACTGGGTGTGCTGGCCGGTGTATGTTCGCGCTGCATCTCAGCTCTCCGTCATCCGAACTTTGCGCATCATGTACGGCAATCCTGGATGGTGCCGACTCCGCCTTGGGCCAAGGCGGCTCATGCAGGCATGCTTTCCATATGGCACGTCTATGCAGAAAGAACAACATCCCTAAGGACCAAGCCGGGGCCAGTCGTTCCGTGGGCATCGGCGCGCGAATATCAGCCATCGGCCGACACACGTCGCATCCCGCATACTGCATGCAACAGCACAATGCATTCGCGACCAGTCCTGATTGACGCCGTGGCTCCCCTCCGATGCGAGCTCGGGGCGCCCCTCTCCCTGGGCCCCCCCGGTCTGGGCCTCTCACGGTCTGCAGAGTGACCGTCCCCTACGCTGGCTCGAGAGGCTTGACAGGCAACTCCCCAGACACAACCGCATAACAACCGCATGTTAAACACCTCAGAGGCGCTTACTTGACGTAAGGTGCCCTCTAACCCACGTGGCCCTCGCACATCAATACACATGTCCTCGTTTCCTGACATGTCCTCGCTTAACATCAGCGGCCGTCGTCAGCGGCGCACATCAGCACACCAACAACATTCAACGCTTGCACACCCTGCCATGCCTAGAGAAAGCCTACTCAAACAATGCGACCCCGGCTCAGAACGGCAGAGAGGCTTAGGCCCTGGATCTCAGCCATTTGCCAGGCCTGCTGGTGGCCCCGCCACCTCTCCGCCCCGTAGTCCCGCAGCAGCTGCTCCCCGGGCTGGATGTCGCGCAGGGCCACCACCACCGGCAGAGTCAGGCCGCGGACGAACACGGGCACGACCTGGGGTGGGTGGGGCGGGAAGAGGGGCAGCAAGGAAGCGAAACAGAGTGGGTTGCTCGGTGCCGGAAGCTCGGTGCCTCAAGCGGACGGCAGTCGGAACAGGATGCAAGGAATTGGACAGAGGAGAGCGGACTGCACAAGTGCCCCAGTCACCCGCACAGAGCCCCACTACCCACCGCGCAGTTGGCGCCCGTCGCTGCGGCGCCTCCCTCGTCCCCCACGTCGTTGCCCTCCACCCAGCCCCGGGGCTCCCGCCGGGGGTCGTTGATGAGGGCCGCGAGGCTGCCGTACCCCAGCATCGACAGCTCCCAGCCGTCGGGAGAGCCTGCGGGGCACACGGGTAACGGGTGCGGAGGAAGCCAAAGAAGCCTTGAGGACATACCGGTGCTCGCAGGGCTCACCCGTCATGGACACCAACACCCGTCATGGACTGCGCAGCCAACCACGAGCTACCGGTACCCTGCAGTACCCGCCACCCCATGCCTCAGTTGAACGTAGCAGAACCAGTCCTGGCTACGTTCTGAAGGGCTCACCCGTCATGGGGAAGCGGAACGCTCCCTCGAGCAGCTGCCACGCGTACCGCACTCCCGCCTCGCCAGCACTGGGGCCTGCCCGGGCGGCCAGCTCCGCCTTCGCGTCGTCCGGGAGGAAGCGATAGCCGTGGTACGACAGGCGCTTCGCCGCATCCTTGGGCATCACGTACCCGCCCATCACGCCCAGCACGGCGCCCTTGCGCAGCGCTGCGGCGGCGAACAGCCCCGCACCGCCGCGGCCCTCATCCGGGCCAGGCGCCAGGGAGCCCGGGCCCAGCTGGGGCGCGTGCTCGGGCAGGGGCGCGTGCCAATCGATGGCAATGCCCAGGAGCCGAGCCATGGCCGTTGTGACTGCAAGCCCCGGGATACCGGCGCCCCCCAAAGCTGAAGAATCAAGAATCCGGATCTGCTCCCTCTCAGGCTGAGCATCCGCCAGGCCTCCGTCCAGCCCCTCCGCCGCCAGCTGCTCCGCCAGCCCCGCCTCCCACGCCTCCATGGCGCTGCGCACCCCGGGCGCCAGCTCAGGGTGGAACGTCAGCCCGCACAGCCGCAGCTCGCCCGGCTGGAGGGCGGGCGGCGGGACCGCATCACGCGACAGCGCGCAGCCCTGCAGGTGCGCCGCTGACAGCGAGGGGGCCGGCCAGATCGGGCCTTGCTTGCCTCCTGGCGGCATGGCCGCACGAGGCTGCTGGACCGGCTGCACGGAGGGGTTGGGGGATTCCGCAGCAGATGGGCCAGGCAGCTCGCCGGCCGCCGGGGCCGGGGCTTCCCGTGCACCGACAGGCCGTGCAGCAGCGTGCTGCAGCGGTGGTGCCGGCGCCGCCGGCGTCGTCTTGAGTGCGCCCGGCCCTGGCGCCGGCCCCGGCGCTGCGGGCAGTCCGTCCGCCGCTGCGTGCTGCAGCGGTGGCGGCGGCTCGGAAGGCCCCGGCTGCAGCGCCCTTGGCTTCATGAGCTGTGCCACAAAAGTGGCGCCTGGCTCCCCCGGGACTGCCTCAAAGACCACCGCATCCCCCGGCGCTGCGCCCGTCGCGCGAAGCGCTCCAGCCAGCCCCACGAGGCGGAGGGAGGCTGCGTCCAGAGACGCCTGCCGGGGGACGGATCGGAGTGCGAGGGAGGCACCGGATGAATGAAGGGGACCGACGACAAGGAGTGTCTCGACACAGGGTGCAGGTGAATGGCTGTGCAGTGCATGCATGTCTGCCATGGGGTACTCGGTCCGTCGCATACCGTACGTACCTCATGGGCGGTATGCTGCTGAGCCCGGCCTTGGCCCTGGCCCTTGACATGCAGCCGCAGCGGCAGCGCTGGCTGCCCCGCACCGCTGCTGGCTACTAGAGCCGCGAAGACACCCGAAGGTGGGAGCAGCATCGGCAGAGACAGCTGGACGAAACCGCCCTCGACTGTGGGAGCAGAGAGAGGGACGGCGGCGTGGGTTTCCATGGGAAGCAGAGCATCAGAAAGGCTTTATGCATGCGCAAGGGGCCCACACGAAGGTCAACGTGGCTAGCCCCGACACCAAACCTAGATGGCCGCTGTAAGCAGTGTCACCTCACCCTCAGGGTTCGTGAGGACCTTGGTGTTCGAGGGGCTCCCCGCTGCCGGGGGCGCCTGCTGCGCCGGCGGTTCTGGTGCGGGCCGCGGCTCAGGGCCCGGCACCGTCCATGACCCCACGCGTGCCGCTGCCGTGCCGCTGCCCGCTGACGCCGGCTCTCCGCCCGCCGCCGGCTCCCGAGACTCTCCGGCCCCAGCCTCGTTCCTGCTGGCAGCGCGCCGCTTGCGTGGCCTCGGGTCCGGCCCCTCACCCGCGCCCGCCCCGGCCCCTGGAACCCCGCCAGAAGCGCCAGCGGCCGCCGGCCCGGGCCCGCGCTCGGCGGGCAGCAGGGACGCGCTCACGCCCCGGCCGTCCGGCACCGCCTCCAGCCGCACGCGGTCACCGACCTGTGCCCCACGCTCCAGCAGCCAGGGCAGCAGGCCTTTGAAGGAGTAGCGGTCACCGTTGCGGTTCACCACCACATCCTGCCGAGGCCCGGTGCCGTCCGGGAAACGGAGCTCCAGCGAAGCCCCGCCCTTGCCAAGCACGTGGTCCTTCAGGGCTCCCCGCACCAGGGACAGGGGCAGCGTGTAGACCTCGCGCTCCAGGCCGGTAGCGGCGAGCTGAAACGTGGCCACCGTGCACGGTGGCTCCGTGGAAGCTGCCGCATCCTGTAGGGCCGGCCTCGCGGGAGGGGCTGGGGGCGGCGGGGCGGGCTGGGATGCGGCGCCCAAGGGCGCAATGTCGAGGACGGAGCGGAAGCGCTGGCGACGCGGGTAAACGCAGGCCGCCGCAGGCCGGGACGCCAATCCAGGCCCTGCAACGTCCACGGCTCCGAGCGCTGCTGCCGCTGCTGATGTGCCTCCGTCAGCTGCGTTCAGTGCATTGACGGCCGGCGGCGCGTGTGTTACGGCTGTCACACCGCCCTTGTCTTGGCTGCGTCCGGCAGCTTGGGCCTCGTGTGCGCCATCCTCGCCACCAGCCGTGTCGCCGCCCGTTGCGTCAGCTGGCTCCTCTCCGCCGGGACTGTGTCGTTGCCCGGCGGCGGCGGCTGGCTCCTCTCCTTCCGGTGAGTGTTGCTGACCGTTGCTGCCTGCTGCGGGCTGCTCCTCGTCACCTCCGTCGCCGCTGGGGCCGGAGGCGGCGCGCCGCAACGACACGTGCAGGCCTTGGCCCCCCGGCGGCGCCCGCTCCCACACCAGCTCGTCACCCTCCTCTGCGCCGCACTCCTCAAGCCACTCGCGAAGCCCAAAGACCTTGTGCCGAAGCCGCGAGCACTTGTCAACCACGTACCGCTTAGCCGTGAGCTCAAGCCGCCGATCGGGCACGCGGGCTCCTCCTCCGCCGGTCGCCATGACGTTCAGGGCGGCGCAGCCGCGGGCATTGAACCGCAGCCCTTCGAATGCTAGCTGCGCCACATGCCCCGACAGGTTGCAGTCCGTGCGCCATAACCCTGTGGCGTACAGGGTCTGAGTAGCAGACCTAGGGCTGCCGGCGGTGCGGCGTCCAGCAGCGTCGCCCGGTGCGGTGTGGTCAGAGCTGGGAGAGCCGCTGCTGACCTCAACGTCCTCCTCTGCCTCCGCGCTTGAGGCCTCCATGCCGCTGCCGCCCTCGGCGGTCAGGGAAGTGCGGCCCCCGTCTGGCACGCCGCCGCCCGCACCTCCACTTGCACCTCCACGCACGCCGCCACGGCCGCGGCCGCTGTTGTTGCCGCCCGCGGCAAGCTGCTCGCGTGTGCCGACCGCACCCGCCGAAGCCGCGCCGGCGGCCGCTGGGTCGTCAGCGTTGGCCGGCGCTCTGTCCATGCGCACGCTCCACGCCCCGCCCTCAGAGCGCTTCAGCAAGACCTCATCCCGCAATGGCTCCGCATCGATCTCGACAAGCCACGCGTTGAGCCCTCGCAGCCACAGCCGCTCCTCGTGCCTATGCCGCACGACGTCAACCTCCAGCACGCGCGCTGACGGCTCGCCTTTTCCCGCCGCCGCCTCGCCCTTGCCCCCGCCGCCACCGTCCCCTTCCACGTGCGCACCGATCTGGGCGCTGCGGCCTGCTGCCGAGACCAGAGCGAGCAGCGCCGCGCCCAGGGGCCCCCGCAGCACGTCCGTGGGGACGTGCAGGTCGCTGCGCCAGAGCGCCGACGGCGGGATCGGCAGCCTGCCGCTGCAGGGCGGCGCCTGGGTTACCAATGGGGTAGGGTCTGCCGCCGCCGCCGCAGCTACTGCCAAAGGCTGCGCAGCTGCAGGGGCGCACCGCGGCGGAGGCTCACCAGCTGATCCCGCAGGGCCCCCGCCGGCCGCTGCCGGCCCTTCCCCGCCGTCAGGGTTTCGCGGATGCGGGGCCACGGGCTGCTGCGCATGCGCAGCGGGACCTGCCGCAGGCATGGGACTCAGCTCATCCCCGGCTGTGGCGTCAGCTGAGGCTTCGTCGGCGGTGGCAGTCGGCGTGGCCTCGCCGCCATCCGGCGCGGGCGGCAGCACCTCTAGCCCCACGCGTGCGAGGCCGGCTGGCCACAGCCGCACGCGAGGGCTGGCGCGAGCGCCGTCCCCACCGCCCAGCGCCGCGACGGTCCTCGTGCACAGGGAGAGCCGCCATTGGTCCCGTCGCCGGCTGTGGAGGATGAGTGTGGCGGAAGCGGTACGGTCCTGGCTGCATCCGCAACCACGCTCGCCCGTGCTGCCGCCAGCGCCGTCAAGCCCCGCACCGCCGCCGCTGCTGTCGTGGGGCGGCTGGGCCCAGACCACGGTGACTTCGAACACGGTCTGCCCTGCTGGTGAGCTGTAGACGAGGCCCGGGAAGAGCGCGTGGGCCTGCGAGCCGTCCAGCCGCACGCAGCTGCGGGACAGACGCGCCTCCACGCCCGCCTCCGCTCCTGCTGCCGCTGACTGCAATGCGCGAGGGTCGGAGCCGGTTCGCGTGTGGATGAGCCTCACGCCCAGCCGCACGTCTCCGGCCGCTGCCGACAGTACCTGGATGCGCACAGAGTCCCCTGTAACCGCCCCGCGCTCCTGCAGCCACGCCCTCAGACCCCTGAACGAGTACTGGCTGTTGCAAGCGTTACGCCGCACGTTCACTGGCCAGCGCGGCGCCTGGCCAGCGCTGCTGGAGGGCCCGCTGGGTCGCTGCTCGTCCAGGCTGACTAACGTGACCGGCGTTGACTTGCCATACATGACGGCACGCAGGGGCCCGCGTATCAGCGTCATGGGAAGGGTGAAGGAGCCATGGGATAGGCTTGACGAGGTGACTCGCACCAAGGCGGTGACTCCACCTTCAGCGACTCCTCCGTCTCCGCTCCCCAACCGCTGAACCGCAGCGTCCGGCTGCTCTGTCGCCCCATCAGCGCCGTCGCTGTCTGTCAGTTCGCCGCTGCTGCTGCCTCCACTGCTGCTGCTGCCGCTGCTGCTGCCTCCGCTACTGCTGCTGCCGCTGCTGCCGTGCTCATCAATCTCACTGCCGGGCCCGCGCTCCTCCTCAGCTCCGCCAACCTCAGCTCCCGCCGCGTCCTCACCGCCGCCGTCCGCACCGGCAGGCCCAGCGGCCGTCCCGCCTCGAGTGAGCCCCACTTGCAGGCGCCCCTCTCGGAGCGTCCACTTGAGCGCGTCGCCCGGCCGAGCACGGACGTTCTTGAGCCAGCGGCGCAGGCCCGTCATCCAAATGCGACTGCCGCGGCGACGGAACGTGAGCTTCAGGCGCTGCTTGTGACGGCAGTCGGCACCGCCGACGACGTACGCCCAGGCCGGTAGCTTTGCTTCGTCCCTGCCCTCAACTGCCAGGGTCGCCGCCAGGAGCCCCTTGGTTAGGTCGACAGGCGGGGCGTGCTGAGATGTGCAGAAAGCGGTCTTGCACAAGGTCTGAACGACGGATCCCGCCGCCAGTGGTGCGGCTGTTCCCGCACCGCCCTGTTCGGAGTGATCCGTCTTGGCGCCTGCCGCCGGAGGGGCCTCCTCGGCGGCAGCGGCGGCAGGCTCGGCTGCCTCGCCGTCGCCGCCCTGTTTGATGAGGGTCACTCCGAACGCCGCCGCGTCGCCGCCAGGCAGTGCGTCAATGCCCACCAGGTCCCCGGGCCGGGCGCCCCTGCGCCGGAGCCAGGGCCCGATGCCGTGGAGCGTGAAGCCGTTGGCCCCTCGCCGCAGCTCGGCCCGGATGCGGTGCGTGCGGCGGTGTGGCTCGTCCAAGATCTTGAGTGTCAGCGGTACGGCATCGGAGCCGCCGCCGGCCACCAGTTGCTTTAACAGAGCCTTGGCGGCCCGGGTCAGCTGGTAGCTCAGCTGTTCCTCCACGCCTGCTGGTTGGTCGCCCTCAGCCCCGCTGCCGCCCTCCGCCTCTTCCTCCTCCTCCTCCTCCCCCTGCTGGCCGCTCCGACGCAGGGAGGCCAGGAGCCCCGGCCCTCCGTCCCGGCGCTCCGACAGCCGCAGGCAGTCGCCCTCCTCCGCGCCGCTCTCCCGCAGCCACGGCCCCACTCCATGCAGCAGCCAGCGGCCGCGCACCCGCCGCAGCTGTGCGGGGATCTGGCGGCCGCCGGTATCGCCGCGGATTGCCAGGGGCAGCGGCACAGGCCCCGAGCCCGAGCCTCCGGCGGCGGCAATCAGCGGTCCAAGGGGGCCCTCAGGGCTGGCGAACAGGACGCCGCTGCGAAGGCAGGCCCCACCGATGTGGACGTCCACGTTGGGGACAGGCAGCTGCTCCTGGGCACAGGCACGGAGTCCGCGGACGGACGCCGTCACACGCCGCCGAGTGCCCGGCGGCGACCGCACCGCTGGCGGCTGCGCGCTGCCGGCACCGGCGCTGCCGCGGACACCAGGGCCTGCCACTTCCACGGTTCCGCGTTCCGCCCCGCATCCACCAACGGGGATCAAGCTGCTAGTGGCAGAAGCGGCATGCGAAGTAGGCGGGGTGGCGGCTGCCGTGCCCCCAGCCGCGGGCCGTCGGAGGGAGACGCCCAGCCCCGAGCCCGGCAGCTGCACGATGCGTACGACATCTCCCGCCTGTGCCGTACGGTCCGTGAGCCAGGGCTTTAGGCCGTCCAGGCTGTAGTACGGCCGCCCTTGGCCGTTCCGGTTACGCACGAGGGCACAGATAACCGGCCGCGCTCCGGGCGCGGCCGTGTCCCTCAGCGCGACGACCACCCTCTCAGGGCTGCTGCTTAGCACACCCTGCAAGGGCCCGTGCACGGCAGCAACCGTGGGTACGTATAACGATGCTGAGGCCTTGGGCTTCAGTTGCCCGGAGGTCAGCGGGAGCTCCAGGATCCCACCCGGCTCAGCCATCTCCGCTGCTGCCTGCGCCTCCGTCGGCGCGGGTCTAGGGTCCTGCGCCGTCGGAGGGTACGCAGGGTACTTGTGCAGGGTACTTGAGTCGGCGGCTGCGTCCGCCTCCGTGCCCTCCGCCGGCGCAGGCCGAGTGGAAGGGGGCCCCCCAGCTGCGCCCGCCGCCGTGCCGTCCGCCACCGCCTCGGCCTCGGCAGCAGGCGCAGCCCAGTCCATGCCATCGCCATCGCCGAGCGCAGGCTCCGCCTCCTCCTGCTGCTCCTCCTCCTCCGCTTCCTCGCCCTCTCCGCCCTGCTCCTCCTCCTCCGCCGCCGCCCCCAGCTCCCGCAGGGGCTGCTGCTGCTCCGACTGCTCCCCCGCGGGCTCCCGCGCCGCCTGCGCCTGCGCCCCCCAGCCCTGGCTCTCCAGCTCGTCCCCGCTGCTTTGGAACAACGCTGCAAAGACCCCGGACCCGAAGCCGTCCTCCCAATCGGAGGAGAAGGCCGGTCGCCCCCCCGGGCTGAAGCCAGCGGCAGGCGTGCCCGCCTGCCCCAGCAGGTCTCCGCCGGCGGCGGCCCTCGTTGAGGCCGCCGCCAAACCCGCAATCGCCTCATCCGCCGCCGCCAGTGTGGCCCTTCCAGGACCCTCCTCCTGGAGCGCATCCGCTTCAGCGGCGGCGGCGGCCCCGAGAGGCGCTCGCCTGGTTGGGGTCGCCGCCGCTGGTGCGGTCCCAGCAAGGCCCTCCTGCTGCAGCTCGTCCCCATCAGCGTCGGGGTCCCCCACAGGCCTTTGCCCGCTGGGCTCCGCTGGGGCCGGCCAGCCGCTTGCTGGCTGCGGGGCCGCCTCAGGAGTGGGAGCCGCCAGGGCACCACGCCCGGGCGCCCTGCAAGCAGGCCCGGCGGGGACGGCGGGTTCGGCTGCTGACGAGACCATCACTGCCACAACCGGCGGCTGCGTGTCCGCTGGGCTCCCGGCGGGCTCTCCTGGTGATGGGCTCCTGGCCCCGGCGACCACGGCCGCTGCTGCCGTAGCAGCGCCCGCCACGGCCGCCAGCAGGTGTGGAGAGGCCTCCAGGGTTCCGGCCGGCGCACTCAGCGTTTCTGGGCTTGAGGGCGCCTCGACCGGCTGGAGCTCTGGAGCTGGGGCCGGGGCCGGGGCCGGGTCCGGGGACACGGGGGCCGGGGGCATGGGACACGAGCCGGCGAGCGCTGGCTGTGAGGCCGCCGCCGGTGGCAAGCCTTCCGCCGAGAGGCGGCTGGGTTCAGTCGATGCGGTCACGGCTGCGCCGTCACCTGCCCCCTCGGGGGCCCCCGGTGGTGGGCTGGCGACACCTCCTCCTGCGGCCAAGCGGGGGGGGTCCACCGAGGCAGGAGAGAAATAATTCAAGCCTTCGAAACAAAAAGCGCGACCGCCGCGTTGGCCCCGAACCGTGCATATGCATGTACAATTGTACGGCGCAGCAGCCCACAGCAGTACAAGCAAGGCTGAGCAGGCTTGGCCGGGCCGCGGCACCACTCGCCACCACGCCGCACTGCAGTCACGGCATTCCCAACTCGCAAGCAGCCCCAAGCAAGCTTAGACCCCGCACCACATTCCCACACACCGCCCGCCGGCAAATCCCATTACCGGTATTCATAGGCAGTCCCTTGCTTACCGCGCGCAGGCTCGCTATTTGCGAGAGGGCTGAGCGCCGCAGCGCAGGGCGCCGCCTCCTCCGCTCGTGCCGGCTGCGGGACAGCGGAGGGCGGTGCAGGGTATGGTATCCTCAACGACGCTTCCTTGACCAAATCTCGATCCAACAGCGCACAGCCAACAGCGCACAGCCAACAGCGCACAGCCTTAAGCCACATTCGAGGTGCAGAAAACCGGCTGCCTGAAACTCCTGTCCCGCCCCTCAAGCCTGGATACCCAGTCCGTATGCCCACCTGGAGACCTCGGGAAGCGGCGGGCAGAGGGGTCACTGGTGGCTGCGGCGGTGCGTAGCGCCCAACTGGCTCTGGAGAGGTGGAGACCTCGACCGCTGCCAAGGTGGGCGGAGATGCGGTCCGCTGGGAGGCAGGCGAGCAGCGGTACAGAGGGATCTCCGCGGCAGGGCTAGGGCTGCTGCCTGCGGAGGCGGTTCAACGGTAGGGCGGGGTACTGTGCCGACAGACTGGGTGGGAATCTGCCGTGCAAGCCTCAGCACGCTCCGCTCCTAGGCCTCCTACGCATTCAGTAGACAGGGGACCCCGCGGGGGCCTGCCTCGACCACCCCCGCAGTCATAAAAGGTTGTGCAACTTGAAGAAATCCCCTAATATCCTACCTGGACTTCCGGATGGTTGCGGCGCCTGAAGGCTTCCGAGCTGCCGACCGGCCGACGACGGCAGCGGCGGCTGCGACGGCGTGGGCGGAAGGGGTTCAGGGCTATTGTCGTCTCCCACCCGCCGTCGCTTGAAGGGAGGGCACTCCGTCTCTGCCGGCGTCTGAGTGTGCAGTACACTGTCAGCGACGGCGCTCTGCAGAGGAATCTCGAGTGGCCCTGCCCTGTGAGCCATGGCACAGTTAGGCCGAGGTTTGGGAAGGCGAGCACCTGCAGAGTGGAGTGGTATTCAGGAGGTCAGCGCACTGCCTGTCTTCATGTGGATTGTTTCCTGGCCATCCCCAGGGAAGTTGGCCCTGCGCCGACGACGCCATGCAGAGCACAGCATTCCCCGCATCTTTCCGCGACAGACCCCAAAACCTACCGCTCTGCTCCTCCCCAAGCATGTTGTCATCCATTGGTGCTGTTCTGGGGCCAATCAAGACGCCTTTCCGGCGACTGGGCGTGCATGTGCCTTTCGGGAGCGGTCGCGCGACTCGCCCGCGAGGTCAGCAGTCTCGGCGCCGGCTTTGATGTCGTGCTGTCTGACTTGAGGTTGCTATTGCGTTGTTGCGGGGCGGAGAGGCGCGCGGACTCTCTCTGCACGTGCAGCGAGCAGCGCGACCTCTCGCAGCGCGACGACTGCAAATGCTCTGCGGTTACGTGTGGCTTGATAGCTAGTGGGTTGCATGAGAGCACAGGCTCGCTGTGCAGAGGCACACAGAGCCCGACATTGGTCTCGGAACGGCAATCTCGCTTCTGCACGAACTTTGCGCAAAGCTTCCGCAGCTCGAGGGCCGGCCGCGTGTGAGGGCCACGGTTGTCAAATCAGAACAGCATACTACACGCGGCATTTCTTCCCCCGCGCAAGCCACCGCCAGCCGGGTAGACACGGGCGGACGGCCCCGCCCCCACTCCCGCACAACACCGGGGGCCTCGACACCAGGAGCCAGGAAAGTACCGTTTGCGCGCGCGGCTGCCCCTAGGTTAGCCCCTGCCTCGGCGATGCGCATTGCTGGCACCCCGCCTTCTTCTCTCGCGTTGCGGCAGCGGCTACATCGACGCGTTCAGCTGCATCTATCCCCCGTCGTCGTCCGGACTACGCTGCACGGCCCCTGCGAGCACAGAACCCCCACTCCCGCCCACCCCTTGCGCCCCCTCTGGCTCCCCCCTCCTGGTTGGCTGACTCAGGGCACCGCAGTGCGCCCCCTGTCCCCGCTCACAGCTCTCCAAAAGGTCACCACCGTCATCAGAGTAGTACGTCCTGCTAGCCGTGGGTGCCTGGCAACGGGGCATCCGCCCGAACCCCCATCCGGCCCCACACTACCGCATGCTACTGTGGCACGTCCAGCGTCACAGCTCACCAAAACGCGAGGCCCCTCTCATGGTCATCAAAATCATCAATCAGACTAGAACGTACTGCAAGCCCTGGGTGCCTGGCATCGGCTGCTCCGCAGCCTCCGCTCCAGAGTCAAGATCTAAGCATCTCGACACTATGGTCCTACCACTTCGCAGCCAACCATGCCGTTGGTCAAATGGGTTCCTAGCTATGCATGCCCTCATTGTTCGCGTGCCGTTTCTAGACCATATCGAACTTGCGTTGCAACAAGGCGCGCCCCCAAATGGCTGACACGCACTGTAGCCCACAGACAAAAGGGAGGCAAACCCATGCCGGTACTCTCGCGTACCGTACATATGCTTGTGAGGCTTGCAACAGGCAGGCCGCCATGCTGTCGCAGCGCCCGGGGGCGGTTAGTACGGCAGGCGCCCAGGCACTCTGCACATGTCCATGTTTCCATGTCCTGTCGCCGTACATCCTGCCGTACATCTTGTCGTAATATTGATTTCGGTCCCACGTAGCTTGCCACGCGGCGTCAGGACCTCAGCCATGGCGCCTGCTTGGTCCCGGCTGCCAGGAAGGCTTCGCCGTTTCATGACAAGCCTCCTCCCTGTATTAGCGCCGGCGGCTCAGCCCTGCTACTATTTCTCCTCCTGCTCCTCCTCCGCCTCCTCCTCCTCTCCCTGCTCGTGCTCCTGCTCCGCCTCGCCTTGCTCGTGTGATCCATCCTCCTCGCCGTCCTCTCCTCCACCCATGTGCGGGCGCTCGCTCTGATGCGCTGCCGGCGCCCCCGTTTCCATGGCGGAGGCCGAGGCTGGGGGCGGCGGCGGAGCGTAATCCACGTCCAGATGATGACAGAGGCTGCGGGGCCGGAGAGGGGGGGGGGCGTGTTGGGTACCGTAGCTAGGTACCAAGGCGCGAGCAGGGCGAGCAGGCCTTCGAAATGAAAGACAGCCTGCGTTTGTTTGGTCGCCTTCTGCATAACCGGCCAACACAATGCAGTACTGATGCCTTGGGTGGATTCAGCCAGTCATGTTTGGACATGGGCGAGTGGGTCCCTCCTGTCAGGAGTTCCCCGGGGGCCATCCCCGCCTCGTCCGTGCGGCCCCCATCCCCTCCTCACACCCACGCACCTTGCCAGCACTGCCCCTCTCCCCGAGCCCGGCCCCCACTTCGCTCGACCCCGTTGCGTTCCCACGGCGATCCCCACACGCACGCACCTTGCCACCGCCTTCTCTAGCACGGCGCTGCCCACCACGCTCCCTGGCCTAAAGTGGATTCCGTCCGGGGCCGACTCCAGCAGTGCCGTCTGCATCGACCAAATGTCCAGCAGCGGAATGCCGTGCCTTCGGGGGAGCGGGAGGGGTGGGATAGAACGAGGCACACGGGTATGGAGAACAGTCTTCATGTGAGAATCTCTGTTGTTGCACAACCCAGAACCAGGACCAACAAGACTTCAAGCGGGTCGGCTCCATGCGGCCTGCAAACCCCCTCCGACCACCCGCCTCCCACCTGCGCAGCGCTGCCTCTGCGGCTGCGTTGTAGTGCTCCAGCAGGGGCGTGGTGCGGACGTCGGTGCAGTTGCGCTCGAGGCGAAAGTCCCGGAAACCCACGGGGGGAATGGTCAGCCAAGCCACCTGGACGGGTGGGGATTGAAAAAGCGGGAGAGAGGGGCAAGTTGGGGCAGGATGGCACTGGCCCCGAGTTCCCCGCAAGTGTCGTCCAGACAAGATGGCACCGTCTGAGCCCGCCTGGGCCCCACGTGGACCCCGCTTGGGCCCACTTGGACCCCACCTGGGCCCCGGCGTCCGCCGCCACCCGCATCGCTCTGCCCAGGGCCTCCATGGTACGAGCAAACTCTTCAACAGTGGTCGCGTTCTTGCAGGCATGCCAGGAGCCCACGTTCACAAACAGGCTGCTGCAGCCCTCCAGTCGGGCCCTGACCTGGGGGGTGGTACCGTGTGGGGTTTCGGGGGTGGGGCGAGCGGGGGGGCTCAGGCCTGACCGGGCCCTGACCTGGCGTGTGCCGTACGCGTGGCAATGGGGGACAGAGGAGGTGCGGCAGGGTGGTTTGCGGAGCATTGGAGAGCGAAGGCAGACGAGGTGCGGAGGGGGCAGGAGGGCGAGCGGTGGCGGCGGTGGCGGCGGTGGCGGTGGTGGGGTTGGGGGTTGCATGGTTGGGCATGCGTAGACCTGCCCCTGCAGGGCCCCTGGTGCCGGGAGTGGTCCTTTCCTATCTGGCATCCATCAGGGTAAGGTAGGCCACAGAGCCCCGCCGCACCTGTTCAGGCGTCATGGTGCCCAGCTCGCCCCACACGTCATAGAAGTAGTGGACCTGGGCGAGGCGTGTGGGGGGGTGAGTGGATGGGAGGGCGGTTGGAGACAGGGAAGGCAGCCAGGGGCGGCTGCAGACAGTGGGAAGCGGCGGTCAGGGGCGCTTGCGGACGGCTTAGCAGCCCGGTGGGGGCCTTTGCCAAGCAGATCCCTTTCCTGGGCCCGTCCCAGAAGATGCCGGAAACTGCTCCCTCCGGAGCCGCATACGGTAATCCAACGGGTCCGGGGTGGGTCGGGGCAGCTGAAAGTGGTTCCTTAGTTCGGTCACCAAAGCCCCCTGCATGCCCACGTTCCCTTCGTTCATACCTTGGAATCCCGCCGCCCCGTCCACGCCGCCAGGTCCTGCCTGAGGTATCGCATGTGAGAGTCTGCAGCGTGGAGGTGGGGAGGGGGTTGGGGGCGAGGCCCGGGCAGGGGGTCAGCTGGTCGAGCTACAGGGCAGAAGCTGAGCTGCCGTACCCATGCCCACGTGCGTAGCGTCCGGCTGCCGTACCCATGCTCACGTGCGTAGCGCCCGGCTGCCGTACCCATGTAGAGGGCCGGCCGCACGCCCTGCAGCAGCCCTGAAGCACTCTTCCCACCCGCCGTCTGGCCTTGCAGGGAAGCTACCACCCCTCCTATCGTGACCTTCCCCGCACCGCGGGCGCCCTCCCACGGCCCCACCTCCCATCTGCCCAACGGGCCCACCTCCCACCGCGCCTTGCAGGAAGGCACCTGTGCCCACCCCTCCTGCGACCTCTCTTGCACCGGGGGCCCCTTTCCACGGCCCCACCTCCCACCTCCCACCTCCCACCCCCCACCTCCTAGCGTGCAGATGCGGCGACCGTCGTCCAGCCACCTCCGCATGCACACCCGGTGCCTGACCGCACTGAGGGGCCGGGGCGTGGAGCAGTGCTGCAGGGGAATCCACCTGCGGGCGAGGCGGAGGGCTTCGAGGTGGGAGGGGAGAACGCAGGCATTGACAGGAGGCGGGTGGGGAGGCACGTGGGCAGAGGGGTGGGCGTGCCTTGCTGACTGGCTGGGTGCTCCATGCATCACGCCCCACCGCCCTGTCCCCCCATTACCTAAGGCTCGTGTTGTAGTACGGCCTAGTGTGCTGCGAAGCAAGAGCGTGCGACACACAGCGTACTCCGTTCAATCCATACCAGTGTACGGTAACGGCGCGGCGCTTCCCCCCTGGTATTCACCGCTTACCGGTACCTATTCCCCCGTCTTTCCCCGGCATCCCAGACCCCAAGTCAAGATCCCACCCCACCCCACCCGCTACCGGGACCTCTCTTCCTCTAACCCACCCCCACCCGCCCCACGCCCCGTGCCTACCAGCGGGGCCAAGCGCGCCGGGTTGCAGTCCCGCGGACGCAGGCGCTCCGGGGATGTGTTGTTGGAGCGGCGGGGGAGGCACAGGTCCGCCATCAGGAGGGCCTCCTCGGATGGGTACTGATGGGGCGGGAGGTGGGGGTGTAGGAAAGGTGGTGGTGGGAAGGGAGGTGGGAAGGCGGAGGGAGAGAGTGGCAGCAAGGCCCACCCACCACCCTCCCTCCTTTCCCACGTGCCTCTCCCCCTCTATCCCCGCCAACCCACATGCGTGAAGACCCATCTCCCCGGCGACCGCCCGAACGGGTTGCAAGTCTTCCACGTCATGCTCAACGGCCGTAGCGTTCCGTTGACCGAGATCCGCGTGGCGTTGACCGGCAGAGGCACGGGCTCCGGCCGCCAGTCGGACCGCAGTCGGGCTGCGAAGGGCCCCGCCGTTTCGTCCCATTGCATAAAGGGGGGCCCGCTGGCACTGGTGACTAATGTCAGGAAGCCGAGCCAGGGGGGCGGGATGGCGTCGGGGGGGTCGGTTGGTATCGCAACGCCGCCTGCGGTAAGGCGGGGTGGTAGGTGGTGGAGGCGTGAGGGGGTGGGCATTGAGAAAGGTATGGCAGTACGGGCCAAGCTCGATGCGCCAAGACCCTGCATCCACGGCCCTCCCCCCAGCCGGGCGCAAAGCGATCAGCCCCGCCTTGTGCCAAAGGCCGGGTACTTTCCCGCCTTACTAGGCCCTTTCTGCAGATAGCGGTTGGCTGACCGTAAGGCCGAATGACTCACAGCTGTGATGCAGATCGCAGAAAGAGAAGTTGCGGGCCTCCAGTGCGACCTGGATCAGGTGCGTGCCGTGGATCTGGATTCGGGATCCAGGGGGCGGGGGTGGGGGCGAGGGCAGTCGGAGTTGGCCGACAGGGCCTGTGAATTGAGGGAGGATGGCGCATCGCTGGTTCCTAGCGGGGCTGATTGCGCACGCTGGGGTGGGGGCCTCGCCACTCCTGTGTTACGTGGAGTAACGGCGGCAGGCCTGCCAAGGCCGGCGCGTATCGCTTGCCGGTGGTTTCCCTCGGGGGTAGCCCCGCAGTAGCCCTGCTTTCAACCGTGCCGGCGGGCGACTGCCACGCCATCGCTACGCCGCACCAACCTGCGGGCCGTCGCCGCTTATCCTCAGCCCCGAGGTCGCCATGGCTTGGCCTGGTCCGCAGTAGCGCACTCGCAGCCGATGCACGCCCGCCGGCCCGATGTAACGAACGATGAACAGTGGCACGCGGTCCGCTGGTACCTGACCGTTCCATGAGATCCCTATCTGTACTCTACCACCAAGGTAGGTGGCCCTTAGGTGGAAACCTCGCCGAGTATAGTTCAGCGAAGCGTGCGCTACTGTTGTTGTTGTGAGCTCCGCGTCGCAGCGAGCGTGCTCCGCGGCTTCCCGGCCATCGTAGAAAGAGTAAGAGGTCGCTTCGGAGTTATTGGCCCATCCCGGCAGGCAGAAGCAGTCAGCGAGGCACAAGCATGCGAGGCCAGTGAGGATGCGGGCCGCGCACGCACGCATGCTAAAAGCCGAGTGGACTACATGCGTATATTTTATATGGGCCAGGTCCTATGCGCTGCGCGAACTTGCGTGCGAGCGACAACGCCGACCTGGTAGTTCGTTCCGGGCCCGCGTCCGGACGCCGCCGGATGAAGGCCGGGATTCATCCCCAAGCCGCAACGTTCATCCTGCAACAGACCAACTGCGAGAGTCGGCCTCCAATGCCCGGACGAGGGTGGGAGCGGCCACGCACCGGCTAGCTGCCAGTCCGAACTCCGTGCCATACCGTGGGTCCCCACCCGCACCCCCCTTCTCCCCGACGGGGGCAAGGCAGTTTACAGACCAGCGCCTGGCCCCGCAGCCAACTAGAAATACATAGCGACATTTCACACGATCATCCCACGCACTAGCCAGCACGGTTATCCCAGTAGCGGCAGGAGCTGTAGCAGCTGTTGTAGCTCGCCCAGCCTCGCTAGGGCTCTTGCATGCATCCTGCTCACAACACAGCAAATGTTTCGACACTGCCCGAGCGCAAACCTCCTCCCAATTTTGTTGGTGGAGGGATTGGTCTCTGCTTGCAGCACCCGGCTCAAGCAAGGCTCTTGCCGTACGCAACGTAGTCCATCAGCTGGTGGTACGAACTCCAACACAGCTCCAACACAGCTCCCATGTGCACAGACCCAGTCCGGCCAGCCCCTCTGACACTCTGACAGCACCTCACACTACAGTACAGCACCAATACAGTACAGCACCAATACAGTACAGCACCAATACAGTACAGCACTTCAACCGTCAGACCTTCGTCAGCCATGACCTGTTAAGCCCGGACCCCCCCATCATGCTTTGCCCCTTTGTCATGGGTTCTCAACCACGAATTGCATGCTACCTGATCCCAAAGCGGCCTGTAGTGCCTCGGTCCCAGCCAGGCTACCCACCGCGTTGGCACCTTGACACCTTACCACCAACCTTGGGCACTCGCTCGTCCTGCACCCATGTTCTTAACCCTTGGTCTGAGACCTCACCCTTGCTAGCTGGATTGCCGCCTCCGCCGGCGTTTGCTCGAGGGCTCTCGGCCTCCCGGCGCCAGCGGCGCCGCTGGCGGGCCCGCGGCTTCTCCGCCGCCAAGCCCTGACGTGCGTGCCTTGGGGCCCCCTCGGCTCTCCGCCGGGCTCTCCAGTGCGTAGATCTCTGCGAGGGAGCGATACCGCTCCACACGGGGCGCCCCGTGAGGCCGGCCCGCCGCTGCCGCTCCGGTGGATCTCTCCTCCGACGCCTCCGCCCCACTCAGACCGGCGCCTGGGATGGCCCTCTTAGAGATGGGCTTCCCCCGTGTGGCGTCGTGCAGGGGCCCTGCAAGCGAGCTGCGCACGCCGTCCCTGCCGGTGCGGACCCCATGCTCCCGGAAACCGCTGCCGCCTGCGGCGCCGCTTGGCGTAGGTGGTGCGCCGCCAACAGCCGCCGCACAGCGCTTTCGGGCGTTGCCGCTTGCGCTGCCGCCCGCGAGCCGACAGCCGCCTGTGGGTGAGGCCAGGCCACCAGCGGTGCCGCCAGCGCCGGCGGTACCAGCGCTTTGGCCAGCAGCACGGCCGGCGGAGGCCGTTTCCTGGGTGGGAGTGTGGCGGCCGCGGGGGCTCGTGGCCCCACGAGCCTCCGCCCCCGCTGTCGCCTCCGCCCGGTCGGTCGCCTCGCTCGCCGCATGCTCTCCGTCGCTGCTACTGCTGCTGCTGCTGTTGTCCAAGACCGCGACTCCACCCTCAGGAACGGCAGGAACGGGGCCTTCTCCGCGAGACGGGGACGCAGCTGTCTGCCCGTCCGCCCCGTCATCCGCAGCACTGCCCCGCAACAGCGAGACACGGACGCAGCCCACACCACCCGATGCCACGCGCTCCCACACCACCGCATCCCCGGCCCTGGCCCCTCGAGCACGGAGCCAGGCCGCGAGGCCCAGCAGGTCGTACCGCACACGTCGGTCGCCGTGCCGCATACGCCGTACGCCGTACCGCATACGCCGTGCGCCGTACCGCAGGGGTGCTCTACAGCTCACGTGCGACTGCCGTACCGTCAGCGCCAACGGCAGGTGGGGCTGGCCGATGCTGCCCTGCGCTAGCACGGTCAACTGAGCCCGCCGGTCGGTCCCGAACGCCAGCCCTTGCACCAGGAGCGCAGCGGCTGCGGGCGAGAGGTGGTGCTCGGAGCGCACCGCCATCGCTGCGGTGAGGTGCATCGTCGCCGTTTGCGGGTGCACCCCACCGGGGCCGAAGTCCTCGGAGACAGGCCCATCGTCGCCGCTGGTCGTGGGGGCTGGCTGGCTATCAGCAGACTTGCTCTCGCTCTCGCTCTGGCTAGGGCTGCCGTCTGTCACTTTGGGGCCCGAGCTGTTGATGCTGTTGGAGGCCAGGGCAGGGCCCGGCCCCCCGCCGTCGGTGCCTTCGGCGCTGCCTCCGCTGGTGCCCTCCTCCGCTCCGCTGCCCTCCCCCGCCGCTGCAAGCAACCCGCTGCGGCCACGGCTTTGGCCGCTCTCCATCTCGAGCTCCCCCGCCTCCGCCACGCTGCCAGCGCCTCGCGTGCTCTCACCCGCCCCCGAGCTCTCACCTCCGCCAACCCCCGTTGGCTGCTCACCAGGCCGCACATCAGCGCCGGCCATCTCAAGCGCCGCGCTCAGGCCCCCGCCCGCCAGGCGCCTCAACACCAGGACGTGCCTCCGCGGCACCGCGCCGCGCTCGGCCGCAAAACCCACGAGCCCGAACAGCGCTAGCCTGGCCCCGCGCCCCTGCCTCCTGAGAGTCACGTCGAGGCTTCGGCCTGGCTCGCCCGCAACCGCCACCCTGAGCGGCGCGGCGCACGGCCCCGGGCGATGGAGCAGCGAGAGAAGGCTGGACTCGAGGGCGGCGGGGATGTCGAAGCGCTCTCGCCTCAGGGTGGAGGGCAAGAAGGGGAGCACAACCATGGTCTGGTCAGCGGGGCGGCCGGGGGCTCCTGCTGGGCTGGGTGCCCTGGAGGGTGGGGCCGAGGCGGCGGCGGCTGCAGCCACGGCCGCGAGGCACCTGCCACCATCCGGAGCCGCAGCCCTCGGGTTAGAGCGCTGGGGACGGGCGAGGGCGGCGGGACGGCCGGGGCCCGTTGCCGCTGCGGGTTGCGCTCCACGGAGGGCGTGCGCTCGGGCGGTAGGCGAGGCTGAGGCCGCCTGCGCTGGCCGCAGAGCACAGGCACCACCGCAGCGCGGGCGCATCACAGCACCTGCGCCCGAGCCCACATTTGCCCTGCCCGCGTCAGTCGCTGCCTCCTTCCGCAGCACCTCCAGCCCCACACGAGCCCGGCTGACCGCCCTCAGCCGAACGCCAGTGCTGGGGCCAGAGCCGCCCCCGTCCCTGCCACCGCCCAGAAATTCGGCATTGTCCTTGCTGAGAGACAACCGCCACTCGCCTCGTTCGGGCCGGAAGAGGATGAGCGTGGCTGTCGCCTCACAGGTCGCTCCCGCAGCGCTGCCTCCCCCGCCGCCGCACTCGCCGCTGCAGCCCTCAGCACCACAGCCGTTGCATCGCGCATGGGACGGGCCCGCATAGCCTCCGTACGGCGGCTGCCACGTCAGCACGACGCTGAAGGCCGTGACGGCTGACGTGGCGCCGCCGCAGGGAGCAGTGACGAGCTCCGGGAACAGGAGCTGCACCTGCTGGCCGCTCAGGCGGATGCAGCTGCCGTGCAGGACAGCATCTGTGTACGACACGAGAGACCGGGCGCCCGCCGGATGGGAGCCGTTGGGCGCAAGCGGGCCCGGGGCTTCGCATTTGGAGCGGCTGCTCACCCGCGGGGCCGCGGCACGAGCGGCGGTGGGGCCACGGGTAGCCGCTGGGCCCCGTCGGGGCCCCGTTTGGGCTTGGGCCTGGGCGGGCCCAGGTACGAGCTGGAGGCCCAGCTCCACTTGGCCGGGCCTGGCAGTCAGCACGACGATCTGTACCCGATCTCCCGCGGCAGCTCCTTGCTCCGATAGCCAGCCTCCCAACCCCCGTAGTTGGGTCTGGTGGTTTTGCGGGTGGTGCCGTACGCATGCGGGCAGGCGCCGGGGGCCCGACGGCCCGCCATCCAGTACGACGCACGTGATGTACGTCAGAGACGTGGTGGACAAGGATCTGAGCAGATCTCCGCGGACGAGCGCCTGTGGGATGGTGAGGGTCTCGTTTCGGAGACCGCTGGGCGTCACGAGCGCATGTGCCGAGGAGTGAGCTGCTGCGGCTGTGAAGCGGTGCTCGTGTGATGGGACCGCTGCTGCGTGTGCCTGGCTGTCAGCCTCGGTCCCGCCTGTGTCCGTCTCGCTGCGGCCCTCATCGCTCAGCCCAGCGCTTGCAGTGGCAAAGTCAGGCCCCGCGCCGCTGCTGCCGCTATGCTCGCCGCTTGAAGTGCTGGCGCTCGCACCGCCAAGCACGCCGCCGCCGCCACTGCCACTGTCCCCACTCGCTCCTTCGTCCTCGCCGCTCAGCTCTTCCTCGGCGCCGTCGTGCTGTCCGCCGCGTTCCTCGCCATCCTCGCCATCCTCCCCGTCCTCGCCGCCTGCACCGCCTCGGCACCTGCGCTCCGCATTAGCGCCGCCTGCTGCCTCCGCCCCAGCCCCAGCCGCCGCCATTCCAGCGGCACCGTGGCGACGCTCCGCTCTGGCTTTGGCCCCAAATGGGCCACCGCAGGACTCCAGCGTGACACACAGCCGTCCATCCCGCACGGACCACACCAGCGCATCCCCGGGCCGCCCGCCCGCCAGCCGGAGCCAGCGGCGCAGGCCCGTCATGCGGATCTTGCGGCCGTAACGGTGGAAGGTGGCTGGAAGCTGCTCGTCCAGCGCGCCAGCTGCGCTGTACGACGGGGCAGAAGCGAGCAGCGTCAGCTCAGCCACATCGTGGCCGTCCAGATAGGCACCGAGCACGCCCTTGGAGACTGCGACTGGAGGCACGATCTGAGAGCATCTGCACATGTGGGCCCCCAAGATCTGCCTCGCGACCTCCGTTTCGCCTTCCCCCAACGCGCCAGCAACGCATGCCAGTGGCGGGCTCGTGCCCTGGCGGGCTGCGGCGCGTCTTGGAGTGGGCACAGCGGCGGCGGCAGTAGCAGGCGAGGGCCGCTGGCCGCCTGCGTTGGTGCAAGGAGCACGCTTCTCCTCGTCGTCGGATTCGTCCTGCCTAATAAGGGCCAGGCCCAACTCGGAGTCGCTACCATTCGGCATGGCGTCGAGTCCCACCAGGTCCCCGGGCCGGGCGCCCCTGCGCCTGAGCCAGGGCCCGATGCCGTGGAGCGTGAAGGCCCGACCCGAGCCCTCAGCCCGCCGCAGCTCGGCCCGGATGCGGTGCGTGCGGCGGTGTGGCTCGTCCATGACGGTCAGGATCAGCGGTACGGCATCCGAGCCGCCGCCCGCCACGAGCCGCCTGAGGAGCGTCTTGGCGGCGGGGGTGGGCGCGTACGTGATGTGCTTCTCCATGCCGACTTGGTAGCCCTCGCCCTCGCCGTCGCTGCCGCTTTCACCCGTTTCTGCACCGCCCCTTCGGAGTGACGCCAAGAGCCCCGGCCCTCCGTCTCGGCGCTCCGAAAGCCGCAGGCAGTCGCCCTCCTCAGCGCCGCTCTCCCGCAGCCACGGCCCCGCTCCGAGCAGCATCCAGCGGCTGCGCACCCTCCTCAGCTGTGCGGGGACCTGGCGGCCACCGGGGTCACCCCGGATTGCCAGGGGCAGCGGCACAGTCCCCGAGCCCGATCCGGCGGCGGCGATCAGCGTTCCCAGCGGGCCAAACTCGAGCAGCGGCGGGGCGTAGAGGACACCGGCGGAGAGGCACGGCCCGCTGATGTGCAGGTCCACACTTGAAGCAAGCGACCGGCGCAGGCGGCCCCGGGCCAAGCCCGCCTTCCACGGGGCCGCCGCCGCCACGGCCCTTGACGGCGGCCCTGCCCCTGCCGACCCTGCCCCCGTCGCGCTGCCAGTGCCGCCCTTCACCAGCGTAACCCCGAGCACCGCTCCCTCTTTCAACACCAGCCTCAGCGCATCGCCCGGCACCGCTCCCCGCGCCGCTAGCCAGGGCTTAAGCCCCAGGAGCGCGTAGCAGGAGCGGCCGTGGCCGTTGGAGCGAACCGTCAGCCTGGCAGGGACCGCCGGCGCGCCTGGCGCTGCGTGGAGATCCGTGAGCGCCACGTGGGCTGCGGCGGGGCGGCCGCGCAGCACGCCCAGCAGGGGCCCGTGCTGTGCCGACACGGTGACGTAGACACCGAATTTGGCGAAGCTGGGCGCCAGAGGGAGGTCCACGAAATGGGCGGGGGTGGGCGGTGCCACTGCAACCTGTCCCTGCGAGTGGGATGAAAGCAAAAGGGGCATTGTGGAACATGAAAGAGAAAACAACGGCTGAAGGCGAAGGGAGAGTGCGCTGCAGCGCACTGCGAGGTCGCTTGACGCAGCAGGGCGCCGCCCCGCACCCACTGTACGGCAGTTGTACGGCAAACATGCTCACCAGCCGAGTGCCACCGGGTGCGGTTCCAGCCGCGGCACATTGGGCTGCCGCCGTTGGCGTGCAGGCACGTGGGCAACCGCCATGGGCTGCAGCCGGCCCGCCCTGCCCGCCTCCCCCTTGGCCGCCTCCTGCTCCCCGCTGATCGGCAGCCCATGCTCCGTTCCCACTGCTCGAGTCCGTCTCGTCCGAGGCTTGGCTCCGTGAGCCTGCGCTGTACTCGTGCTCCACTCTGCTGCCCCCCTCGCAGAGCACGAGGCCGAGCCCCCGGCTGCTGCTCGGCTCGCCCTCGTCCTCTGTCGCCCCCAGGCTGCTGCGCTCCGCGCCCTCGCCCTCGCCCTCCGTGGCCCCCGGGCCAGCCCTCGCTCCGTCCTCGGCCTGCGTCCCCTCGAGGCTGCCGCCCCAATCGTCCTCGTCCTCGCCCTTGCCCTCCGCCGTCCCCTGCCAACTCGAGCGTGCCGAGCAGGACCTCCAGGGTCCGGGGCTTCCAGCCGAAGCCGATGCAGCCCCGTCGGAGCCGCAGGGGCTCGGCCTAGTCTGGGCCGGGCTAACCCCCTGCGCCGGTCTGGGCGGCAGCCGCACCCGCATGGGTTGTGCGGCTTGTGGGGCTAGCGGCAGCAGCGGAGGCTGGGTCACGCGGGGCAGGCGGGGCAGCAGGGGTGGCGGGGAAGGTGGTGGCGCAGCCGCCAGGGCCCCGGGCGTCTCTGATGAGAGCGCCTGGACCCAAGGCGGCACGGCCGGGCTTGGGCTCGCGCCTGCAGTGAGATGTAGCCGGGGAAACAAGGACGAGGGTTGCAGATGAGCCGAAAACATACAGGTTTACCGCACAGCATGAGGCCAGGTAGGAGTGTATCAAGGCCGGAACCGGCATGGCATCCCCACCGTGTGTTGTTCTGGCCAGTTGGTATGGCGCCTCCAGCGCCCCACCCCCGGGCGCTTGGCTTCGAGCCGCCTCCTGTAAGCGTAGCAGTGTTTGGAACGGGTGGTGAATCCGATTGCTGGTTGGCCAATCAGGCCACGCGGCTTCTGGGCTTGAACAGGCGGGGACTCAAGTGCGGCGAGAAGCCTTCCCATACCACGCACCTCAAACTCTCGCGGAGGGTTCCGGTTCGGTTGTAGCGCTGGCCGGGTACGCCCAGTGCCTCCCAAGCTGGACTCAGACACCCCCGAAGTTGAACGCTCGACGGAGGATGAAGGGAGGCCATCGGCGCTCGCCTGACCTCCCGGCGCCTGCTCCTCTGAGTCAGCTGAGGGGCGCGTGATGTGGGTCGGCGCGAAGTGCAGGAGCCCGGGCTCCGCTGTGGGGTCGCCTGCTGGGAACCGGGTGAGTCGCGTTGTCGGTTTACCGGTCCACCAAAACATCACGATAGCGGGATACACGCTATCTGCAGACAGCATCACAGCTGCGTGCCCAGAGGAGAAGCATGCTGTATCCTTCCTAGCAGCTTACCAGCTCCTCCCGAGCCCGGGTCCGGCGGCAGGGGGCTTGGGAGCGGAGCGCGGTGCGGGGTTGAGCGGCCATCCGTGCTCAGCCGCCGCCGCTTGGCCGGGTGGGCCGCGGCCTCAGGGGGCGTCGAGGGCCCCAGCTCGTCCAGGTCATCGTCTGCTGCCGGGCACCAGCTGACGGGGCTGTCAGACCCATTGTCGCGCGTTTGGGGCTCGTGGCAACGACCGACTCCGGCCTGAAGGATTCCCAGGAGATGAGGGGGCGACGGGGTGTGGGAGCCGAGGTCGGGGCTGGCATGCATGCCAGGCCCAGCATCTACGCAAGTGCTCCGTGCAGTGGCTGAATTTACCTCTCGCTCAAGGGTCGGGAACATGCGCTCCCAGGGCTTTGGGCCGGGCGCGGAATGCCGGAATGCTGTCGAGACGTTGCAGGTTTTGGGCTACGCACGTTGCTACCATGCACGTAGAGGACCTTCAATGGGTGAAGCCGTTACCTAACATGGTTGCTTGCTCGAGGACCGACGGACGGGAAATGCCGAAAGCATGCAGGGGCTGCACGCGCGGCAACCCTTGCAGCTCAGGCATGACTATGTAGTCTAGTGAGCAAGCTCCTTGTGAAGCAGCGATTACAGTGGCGAGGGATCGCAACCCACTCGCAATGGCCTGATTGTGCCAGACCGCACACTGCATGCCCCGATATCGTTCGGGAGCTGCCGATGGATAGCCAGGAATGCCAGAGTGTCAGAGTCGCAGGACAGGCCGAACACCAACAACGCCAGGGCACAGCGTGCCAAAACACAACGCACTAGAGCGGCCCGCGATACACCACCTCGCCCTCCGCGGAAGCCGCCAGAAAAGGATGCACAACAGACACACGGTCCCACTGGGGGGGAGGAAGCTGCAGGGCAGCAAAGCCCCGAAGGCGGGCCCAAAAATCAGCGACAGCAAGAGCAGATACGCGGGCAAGGACCCCCGCAGAGACAACAGGAGCACGAACCCCATGAAGGACAGGCCGTGACGCAAACAGGGACCGCCGCCCACACTCCATAGCGGACACGGCAGCAAGCACAACAACATCCCAAACCACGGACGACAGCCCAGGGGGGCAGGCGGCAAGCCACAACTGAAAGGGAGTAACTGGAGCCCCAACAGTCGCCGAGAGGACAGAGACGACACCATGCGCGACAGGGCAGCCCCAAAAGTGATGCCAGCGGGCAGAGCCCCTCCCCGAGGGATCGACCATGGGGGCGCCACACGCACACACAGGCGGGACCAGTGCGCGCGCATGCAAGGGGAACGCGGGGAAGCCATCGAGGGCCAGCCGCCAGAGGGCTTCCTTGTGACAGTTGTCCCACTTGAGCGCCCAGAGACGAGACAGAGTAGACTGGAGGGTGGCGAGGGCGAGGGCCACCGGGGGAGTGAGGGCCGCCGGGGCGCCAAGGCCTGCAGGCGGGGGCGGGAGCAGCGCAAGGGAGGAGCAGAAGGCGACATGGCGGGCCCGCAGGGCAGCCCGGGCCGGGCCCAGCTGGAGGGACGTGGCAATCTTGACTGTAAGGGCGCCAAGGGAGACGGCGGTGCCGCCAGGGAGGCGCCACCCAAGCGAGCGAATGAGGCGGGCACAGGCATCCGCAGTGGACGGGGGGGGGCCAACCCCCGGGGAGGCAGCCGCAGCCCGAGTTGCGGCCACCCATGCGGGCGGGATGCACGTGAACACGAGCTGAAGGGACGGGAGGCCCGTGTCGAAGGCGCGGAGCGGAAGGGGCAGGGCGGAGAGGGGGAGGGCGAGGGCGTCCAAGAGGCGCTGGCGATAGGAGGCGGCGACAGCAAGCCGGTACGGAGGGCACGCATGGAGCGGGGCGGCACCAGCCCACTGCGCGGCGAGAGGCGCCATCGCATCCCACGTCCGCACCGCGTCCGCGACGGTGGCGAAGCCACGGACCGAGCGCCAGAGCGGGCAGCGCTGCTCCAGGCCGCAGCCCGCCGCGTCCGCCAGGAAGGGGTTGCCGAAGAGCGGGGCAGCCGCACACCACGGCCCCGCAGCAGGCGCCGAGAGAGAGCGGATGGGCGGGAGGAAGGAGAAGGCGCGGACGAGTTGCCGAAGGGCCGGGGACGACGGGAGGGGCAGCTTGCCGAGGCGGTAGACGGCGGGCCGGGGCCCCCCCACGGGCGGCGGGGAGGGGCGGCCAGCCGTGAGGAGGCATAAGGGGTGGAACTGAGGGTGGAGGCGGCGGAGGAGCGCGTGCGCCACGGGGATCCAGAGCGGCCGGGTGCGCAGCAAGCCGGGAACGCTGCCCAGCACGCAGCGAGCGGCGGCGACAGCATGGCGAGCCCGGACGTGCTCGGGGAGGGGCAGGAGGCCCATGCCGCCGGCGGCAGGGGGGAGGGCCAGGGAGGCGTGGCCCAGGCCGACCAGCCAGGCGTGGGGGCGGGCAGCATGGGCGGCGGGGGTGGAGCGCCGGTCGACCAGCGCGGCGGTGAAGCGCACGAGGTCGGCGAGGGCAGCGCCAGCGGGGAGGCCAAGGAACTCCGCGAGGTACAGGAGCTTGCTAAGGCCGTACCCAGAAGCGGCGAAGGCACGGCCAAAGGCGGAGAGGGGGAGGGCGGCGACCAGCGTGTAGGCTCGCCAGACACCAGCGAGGCGGCCAGGCCAGGGGGAGGGGGCGCCGGGGCCGCTGGGGAACGGGACACCCAGCGCCACAGCCGACGCGACGACGCGTGGGGGAGGCGCGGGCGGGGCGGACGGGATGGGCGGGGGGGCAGGTGGGAGGACGCCGGCGGGGACGGGGGGAGGAGGCGGCGGGGTCCTCGCACCGCGGCCACGGGAGGTGGGCGACGGTGAGCGGCGGCGGCGGCGGGACGGGGGAGGGGCGGCAGGGGCCGGGGCGGCCACAGCAGGGGCCGCCGCAGGGGCCGCAGGCAGCGGGGGAGGGGGAGCGGGTGCACCAACACAGAGGTACTTGACCTTGTCCAGATTCAGCCGCTGCCCCGACGCTGCCCCAAAGGTGTCCATGTGGGCGAGGAAGGCGGGGATGGCCGCCAGGGAGGGGAGGACGGGCTGGCCGTCGTCAGCGTACTGGGCTGCAGTGATGGTGAGGCCGTCAAGGGTGATGCCAACGTGGTTGGACTTGAGCCACGAGAGGAGCGCCTGGGCAATAAAGAGGTATAGCAGGGGGGAGAGAGGGCAGCCCTGCCGGACGCCGGCGGCAATGGGGACGGGGGCAGAGGTGTAGCCGTTGACCAGGGCGGACGAGCGGGCCCCAGCCAGCAGGGTCCACGCCCAGGACAGGAGGCCAGGGCCGGCCCCAGTGGCGGCCATGGCGGCGAGGAGGAAGCCGCGATCAATGGTGTCGTACGCCTTGTAGAAGTCCAGGAACGCGACCACGGCGGAGCCGCCGGACGCAGCGAGGAGCTCGGGCAGGAGTTGCAGGAGCAAGACATTGTCGGCAATGAGCCGGTCCGGGAGGTAGGCGGTTTGCTCTGGGTCCAAGCAGGCCCCAAGGAGGGGCGACAGGCGGCGACTCAGGACGCGGGCAAGGGTGCGGTAGTCGGTGTCCAGGAGGGTGATGGGGCGATAGTTGGCGGCGTCGGCAGGATCCGGGGGACGGGCGGGATCGGGGCCGGCCTTGGGGAGGCTGACGATAACGCCGTCGAGGAAGCCAGCTGGCAGAGCGCCTGTGGCGCCAATGGCGGAGAAGAGGCGGGCGAGGATGGGAGAGAAGGTGCCGGAGAAGCTGTGATACAGGCCAGGCGGGAGCCCGTCCCGCCCAGGAGAGGCGGCGGGGCGAGCGGCCGCCAGCGAGGCGGCGACCTCGTCGGCGGAGACAAGGAAGGAGCCGGCAGCCGCCGCCCCCGCCGGGTCCAGGCGAACCCCGGAGGCCTGCAGCGCCGCAAGGACCTGGGCACGGGCGCCGGGATTGGGGGCGGGCGCCGAGCAGACGCGCTGCCAGAAGGCAGCGACCACGGCAGGGAGCCGGCGGGGGTCGGTCACGTAGGTGCCGTCGGGGCAGCGCAGGGCGGTGACAGGGGGGGCGGCAGCGTGGGGACGCAGGTGCTGGGTGATGGCGGGGGAGGGGCGCTCCCCCGTGCCCAGCCAGGCATGGTGGGTACGCCGGGCAAGGCGCGTGGCGCCGGCAGCTGCAGCTGCGGCGGCGGCGCCGTGGGCCGCCACAGCGGCAGGGACAGCAGCTGCGTCGCCCGCCTCCACGGCGGCGAAGGCAGCCTCAGCCACCGCACGAGCGGCAGCTTCAGCATCGGAGGCAGCCAGGCGGCGGGAGCGGGCTTGGTCGTTGAGGGCACGAGCGGTGGCGGCGACAGCCCGCTTGAAGGAAGGCCACCAGAGGAGCAAGGCGCCGTCGGCGACGGGGGCCGCCGCGACCGCGGGGGCAAGCCAGGCTTGGAAGGCGTCGACCAGGTCGGGGTGATCAAGAAAGTACAGGCGCGTGCGGCGCAGTCCGGGGCCGAGGGGCGGGGCCGCAGGGGAAGGGCGAAGGCGGCAGACAAGGAGCCGGTGGTCAGAGGCGCTGCCTGGAGCCGTGCCACAGGCCGGCAGGAAGGGGAGGAGGGCTGCGGAGGCGTGGAAGCGGTCGAGGCGGGAGCCAGAAGCGCCGCGGACGCAGGTGTAGACACGGCGGGAGGGGTGAAGAAGGCGGAACACATCACCCAGGCCGGGGCAGGCAGCACCGAAGGCGGCGGCCGTGCGCACGTCAGGCGCGCGTCCTCCGGCGCCGGCCGTGCTGTCCAGGGCGGGGGAGCAGACGAAGTTGAAGTCACCAGCCCAGAGATGGAGCCCCGGGCCCTGGGCAAGGGGCTGAAGGCGGTCTGCAATGAAGGCGCGCTGCAGGGTGGGTTTGCCGCTGGGCAGGTAGGCGGAGAGGAGGCGCACGGTGTGGCCCCCCCAGGAGACGGGGAGGTGGAGGAGGCGCCCATCCGGGGAGGCGACAGGAGCGGCCGCCCCCCCGGGAAAGGTGAGCGCGCCGGTGGTGAGCAGGGATCGCCGAATCAGGATGGCAGTGCCCCCGGAGAAATTATTCGGAGCAGGCGCCCAGAAGGCGTGCCAGAGGCCGCAGTGCAGGCTGGAGGCGACGGCACCCAGGGCCGTCGCGGCAGCGGCTTGGGCAGAGGCGGGAATCCACGTTTCCTGGAGGCAGACAATGTCCAGGCGCTGCCGATGCCAGAGGAGAGCGTGCCGTGCCAGCTGGGTGGGGGGCCCATGCAGCCCGCCGGGCCCAAGGAGCCCGCGCACATTGTGGGAGCCAACCCGCAAGGGGCGAGCCGCGCGGGGCGCGGCGGGGGGCGCGGCTTGCGCCATGTGCAACCTGGCTGTGACTCCGGAAGTGCTGCCGACGTCGGCCCGCGCAGCCTGCGACAGATCGTGCCGTCCGCGGCAACCCATGATCAGCCGTGCGCGAGGAGCGTGGTCTCCCGCTGTCCCCTGCTGCCCACCAGCTGCGAGGCATCGGCGCAGGCGGCAGCCCGTGCTACACAAGTGCACCGCAAGCCAGGTGCTACCGCGAGTACAGAGGCAGGTTCTGCCCCTGCGCGCGTCCCTTAACCCTCTGGATTTTCCCCACGTTCACCGCGCACCCGACGGTGTGCACGACGAGCGCCCCCCCCCCCCCGAGATATGCTTATCAGTCTCATCCGGCAAGTACCATCCAGCTATCGAGGCCACCGAAACCGTCATGCGCCCTCTTAGAGGTCCATCGTGTCCCCTCGAGACCCCTGTCTCGATGCACTATGCTTTCAACCCGTCCCAGCTACCCCTCCTCACCACCACGCATTTGCCCTTGTCCGCCACCCCTGCCTCCGCGCCCTGCCTCCCCTAACCATCAGAACTCTGCTCGTCTCCCCGAAGGCCCATACCGTCGACCCCGACACAGCTCACTCCATTGACATCTTCACATGCCCCAAACTAACGTCATCCCCAAGCTGCCGTAGCCCTCCCCACGCCTTGTCTACAAACCAACCTCATCCCCAAGCTTCCGTAGCCCTCCCCACGCCTTGTGTCTGCAACGAGCTCTCTACATGTCAAACATGAAGCTGGCAGCGGCGTCGACGTTCCCGTTTGCGGCCTGCAGCGCCTGAAGGGCCGTGGCCCGGTCCGCCCCGAGCGACATGAGCTGTGCGACCTTGGCCTCGAGAGCGGCGGCCGCGCCGCCGCCACCCCCGGCGGGTGCGGCGGCGGGGGCGGGGGCGGGTGCGGGCGCAGCGGCGGGGGCTTGGGCGGGCGCGGGCGCGGCGGAGGGCGCGGCGGCGGGGGCGGGGGCGGCGGCGGGGGCGGCGCCGGGGCCGTCCGTCTCCATCTTGTCCTCCGCTGCGGCGGGGGAGGGCGACATGGAGAAGAATGAGTGAGTGGGTGGAGGAGGTTGGGTGAGCGCGCGCTTACGCTCCTTCTCCCTGCCCAGCACTCTCCCCGCCGTCTTGTATGGGCCCTCCCCGCTGGCGAACCGACCTCCGGTCAACAGCTATGGAATTGCCATGGCTGCCCTCCCCAGTGGGCCGCCCACTGCCTCCCCCCCTTGTTCCACCCACCCCTCTGCCCCCCACCCCTGCCCCACCGCTCTTGACGCGCGCGTCCGCCTCCGCCTCGCTGACGTCCTCCACGTGCGCCGAGAAGTCCGAGGGGATCTGGCTCTCGGCCAGGAAGGGCAGCTCCACGCCGCAGGAGCCGATGCGGAGCACGTTCTTGGACTGGGGGAGTGGGGTTGGGAGGGGGGTGGGGGGTGAGGGGGGTGTTGGAGTTGGGGGTGGGTGGGGGTGGGGGTGGGGGTGGGGGTGTTGGGCGGTGTGGAAATGGAGGCGGGGTAGGAGTTTGGGGGTGAGGGTGGGACGGCGGACGGGGGCAGCGCAGCAAGGGACATGGAGCGCGGCGGTGTGCTGCAGGGCAGCCCCCAAGCACCCCGTGAATACACACCCAGCGGACGTGTCGCAGCCTACTTTGGCCCCCCCCCCCACCGCTCAGCACGTCCTCGGCCCGTCACGGCCACGGCCCTAAGCACGTTCGCGGCCCTCAGCTGCACCCACCATGTCGATGCAGCACTGGTGCCTCCGCAGCATGTCGAGCCCGAAGATGAACTGCGGCCCGCTCTTCTGCTCCAGGACCGTGATCGAGGTGGTCACCACCTGCCCGCCCACGGTCATCTTGGCCTGTAAGGGGTGGAGGGGGTTGGGTGCGGGGTGGAGGGTGGAGGTGCAAGAAAGGGAAAGGCGGCTGCATGGGACGGGGTGCTGGAAAGGGCCTGGGAACCAGCCTTGTGTGAGGCGGGGTGGAGGGGTAGGGTGAAGGGGTGGGGTGGAGGGTTAGAGGCGTGGTGTTGGGGGCGTTGGGGGTGGCGAGAGAGGAGAAGGCGGGGCATGGGAAAGGGTGTTTGGGAAGGGGCCCATGTGTACGCATGCAAGCAGGATGCGGTGGGACGCGGCTGCCATTACATTGCCGTACCTGGTGGATCTTGCCCAGGATCTTGGACGAGCCCACGCCCACGGCCATGCCCTTGAATCGCTCGTCCAGCAGCCTCGTGAGGTGGCACTTCTCGGCGAAGGGGGCGGTCTGACGGCACGAAGGAAGTGAGTGAGCGCGACAAAGGTTTGAGGCAATCAGGCATTAGCACACCCGCGAGGAAGGCACTGGCAATCCCTCCCCCAACCCTCTCGTCTGGCCTGTCGTTACCCCGTCCTAGCCCCAGCCTCTGCCCATCGTAATCTGCCCCCTCCCTCCCCTCTCCCTCCCTCCCTAAACCCCCTCCCCCCCGCACCATGATGGTCATCTGCGCCCCGCTGTCGATGAAGGCCTTGACGTGCACCCCGTTGACCTCCATGTCCACGTACAGCATGTGCACCTGGATGAAGTTCTGGGGGGGGAGGGGAGGGGGGAGGGGAGGGGGGACGGGGGGTGAGGAGGGGAGAGGAAAGGGTCAGGAGGGTGAGGGGGGCCGAGAAGGCGAAGGGGGGGGGCCACGCGCAGTACCTCTGTTTGGTGCCGTACATTCGAACACGATTTCCGTACCGCCTCACCTCTGGGTTGTGCTCCATGGCGGCCTCGTAGTTCTCATCGATGTTCTTGCGCTTGATGGCCTCCTCGATCTTGGCCTGCGGGGGGGAGGCGGGGGGGGGGGGCAGAGGGGGGGTTGCAAGAGGGCCGGACGTGGGGCTGAACCGGTGGGAGAGTGCGCCGAGAGGAGCGCTCGCCCTGGGGTCCAGGTCCTGCACACCGCTTGTACGCCCACTCTCCCCTCTCGCTTTAAACCTTCAAAGAGCTATCTTATCCCCTCCTCTACCCCCTTCGATTCCCCATCCTACTCCTTGCCTCCCTCCCGTCCCCCCCCCCCCCCCGCCCCCACCGTCCTCCCTCCTCCCCCACCCCCTCTCCTCTCCCCTTCCACCCCCCACCTGCAGCTCCCCCCTCCCCCACCCCCCACCCCCACCTGCAGCTCCGGGTTGAAGGGGTCCTCCTCCTGCATGCGGTACAGCCGCTCGAGCTCGTCGTTGGCGTCAGTCTGGGACCTGGGGGGGGAGGGCAGGAGGGGAGGGGTGGGCAGGAGGCGATGGGTGGGCAGGAGGGCAGGTCTGGGCACGCCGGGGCGGCCCACCCCTGGACAACCCTAGACACACTGCAACAGCAGTGCAGCGTGCACCTCATACTCATATCTATGACGAACAACCACGCCTTCCGCCTTCCCGAGCGTGCCCCTGACACATCGACCGCGCCCTGCGTCCCATCTGGCTTTCCACCGTCCCGCCTCCTCCACACACCCCTTCCCCCTGTCAAGCCATCCGTCCGCTGCCCACCTGACCAGGCCGTCAGGCCCACCGCCATCCCGCTACCAAGGACGCTTCCCTGCCACCCCACGACATCCATTCGCACCGCACCCGTCAAGCCCCACACTGCATGGCGCCCTGCGACCACCCCTGCGACCACCCCTGCGTCCCTTCACTGCGCCCAACCCAGCGGGGAAGCCCAGCCGCCATCCTGCCCCCCCCCCTCATCGGTAAACCCTACCCCTCCCCCCCCCTCACCGGTGCGCCCTCCGTAGCTCCTCCTGCAGCCCCGCCACGTCATCACCCATGATGGCGTCGTACAGCCGGGGGGCCTGCGGGGGATGGAGGGCACAGGTGTGGGGCCCGGACGACTCACCACAAACAGCATGAGAGGTGCTAAAGCATGAGGCTGAAGCTCAGAACCACAACGACACAACAAGGACCATGCACACATACCGCCCGAAGTCACTCGGCCCGGCCCCACCCCACCTGCGCCTTGAATGAGTCCATCATAATGCGCCGCCCAGCCCTCACAGACCCTGCACCCCCACTCTGAAGGAGTCCCCAAACACGCCCACCTGCCACCCGCCCCTCGCCCCCCAAGCACCCCCGCCTGTCAGCCGCCCCTCGCCCCCGGCCCCACCCCCACCTGCGCCCTGAACGAGTCCATCATGTTCCTGTCCGCCTTGAAGGCCTGGATGGCGGCCGCGGGGTTGACCAGGGAGCCGTCGGGGTTGCGCTGCATCACGGCGCCCGGGCCCCCGCCGGCCTGGGGGGGGGCATGGGAGGGGGAGGGAGAGAGTGCGGAGAGAGGGGAGGAGGGGAGGGGGCGCGTTGGGCAGAGGAGGGGAGAGGCAGGTGGTGGGGCTGCGAGGCGGAGCAGAGGCCGGTGAAGGTAGGGGGGAGGGCTGGCAGCGATGGTGCGGCCCGCTGGCCGTTGGCCCCCATGCGTGGTACGCCCGCGTCTGCACAGCCCCTCCCTGCGTCTCCCCGGCAAGGAATGATGATACTCTTCTGAAAGTCTGCGCGTTGCCAAACCAGCACGCCTGAACATCTCCTGCTCGACTGCAAGCCCCGGACCCCCCGCCCTGCGCCGCCCTGTCACCTTGTCCCCCCCTGCTGGTCACCTCTTGCGCCACCCCTGCGACTCCCACCCTCCATCCACCCCTCGCCCCCTTACCCCCCCCTCCACCCACCCCTCAGCCCCCCCCCCACACCCACGCACCTGCTGCCCCTGCGCGCCCCCTCCCCGCCGCTGCCCCCCCGCCCCCGCCTGCGCCCCCCTCAGCGCCTGCTGCGGCACCAGCATGAGCATGTCGCCCGCCTGCACGCCCGCGGTGGCGGGGGTCTGGCTGCGGGGTGCAGGGGGAGGGAGGGGAGGGGGAGGGAGGGATAGGGGATAAGGAGGAGGGAGGAAGGGATAGGGAGAAGGAGGAAGGGATGGGGGAGAAGAGGGAGGGAGGAAGGGAAAGGGGAAGAGAAGGGGAAGGGGGGGGATGCGGACGGGTGGAAGGGGCCCAGGGAGTGGGGAGAGCGAGAGCGGGAGGAGAGGTAAGGAGGTGGGGAGTGCGCTGACGGCTGGGGTAGGCACGGTACCAGCAGGGCGGGGCGCGTGCGGCTTTGAGGACTTGGAAGCTAGGGCGTGTGGCCAAGGGAAGCAACACAGTACCGTAGGGGGAAGCTAGGGCCGGTCGCCAGCTCACCTGTCCTGCAGGGGCCGGTTGTTGTGGATGAGCACCACGGCCGCAGAGGGCAGCCCGGTCTCCGCCTCGCAGATGGCCTTCACGTCCGCGAAGGTGGTCGATTCATCGATCTGGATCGGGATCGGGCGGAGCACGCGGGAAGGGTGGGTGGGTGTGCAGCCCTGGGGGCATCGATTTGGATCGGGCGGCACACGCGGGTGGACCCCGTTGGCTGGGTGGGTGTGCAGGTCTGGGAGGGCAGGTGGGCCCTCCCCGCAGCCAGAGGCCCCTCTGGCCCAGCCTGGGCTTCCCCGCAGCTATCCCAGTCCCCATGGTCCACGTGGCGACGCAGCCAGAGCCTCCACGACAGCCGTGTCGCGGCCAGAAGGGCCAGGGCTAGGCAATGAAGAGCGGCAGACGCGGGGACATACCCCGGCCCGCAGCCAGCGCACCTCGACAGGGAAGACGTGTTCCCCGTCCGCCGTCGTGATAGTAAGCTGCATCCTCTGGAATGCCTCTAGAGCCCGCGGCGGAAGGGGTTCGATCGACAGATGCCCTCGCGTGAAGGTGCTATTGGGGCAGGTCAAAGACGACGTTTGCCTCTGGCGTAGTGTGATACTGTTAGCAAGTAAGGGCTAGGGTGGGTGATCAGCAGTGAGTTTGGGGGACAGTCGGGACACCCTCGATGGCAGCTTCGGCAGTCCCGTCGCTGTGTCCCGCTTGCTTGGCAACTCCTACCGTAATTGATCAGTTTACTAGGCTGAGCTACGTGTTAGTTACCTACCCTCAGCGTGCTGTGTCGCGACAGCCCTTGCCTGCAACCCAACTCCCCGGGCCCACGAAGCCGCTTCACCGCCTGCTCGCCTGCTTATAGATGGATTATTAGACATAACGAGCTTGGCGATGTCGTCTGGTCCCCCCGCACCCGCAACTATGACGATTCCCATACCCAGCGGCTCTCCAGCGCCCCCAGCAGCGGTCGCTGGAGCATCCAATGGAGGTGTGGCATCTCCAGCACAAGCACAGGCAGCAGTTGCGCCGAGCGCCCAGCCCAGGGATGATGTGCTCACCCTGACCTCGAGCTGCGTAAGTCGGGTGTCGTGCGTGAACCCGAGGGTTGATCAGCAAGTAGTCCACCTTGTGCGGGGCCGAAGACGCAGTTCCGGAGGCTCGCCTGTTGCGATCAGACGGTTTGTGCACCGTGCTTTCCAGCTGCGTACCGGGCTCCGGGGGAGTGTAGCTTAACAACCTATACTCTCTCGACAGCGGACGACCTTGCGAGCGAGCCGCAGCGTTCTGGCACGCGGGCGCGTGCCGTGGGCAGCTGCGTCCCCTCGTCAGGCGGGGCCAGCCCCCAAGGCCAGCTCCCTAGCCCCGGGGCAACCACCTTCTCGACTCACACCCACGCCCCATCCTTCACTGCAGATTGTGTATCAGAGGGCGTTCGCAAACACCTGCGGCGTGCCCCTGGGCGCGCACCTGGACTTCGTACCCAGCAGCGTGCTGCGCCTCCCGCAAATCCCGCGGCCGCCCGTTCGCTGCAACGGCTGCTCGGGCTTCATGAATGCATACTGCAAGGTCCGGCCGTGTGTGGATACCATGCAGGATCATACCGAAGCACGTAGTGCCATCCAAGGAGTAGGAGTTAGCCAAGGGGAGCATGCGACGGAATGGCCCAGCCTGTCACGCACGAAGGACGGGCTCGGCTTCAGCACACGCACACACCTACTCTGGTTGATGTCTTCCCATGTGTTGCGTGCGTAGACCAACCTGGTCAAGTGGGTGTGGAAGTGCAACATGTGCGGCGCTGTCAACGTCAACAAGGAGCAGCTGGGCGGCTCGGCGGACACTGCGGTGAGCTGCCGGGGAGGCGTGGGGAGACGGCACACGCTGCAGCCCTGTGCAGACCAAGGCGGCAAACCGTACTGCCGTACTGCTGCGTTACGGCTGCTGTACCGTGTCCTCGGGGCGGCCCAGGCTCTGCAGCGCTGCGGTACGGGGCCTGCCACACGCCTGCCAGGCCCGGCAGGTCTCTTCGACTCCCTGGCTTGCAAGGGGCGAAGCCGACATAGCCTCATCACCCCCCCCCCCCGGC
Source organism: Edaphochlamys debaryana (assembly GCA_016858145.1). Lineage (NCBI taxonomy): Eukaryota > Viridiplantae > Chlorophyta > Chlorophyceae > Chlamydomonadales > Edaphochlamys > Edaphochlamys debaryana. The sequence continues at coordinate 482,740 of JAEHOE010000024.1, read as the reverse complement.
GCCCGCGCCAACCCGCCCCCATGCACCCTTGCAGAGCTACCCCGAGCTGGGCCACGAGGCGGTGGAGTACACGCTGCCCCTGGCAGACTCGCAGCTGCCCCCGGCCAGGCCGCCGCACCTGGTGAGCAGTACGATGGCGGCACGGCAGCGGTGCAGAGAGGCAATCGCGTGGGGAGGGTGTACAGCTGGGGAGGCGCTGAGCTGTGGAGTCTCGGCCTGGCGTGGCAATGGGAATCTGCGGCCTGGGGTTTGAGTGGGGAGAGAGGCATGGTTGCAGGGATGTGGTCGAACGGGCCGGCACTGGGCGCTGGGGGTGCGTTGCGCTTGGCTTGGGGAGGGTGTGATGAAGCTGGCAGGGTGCTGGAAGGTACAGGTAGGCGATTACATCCGAGCTAAGGGGCGATGTGGGTCGTGGCTAATGGGTGGCGCCTGATGTGGGTCGGCGTCACGGCACAGGCCGGGAGGTCTTGCATCCCGCCTCCAGAGGGCCCCAGCTCACCCACCCACCCTGTGCCCCGCCCCGTCAGGTGGTGGCGGTGGATACCACCCTGGATGCGCCGGACCTCAAGGTGGGAGGAGGGGGCGGCTGCAGCGCCCGGCTGCAGAGCTGTTGGGGCACGGAGGAAGCCGGCGCCGGTGGGCACAGCCCAACGATGCAGGGCAAGCGCATTAACCTTGGAAGCTGTAGGGGAACACCAATCGTACAAGGCACGCATGGCTGAGATCCCACACCGCGCCCCGCTGCCCCCCCCCGGCCCCGACCCTGCAGGCCGCCACAGACGCGCTCCTCTCCACCCTCTCCGCCCTGCCGCCCTCCACGCGCCTCACCCTGATCTCCTTCGACGGCTGCGTGGCCGTACACAACCTGGGCGCCCACCGCTGCTCCCACGTGCTCCCCCAAGCCCCCGGCCTCTCGGCCACCGCCGCCGCCACCCCCGCCGCCGCGGCCCCCGCCGCCGCCAAGGCCGCCGACGGCGCGGCCTCGCACCTCGCCGGCCTCTCGCTTGCCGCCGACCATCAGACCACGGTCCAAATGCTGCTCGACCGCCACTGCTCCTTCTCCAACGCGGTCAAGGCCGGGTCGGCTGCGGCTGCCCCTGCCCCTGCGTCCCAGCCGGCGGGCAAGGCCCCCGGGGCCCCGGGCCAGGGCCTGCTGGTGGCGGAGCTGGGCGCGTGTGCGGCCCAGCTGCCGGCTGCGCTGGGCAGCCTGCGGACCATGCAGGTGGACCTGCCGCAGCGGTCCCGCGCCAGGTGCGTGGCCGCCCGTGTGTGGAGCATGCCCCTGCCCTTGCTGCCTGCCTGCCTGTGCCCCCCTTGCCTTGGGCTAGCCTCAGCGAACGCGCCCCTGCACCCCAGCCCTTGCACTCCACTCTCCACCCCTGCTGACATTTGCTCCACCAGCCCCCTCAGTTAAGAGCCCCCCCACCCCTCCGCGCCCAGCCTCAACCCGCCCCCACCCCGCCCCCGGCCCTTCCCCCCAGGTGCCTGTGCTCCGCCGTGGAGGCGGGTCTGCGGCTGATCGCGGCGCACGCCCGCCTGGACCTGGCGCAGCCGCAGTCGCTGCCCGGCAGCCGCGTGCTGGTGCTGGCGGGGGGGCCGCCCACGCGGGGGCCGGGGGCCGTGCCGCTGGAGCTGCTCGACCAGGTGGGGCGGCGGGGGGGGGGCGCCGTCAAGGGGAGCAAATGTTTGCGAGGGAGCTGAAAAGTGGAGGAGGCGGCAGGGGGCGGTAGCAATGCTTCTCTCTCCACCGCCGCCCTCAACCCCTTCTCCCTCTCTCCCCTCTCCCCCCCACCGCAGGCGGTCCCCGAGAAGGGCCGCTCCCCCGAGCACCGGGCGGTGGCGGTGGCGCTGGACGTGGGCGCGGCGCTGGGGGCCATGGGGGCGCGCATTGGAGTGGCGGTGGACGTGCTGACAAGTGGGTCGGGGGGGGGAGGGGGGAAGAGGAGGGGAGAGGCGGGTTTCCGGTCCGGGATGCACAATTGGTGAAAAGGTGGTGGTGAGACAAGGATCGAAGACGGGGCCTCTCGAGCTTTGGGGTTGGGCTTTGAATGGGTCAACCGTCCACGACGCATGGAGCCGCCCTGCCCGACGTTTGCCAATCTCCGTCACCCTTGTGGCCCTGCAGGCGTGTCCTCCGGCTTCAACGCCCCCCTCCTGACCGCCATCGCGCACGGCAGCGGCGGCGAGCTAGTGCCCCAGCAGGGCCCGCTCGGCGCCACCCCATCCCCAGCCCCCGCACCATCTCCGTCCGACCCCGCCGCCTCCCCGCCTGCCACCCAAACGGGCGGCTTCGTGGCCGGACTGCTGCCCCGGCAGCTGTCCGGAATCCTTGTCCGGCGCTTCGGACTGGACGGGCGGCTGGACTGCTACTGCTCCGACGGTCTGCGCATCATGCAGTGGATGGGGCCCCTGGACACGGTCAAGGTGGGGCAGAGAGGGTCTTTTGGTAGTGCGCTCAGAAGAAGTATGCGGGCAGTGAGATGGGCAGAGATGGGGATCAGGACGACGCGAAGGGGGAAGTGGTTGGTCGACACGGTCAGGGTGGGGCAGAGGGGCAGGGGGGCAGGGACGGACATGGTCTCGCGGGGGCGGAGCGGCGGGGTACACGGCGTGGGGTGGTTGATGGGGCCGTGAGGAGGGCGGAGCCGTACGAGGCATGGGGTGGTGCGGCTCGGGTCAGCAGTGTCAAGCGCCAAACTCCTGCCCCTGCCCCTGCCCCCTTGCTCTTCTCCTCCTCCCCCAGTCTGACCACGACGACCCCTCCCACGCGGACGGGTCGGGGCCTGACGGCCACGCCCGCTCCTCCTCGGCGCCTGCCCCCGCGGCCCCCCCTGTCCCCCTGGGTTCGGGCCCCTGGCGCCTGTCCTCGGCGGCGTGCGGGGTGGCGGCGCTGGAGGCGGGGCGGGGCGCGTCGCTGCGGCTCGAGGTCACTCGGGACCTGGAGAGCACCCCCTTCGTGGTGGTGCAGGTGGGGGGGCGGGAGCGGGGGACGGGGTGGGGTGGGGAGGCGTGGGGTGTGCGGTGCTTGAGATGCCGGTGAGGCGCGTTGCTGGTGGTGGGGAGGAGCCTGCAGGCGCGCTGTGCTCTTCCCAGCCGATAACCGGTACTTCTGGCTTCCTGTGCCACTTACGGTACACCACGCCTGACGCGCCCATTCCACCCCAACCCCCAAGCCCATTCCCAACGCCAGCCCCCATCCCCTCCTCCACCCCCGTAGGTGGCGCTGCACTGGGTGGACCCCGCCGCGCGGCTCCGCGTGGTGCGCGTGGTGAGCCGGCGCCTGGCGGTGGTGGAGAGCCGCGGCGAGTTCCTGCGCACCGTCAACCCCACGGCCGCGGCGGCGCTGCTGGGGAAGCGGGCGGTGCTGGACGCCAAGAAGGCGGGGGCCTGGAGGTGCGGGCGGGGAGCGGGCTTGGTTCGGGGGAGGGGCAGGACGGCGTGGAGGTTGGAGGGTAGCGCAAGGCAGGGTGCACTCGGTACGGAGATGCTGACACTTGCCCAGGGGCCGTTATGATTCATCGGGAAGCGCTCTGGCGGCTGCTCAGTGTGCCTCCGCCGGTGTGCTCTGCCGCAGGGACTGGCGCAAGGCCGAGGAGGCGCGGCTGGCGGTGGCGGCTCAGCTGAGCCTGGTGGCCACACGCTGCGGGGTGGAGGTGCACGTGAGCGCGGGGGGGCTGCAGGGGCGCCATCCAGCACTGACCCCAGCCTCATCGCACCATCCCATCATGGCGGGGCTGTCGAAGAGGGCAGACGTCGTATTGCCCCTGCAGCCACATTCTCCCGCACAGTTTCAAACACCCCGTGCCTCCACCCCTCCGTCCCCCCCCCCGCTCGCCCTCCCTCCCCTCTCCCCCCCCCCAAGGCCGGCCGCACCATGCTGGGCCTGGCCAAGCGGCTGTGGCAGTGGCCGCCGGAGCTCATGCCCCTGGCCTACTCCCTCTACCACTTCCAGCGGGGGCCCGTGCTGGCACCCCCCACCGCCCCGCCGCCGGGCGTGCACCCCGCCACCGCCGCCGGCCACGCCCACTCCCTATGGGACTCCGACGCCCGCCTCTCCGCCATCAACACGCTCCTCCGCTCCTCCTGGGTCGACGCCTACCGGGCCATGGCGCCGAAGCTCTACGCCGTGCTGCCCTCGCAGCCCGGCTCGGGTCCGGGCGTGCAGCTCGCGGCCCTGCCCTGCGTGACCCTGGCCGCGGTGATGGCCCGCACGGTGCCGCTGGTCCTCGACTGCGGTCCCACGGTGCTCGTGAGCCCGACTGAGGAGCCGCAGTCTCCAGGCAGCGGCGGCGGTGCGGCGGCCGCCCAGGCTCAGCCCGGGGGAGCCGGTCATGGGGCGGCAGCGGCGGCGCTGAGCCCGGCGCTGGTGGAGGCGGCGCTGGCGGTGACGGCGCTGGCGGGGCCGGACGGGCGCGGCGGGGTGGCCAGCGGGCGGTTCCCCGCGCCGGCGGTGGCGCTGGCTCCGGGGGCGCAGGGCGGCAGCGGCGCCCTTGTGTCGAGGCTCATCCCCGTGCAGGTGCGGAGGGGAGAGGGGTGCGGAGGGAGAGGGGAGGCGCTACAGATTGGGTTTCTGGGAGCTCTGCTTGAGGGCTGGGGGGCTCGGGGCCGGCTGCCTGGGTAGGCTGGAGGCGTCCCTTGCAGGCAGCTTGGCCGCCCACCACCGCCACACCCCGGTTGGCGTTTTGGCTCATGTCCTGACCCCCACCCCTCTACACTCCCATGCCATTCCCTCCCACTCCACTGCAGCGGGACGGCTACGAGGAGCAGTGCCTGCAGCACCCCCAGCTGGGGCAGCTGGGCCCGCAGGTGGCGGCGCAGCTGAGCAAGCAGCTGGGGGACACGGCCCGGGGCGCGGCGGCGGAGGCGGCGGCCGTCAGCGCGGCGGCGGGGCTGCCGGCGGCGCTCACCAAGCAGGCGGCCGCCGCCGCGGCGTCGTTTGTGGAGTGGTGCAAGACGGTCAGCGTTGCGCCGTTCCCTGTGCGGTAGTGCGGCGAGGGCTCGTGGGGCGGGATTAGGAGGAGACCAGTGGGAGGTAGCGCGGTAGCTGGCGGCGTTGGTGGATAGTCCAGCAAGGCTTGAGGTAGCGGCGAGGATGGCTCTGCGGCTTTCTTTGCGAGAGCAGTGGGCAATAGCAGGGGCGGATGGCTCTCTGGAACAGGCAGGGTGCATGGGCAGCAGGCCGTAACCTGTGTAAGGGTGCTGGGAGAAGGAGGAACTGGGGAAGTGGTCCGTGGCGAGGGACTGCGCAGACGCGCGACATTGGTGGGGACTTGCAAGGAGAACTTCAATTGCGTCGATGGGCAAGCATGCTGAGGGGTAACAAGGGCGTGGGGTGGCAAGGCATGTGGCCATCTCCCTTGCTGGTGGTAATGTGGACGAAGGGCCTCGTCACTTCCTTTCTCCTCACGGACCACCAACGCACAGCAGTAATACTGTGGATGCTGAGGAGTAAGAGGTTAGGGGCGCGAAGCATGTGGGTGTCAGCGAGTCCCCCAGGCACGACTCCTCTCGCGGAGCAATGTTCGCGGGCGAAGACGTGGGTGGGTGGGGGGCCCTTCCTACTGCCCCCTCTTGTGTGAAACACAGCCAAGGAGTCAGAAGTACTGAGCGCTACAGTGGTAGGTGCCGCAGGACCTTCGCTGTGGGTCGATGAACACGTCCATGGTCAATGGACAGACCCCAAGTTTGGCCTTCGCCCCAAGACGGCTCGCAAGGCAATAGCACACGCGGAGAGCAGTCCATAGATGCTGCCGTACGTCGTCCCTATACCCCCGTCCCTGACCCCTACCGCCACAGCACGACCTGACCTGGCCTACCCCCCGCCCTCGCTTCCCCGATCATGCCGCACTCTCTTCAGTCCCCAGTGCCTCTCGAAACAGTCCAGCCGAGCCCTGTTGCAGGCCCTAGTACGTCTGAATAGTCTGTAGCCGTGGGCACCAGGGAAGCGCCCTGCCATGCAAATGCCCACACCAACAGCTGAGTCACGTCTGGTCCTCCTGGTCTGCGCTATCCTCTCTCTTCATACACACTCCAATCCACACCACGAGGCCCGCCAGCGGACCTCGTCACTCGTTCAAGGGGGTACCAAGGCCTCTGTCCTACCTGTTCTGCGCAGTGCCACGCCGTATCGGAGCGTGTTCCCTCGGGGGGGCAGATCCCCTGACTTCTTTAACCTTTAACCATAATGTCCGCCCTATCCTGTGCCTTATGTCCGCCATGCGGTACGTAGGCGTCGTATGCCCGATATGCCCTGTCCGGTCTGACCTGTCCTAACCTACGCAGCTCCTGCAATGTCCCCCAGGCGGTACAGCGCCAGGGCGCTGCGGGTGAGCCCCCCACACCAGGCCCAGCGCGCAGACCATGTGCCGGGGGGGGCCGCGCAGGGCAGCGCACGGCAGGCCTGCACCGGCAGCTCCGCACCCGCCATCGCAGCCGCCGCTGTCTCCGGACCTAAACCGGCCGCCCCCTCGCCGTTCTCCATCACTGTCTCGCTTTGCAAGGGCGACAGCGCTTGTAGGCCGTAGCAGAAGGCCACAAGCTGAACCGTACCCTGCGGCGCTGCCGCCGGCCCCGCGCCCAATGAGCCAGGCGGCTGCCACGTGGTGTAACCGGCGATGCCGACGTACAGCGCAGCTACCGTACCGTCGATGGTGCCGTCGCTAGCGATGCCGTACGCTTGCCGTACGGCCGCCGCGCACGCGGCGAGGGTCATGCTGGGCGCAGCGCTGGTGGTTGAGTGCAGCAGCTGTAGCGCGAAGGCGCCCTTGGCAACCGCCAACCGACTGGCGTTGAAGCAACCGACGATGGCGGGCGGCACGTACAGCGGCAGCGGCGGGCTGACGGTACGGGGCGGCGGCGGCATGTGGGCGGGCAGCGGTGCAGCCATGGGTGCCGCGGGCTGGCGCTGTGAGGCCGGTGGCGGCGGCACCGGGCCTGGGGCAGCGCGCGGGTGAGAGCAACGACCGGCGTGTTTGCCCGCTGCCGGACACGTAATTGCTGATGGCAAGACTGGGATGAGGCTGCGCACTTCATGCGGTGGGATCACCCAAACCGCACCCAACTGCACTCTGCACCCACCGTCTTCGTCGCCGTCTGGCGGGGCGCTCAGGTCCCATCCATCCTCCGCCGGGGTTTGCGGCGGGGGGCTGACGAAGTGGTGCCTCACGTACTCGTTGACGCCGTCGTTGGAGCGGACCCAGGGTCCCGGCGGGGCCCCCCCGGGGCCCGTTGGGGCCTCCGCCAGCTCCAACTTGATGAGCACTGAGCCGCCGACCACCCTGCGGAACAGGGAGGCGCGGCCCTTACACCCGTACCCGTTCTTCACGACCGCGTGCCGCATTTGCCCCTGGGATTAATGCATATGTAAAGCGGCTCCAAGCACGCCTTTTGGTTCCAACCACACATCAAGCAGCTGTGGGATATAAGTCTGCTGGGGACACGTGAAGCGGAGGCGACGAGCCGCAGGGCTTACCCGTAGTCGTAGTCGTTCAGGGCCCCGGTCAGCCGAGGCACCACGAAGCCTCGCTCCGCCAGCCGCACCCACAGCGCGTCCGCTGCCGCCACGAAACCCGCTGTCGCCCACTCCGAGAGCGCCGCTCCGCTCGCCACTGCGCTGCACAGCGCCAGGCCCGTGGCGTCCCCTGCAGCATCCTCCGCGCATCGATCCGCGCCGCCGTACGAGGCCCATGCTGGATCCAGGCTGGGATCTGACTCCAGATCGTAGTCCGGGGAGCCCGCGTCGTGCACGTCAGATCCGCCTGCGCCGATGCGCCGGCAGAGGACCGGCGCCACGAGCGCGTTGGGCTGCGTGTCGAACGCGTCGCCATGCGGTTGGACGAGCATTCCGTTGGCGGTTGCCACTGCGAGCAAGCTGCTACAAGCTCCTCGCGGGAGCGGGGATGTGCCCCCAAGCCCCTCCAGGGCGCTAAAGCATAGCGTAAGGCACAGGGGCTCAGGACCCGGCTCGCCAGGTCTCGGCGGCAGCGCTGGCGGCGGCGGCGGCGATCCCGGCGCCGGCGCGTCGATCTGCGCCTCCGCCGGGGTGCGGTAGCACCTGACTGCGGCCAAGTTTGCAAAGTTGCACGCAGCAGCGGCAGCGCCGCTGTCGTGGTCACAGGCCGACAGGTTATAGCGGCCAACCGCCCAGACGTTGGCAGTTGGTAGTTGGGACGAGCAGCGCACATGGGTCATGTGCACCACGTGCCAGCGGGCGGACATGTCCCCGAGCCCCGTGGGGCCCTGCAGGAGCGCGGCCCGGCCCCCGCCGGCAAAGCCAAGTTGCCGGCATGCCACGTCGGCGGCAGCCACGCCCCAGCCCTCCCCGCAGATTGCTCCCCAGCCGCCTGCCGAGCGGTAGACCTGCAAGGTGGTCAGGGGGACAGGTGAGGGAGCGCAGGCCGAGGACCCAGTGTAGCTGCATTGACGGTTGCATTCCTGCAACTAGGCAGCACGTCAGCCGTACCTGCACGAAGCCCGCCGCCCCCGTGGCACGAGCCCACGTGCGTTGCTCGTACAGGTACGACATGAGCCGGAGGTCGCCGTCGCGCGGCCGCTCTGGCAAGGGGAAGGGCCAGGGAGCAAGGTCCGGCTCAGGATGGGAGCAGCATGCCCAAATGGCAAACAGTATCGACATTCTGACAAGTGCTCATCCGTTACCCACTTGCAAGCGGCGGCGGCGGCGGCCCCCACAGCTCCCTGCCGTCATCGTCAAAGCAATCCAGGGACAGGTCCCAACCATGATCCAGCAGGCCGCTGGACCCATTCCGGCTGGGCTCGGGGGTGCTGAGCACCAGGGCTAGGCGGCAGGCGGAGGGGTCGGTGAGGACCGGCTGCGTGCCCCAGCCTGGAGCTAGCGTGGCATACGTGCCGACGGCGCAGACGGGGGCCATGGTGAGGGCCAGGCCGCTGCCGCCGCCGTAGCGTTTGCTGCCCCGCTTGTACCTGGGAGCAGAAGTGCGGAATGCAGGCAGGAGTCTGGGCCACTAACACACGGGGCCCCTTGCGGCAAGCATCTCCCGTGAGTACACACAGCCCCGCCGGGTGCCGGCGGTCAGGAGTGGTGTGATGGGCCCCGAGCCGCAAGCAAGCAAGCGGCTGGCACCCGGTTCCGTTGCGTCCGGTATTGGTACTCACCTGCCCGTCCTATATCCCAAGCGGTGGCATAGCACGGCCGCCCGTATGGCATTGAGCGCTTGGCTCCCAGTCCCCGCAGGCAGGTCCGCCTCCCGCCGGATCACGCACAGCCCGCCTGCGCCCACGCCTTCTCCGTCTCCACCAAGGCTGCGGCCCCCTCCCTCCGCAGCCCCGCAGCTGTCCCCGCTCAGCTCCAGGTGCGTGGCCCCCCCCATGGACACGCTGGCCACGTGGCCGCAGTATGACACGTGTACGACGCCCGTCTGGCCCGGAACGGGACCGGGAGGGTCCAGCCACACGGTTCCGTGAGGTACGCCTGCGGGCAGGTGTTTGTGGGAGCTTTCAACGTTTCCGGTGCTGCGACGGTGCATTGCCCCCAAACGGCTTCCCGCCCCCGGCATGAGACGACACACAAGGTATAGAGGTGGTAGCCTGCAGTGAGATGTCTGTGATGGTGCATTGTCCGGCACATTCTCCCACCCGCTTTCCATCCCTGCGCCGGCCCCGCTGCCCCTGCACGCGCGCCAACACCGCACCTGTCTGGCTTTGCGTAACGGCCTCCGCCACATCGGCGCCCGCCCTCGCCGCCTCCGCCCTCAGTGAGTCCCAAAGCCGGCCGCAATGGGCGGGCATGGGCCTCGATGACGCAGGGGGGGGCTCCAGGGCTGCCGGCAACTCGGCAGGCGTCGGGGCGTACGTGGGGGCTGCTGGCGGCGGGCGGCGGACCCCCTCTGCAGGGCAGCGGCGGGGACAGGTCGTTGAAGGCTGCTTCACCGAACCCGCCGCAACCCTAGCTGTCCCAGGCAGTGTTGGGCCGCACCTGGTGTCCCTGTTTCCGCGTAGTCGAGCTCATACTCTGAAGGCTCTGGCCCGGGTGGGCCGGGCGGAGGCTCGCGTGGGTCCCCCAAGTCGGGAGGCTGGGGCGCGCCGTAGGCGTAAGCGCCGGGTTTGCCATAGGACCCGTGCCCATACGGTGGCCTAGCTGCACTGCCGTACACCGGTGGATTCGGGTGATGGGGCAAGAGGGCTGACGGGGGGTCAGCCGGGCCGCGGGAACCGTGAGCGTGGCCGGGCTTGGACCCTGCAGCCGCGGGACATGGCACGGTGGGCATGTCCAGACGTCAGGAGCAGAAGATGAGCGAGGTGTTTGACGAGATGTACGTTCGCTCCTCAGCTACGTGCGTGGGAGCTGCAGCAGCCGGGGGCAGCCAGTCGCCGGGGCGCTGAGGGAAACGAACCGTCACCTCACCCGTTCCTCGCCAACGGGCCAAGCAGGCTCCTGGGTGCAAGGCCAAGATCAACGCCATGAGCAGCAGCTGCTGCTTCATCCACGCTGAGCCGCAGGAGGCCGCAGCTCGCGATGGCGCTGAGCTCCATGGACACGCATACGGGCTCGGCGAGCTGTGCACTGCTATAGCTTACATAGATGTCATCTTGCTGCGCCGTAGAGCAGTCGTCAATCGTCACAGCAAGAACGTGTCGGGTCAAGTTGAGAACTCAGCTACTGAGCTAGAGCAAGTGAGAGTTGGGCGCAGAGCCTGAGTTCTTGTGTGGTAATAGCTTCTGAGTTGCTGGAGTTCTCTGCGTCCGGCAAGTACACTTTGACACCTGCTTTGACCAGAAAGGAACGGAAGAACGAGGCAGCATTGCAGGTATGTGAGGGCAGAAGATGAGAGAGACAGGGGGGACGGGGGAGCTGGGGCCGTCTGCGCCGAAGGGGAGGGCGGGGGCAGGGGGAGACGGGGGCCGAGGGGCCGTCGGCGCGCAGGTACGTGTGTGGGCATCCCGCGCGCAGCACGCGCTGTCGACCGAAAGGCCACCCGCCCAATGGAACCCTCAAGGAACCTCTAGAGCAGTCTGCATGTCACAGCGTACCACACAGCAGCGGCCTCTCGCCAGGCCGGCGCGCTCGCTGAAATCGTAGCCCGGTGCACGCTGCTGGTGGACTAAACGAGTTGCCAGGCATGAGAACGTTACGTGACATAGCTCTCTGATAATTCCCGAACTCCGGCAAGGTCGCCCAGGCCCGGTGTCCCCAACCGCGGTTTGTGCGCTTGCCGTCACGGCAAGAAGCGCGATAGCAAGTGTTTCCAGCTTACTCAGAGACTGTAGCTGTCGGAAGCCCAGCCACGCTCGTGGCGTGCTCGCCTGGGGCGAGATGTACCGGCAGAGGAGCTCGCGGAGATAGCGTGCAGCGCAGGACAGGCCGTAGCTGTCAGAAGCTAAGGCTCAGGGGATACCCTTGGCTCCTGCGCTGAGAAGCGCCTGGCCATCGGACCGGGCCTCAGACCGTGGTCGACCGCCGCGGTGATGCAGCCCGACGACGGGTGAGCCAAGGATGTGAAGGGCGCTGTGGGGACTTCGCATGGATGGCAGGGGAGGGGAGGGGACGGGAGGGTGAGCGGCCCGCGTGGGGGCCTGGGGAGTGGCACACGGCACGTGGGCTTAAGCAGAATTCCCTCCTACTGCAGACGGTCACCGTCAGCCCGCCGCCCGGGGCTGGGCTCTGATGATGCGCGCTGGGAGGGAGATCAGACCCAGCAGGGCCGTGGCGAGGATTACCGTGCCCAGGACGGCGATCGGGACCCTGACCGGCGGCGGGGCAGAGGCAGGAGCAAAAGCACGACGCTACGCTCGAAGAGCGGAAGCCCACAGGGACACTCGAGGGACGGAAGCCCCCGGCAGCGGTCTCCGTCACGGACTCGCCGCGACAGCCCTGACCGCCGGGGTGGGTCACCCTCTCGCGCATCAGGTGGTCTCGGCTCGCCTCGCGACAGCCGGGAACGGCAGGAGCAGCGCAGCCCTGGCGCCGGCCGCGGTACCGGGCGGCCCGACCGCAGCTCCCAGGGCCCAGACGGCAGCCGGGACGGCAACCCAGATCAGCGGATGCGGGCCGTCGATGGCCGCCCCTCATCTCGAGAGGGCAGTGTCGATCGCCCGCCGGCAGGTGACCGGCCCCCGCTTCTTGCCCGGCAGAACAGCGGACGAGTTATCTTTAAACAACAGCGCCTTGCGGCACCGAACGCACAGGGGCCAACCACAGGGGCCAACCACAGGGAGCTTCCTCCCCGGCCGGCACCGCACGGCAACGGGTGCCAAGGCCGGTCCGGTCGGGGCGTATCCTCCGAGCGCACTGACCGGCCGGCAGCGGGCACGCGGTCTCACGGCGGCTCGGCGTCGGAGCAAGGGAGTGACTCCTCAAAGCCACGGGAGGAACGTCCGCGGCACGACCCCATCGTCTGGGAGGAGAAGCAGAGGCAGGACAGAGACCGTTCTCCTCCCCGCGGCGAGGCCCTCTCGCCCCGCTCCAGGGGCACCCGCTGGGGCCCAGACGCCTCCGAGCTCCCGCCAAAAACGCTAGCCGGAACCGGCAGTGCGGAGCCCAGATTCCATCCCGCGCGCTACAGCATTAGCGGCAGCGGCTGCGCTAGCGGCAGCTCACGACCAGTGGCCAGCAACGGCTGGCAGCCGCGGCCGGCCTCAAGCAACGGGCGGGAAGCTGGCATTGGGGCCGGCAACGGGACGGCGGAGGCGCGGCCAGGCAGCGGCGGCGGTGGCACGGGCGATGTGGGTCGGGGCGGGGTGGGGCTGCTCGCTGACCCTGACGTGACGTGCGGGGCGGCCCTGGCTGTTCTCAACGCGGGCGCGGCCGGCCCTGATGCCAGCGCAGAAGCTGACGCTGGGCGCCCAGGGCCGGGCACATCCCTTGGGGACAGCGCCGTCACGGGGTTAGCCTCAGGGGCGGGTGCCGCCGCCATGAACGGGGCAGGCACGTCTCGGGCGCCCCAGGCCAGTGCGGCGGCTTTGGCGGTGGAGGCGATGACGGCAGCAGCAGCGGCCACTCGCCATGCCCAGGCCGTGGGCGTTATTGCTGGGAGCACCAGCGCGCAGCTCGCGGCGGGTCAGCCTACATCGCCGCAAGCTGGCAGAAGCGACCTCCGGACGCGGTTTCGGATGGCAGTGGGCAGCGTGGTGGTCGGCTCTCCAGTCAAAAGCCCAACCGCGGCCTCGTCCCCGACGGCTGCGTTCAGGGCAGCAGCACTCGCGGGTGACGACGAGGCTGCGGCAGTCCCGCCGGGCGCGTCGCCGCCTGAGAGCCCCACGGTACAGAAGTCGCCGTCATTCAAGCGGAGCCAGAGCGCCGGGCGTCACGAGCCCCGTCCCCGCTCGCCCCCGCAGGCCAACGGCTCAGCGCCAGACAGCAGGGCCGGAGGCGGCGGCGGGGGCGGGGGAGCGCCCGCAGCAGCGTCCACCTGGGCAGCTGCCATCCTCAAGGGCGCAAAGGAGCGAGAGGGGCTAGCAGTCCCCACGGCGCCCAAGGCTCCTGTCCCAGTACCGGTGGTGGCAAACGGCCGCCATACGCTCGACCTTAGGATCGTAAACACAGGCATAGAACTGCGCAAGTCCGCTCGTCGCCCCACCCCAGCTGCCCAGGGACTCGCTGCGGGCTTGTCAGGCCCAGGCCCAGGCCCAGGCCCAGGCCCAGGGCCAGGCCCGGAGCCAGGGCCGGGGCCACCGACCGACGCGCCCGCGGACCCGATCAGCGCCAGCCGTGGTCTGGGGCCTCAGCCGGCGCAGCTGCCCTCCGCCTCAGGACAGGCCCTGCAGGCCCATGGGGCGGCGGTGCGGTCGGGCGCAGAGGCGGCGGGTGTCGAGGCGGCAGCGCCGGCTGAGGCGGCAGCGGCGGGGCAGTCGGGCCGACGCACCGTGGCCGAGGGCCACGTGTCGGCAGCAGAACCGGCGGCCCGGGGCACCACGCCCTCAGCGCCGGCGCCGGCGGCAGCGAGGCTGGCTGCGCCAGCTGGCCCTGACGAGGCGTCTGCGCCCCCACCGCCGCCACCGCCGCCGCCCATGGTTCCGCAGGCGAGTGGGTCTGCCCCGCCGCCGCTTCTGCCAGCTGTGGGCTCTGTCCTCCCGCCGCTTCCGTCACCCATGGGCTCTGCACTGGCGCCAGCACCAGCGGTAGCCTCGTCGGCAGCGGTGGAGGTGGCGGGGGCTGTGGCGGAGGCGGCGGGAGCAGCGGCGGAGGCGGCAGGGGCAGCGGCGGAGGCGGTAGGGTCAGCGGCGGAGGCGTCAGGGCCAGCGGCGGAGGCGGCAGGGGTAGCGGCGCACCCGGCAGGGGCAGCGGCGGACGCGGCAGGGGCAGTGGCTTCGGCTCCGCCCCCTCCTCCCTCGAGGGAGCAGCACAGTGAGCCGCGCGACGAGCTCCACTTGGTCCTCGAGTACGATGCCGCTGGGCTCGGTGGCGCCGCCGGCCCTGCCGTCTCCATCAACTACCGGGGAAACGACGACGACCCGTTTGAAGTGGAGGAGGTCGATGAAGCACCCGGCACCGGGCCCGGCGGTGACAAGGGCCCTGGCCCAAACGTCGAGGTGCCAAGGAGTTCAGGGGCTGCCGCGGAGGCCCAGGCGGGCGCCGGGGGGTTGGCGGCCGGGGCCGAGGTGGAGACTGAGGTCGCCGCCGGCCCTGAGGGTGCGGCGGAGCCGGGGGCTGAGGCCGCGTCCAGTCAGGAGGATGCGTGGGCGGGGCAAGCCGTCCTGGCGTTGCTGAGTGCACCCAGTGGTGCCGGGGGGACCTCTCCGGCCGAGGACGCTGACGCTGCCGGCGACGGAGACGCCCCGGCGGATGGGGACGCTCGGGCCTCGGTGGCCGACATCCCGTCTCAGCACGACGCAGCTGGGCCCCTGCTGGCTCCTGTGGCCCCAGGGCCTGCCTCCGCACCGGCGGCAGGGCCACCAGGGGAGTCCGAGGCGCCGTCCGCGGCCGACGCCGTTGTGTTGCCGGGTGCTGACGCAGCTGTGTGCCCCGGGGCTCCCCACGCGGTCGATACGGGCTGTGAGGCAGGTGCTGTGCTGCCCGCACTAGCGGCCACATCGCCGCTGACTGCGGTTGCCCGGGAGGCGGCCGCCGGGGAGGCGGCTGAGGGCACTGCGCCTGCCCCCGCCGCACCGGGTGGTCCCGCCGAGCCGGCGGCAGAGCCCACTGCAGCACTGAATGCCTCTGCGCCTGCCTCCGTCGCCGTTGCTGAGCCACGAGCCGCGGAACCCACTGCAGGCGAGACATCTGTAACCAGCGCGGCCGCAGCTGAGCCCGAGGCCCAGCCGCCGGCCGGCACGTCAGCGGCAGCACCGTCAGAGCAGGGCGCTGGCCCGAGGGGCCGCGCGCGGCAGACCCGCTGGGACCAGCACCCGGCAGCGACCAGGCCCCAAACTCGGGCCCAGGCCCTTCGCACGGCGGCGGGCCACAGCGGCGGCGGCGCGGGGCCGCCGAGCTCCGACGCCGTCGGCCGCTCGCGGTCGGCCTCGAGGGAGCGACAGGCCGCTTCGGCTGGGGCTGGGGCTGCGGCTGATGCTGGCGAGGAGCTGCCCCCGCATGATGGCGCGGTGGGCGCTCTGGGGCGGCTTATAGGCGGTGAGCAGGAGGGCCGCCTGAGCCGGCAGGGCAGCAGGTCGGGCATGGTCGTGGAAACAGCAGCGGGCGGCTCGGGTGCCGGCAGCGGGGCCGCCGGTGCGGCGGACGGCGGTCAGGCCAGCGGCGAGGCGGCAGTTGCGGCGGCAGAGGGCTTTGCCGCGAAGGCCGCAAGGCACCGAAAGGGCGACCCTGTTGCTGTGAAGTTCGGGGAGTTCAAACCCCTCGAGCCCCGCCGGCGCAGCGGTGGCGGCAGCCACACAACAGCAGCGGACTCAGACTCCGGGCGTGCGGCATCCACGGCCAAGGATGGCTCCCATGAGGCTACCGGTGCGACCGGCGGTGCTCAGCAGGCGCTCTCGACGCTAGCGAAGCCACGCCACGGCCACGGCGCCGCCTCAGGCGCAAGCTTGGACGAGGGGGGTAGGGGCAGGGTAGGCGCCTCGAGCTCGGGGGTTGGACGGGAGGTGGACGAGGGTCCAGCCGGCAAGCGTCGGAGAGTCGAATCCGGGGCCGGTGCGGCTGGGGCTGGCATGGGCAGCGCTGCCCTGCCGCCTCGGCCGCCGCTGGCGCCCACTGGGCCTCGGTGCTTGGGTGGCGCGTCCAGTGCAGCAGCTCAGCAAGGATGTCCCAGCTCGGTTCCGGCCGGTCAGAGGGGCGACATGCACGAGACAGCGGGGTCAGCGGCGACCACCATCAGCGCTGGCGCTGGCAGCCGGGACGGCTTCCCAACCCAGCCCTCTAAGCTGAGCCCACAGAACTGTGTGGTTTGCCTGTCAGCCGACCTGGAGCGACTCCCGCTGGCGTATCAGGTCTCCGAGATTCTCGTGCAGGTACGCATGCGGGGTGCCAGGCACGACGCTTTTGCCGTGATGCCTTGCGGATCACCCTCGTTGCTTCGGTGCTGTCATGCTTGACATTCCGTATGCCGTCCCTCCGCGTAGGTCATGGTCGGAGAGGAGCCGTGGCGCGAGGGACCGGCTCTGGGCACATTCGCGCCCCAGCGGTCCGACCGCAAGAAGCGGCACACCTTCCGTGGCCATCAGGCACCCATACAAGGCCTGCTGCGCAGAGCCGCGGCCCAACACGGCATCCCAACCGAACGCCTCCAGTACGCCTGGGACTTGCCGCACGCCAACGACGCGCCGGGCAGCGGCGCGGGGCAGCCGCCGCTTCTGCTGCTGAGGCTATCGGACGCCTCCGCCACCGCTCACTCCCAGCCTTCTCGCACCAGCCACGGCGAGCGCCAGGAGGCGCAGGGCGGCTGTGACGCCGTACAGTCGCCGTGCACTGCCGTACAGCCGGAAGTCGCCGGGTCGCTGCCTCTGGTCCAGGCGGAGGTGCGTGTTGGCCGGCTGCACTAGCATAGCTAGAGATGCTAGGGAAGATGCCCGTGCTAGGAAAGGGCTGATCCCCTCGTGCCTTTTGTGACTGCGGTGAAGCCGTAAGACGGCAGTTGCTGGGCAAGATGTTTGTGCTAGGAAAGGGCTGGTTGTCAGCCCTCCCTTCCGCTTCACCCCCCTCGCAGCCGGCAGCGGAGCCAGAGGCAGAGGCACCCCCGCCGTCGCCGCCGCCGCCGCCGCCATCTCCGCCGCCACCACCGCTTCCGCAGGACCCTCCGCCGCAGCCGCCGCTACCGCAGGACCCGCCGCCACCACTACCGTCGCAGGACCCGCCGCCGCCGCCGCTGCCACAGGATCCGCGGCCGCTCGAGCTCGAACAGCTTGGCAGCAGCGACGCTGAGGGCCCGCTGCAGGCCGCCAGCGCCGCTGCGGGCGACGGCGCCAGCGCGCCTGTGTTGCCCAATGGCACTTCGCTCGGCCTGGGCAGTGCTCCGGCGGCGGGCCATGCTGCTGCGGAGGCGGCGGGTCCCAGCGCGGTTGAGGGTGCTTCCTCACCTCCTCAGGCCACTCCCGAGCTAGCGCCAGCACCCCCTCCTGCCGGGGGGCCGTCCGAGGGCAGGGGCCCGGCGCCGGAGGAAGGCGCGGCAGCCGCAGCGGGCGGGGATCAGGAGCCCCCACAGGCGGAGGGTTTGCCTCGGTCGCAGCCTGGACAAAAAACTTTCGGGCGGGGTATCGCTCGGCGCAAGGCGGAAGCGGCTCGGGCAGCCAAGGAGCAGGGCGCAGGCGCCAACGGCTGCTCTGCTGCCGCTGCAGAGACCGGCGGTGGTGGCTCCGCGGACGGTAGGTCATTGGGAAGAGGGTTTCTCTTCAGACGCTGTTGAGCTTTGATGATAGCTGCATGAGGCTGTGCTTGCCTGCCATCCGTGCCTACTGGACGAATACCTGACGTGCGCCGCTCCCTCTACGCCACGTGCAGGGCCCGAGCCCCAAGTGCCCGTCGCGCCATCTGCTGAGGCGGATGCGGGGCCGGCCGCCAGCCGGGGCTCGCTGGGCGGCGCCGCGGTGCCAAGGCACGTCGCCGGGAGCCACTCTCTCTCCACCGAGCGGTCCTCGCACGCACGCGCCTCCGAGGGCGCTGATCCGAGCGCGATGCTGCCACCAGCCCAGGGCCGGCCGTCGCGCCAGGCCGCGCTCGCAGCCAACGCCAAGCTCCAGGCGGGATCCAATGCCAGGATCCAGGCAGCAGCCAACGCCAAGGCCCAAGCGGAGGCGAAGGGCAAGCGCGGCAGCGGCAGCACTTCTGGCGCGGGCTCTGCGGCGGGCGCCCAGTCCTCACCGCCTGTGCACAGCCCAAGCGAGGGCGGCTCAGGGCAAGCGGCTGACGTGGCCCCGACGGGTCCGATGCCCGAACTGTCCGGCGCCTGGTCCAGATTCTACAAGTATCGGGACAACCGCGCTCTCGCTGTGGGGCAGGCGGAGATGGAAACCATCTGGCCGGGCTTGCCAGAGGCGAAGCAAGCGGCTCGTGCCCAGGTAGGCTGCTGCGTCAGATTTTCCGTCTGGGGCGCAGGTTTTCCCGAGATAAGCGCGCATAAGCAGGGCCAACGGCTGGCGGCATCGCTGCTGTACCGATATCCTGCAATGACCTCCTTTGCCCTCCGCCCCCAGCTCGTGGTCGATGGCCAGTGCGTGGGAAAGCCCGCCTCGGGGACGCTCGCTCGCCATTGCGACGAGAAAACGTGGCACTTTGTGGACAGCACCGTCAAGGTGCTCATCCGTGCCGCAGCCGCGACGCAGCACTGGCCGCCAGCAGCCCTCCAGCTGCGGTGGGCGGTCGGAGCGCGCAGCGGCGAGGGCGGGGCGCTACTGTACCTGGAGCTGACGAGGGACGAGGCCGCAGCCGCGGATGCGGAAGACGGGCCGGAGGCGGAGCGGACGGGGTCGCTTGCAGACGTGTCAGCGCAAGGGGCGGCGGGTTCACGCCAGCACGCGTCGGGCACCGGCGACGGAGGCGAGGGCGAGGGGCCCAGCACGTCTGGCTGGCCGTCCCCATCCCAGCGCCGGCAGAGCGACGGTGCCGGCGCCGTGGCCACGGCACAGTGGACCGGGCCAGCGCCTCAGGTCGAGGGGCCCTGGTCTCGGCAGTACAAACTCAACGACAAGTGCACCATCGGCCAACCCGAGCTGAAGCGGCTCTTGCCTGGGCTGCACCAGGAGACGTTTGTCGCCAGAGTGCAGGTGAAGCCTTTGCCTTGCAGTTGCCTCCCAGTTGCCTCCCGGGGCGCAGATGCGGCGTTATGAACCCTGCAGCTCGCAGCGATGCGGCTCTTGCTAGCACTCTTTCTTGTGGCTGATCGTTTTGTTGCCGCCACTCCTTCAACAGGTCGTGGTGGAGGGCCAGTGCTTTGGGGCACTTGAGCATGGGGAGTTCGTGCCCTATAGTGGCCGTAGCCAGTGGACGTTCCGAGGGGGCTCCTTGCGGGAACTTATCCACAGGGCGGCGGCCACACAGGGCTGGGACAACGAGAACCTTTCCGCGCGGTGGGCCGTGGGCGAGCAGGTTGGCGAGGGAGGCCCGCTCTTCTGCCTGAAGCTTTCGCCACGGGAGGCCGAGTCACCGCTCGTCTCCAAGTACCACGACTCATCCTCCCCACGTTTGAAGCGAACGGGGATGGAGGGCTTGCTACCGGGCAAGGAGGACACCTTTGAGGCCCGCCTGCAGGTGTGCCCCCGTCGAGGCCGTTATGCGTTGCCTCCAGTGTCGATCGCTTCGCACCAAGTCCAGTGGCCCTCATTCTACTACTAAACCGTTGTCCACTCCCACCGTCACAGGTCATGACGGAGGACGGAGAGGAGGCTGTACTCTGCACAGGCAACATGGTACCCCAAGAGCGCCAGAGCTACTGGTGCTTTCAGTGGAGCCAACCCAGCATCACAGTCACACTCCATGACATTGCGGACAAACGCGGATGGCCGCGGGACGGCTTGTGGCTGCGCTGGGGCCTGTCCGAGGCCCAGGGTGCCGGTGGGCCCCTCTTCACTTTGCAGCTCATCTGCAAGGAGTCCACGCAGCAAGTGCTTGCAGGCACGGCTGCTGCCCCCAGCAGCCGCGGGGTGGCATCGCCGTGCTCGTCGCACACGGGCGAATCCGCTGAGTCGGGGCAGCCGCTGTTGGAATGCGGCAGCACCGCCGATCGGCGCGAGCCGCCACCCACGGCTGCGGCCGGTAGCCAAGGGCAAGGCGGGCCGCTGCCGGCGCAAGGGGCGGCGGCGGAGACAGCGGAGGCAGCGGAGGCAGCGGAGGCAGCGGCAGCGCAGGCGGTGGTGCCACAGCCAGGCGTGGAGGCAGCGGACGAGGTGGAGGTGGACGAGGTGGAGGCGGAGGCGGGGCCGCCGGCGTCCATCTCCGACCGCGCAGCTGCCGGTGTGCCCGAAGCGCCGAGGCTGGCGCCATCGGTGCTGGCCCCGTCGGTACGGCGCGGCGACGGTGATGATGCCATGGACGCTGCGATGGACCCTGCGGAGGTAGCATCCGTGCTTGGAGGGGGCGCTTCGGTACGGGAGGAAGGGCCAGAGGTGGAGGGAGAGGTGGCGCCGTCGGCGCAGCCGCCTGCCAAGCGACAGCGGCGGGGCCCCGGCGGCGGTGGCGCCCGCCACACAGCCGTGGCAGCTGCCGCCAGCCTCGCACAGGCAGCAAGCGAGCCCTCGCAAGGTGAGCACAGCGTATGTTTGCCTAGCGCCTTGACTCACCTGCGTCCGGTTGCAAGGCTAGCGCACGCCACCCGTTCAACTTCCGACTCGTGCCTGCGTATGTCTCGCAGGTCTGGCGGCTGCGGCGCCGCCAATGCCGTTGCCAGTGCCCGTGCCGGCGGCCCTGGCGCTTCTCCATGCCACGCCCGAAACTTCCCAGGAGGACAGGCCGCTCGACGCTGTGGCCCGGGACGCTCAGGCGATGCGCCGGCGCCAGCGGACCGATGCCCAGCACCGGCGCCCGGATGCGGGGAGCTTGCAGGCGTCGGAGGACGAGGCGGAAGGCCCGCTTGCCGGCGCACGGCAGAGGCCTGCAACCCCGCCGGCAGAGCACCCAGCCGAAGTTCCCCCAGCGTCCGAACCGGCCTGCGCGGGAGCAGGAGGGGCAGCAGAGGCTGCACCCGCCGAGGCATCGGGCGCGGGCCCGATTGGCGGCGGAGCCCAGGCGGCAGCACTAGCTAGCGACGCGGAGGCCACCTTGGTGCCACCTGCTGCACCGCCCTCGGCGCCAGCCGGACCAGGTCCATCCACATCGGCGCCTCCCCTCGAGACCGGGGCCCGGGCCGGGGCTGGGGCCCGCCCCGCCGCGGACGAGGGCGCAGGCCCCAGCTCCGGTGCGGCCAGATCGCGAACGCGGGCGATGGTGAAGCAGAACCGGAAGCGGGGCGCGGCGCAGCAGGAGCCGGCACACCAGCCGCTGCAGCAACCCCCACCCCAGCCTGAGCCCGAGCCGCTTGCGAGGGCCCCGCCCCCGGCGCAGCCTCAGGATGCGGCGCTGGCCCCCGCGCCCACACTGCCGTTGCCTCCACTGCCGGCCCCGCCACCACCCACGCAGCTTGAGCCCCTGCCGGCAGGGTCGCAGCCTGGCCCGCACGCTGCCCCCCTTGACGGCATCCCCGAGCCACACCTCCCAGGCCATACGCCGGCGCAAGCCCAGGCGCAGCAACCGCAACCGCTACTCACGCAGGCCCAGGTCCAGGCCCAGAACCAGGGGCAGGTAGCGCCCCTGGCCCTACCCGCGCTACTGCCGCCGCCCTTGCCGGTAGCCCTTGCGTTGTTCCCACAAGTCGCGACCCAGTACGCCCAGCTCCCTGCTGAGCTCCAGGCCTACGTGTTACCCCGCTTGGCCAGCGCATGCGCAGGGCTTGCGCCCTGCGTCCCGGGTCGGCAGCGCGAAGTGGAGCGGCACCTTAACAGAATGCTCCAAGCATGGAAGCACGTGCAGCTCGCCTGGGACGAAGGCATCGGGGACATCATCGAGGGCTCAGCGGACCCCGCCTTCCATGCACCACAGCCACCGGCGGAAGCGCTGCCGCCGCCTCCGCCGCAGGCAGCGGCGCCCGGACAGCTCGAGCCACAGCAGCAGCTGGGAGAGGCGCCCGCGCCGGCGCCGGTGCCGGCGCCCGCCGGTGCCTTCGCGGTACTGGGCATGCCGCCTGGCTTCCTGGTCGGGATGCAGCCTGGCCTCGTGGGCGTGCCGCCTGGCTTGATGGGCATGCCGCCTGGCTGGGAGGCGCAGGCGCTGGCCTTCGCACGCGCCGCCGCGCCGGCTGAGGCTGGCGCGCCCCTCGCGCAAGTCTGGGGGCAGCCGCCCCAGCCTCAGCAGCCAGGTGTGCAGGAGCGTGCAGGCACGGCCCTAACGCAGCCGGGCCAGGAGCTGGCTACGCGAGCGGCGGAGGCTGCGGCCGGGGCAGGCGTGTCTGCAGCTGAAGGGGCACAAGTGGCGCAGGCAGCTGCAGGCGACGCGGCAGCGGGAGGCGCGGGAGGAGCGGAGCCAGCGCTGGACGGGGATGCGGGGGTGCAGCAGAGCGCCGGGGCGCTGAGGTTGACGGCGAGGCTTCCGCCCGGCGTCATCCGCGGCCCGTCTCCAGAGCCTTCCACGGTGACCGGGACGGCAGGGCGGTCCGTGCGCAAGCGCCGACCGTCTTTGGCTGCGCAGGCGGGCCTTGCAACGGAGGAAGCGCTTCAGGAGCTCGACGATGAGGAGCGGGCGGCGGCGAGGCAGGCGGCGGTGCCGCAGCAGCAGCCGGCGCGCAAGCGACTGCGGCAGGGCCCTCCGGGCCCTGCGGCCCCCTCATCGTGGCTAGCGGCTTCCGCTCTTCCCGCTGCCGCGCCGGCGGCGCCAGCAGTGGCGGCGGCGGCAGCCGCGGCGGTGACTCTGCGTGAGGGCACTAGGGCCGCGGCCGCCCAGGCCCAGGCCCGGGGCCGGGCTCAGGCCCAGGCCCAGGCGCGGCGGGCCCAGAGCGAGCTGTCCGACAGCGCGGAGGTGACCGAGGACGACGGCGACGACGACTCCATTACTAAGGCCAGCCGGGGCGCCGGCGCGGGCACTGACACCAGCGCCAGCGTCAGCTCGAGTGAGCTCGACACGGTGGACGGGGAGGCAACATCGCCGGAGGACAGCGGGGACACGGCTTCCTCGTCTACCTCCTTGGATGAGGAGGCGGAGGAGGAGGCGGGGCCTGGGGCGAAGAAGGCCGGGCGTGGCCGGACTGGGGCCCAGCCGCCAGCTGCCAAGCGCATCCGCGCGGCTGCCGCGCAGGCGCAGGCGCAGGTGCAGGCTCAGGCGCAGGCAGGGGTGCGAGCGCTCTCGCTCCAAGGGCCGCATCCCGCTCGTCCCAGGCCGCCCCACCCCGCCATGTGGCCGCTGCGAGACCCCGTCGAGGTGGTCGTGGACGGCAAGCCCTGGCAGTACCCCCGCTACCCCGGCACGCTGCTCGACCCGGTAGGTTCCCTATGCCTGATGAGCTAGCAACCCATGCAGTAGTATCGCTGCTTGAGATGCCAAACCTCCACTGATACCGTACATGCGGGTTCATGGCTTAGCCCTGTCGGGGCCTGACGTGGTGTGCTCCTCTGACCGCAGGAGGGCAAGCCCTGGGCGCCCGAGGGCGGAGGGCCAGTCCACGTAGGCCTGCGGCTGAAGAAGAAGGGACCTGCCGTGGCGACGGACGACTTGCGTTCCTGCCACCAGTGCAAGAACAAGGGCCTCAACACAGCGTGCGAGTGGTGCGGCGCCGGCACGGTCTGCGCAAGGTGGGCCGAATCAGCCGAACTACTGCCGCCGGTCTCGGTGTTGGTGTTGGTTTTGGCGCCGATTGAGCCCTGGCCAACCCCGCTGCAACCAAAGCCTCACGTAACACTCTGCGGGTTCCAGCTTGCTGAGATCGCCGCCTGCCTTGGCCCCATACTTCTTCCTTTCCACAGCTGCCACCAGAAGCACTACTGGACGCTGTCGTACGGAGAGGTGATGGCCAAGTGCCCCAAGTGCCGCCGCATCTGCACCTGCCCGGCATGCGCCAAAAGCGCGGACCGCTCGGCGCCCCGGGACGGCCGGTGCCGGCTCATGACGACGCAGGAGATGCGCAAGGTGCGTGAGCGTGTCAGAGGCCTCGGCGTGTGCCATGGCACCCCGCCGGATCTGAGATCTGCCCTGTCATGCCGCCCTGCCGTCAGCGCCGACACGGCCTTAGCATGTCTGGCGCTCCCTGCACAGGACATGGCGGGTCACGCCCTTCGCTTCCTGACCGGCACCGACGGCGGCTCGCGGGCCGGCGGCGGCGGCGGCCCACCCGCACCCGCGTCGGCGCCCAGCGTCAAGGCAGCGGGCGCCTGTGCTCGAGGCTCCGGCGCCGCCGCCAGCGGCGGCTCCGGCGCGGCGGCTGCCGCCGCCACTGCCAGCGACGTGGCGGCGGCGCTGTGCGGCGGCGCGCTGGGGGCCTACCTGGCGGAGGAGGAGCGGGAGCTGGCGGCGTCGGGGCAGCGCCTGGTCGACGTCCCACGCCATGACCTGGAGAAGAACCGGGCGCTGTGCGACAAGTGCGCGACCTGCATCCCCGGCATGCACCGGTGCGTGGCGGGGCGTCGGGTGGGGGCCATGGGCCTGCTCAGAGGAAGCGGGGGCTTAGGTGCTAGCAGTTGAGGCGGTGGCGAGCCTGTGAGGAACGGGCGAGGGAGGGATGAGCTGGAGGAGCGAGGGTTGGGGCTCTTAACCTACCAGCTGCCTACCTGCCTACCTGCCTACCTAGTCCACCGGAGGCCTTTCCTGCCCCTGCCCCTCTCCCCTTGCCACTCTTCTCCGTGCCGCACACAGCAGCTAGCAACCGCAGCTAGCAATCGGCTCCGAGCCGCATAGCACGCAATCACGCAATGTTCTGGCCGCTGCCAATCCTGCTGCAGGCACTGCAAGACGTGCAAGATGGACTTCTGTCTCAACTGCTGCGAGGAGGCGCGGGCGCAGGGGCGCAAGGCGGGGCCCGGCGGCGCGGCGCGGGCCGGCGGCGGCGGTAGCAGCACCCTGCCCTGCCTGTACCCCCACTGCGGCGAGAGGTCTAGCCACAGGGGCACGACGCACCTGCGCACCTACCTCACCGCCCAGGTCCACGAGGTCCTGGTCAAGGCCGCCAAGGTAGAGTCCGGGTCGGGTCCGGGCGGGTCCGGGCTGGGCCCGGGTCGGGTCCGGGCGGGTCCGGGCTGGGCCCGGGTCCGGTTTGAGTCCGGCATTGGTGTGGCATCGAGCTGCTGCCCTTCCCGGCTGTGCCCCTTCGCAGGAGTACGGCCAGCCCACCGGCGGCTCGCGCGGGCCGTCCTACCCCAACCTCCGTCTCGTCGAGAAGGCCACCGCGCTGCTCTACCCAGAGCGGGTGGGGGGCGCAGAGGCGGCGAAGGCGCTGCTGGCAAGGATCGAGAGGGAGGAGGCGGCGGGGCCGTTCAGGGTGGAGGTGGACAAATGGGACCGCGAGCTCATCCCAGGTGGGGCCATGCCTGTGACGTGTGCTCAAGCCCTCCAGCACGCCATGCTGTGGTCTTTTGCTTTGTCAGCTTTCAGCTCTGGCGGGTCTTACGTGTGTAATTCTCCGCACACCCGACCTCCCACCAGGTATCAAGCTGTTCGTGCCCGGAGAGGCGGTGCCCGAGGGCCACGTGGTGGCATGGGGGCGGTACGTACTGCCGAAGCAGGACGTACGGCTGGCGAGCATCTTCAGGAACAAGAAGCGGTGAGCGAGCGAGCGGGGGGCCTTGCGTTGAGACAGCCGTGTGAGCCAAATGCGTCTTTGACTTCTTCAAAGAGTTGGCGAGCGGGTTAAGGGGAATCAAGGGTTTCCGCTCTCCGGCCTTGCCCTCCCACGCAGGCACCTGTTCACGCCCCACGTCAGCAACCTGCGCCCCGGGCACCCGCTCTTCGTGCCGTACACGCTCCTGGTACTGCAGCGCTGGCGGCTGCGGGAGCCGGTTGTCGTGCGGGGGTGCTGCGGACGGGAGGACATCTGGAAGCCGCAGGTGCGCGGGGCCGGCGCGGGGCATAGGGGGGCGGAGCTTCGCCAAGAGGCATTGAAGTACATAGGAACCTCTTCGCGACGTAACAGGCCCGTGCCGATCCCCGCAGGCGCTGCGGACGGCCGTGGAGCGAGGGCGCAGCGAGATGCAGCGCGCGGAGGGCACCGGGTGAGCCACCCAACTGCTCACGTGACTTCCTAGACTTAACTTCTTGATGACTTGACCGGAAATGTTGTTAAGTTGCTCACCCTCACTTGTGCCCGGATGCCGCTGCCGCTGCCTGCAGGCAAGGCGAGGCGGGGGCAGGGGAGGGCAAGGCAGAGCCCCTCTTCAAGATCATCGACTGCGCCGCGGCCTTCGGCGAAGTTCCGGTCGAGGGGGACGAGTTCTTCACGCTCTTCGGCCAGGTGTGACAGGGTTGTGACGCTCGAGGGCTGGTGATACAGGTTGGGCGTCATCGCGCGCCCGCCCTCAGCGCCAAATCCCTGACGGCGGTATGCCTGTCTGTCTGGCGTGCGTATGGCGGCCAAGTCAGATAGCAGTCTTCACCAACGTGCTTGTCGTACGAACATGCGCAGGCGTACGACGCCGTACGGCAGCCCAAGATGCTCAAGCTCAAGGACTACCCGCCCGCCAAGGACTTCCACCAGGTCCTGCCGGAGCACTGGCGGGTGCGTGCGTGCGGGGCGGGGGCACGAGTTGTGGGCGCAAGACAGCGCATGAGCAGCGTGAAACGCTCTGTGGCGGGACGTAGCCGAGCCTCGCCTGGAGCTGTAAACGCGGCGCAGGTTGTAACCGAGGCGATAGTTGAGATCCGTGCATTGCCGTTCTGTGCTCCCCGCTCAGGACTTCGTCGAGTCCCTGCCGCTGCCGTGGATGACGCGGCCCGACGACGCGCCGCTCAACCTGGCCACCTGGATGCCGGCCAACGCCAACCCCACCGACCTGGGGCCCAAGTGCTACATCGCCTTCGGCACCCCCCTGGTAGGAGTGCACTGTGCAGCCGGCTTGGGCCACGCCGCCGGCCTCTGCCGGTTTGCGGTGCCTGCAAACACGCGGATGTACGGCAGTGAGGCTGATCGGGGCGGTCCCCCTTCCCCACGCTACCCCCGTCCACTCACCCTCCCCCAAATTGCCGTACAGGAGTGCTGTACGGGCAAGGAGCGGGACTCGGTCACCAAGCTGCACCTGGACATGGCCGACGCCGTCAACATCATGAACCACGTGCACCGGGCGGCGCGGGAGGGCGAGCCGCCGCCGCCCCCGGTGGTGGTGCGCTGCGGCGACGACCTGTGGAACATGCCCACGTGAGCGGCGGTTAGAGCCGGCATGGCATGCCGTGTGTTAGCGGACAGCGGTTGATTTCAGAACTGTAGCTGGAAGCCGGGGTGGGAGGGCGTTTGGTTGATGATGGAGTGATGCCTACCGGTATGCTGACCTTCCTTTCCTGCCCGTGCCTTTGCAGCTACGGTGGCGCGGGCGCGGTGTGGGACATCTGGGAGCCGGGCCCGCAGACGGAGGCCCTGCGCCAGTGAGTGTGTGGGCATGGGCTGTGGCATGGGCGGCAATAGGGGACATCACAGGGGGACGACGGCCTGCGCCCCACCCCACCCCGTTTCGCCCCACCCCGTCTGGCCCCACCCCACCCCACCCCCTGCAGGTACCTCATGAAGCACTTCGGGGACTTCGAGCACCACGGCAGCCCGATTACGGAGGACCAGGTGGGGCTTGCGGGCCGCTGCCCCCGTGACCTACCCCGGGGTCGCACCTGGGGCCCTTCCCTCCGCCCGTACCCTCCGTTCTGGCTAGAGTTGCCCCACCCATCCTCCTTGTCACGCTGCCTGGTCCATGCGCGACGTGTCGTACTGAAGCGGACACCTCGACTGTCGTACTTGTACGGCCCCCAGGTGCTGGACCCCATTCTCACGCAGTACTTCTTTCTCGACAAGAAGCACCGCGACGCGCTCGAGGGCCTGGGGGTGAGTGGGGCCCGTCGTGTTGCGGTTGGCGTGGAAGGCAATGCCGTGACCCTGTCGCGATAAGCTGAAGGCGACGGCGGGCCCGTGCGGGGCGCCACCCATAGCTAGCCGAGGTCCGCCGCAGGCATCCTCACCGGTGCACCGGTGCAAACCGCGATGTACGGATTCGTACCCGTTTCCAACCGCTGCCCGCAGTGCTGGTGGTGGCACTTCGAGCAGTACGAGCACGAGGCCGTGCTGATCCCCGGCGGGGCGCCCCACCAGGTCCGCAACCTGGCCTCCTGCATCAAGGTGAGCGCCTGCAGCTGCGAACTGCTGAAGGGTTGAAGTCTTGCGCGGGGGTTGAAGTCTTTCCGCCACCCATTCCCGCTACCCGCCATCCAGTCCCTGCTTGCCAGTCCTTGGGTCCAATTTCGTGCACCCGGTACCCGCTACCATCCCGAGGCCTGCTCTGGACCAAATTCACCTCGCAAAACCCTGCGCCACCCATCCGTTTTCCTCTTGTTGGTGCACTCTACAGGCTGCGGTGGAGGGCGGTCTTGACCCTGTTGATCACAAGACCACATCCCCGTCTCCCTCTGTCGCACCCGCCCCCCAGACCGCCGTGGACTTCGTGTCCCCCGAGGCCGTGGACCAGGCCATGCGCATGGCGGGCATGCTGAGGGCCGTGGAGCGGGACCCGTGGGAGGAGGGCTACGACGTCTTCCAGGACCCCTTCGGGGAGAAGCTGCAGGTGGGTGGGGTCTGCGGCCTGGCTGGGGAGCGAATGGAGCTGGTAGCGTCGTGGGGGCTGGGTACAAGCGGCTTACATTGGCGGTGGGGGCCTGGGTCGCGGCGTTGGGAGCAGGAGCAGATGGGGCTAGGGAGTACGAGGTGTAGCGGGCTGGGATGAGTTCCGCGATGATGAAGAGGGACGGCTCGGCGCACGAGTGAGGCGGGGCTAGTCCAGGGCCGCAACACACCGCAGAGCCTGACACGATCCCCCTTGCCCCCGACCTGGCCCTGACCTGAGGGCTGTGCCACTCCGTGCTGACGTGCATGTGTCCTGTGCTGCGGTCTGCGCCCCCCCAGGGCCGCCTCATCGCGCTGAGCGCAGTGGTGGAGGCCTACCGCACGCTGCACCCGGGGGCCTACCGCCACGCAGACGCTGCCAGCAGGGGCGGGGCCGGCGGCTCGGCGGCAGGCCGGGGCGGCAGGACGGGCGGCCGGGGCGGCAGCGGCGGCGGCCGAGGCCGAGGCGGGAGCGGGAGCGGGGGAGGGAGCGCGGGCGGGGAGGTGGCGGGAAGGGCTGGGCGAGGCGGGCGGGGCGGCAGGCGAGGCGGCAGGTGAGGTTGGGGCGAGGGTTGGGCCAGCTGGAGGTGTGGAGGTGTTTCTTCCGCCGGCTGCAGGTGGAGCGAGTGCGAGGTGGCTTGTTGAGGTCAGAGGAGTGGGAGGGAGCGGGAGGAAGGTTCGCCAGGCGAGCACGGGGCCCCCGTGGCAGCGGCTCTCCACAGCGCTCACACTGCGGCGCCTGCGGCGGGTGGGGCGGGCTACCCTCTGATGCGGACTGCACCGGGGCTGGGACAAACAACTGAGGGGCCCAACGCTGTATGTGGCTGTTCTTGTTTCCATACGCAATGGATCACGGGCTCTTGGGCCCTACCCCATATGTGGCCGTTGTTGTTTCCGTACGCGATGGATGATGGTTTGATTGGCCCTTCAAGGCGCGGGTGGGGGGGGGGGGCAGCAGGGACCTGTTGAGTGACTGAAGAGCTTTGGGGCCGTAGAGCTGTGCTGGCGGTGACGTATTGTTGGACTGCGTGTGGATACTGTTTGACCCAACCTTGCTGCCTGCTGGCTGGACCGTGCTGTTTTAATGACAATGCGTGGGCTCAACTGGACTCATCTGCGGTACATGTTAGTGATCCGTACACATGGACTGATGCTGTACATTTCATGTAAGAGCAAGAAACGATGCCAGGGGCCATGCATGCTTGCCACGAGAGTGACTGTGGGCCCTTCCCGCCCTCTCCCTGGCCTTACTCCACGGCCACACGCCGAACGAGCCAGTTTCGCCACCTTCCTACATTCTCCCGCGCACAGCCTCCAAGCGCCAGCGCCCTGGTGAGCTACGCGGGGAACCACCGGCACCCCCGACAACTTGGGCCTACGCTTCAGAGTTCAGCTCTGCAGCTCTGCCGGTTCGCGCCAGCCGTCCGCAATAGCAGCTGAGCTCGCCCCCCTCCCACCTCCCAGGTAGGTAGCAGCCTCTTCCTCAGCCCCCAGGTCAGTAGCATACAGCGTAAACAGCAGCACCAGCCATAGCCAGCACCTAGCTGCTGTATCTAACTCGTTCACGCCACCCGCCTTCCTAATTGTTAAGTTTCCTAACAGCTCGGTGTCAGCTGCGAAGCACTTGCACCGTGCCAGCTCAAACGAGCTCACGCCACCTGCCGTTACCCTGACGGCATGCGGCTGCCCCGCCGCTCATGCCAGCTCTCGCCCCATCCGCCGGCTCACGCCACCTGCCCGTACTCCTCGTCACCTGCCGCCGCTGCCCTAGCAAACATGCTACTGCTCGGTCAGTACAGCCAGCTGCACGTACAGCCGTCGTTTCCCGCTGGTCACCGCGTCAGCTGCCAAGAGCCCTTGCATGTCAGCTTTCCACAGCAACCGCCGGCTCACGCCACCTGGCCGTACTCGTCGTTGAAGCGCTTGTACTTGTCCTCGTGCAGCCGGGCCGAGGGCTTAGTCACCTCCAGGGCGGCGCGGGCGTCCTCGGCCGTGACGGGCTCCAGCTGGGTGTGGAGGGGGAGAGGGATGGGTGGGTGGGGGGGGGGGCGGGGCGGGGGGGTATGGGTGTTTGTTGCTGCGCTGCTGTTGGGGATTGTGAGGTTGTGGGGACGGGAGGAAGGGAGGGGGTGTCGGGCGGAAAGGGGGGCGATGTGCGGCACCCGCACGCCCTCTCCCAGGGCCCCTCACCTCGACCTTGAGGTTGGGGTCCACGGGTCCGTCCAGCTCCAGCTGCGCCATGAGGCGGCGCAGGGGGCGCATGGCCGCCTCCTTGGCCACGACAGCCACGTCGGAGCCACTGAGAGGGGGGGTTGGGGGGAGGGGCGAAGGTTGAAGCCCTCATCGCGACACCACCACGCTCCGTAAGGCGCATGGAGCCGCTTGTCACAACCTCCCATACGTACCTGCAGTCCTGCACTCATTCCCTACCAGCACACACCCCAGCTCGCCGCCGACCTGGCCCAGCATGGCGCATGGCGCATCCCATCTCCCGCCCCCTTCCCTTATCCCTTAAAAAACCGCGCGCCCAACACCCGCACCCCACGCACCTGTACCCCTCTGTCCGCTCCGCCAGCCACGCCATGCCCACCTCCGGCGCGCACCGCCCCGCCAGCAGGCTGGTGAACATGGCGGTGCGGGCGGCGGTGCAGGGGAGGGGCACCAGGATGCGCTTCTCGAGGCGGCGGAGGAGGGCCTGGGGGGGTAGGGGTAGGGGGGGTAGGGGTAGGGGGGGAGGTAGGGGTAGACGGAGAAGAGCGAACAACGGTTCGGGGCTCAAGCATACCGGTACCCACGCCAGCGATCCGTGCCATGCCATCCAGCTACAGCTATAGCCCCATACAGCTCCAATTCCAACTCATGATACTCACCCCTTCCCGCCTACCCTTCCCTCCCTCCCTGGCCCCCCCACCATGTCCAGCTCCCAGGGCGCTCTGTACAAGCCTTTCTATCCCAACCCCCTTGCCCTTCACCTGCCTTTTCCCCCTCCTCCTTCGCAAATAACTCTCCCTCCCCCTCCCCCCCCCCCCCCACCATGTCCAGCTCCCAGGGCAGGTTGGTGGCCGCCAGTACGAACACCAGCTCGTTGCCCTTGGCCAGGCCGTCCATCTGGGGGCGGGAGGGGGAAGAGAGGGAGATCTGGGAAGGGAACTTGGGGGAGGCAGGCACAGGTGCGGGCTCGGTCGCCCCTGCCACCTCGGACCCCCTTGTCTGCAACCCCGTCGGCTCGCTCCCGCTCCCCCCCCTCGTCCCCCCCCCACCTGTATGAGCAGCTCTGTCTTCATGCGCCTCGACGCCTCGTGCTCCCCCTCGCCCCCCCTTGCCGCCATCAGCGCATCGATCTCGTCCAGAAACACGGTGGAGGGAGCGTGGTAGCGGGCCAGCTCGAACAGGACCTGGAAGGGGGGATGGAGGGTGCCGAGTGCTGAGGGGCCCGGTCACGGGACGGCCGCAAGATCCTGCCCGCGCTGGCACCCCCCGCCCCCGCACCTGAGCCCTTAAGGAGGCCATGCACATGCACCCGCAATCGCAGTCGCAAATCCATGCTTCCCGCTGCGCTCGCATGCCGTACTGCCGTACGCACCCGCACGAGCTTCTCGCTGTCGCCCCTCCACTTGGAGATGATGGATGATGCCGAGATGTTGAAGAAGGTCGTACGGCACTCGGTGGCCACGGCCTTGGCCAGCAGGGTCTGAGGGGGGGGAGGTGTTGAAGGCGGCAGGCGGAGAGGGAGGTGTCATGGGAGAGAGGGGAGGCGCGGGTGGAATGATGGGTGGGGAGCTGTGCTGCCTAGCATCAAAGCTAACTCTCACAGATGCTGTGCGCCTGCCTCGACCCACCTTGCCGGTGCCCGGTGGGCCGTGCAGCAGCACCCCTTTCCAGGGGGTCAGCAGGCCTGAGGAGGGGGATGACGGGGTGGGTGGTCAGGCGGTGGCAGCCGAGTCGCCCTTTGTCCCCAGTCAGATGCCCCCTCCCCTCCCCCTTTCCCTCGTTCCTCCCCTCTCCTCGGCCCCCATACCCGTGAAGGGCTGCGGGTACTTGATGGGCATGGCCGCCGCCCCTCTGGGCCCCCTTTCCTCCCCCTTTAGTCCCCTTTCCCTGTTTTCTCCCCCCTCCGCCCCATACCCGTGAAGAGCTGCGGGTACTTGATAGGCATGGCCACGGCCTCCTTAATCAGGCGCTTGGCCTGGTCCAGGCCCGCGATGTCGTCCCAGCGCACGTTGGGAGAGGCGGTGAAGATGTCCCGACTGATGGCGGCACCCAGGTCGCGGAGCTCGCCCTGACAGGAGGGGGTAGGGGGTAGGGAGTGCGGTGTTGGACGTGGGTCCCCTGCGGCAGCCGGGCCTCGGGCCCGTAAACTGAACCGGTCAACCCCGGGACACTCGGGCATAACTAGCCCGTTTATCGCGATTATAAGCGTTGCGTACCCCAACTCCCCCTTCCCACCCCCACCTGCAGGCTGGCCGGCAGCGGCTTGAGCACCCGGCGCTCAAAGAAGCCCTCCGGGTCGGAGTCGGAGTCGGAGCCGCCGCCCGTGGGGGGGGCGCGTGAGGGGGCGAGGTGCGCGGCCTGGGGGAGGTGGGGGTCGGAAGAAGAAGACGGGTCCAGCGGCTTGAAGGGGGGCAGCGCGAGGACTCCGGTACACACACACACGGACGAACCAGGCCTCGCATTCGCCAGGCCGTGAGGTCCTCCCGGCTCCTGCTCCAAGCCACTGTTGTGCTACTACATCCCCCGACTCAGCCCCCCCACAGCGGTCGTGCTCCCCACCTGCCCAGCCACGTGCAGCCCCTGCAGGCCGCCGCCGCCGCTGCCGTCGCCGCCCGCCGAGGCCCCCGCCGCGCTGCGCGCCCCGCCGCCCCCCGCCGCCGCTGCTCCTGCAGCCGCCGCCGCCGCCGCCGCCCCGGCTGCGTTCATCAGCGGCCCCCGGCCGTCCACCACCACACCGGCGATCCGCTGCATCCCCACCTCGGGCGGGGCCTGCACGCTGCAGGGGTTGAGGGGGGTTGGGGTGGGGTTTACTACCAAAAGACAGCGCCTTCAACATCCAGCATCCAAAACCAGGCTCAAGGCGTGTCGTTCGCGGCCGTACAACCGCCAACCGTCAACCGCCGTCTGCCGTACCTGTTCATGGCGTGCTGGCGGCGCTCCAGCAGCTCCGCCCGGCGGTTGGCCTCGCTGGCGGCGACCAGGGCGGCCCCCGCGTTGCGGCGCTGGTGGGCGGCCACCGCGCTGCTCATGGGGGGGCCCTCGAAGCCGCCTGCAAGCGGGAGCGGAGCGGCACGGAATGGGTGGAAGTGGTGGAAGGGCAGGTGGGAAGGAAAGGGAGAACAGGGTGGGGGAGTGGGGGGGCGGCAGCTGTGCATACGAGCTGTGCCCCTCATCAGTCCCTCAGCCCCAGCTCCCCAGCCGTCTCCGCAATCCCCGACCCCAAGGAAGCTAAAGCCACTCCCCCACCCGCACCACACGCACCACACACACCTGCGGGCCTCCCCACGCCAGCAGCCGCGGCGCTGGGGCCCGCCCCTGCCGCGGCCCCGCCCACTGCCGGCAGTCCTCCGGGTGGGACCCCGGCCCCTGATACCGCCGGCGGCGGACGGCCGCCTGAGTTGGCTCGGAGCACCCGCACGCCTCCGCCTCCGCCGCTGACCTGCGGAAGGGAGGCGGTGGTTGAGTTGAGGGGAGGTCCTGCGGTAAGGTACTAGGATCGGCTGGTCCTTCGCCATCACAGAAGCGGGCCGGGCAGATGGTAGGGCTTTCACTTGCACTTGCCCTCCCGCTTTGCCGCTAGGGGAACTTGTGCAGCCAAGCGTAGTATGGGGAATGACATCAGTCGAACATTGGCCCAACTGCTTGCTGGCCTTTGCTCAGGGGTCTTCATGAGCTGCGAGGGTTGGGCGGGATGCCGTCGGCCCCGGCACGCACCTCCTCCACCAGGCGCCGCACCACCTTCGGCCGCTTCCCGAACTTTATCTCGAAGGACTCCTCAAACTCTTGCAGCACGCGCAGGAGGTCGACATTGTCCGCGGCGTCAATCTGCAGGGGCCGGAGTCACGCTGAGTACGCGGCATGCGCATGGCCGCGACCCAACCCCGCGAAGCCCCGCTACCTTCTGTAGGCTGAGGTTGGTCTCTGTACAAAGCCGCTCGTACGTCTCCACATAGCCGTGATCGACCAGGTGGCGCATAATAAGCACCAGCACATTTCGGCGACGCTCCTGCAGCCGCTTCTCCTCGCTGTCCTTGGCTTTTGATAGCGCCTTGAGCGCAGCTAACTCGCTCATTCTGAACTCTTCTCCTATCTGTCATTGACCTCAATCGAATTGGCCCTAGCGTCGTTATCGCCCCCGAGAGGGTGCCATAGCTGCTCGATATGTGGTGCTGCGTCAGGGGAACTGAGAAGGATGTATGTGCCTGGGCTGTGGGAAGCCCGACATGCAGGGGGGCGCGCGGGAACACACACGCGGCCCCCCACCTCTCCCGCCCTGCGGGGGAGAGTTCCCCGCCGCTTCCAAAGTTCCCTGGGAATGATCGTTGTCCTCCCCTCTTGCAAGCTTTTTGAGTCCATGGCATAGCGACTGGCTGAGCATGCGGCAGCCACTGCATGGACTCCCCAGCGGTTGGGTGCAAGCGGATACCCCAGCGCGCCTGCATACTCTAGCCATATACCGCTAGGTACACTCGTCACGATGGCTCTTCTAAGCACCACTTCCCGCGTGGCCCAGCACCCATCCGCTGGCCATCGCAAGGCGACTGTTGCGCCCCGCACCCGCCGATCAGTCGCGGTGCAATGCAGCCACCAGCAGCAGCAGGCATCGGCAGACGTGCAGGTCGAGTAAGTCGGAGGCGAGCATCCCGTCGCCAACATCAGCCTTGAACGCTCTCGCTGTTTTACCTGCCGCAGTCGACGGAGCGTGCTTGTTGCGATGGGGATGCTGCCGCTGAGCATGGCTGGCCAGGCTCTGGCGGAGGAAGGCGAGAGTCGGAGGTTTAGTGGCCCCTGGGCACGCGTGGGCCACTCCTTCTCGCCCCGGCGGGATGGTCTCGGCATCTCCCGGGGGGAACCAGCTGGTCACTGTTTGCTTCCCCATAGGCCTGACTGTTTGCATCTCCTTGTGTGCCCCGTATCGCAGCGGCGCCTTCGGGGCTGGCCCCCTACACTGGTAAGCCCGGGCTAGGGCTGGGTCCATGGCAGAAGCTGCGAGGGTGTGGACCCGCGGCCCCAACGCCTCTTAGCCCTCCCCTCTTACCCCCTTCAATAGTTTCCTCGCCCCTTACACTATCCCACATCGAGGGCCCATCCCCTTTCCGGAAAAACCCCGCAACCTGCCCGCTCCATCCCAACCTCGCTCCCCCATCCATTCCCGCACATCCTCCCGCCCCCCAGACCCCCGCGACGGTTTCTCCCTGGCCATCCCCGCCGGCTGGGTGTACGGCGAGACCACGCTGCCGGGCAACAGCTCCTTCTCGGGCGCCACGGGTGGGTGATGGTGGGACTGCGGGTGGGAAGACGAAACGTCGGGCGGCTGCTGCAGGGCTGGGAGGGCCCGCCACGTGGCGGGTCGTGGGGGTGAAGACGGTGGCGAAAGGTGGCGAGGATGGAGAGGGCACTTTCATAATGGTCGGCTGGTCGGGGTCTCTGTCTGCAACCGCGAATGACCCCGTTCACAACCCCCCTTCTCCCACCCCCAGGCGAGCGCCGCACTCTGGCGTGGTTCCCCGAGGGCGCCAACCCCCGCGACGTCAACGTAACGCTCACCATCACCAACGTGTCCGTGGTGCGTGGGGGGCAGGGTGGAGGGAGGGGGTGGGGTGCCGGCGGTAGGAGGGGGCTACCGACTGCGGGGGTGAGTTGCCTCCACCGTCGCCGCATGCGCTGACGGGACGGGGTCGGCCGTTCAGCATCGCGTAGACCTGAAGCGACCCACATCAAGTCCGCCTGGACCCTCCCTCTTCCCCTCCCCCGCAGGAGTTCACCAAGATGGGCTCCTTCGGCACCCCCTACACCTTCGCCTCCAACCTGGTCAACAGCCAGGTGAGGAGGGCCGCAGGGTGGGGTGGCAGGCGGTGCAGCTGTGTTCGGGGCACGGGCCTGGCCACCCTTACACCGCCAGCCGTCCTATTGGTATCGCCGCTTGTCGTATCGCCGCTTCCGTCGTCTACCCCTTCTTGTCGGCTAGCCCTTGTTGCCCCCAACCCTCGTACCCGCGACTCTCGCCCCCCCCCCCCCGCCGCCCAGGACCGCTCCTACCTGCTGACCGCCCCCGGCTGGGCCCGCGGCAAGGAGGATGTGCAGGTGCGACGCGGGCCGCGTGCGACCGCGGCGGTACCGATAGCTTATTGCAAGTGTCACAGATCTGAACAACAAACCCCCGAGAGCTTGTGCAGTCCGCTCCACAGTCCTGAGATAGCACCCTACGCAGATTCCAGCGCTCCGATGCCGTAATCCCGCGCTGCCGGCTCGTGTGCACGCAACAGCAAGCAGTTGAATGCCCTCAAGCAAAGCTTCCTCAGTCCGCACCCTCCCTCTCCTTTCCCTCTCCTCTCCCTCTCATTCCCCCTGACCCAGATCGCCAAGCTCATTGACGCCACGGACCTGGGCAACAAGTACTTTGTGGAGTACACGGTGCAGAAGCCGCCGGAGCAGGCGCGCCACCTGTACACGGTGCTGGGGCTGGGGTACAACGGAGTGTGAGTGGGAGGATGGGGGGACGGTGGGATGAGGGCCGGGGGACTGTGGTGGTGGGGTGGGTGTGGGGTCGGGTCGGGGGCGTAGGGCTCGTAGTGGCTTGGGGCAGGTACGGCGGGAAGAGAAGGGCGACACGGGCACCCGCCGCCGCACCCGTCCCTTGACGGCCACCTGCCTCGCAGCCCCCGGCTCCCCAGTCACGCTTGCTTAATTCGCAACCTCACGCGCCACCTCCCGCCCACCCGCCTGCCACCCCCACCCCACCCCTCCACCCATCGCAGCTACAACCGCCTGTTCACGGTGACGGCCCAGACTCTGGAGGCGGACCGGGGCAAGTACGACGCCACGCTCAAGGCCATCGCCAAGTCCCTCACCGTCAACAGCCGCTCCCAGATCTGAGCAGCCGGATCCCGGATCTAGGCAGCCGCGTTGCAGATGCTAACCGGAGCAGGGCTGTCGTGGGGCGACAGCTTGTGGCTAGGCGTTTGGGCGCGTGGCTGTTGATGCAACTTGGCGCTGCGTACTGAGTGCGGAGAGCGGTTCGGGTCGTGGCTGTGAGAGCGTGGTGAGAGAGCGACGGAGGGCTGAGCGAGGGGGGTGTTCGCAGGGACACCGACGCACTGATAGCGCTCTGGGAGGAGCGCACGGAGCATACCTGGGTCATACAACATTCGAGACCGGGACGAGCGAGTGAGCAATACGACAAGTACGGTGTTTGCTTGTTGGTGATATCTTCATTTCATAGCGCCCCGTGCCACCCAAGGCTTGGGCCGCGTTGTAATAAACTGCGCTCCTCCTTGCTTCGCCATGCCTGCTGCCCCTGCTACCTTGCTTCTCGAGTGTCAGTTAAGCACGCAGTGCACTCAGCCTTCACACCGGTTACCGGTACGCGCCGCGGCGTGCCGCACGCCCGCAGCCCAGGCGTCTCTTAGCTAGCCTATACGTCTGTGCAAGTTCTCAACCGGCTTCCCAACTCTAGTCATCTGATTACTGGCCAAGTTCACGGGCCCTTGGACAGGGCCGCCACCTGGGCCCCACCCGTACAGCGCTCCTCGCTCATTGGCCCACACCGCCGCCCCAACTCCACTCGAGTGTCCAGAGTACGCAGTGCACTGCAGCCTGCGCACCGGTCACCAGACCGCGCCGAGGTACGCCCCACCCCGCCGTCCCCCCAGCACTCACAGCAGGCGCTCCTGCGGAACAACCGCGGCTCGGCGCCCTCATCACTCGAACAGGCCACACAGCCACTACTGCTACGCTCATTCGTCAGCCGCCACGAGTGTCCCGACCAGACCCGGCAGACCGTCGTCAGTCCTACCCCAGTGTCGGCCCGCTAGCTCAACCCTTCCCCACCACCCACTCAGTGCGTCAGGAGCGTCAGATAAAGATCACGGGCCCTTGCACATGGCCACCAGCTGCGCCAAGTTGTAGCGCACGCCGAGATCCCGCCGGCAACAACAAGAGCGCCCCGCGTACAGCGCTCCACATGACGTCAGGGGCGTCTGACGCTGCTCCCGCACCCTCAAATCCGCCCGTCCCGGCATAACGGCTCGACACATCAGGGGCCCTTGTGCAGGGCTGCCAAATGCGCCAAGCTGACCTCGCGGACCTCCGGACCCGCTGATCAGACCCACCCTGGGCCTCACCCGGCCCAACCCGCAACCGCCTACTCCCCACGCACTAACGCAGACGCGCTAGCTCTCCCATACAGCAGGTCGTTCACCCGGTACTAGGCGCCGGTTCCGCCCTGCGCCTGCCGTCCCGCCCCCAGCATCCGCGCCATGGCTGCCTCCAGGCGGGCCTCCATGGCCCCCAGCGCCGCCGCCTGCCTCGCCTCCGCCTCCCTCAGCGCCGCCGCCTGCCTCGCCTCCAGCTCCCGTAGCGCCGCCGCCACGGCAGCGCCACCCTGCGCCTCCGCCTCCCCCTCCGCCGCCGCCCCAGCATCAGCCGCCGGCACCCTTCTTGGGGTCTTGCCCGCCGGTCCGGGCGAGAGCAGCGGGTCCGCCGCCTTGACGCCATTGCGCCCCTCAGGCGCCGCCGCCACTGCACCCTGGGGCGTTGCCTTTAGGGTACCCAATCAAGCGGCCACGGGCCGGCGCCACGGCAGCGCCGCCGCCCTGCGCCTCCTGGGTCCTTCCCGCCGGCCCGGGCGACGGCAGCGGGTCCACCCGAGCGCCGCTGCGCCCGGGGCCCTCGGGCGCCGCCGCCGCTGCACCCTGCTGGGGCGTTGCCTTGAGTGTTGGCAAGCTGCCTTGGGCTGCCGCCACGGCGGCGCCGCCCTGTGCCTCCGCCTCCTTCTCCGCTGCTGTCCCATCGGCCACCCTTCCTGCAGTCTCGCCCGCCGGTCCGGGCGACAGCCGCGGCTCCGCCCGGACGCCGTTGCGCCCCACGCCCTCAGGCGCCGCCACAGCCGCCACCGCCGCCGTGTCACCCTGGGGGGTTGC
Organism: Edaphochlamys debaryana; assembly: GCA_016858145.1. NCBI lineage: Eukaryota > Viridiplantae > Chlorophyta > Chlorophyceae > Chlamydomonadales > Edaphochlamys > Edaphochlamys debaryana. The sequence continues at coordinate 442,947 of JAEHOE010000024.1, read as the reverse complement.
TTTGGGTGGCCCCAAGCGGCCCACGGGACTGGCTGGCAGGCCCCGAACGGCCCTCAGCTCCCGCAGCACACTGGCCTGGGGACAGAGTTTGACACAGGGTTTCAGCTTGTCAGGGTTTCAGGGATTAAGGGTTCAGGGATTTGGAGTGCGATGCTTTTAAAAGCTAAGCTCGCCCTCGTCCCCCAGGCGCACCCCCATGCACGCACCACGAACTCGGCCTGATCCCTCCGCATTGCTTCCTGCTGTTCCGCCATCGCCTTCTGCTGCTCCGCCAGCTCCCTCCGGAGGGCCGCCTGAAGTTGCTCCCCCACGCGGCTGACGTGGCGCTTGGTCTCGCCCGTGCGCCCCGTCCAGCTGGTTGGGGAGGGAGGGCCCCCGGGGGCAGGGGGGTGGGTAGTAGTGAGGGTGCCGAATTGAGGATGTAGAAGTAAGGACTGGGCTAGACCCTGAAAACTTTAGAACTGCTGAGCGGCATCAGCTAAGAGGGATGCAATGAGGCTGTTGATGAGCGCGTCCCGTCATATCTCTCTCGTAATGGCCTCTATGAGGCGAAGCCCTCTCACTTTGTCGGGGGCCCTAGAGGGTCGACCAGGGGCCCAGCGCTGCCACCACTCCCTGCTGGAGCAGAGCCTGCCGGTGCCGGGTTGGGGGCGTCGGCGCCTGCCCCCGTGGCGGTCCTTGGGGCCGCCGCTGCGGTAGCGGAGGCCCTGGCGCTCTCGAGCTGCGTGCGGTGGGCAAGAATGAATGAGCGGCAGGGTCAACATGGTCAGTCCAACCACCCGCCTCACACAACGCCCCCCACCGTGATGACGTAGAGATCGGACCGCGCCAGCTTCGCCAGGGTCCGCTTCGCCAGCCACCGCGGCAGCACGCTCTCCGCCTCCACCACCAGCATCGCCCGAGTGCGCAGCGCCTCGTGCGCCTCGGCGTCGTTGATGCGCTCGTACGAGTCGTTGATAATGGCTGAATTGATTGGGGAGGGGATGTAGGGGCACAGGGGCAAGAGATTAGACCGCCAGGTCACCGCCGGCTCATGCGTTACGGTAAGGCGCGTGCAGGATACATAATGGTACGGCATCACTCCTCATCGTTCACGCACCGATGAGGATGTTCAGCAGGATGATGGTCACCTGGGCGCAGCGCGCGGCGAGGGGCAAGTGAACGGCCTTGAGGACCTGAGATTCGTGCCATGAAAATTGCCCAGAACTCTCCAGGCACACCCTTCCGCCCAAGAGGGGCACCATAAGGCGAGTGAGGCACACCGGCACCTTCCCTGAGCAGCGGCCTCTTTGCTTCTTCTTCCCACCAGGATCATGTAGAGCGACATGAAGACCCGCCAGAGGTGATTCAGCCCAGAGCTGCCCGCGTTTGCGTCTTGGAGCAGCCTGTGGGGTGAGGGTGGGTGGTGTGTTTGATCGGTAGGGCACACATGTAACGACACGAGCAATCGATCGGAGCGATTACTCGTAATACAGCCCATTCTGGTCAGATAGACCGCTGCACTTACGAGAGCTGACGGGTAAGGGTTGCAGACGAGTTGCCGGGAAGGGCAGGATGGGAAGGAGAAGATAGAAGGAGAGCGGGGTCAGAAGGTAGGTGCCCTGCCCCCTGGCGTTAGCACCTGACGCATAGGCTTCGGCTACCCTCGTGCTCACCCCAAAGTCCCCGAACACCATGCACCAGAGCTGCTGATAGGTGTCTATCACGGTCACGTTCTGGCCCTGGATCGATCGACACGGAGGGTGTCAGTGGGGACGGTTACGCTGGATGGGCGCAGGCGTCGCGGCCAGAGGCGGTCGCACCTGCATGACGCACAGCGCCAAGCCCCAGCCCACGAACAGGACGCCTGGGGCAGGATGTGAAGGGTGGAAGTAGTAGAAGGCATGGCAGAATTGTTGGGAGTGACAGCGTGCGTGATAACCCAACCCAACCCACCCAGGAAGACGAAGAAGAGGCTGAGGTCTCGGAACACCTCGATGACCATCCTGGCGTAGGGGGGCAAGGGATGGGGCGACTCGATGGGCAGGCCGGGTTGTGGCAGAGGCACGTACGGGCAGATCTAAACCTAAACCCTATGACCGACTGCGCCTGACCTGAAGAACGACCCGAGGCGGTCCACCGCCATGGCGAAGTACAGCAGCCTCGCGAACAGCAGGATCACCTGCATGGACATGGGGAGGACCGGCAAGAGCGAAATAAATGCGGAATGCCGCCCAAGGAATGGCTGGGACGTACACGTCATCACGCACCTCCACCGATGCGAGCGCCCGCAGCCACTCCGCCTGGGTGTTGCAGCTGAAGTGGAGCGCAATGATACTGGTCACCAGGGTGCTGATATTACGACACATGGAGAGGAGGGGTAGGAGGGGAAGGGACGGGAAGGCGTGAGGCTCTAGGGGGGTAGCGGTGGGGGATAGGGTGAGGCCCGAGGGTCCCTGCTGCTGAGTGCGCACCTGCTGCTGAACTCCATGAGGTTCCACGGCTGCCGTATCCTGCGCACACGGCCGGGAGTACGGTATAAATTACGGCCGCGGTCAAGCCGTGACTCGCCGGAGTACTGCAAGGGTGCAATGTCGGGCTCACTCACCAGCCGTACAAGCCGGCGAACGTGAGCTGCCGTACTTCCTGCATGGTCGCGGCGGCAGCACAGCGAGTTCAGACCCCCTTCCAGCAGATCAGAGTGTATTAACACGGGCTCTTCAATCGAGCACCTACCTGCGTAACGCACGTAAGCGTGAGGACGCTGAGAGCGATGAGCAGGGCCCGCTGCAGGCCGGTGGGCGGCAGGGCGCAGGCGGCGGTGGGGGCGAGGGTGGTGGCGGCCTCCCCCACCACGCCGGCAAGTGTGGAGGGGTAGGAGAGGGAGAGGGCGTAGACCAGGAACGTCACCCTGCGTGTAGAGTAGGAGGAAGAAGCGGGCGGTGGGAGGATAAAATGTCAGGGAGCGGACACTGCAGGCCCTTGCCACGCCTATGACTCTGCCCTGGACGGGCGCGCAGACCCGCAGACCCTCAAACCCCCGCAACGTTCCCGCCAATCTACCCACATGTAGATCAGGTGCTCCACGAACTGGAGCATCATGAAGTACCTGTACGACAGGCGTTTAGTCAGCATGGTGGATGCGTCACCGGCAGGCAAGGCAGGAGCCACACGTCACGTACGCATGCACGCACCGGGCGAAGGCGCGCCACCTCCAGGTGATGACTGCGCGCATGACGGGGGTGGCGAAGAGCTCCCCGTTCACCTGGAGGAGGGGGATGGCAGAAGGTATCGATGCCGTACAGCTAGCTTGCCGGACTGCCATGCTGCTGCAGGGATCAATGGGGCGATGCCGTACAGTACCCACCCACGTACCTGGGGCGACGACACGAGCGCGTGCAGCATCTCCGTGGGCATGGCCCCCGCATAGGCCAGGGGCACCCGGTGGCACTGGATGCGGGTCTGATTCTTTGGAGGCCGGAACGGCACCAGCGCCACCGCCACAGACCGCAGGATAGCCCACATAGTGATGAGGAGCCATAGCAGCAGCGTGACCTGAGAGGGAGAAAAGGACCCATGGATGTGTGTGCTGATGACCCTGATGTGTGTACGGGAGGACCTGCACGAGTAGCCTACTGATTGAGCAACGCACCGGAATGCTCCCAAACTGCCGCAGCTGCGCCCAGAGCGCAGGGCCGTACACGTCAGGCACCGGGTTCATGACGCCCGGGTCCATACACGCTCGGCGGACCGCCGTTGATTCAGAGTCTGACTGCCGACGACTGCTGACCGGCCTCTCGTCCGAGGGCCAATCTCGGGCAGGTCTCGCGCAGGACTCGGGCAGGTCTGCTTCTGATCCTGATTCGGAGTCGGAGTCGGACAGCCGAGAGGTGGAGCGGGGAACGTCCGAGGGCCAGATCCGGGCACGGCGCCTCCTGCCTGCCCTTGATTTGACCTGCGGCAGGTCCCCGACGACGGCTACCCCGTAGAACCCCGGTCCCAGGGCCGACGGCACCACGCAGTTGCTCATCTCCACCGGCTCCAGCTCCAGGGTGTGGATGAGCCGTGCGGCCTCATGCGGAAGCCGCCTGCGCGCAACGTGTGGGAAGCATAGGGGAGGGCTTGTGTTAATGCAGATCCCCGCCCATATAGCTCACCTCAATCACCCTCGCATCTCGCCCCTGCCCCCATCATCCCTGCCGCATTCCAGTCGACTGACCCATCATGCGGTACAGCCCTCCGTCGTTCCGCCTCACCCCGCCTCACTGCAACCCCACCCGTGCGCCGCGCCCGCTCCTCCATCCCCATACGCAATTGCCCTATCCCGACCAAACTCACGAGGAACGACCTGCCCGGCTCCGGCCCACTCCCCCTTGCCCCATTCCGCTGATGCCGGGCCACCGCCGCCCCGCCCCTCCCGCGGCATCAGTCGTACCCCACCCCCACCCCCGGCCCACCCCGGCCCACATTCCCACTCTACTTCCATCCACCCACCCACCCCCACCGACCCCCCGTCCCACCGGCAGGTGCCGGCCAGCATGTTGACGTCGATCGCGTCCCACGCCCGCAGCTGCAGCAGCCGACCCACCGCCTCCGCCTCTACAGACATTCATCGGCAAGTGGAGAAGGCCAGCTCAGCGGGGTGAGGTGCAGTTAGGCAGCAAGGCAAGGCAACCTGCTCCCCACTCTCCTCTGTCCCGACGCACCGGCCATCGCCGAGACCTGTGCCGCAGCCGCCTCCATGCTCGGCGGCAGGTCGAGAGTGCCTGCCGCGATGCGCTTCACCACCCTCAGCACTCGGGCCCAGTCCACTCGCTCGTCCGCGGGCGTGCTGCAACCTGAGGGGTTGATCATTAAGTTGTTGAATGGAACGGGTACGCCAGCCAATCATCGGTAGAAACATGCCAAGACAGCTGCTGCTGCTCGTCATACGCACGCGCGGAGACTTGCCCCATCCAGGTCGCATACCCTGTACACCCGGCACGCACCCTGCGCCTTTCGGTCCTCCCGGGCCTGGTAAAGCTCCCACAGCATGTCCCCGGCGGCGTGGTAGCATTCCCACAGGCCGGCGCTGGGGGCGTGTGGAGCATCCTGTGATCAGCCCTGTGATTTTCCAGCCTAGGCTAGGCTTCTGAACAGCTTGCGAGCGCACCTGGCACCGCTGGGGCCGTCGGGGGGCTGCCTCCACCCCCTCGTGGTGCCCTCCTGTCCACGCTCCCGAAGCCTCCTCTGCAGCTCTGCGCGCCTTGTCGCCGGCTGAGTCCCCAGCAGGAGACTGAGCGTAACCGATGCAGAAAGAATGGGGACCGGCAAAGCAAGAGTTGTGAGGTTGGTCATCGTTCCCTGCTGACCCGCCCCCAAGCCAAATCAATTGGGCTGACTGCTGCATGCGTGCGCAGCATGCAGGCAGTCCACGCCGTGGTACACGCACGAGCTCTTTGCTCCCTCTAATTCACGCGAAAACCCGCCCCACCCGCCCACCTAGCCCACCTACCCAAGAAACCACCCACCCGCCCACCACCCACCACTACCACCAACCCACCCACCGTGCCTGCCGTAGTGCTGCCCTCCAGCACCCGCACCACCAACTCCACGTCAGCCGCAAGGGCGCCCGGGTCGAGCTCCATGGTCCGGGCAATAACCTTCCGCAAAAACCCAGGGCACCTGGCGGGAAGGGAGGAAAACCCTGACATCATAGACCCAAATCTGGTTAATCCTTCCGCGGGAATGCCCGATACTCATTCCACCCCCAATTGCGCACACCTTGCAACGTCCTTGAGCCACACGGGCAGGAGGCGCCGCCCCCACAGCACGTCCCTCGTGAGCCCGGCGAGGTATCGGGCGGGCGAGATGCTGACCCCCTCATCGGCATCTGCACCTCCTTGCTGTGGATGCATGGGCCGTCGAGCAGGGTCATGGTCAGAGCACCACACCCGCCCCAGCCATGGACACTCGCAGACTGCTATCGGTCATCTTCCCTTCCGCCGCCGGAACACCCACGCGCCAGGTCCGTTGACTAAGCATACCTGCAGGAGCAGTTCCGCCGTGAGGAACTCCATGTCCTCTCCGATCAGGGAGGCCAGGGCCCACTGGTCCCGCCGGTGGCGCTTGAGATCGAAACCAGTCGCCTCGTACAGCCCGCCCACCTGCAGAGTGTCATGTATTTGGTAAACGGAGTAGACAGAGGCTAGCCTATGCTAGCCAAGTCGGTCAGGTGCGGGCGGGGAGGCTGCGGCGTAGGCATGCACTCGAGGTCCGTGAGGCCCATGATGCCTACTAATGGTGCGTGCCCACCCAGCCACTACGTACACCCACCCTGTCCCATAACTTGACCAGCGTCGTTTTGGGCTTCTGGTCGTCTGGGATGTCTGCTAACACCTTGCTGCCCCTCAGCAGCTTGGCTGACAGCGCAATCAGCACCCCCTTGATGACACCGCCGTCGTCGCCCAGCCATACTGAGCTGGCCCCACCGGCCGCCAGGAACTTGCCGTAGCTGTGCGCCAGGATGCCGAACAGGGTAGTGCTGGACACGTCACTGTGCTCGGCGTGGGACAGGAACTGGTCTGTAATCAACCATAGTGCCCAGCGCTTCAGACGATCGATGGCTTTATTAGTTCTCCCGTTGTGCTTGCCGCTGGGTTGCCCCATGAACTCGAGCAGGGCATCCAGATATTCCAGAGCACACAGTGTCGCCCCCGGCAGGCTCCTGCCGCCCAGCGAGGCGGCTAAGGGCTGGCCCAGGGGATCGTGAAAGAGCCGTGCATGCAGCAGTAGGAGCTCCTTCCACCGGCCCAGCAGCTCCATCGGGTCCCATCCCAGCATTGTCACAAGTCCACCCGCCGAACGGGGCATGCTGCTGTTGCCGCCCGCCGCTTGCGGGTTCAAGGCGTCGCCAGCAGCGTGCGGTTGGATTTCTGTGCTGTCCTTGCTGCTGGCGCTTGCCCTCGGGCTGAGCTGTGGGCTGTCGTCACCCGGCTGCAGCTCCAGCTTGAGCAGATCGAGCACCCTATCTTGGATGTCCACACATAACCTCATGAAGTAGTCATTGTCGAGCGCTTTGGCAGCGGAAAGGGACTGGGCCACCACCATGGCAGAGAACCTTTTTACCAGGTGAGCGGAAATGGGTATGAGGGTCGGGGTTAGTTGTACGGCGGGTGGTTGTGAACATAGAGCACGGGCTGGCCAACAACCCAGTGTTGCTATGCCCAGGTACGTTACCTGAAGCATCCGTAGACGCTCTCAGACTCCATGGAGCTGATACCGGTAAATGCGTGCATCCGCTCCACGCAAATGCCGCTGCCCCGGAGTGCCGCCGCCGCGATGGGCAACACCCAGGGACAGCCCTGCGGTAGATGAGGCGGCGGCTCCGACCAATCGTACACGATGAGGTTCCTGCGCCTCTCTAGCCTCTCCTCCTTGGAAGTCATCGTCGTGATCAGCTGAGGGACAAGGCAAGAAAGAATGAAGCAGGAGTCAAAGCCGTTTGCATGCATGCCCTGCTGCCCGTCTCTCACTCCGCCGCCCTTCTGCTTGCCTCCCAGTCACCTGGTCCAGCATCTCATAGTCGCCCCTGAACGCGGCGATGGTGATGACGTGGCAGGCGTGCAGCAGGAACTCTCCGGCCAGGAGGGCCTTGAGGGTGGCGGTGGCGGTGGTGGGCGTGGCCTCGCATGGCAGCGAAGGCGTCTCGGTCGCCGCAGGGCCGTACAGCTCCGGGTTGACCCACACCAGGGTGTCGGGCGCTGGCGCGTTACTGTGCCTGGGAAGTTCGGGAGACGGCGGGCCGGGGTAGGATCCGCACGAATCCGGTTGCTGCACTAGGATATTAGCATGTAGCTTTTGCTCGCCGCAGTCGGCAGGGCTGCGTCGAAGCCGAACATGGTGCAAAACCATGGGATGAGGCGATGAGGCGATACTGGTGGGGATGCTGTCGTACGGTCGGGGACCGCGGGTTTAGCAGCGCCGGGACAGACAGGCGAAGTTGTCTGTTCCCAAGCTCTCTGGTACTGCCTGCCGGTGTTGCTTAACAGTGGACAGACCAAGCATACGTAGAGTACGTGGCTAGCAGAGCCGCTACTTCCTGTAAGGAGTGAGTTGTCGCTCCATCGTGCCGGCATCGCCCAAGGTCCCGCCAGTAAGCTGCGCGTGCGAGGGTGCGATAGCCGAGATTCGCGTGTCACAGGACGCTAAGGCGTGCCTGTTGGACAGCGCGTCTACCCAGCTTGGGAACTGACTGCTAGGCACCTCTTGGGTACGGTAGGACACGCTGGGTCGTGACAAGGGGCTCATACTCGGCCAGGCTACGTCGTCCTTTGAGGAGCTTGTGGAATGCTGACTTGTCGCCCGTCCATACGGCCTACAACGAGGGAGGGAGGGAGGGAGGGAGGGAGGGAGGGGAGGAGGAGGGGAGGGGAGGAGGGAGGGGAGGGAGGGGAGGGAGGGAGGGAGGAGGGAGGGGGAGGGAATGGGAGGGAGGAGAGGAGGGAGTTGGGAGGGAGGGAGGGAGGGAGGGAGGGAGGGAGGGAGGGAGGGAGGGGGAGGGAGGGAGGGAGGAGGGGAGGGAGGGAGGGAGGGGAGGGAGGGAGGGGGAGGGAGGGAGGGAGGGGAGGGAGGGAGGGAGGGAGGGAGGGAGGGAGGGAGGGAGGGGGGAGGGAGGGAGGGAGGGAGGGAGGGAGGGAGGGAGGGAGGGAGGGAGGGAGGGAGGGAGGGAGCAGCCGCAGTGACTCAGTCCTGCCTTGTGGGTGTGCCGGTAGTCCAGTGCGGTAGTCCAGTGTGGAAGGACCCAGTGCGTGTCGCGCGTCGAGGCCTGCCGAGGCGGGCACTCACCCCGGGACCCCGCCCGCACCATGATTCCGGACAGACATCTGGAAGCTGTGTTCCCGGGCTTACATGATGGAGTGGAGGAAGGCCAGGCGGTGGCGGAGGGAGGTCGGGCAACCACTCCATCGTGGAGCGGGGGGCGTCACGCTGTTCTCGTCATGGCGAGGGGGTGCTCGGACCAGGTGCACCCCCAGGACGACCGAGGGCAAACCCCGTGTCGCTATCCACAGCAATCGCCCATTATTTTGCGCTGGGCTGCACTGCTGGGCCTGCCCCTGCGAGGACGCACCAGGATGATGACAGCTGGGGACCGCCTTCAACTCCAAAGCCCAATGCTAGCTACAAATACATCTTCTTATGATGTATCATGGCTTACCTGTGGCTGAGGTGTGAGCGTAGCGTCCAGGCGCTAGCAGGTTTCCGCGATTCAACAGCACCGGCCTATACTGAAGTCTCGATACATCGCTGTCTTAGTAGCGGGTAGGCTGATAGCTATGACTTGCGCTGCTTAGGGCGGTCATGTGTTTGCGTGCCTTACCCCCGCCGGCGTTACTTTATGATATTTTAGCCACTTGCATCTTCGGCCGCAGCGTGCAGTGTTATAAGCAGTTATGAGAATATGAGGCTATCATGCCTCAAAAGGCCGAAACACATTGTGAAACACATTACGTACGAGATGCGAACTCGGTCCCGGCCCAGCAGGAAACCGCCCCGCAGCCCCCCGCTCCCACGCCTCCGCCCTCGCGGGTTCCCGATTCAGGAGGTGGACACCGCCGCAAGCCCACAGGCATCGACCGCGTCAACATGCTGCGTGCCCCGTCAATACGGTACCGCGCCGTAACAACAAGGCCCATGTTCTCGTCATCACCCGCCGGCCTGCCCATCCCAGCTGGCTACGCCTCGGTGCTGACGCTCTTGCACCATTCTCTCAGTACAAGAATGATCCCTGCTGCCGCTCCTGCGCAGCCAGCCTACTAACAGACTCGCTAGTAGCCAGCGCCGGTTCAATCGCTAGGACCCCAGCAGCTGCTTCAGCAGCTGCGCCAGCAGAAGCAGGCCCCACGCCAGCGCCGCCCAGTGCAGGTGCATTATGGAGACTCGTGGAACCTCCGCATCGCCAGACCTCAGCAGCTCAATGACGCTCACGTTCCCCGCGTTTATCGTCCGGTTGGGTTGCGCTTCAGCAGAGCCGGCGGGGGCCTGTGGCGGCGGCGGGGCGCGGCCCGGAAGGGGTAGAGGAGCAGGCTCGCCGCTCGGGCCTTGTGGGGCGGCGGGCGGACGCCCGGCTTCCTCCCCGGATTGGAATCCCGGAACGGGAGGCGGGGCATCTGCATCTGCAGCACTCCGCGTGTCGGGGTTAGGCGGAGCTGGGAGGGGCACCTGCTACAGTCGGAAACGCGTGCGCATGATTATTGGTTGCTCCCGTTCCCCCGGGGCCGCCCTATGCCCCTGACTGGACTGTTGGATAGGGCAGGGCTTCATTCGGAGTGCACCGCAAGCATGCCGGAGAGTGCATGCTCCCTACGCGGCACTCACGGGTGTGGTGGCGTCGTTGTCGAAGGTCATGTACTGGCAGGCCTGATGATGAAGGGGGGGGAGGGGAGGCTTCAAGCAGGAGGGCGCATATTACCCTCTCTCTGACGCCTCTCTGCCTTCCACCTCACCCCGCCCCACCGCACCCCACTCCTGACCCCCGACCCCCTCACCTCCACGTTGCCCCACCTCCCGCCCAGGTCGCCCCCGGCGCACACGTACACCACCGGGCTGGGCCCGGCAGCCCCCGGCGCCCCCGGCGGCGCAGGGCCCAGCGTGGGCCATATGCCGTGGCGGGGCACGGCCATGCCGGGGTCGGCCAGGTCCCAGGAGTCGGTGGCGGGGTCGTACCTGCGTGCAGGGCAGGGCAGGGCAGGGCGGTGAGGGGCGTGGGTTTATAAGAGCTTGTGGGACAGTGCGTGTATGTGGGCCGTCACATGTTGGGGCGGAGCAGGTCGCGGTCAGCGTGTGTGGCCACGGCAGATGAGAGGCCTCGCTTGGGGCCTTGGGGGCAAGCAACACGTGCTCGTCGCCAGGCTACGCGTGTCCCCCCACCCGACGAGGATGCGTCGGTGCGTGGCCGCGCCACCCACCTGTCGATGCGCGTGAACACGCCCTCGTCGTCGATGCCCACGGTGGCGTTGGGGCAGGTCAGGCGGAAGGTGGAGCACCTGCAGAGTGGGGAGGGAGGGAGGGACTTCTGCGGTGCAGGACACCGTCGCCCAGCTGCGCTGCAGTGCGCTGTGGCTCTAGCGGTTCGTCAGGTCAGGGTCCGGCTGGCTGCTCTTGCTGCCTCCCGCTTACGATTCCGTTTGCTTTGTGTCAACGTCACCCCCGCAACCCACCGGGTCTCCCCGCCGAACACGTGCAGGCGGCCCCCGTGGAGGATGGCTGCGCCCATGCCCCCACGCCGCTCCGGAAGCCGAGTGTAGTTGGCGCTCCAGGTCTGCGAGGTGTGGTAAGGGGTGCAGGAGAAGGCGGCACTCTGCCGTGGCATTGACTCATGTGCATGGCGGGTCTAACCCACCCGCCCTCCAAAGCCCCCGGCCATAGCCCCGCAGCCGCCCCCCAAGCCGACCTCCCGAAGAGTACCCCCGGGCCAGGTGGCCTTCCCCGTGGCCCTCACAAATATGCCCGAGGTAGCCCCGGTCTTAACCCGTGGCCCGACCTCCAGTCCCCTCGCCCTGCCCTGAACCCGTCACCGAAGTCCCCCGCGGCCCTACCCCCCCTCCTACCCTGCCCCCTGGCCTGCCACCCCTCCTTTGGCACCTCCCCTGCCTCCTACCCCGCTGGTCTTACCCCCGTGCCTTACCCCTCCTCCCCGGCCTACCCGCTCTATCCTTTCCCACTGGTCATGTCGTATATCTGCCCCAGGTATCCACGGCATGATCCTGACTCCCAACTCCTAACTCATGTCCTTTCCCGCCCTAACCCCCTTACCCCCAGCCCCGTACGCCCTACCCCCGCGGCCCTACCCCGCTGGCTATGTCGTAGATCTGCGTGTAGTCCACGGGGCCCAGCACGCTGTTGCCCGAGGACGTGCGGCCGCCGAACACGTACAGACGCTCGCCGTCCGTACCCATGCTGGGGTGGTGTACGGCGTACGGCATGGGTGCGATGCTCGTCCAGTTGTTGGTGTCCATGTCGTACCTCCTGCACGCGGTTCGTTGCGCACGCGGGCAGTGATATCCCAGGGCTGCATGTCCTCACGCTTCAAGGCTCAAGCTCGGTGCGCGGTGGTCCGCCTGGTCAGCGCGCGGTGCCGCATGAAGACCCGGTTCATTCCCCTCAATCCCCCATGACCCCGGCTTTTCAGTACACCCCATCCCTCAAGCGCCCATGCTCACGCGCAGTCCTTGACCGGCGGCAGGGAGCCGCCCTTGTTCACGCCGCCGCAGTAGTACAGCGAGCCGTTGACAACGGCGCTGCCCCCCGCCGCACTGGCCACGGGGCAGGGCGCGCCCAGGGTCCACGTGTCCGCCACGGGGTCGTAGATCTGCAGTACGCCCGCCGCCTGGGCCTGGCCTGGGCCCACGAAGCCGCCCACCACCAGCATCTTGTTGTTGATGGCCCCGCCCGCCATGTGGTCGGCTGGGTAGGATCGGTTGGCGGGGCTCCTGTGGGCAGGCAAGGCAACGCGAGACAGCACCAAATTCAGGCAAGGCAACGCGAGACAGCGCCAAGCAGGCAGTTTGAAGGAGGGGCACGGTAAGCGCCGCGGGCGGAGGCGATTGGCTGGATGGTCCTGGTGAGGGGGCCGCGGAGAGTGGGGGCCAGGCGGCTTCCTGTACGGTACCCTCTGCGCTTCGTCTCGTCCAACACACGCTCCTGACCCACAGCACCCGCCAGCTCCGACTCCAGGGCTCCCTCTCCAGGGCTCAACCCGACCACTGCCTCACCCCGCCCTTCCCTCTCCACATCACCCGTCCAACCCTTCACTAATGTATCAAAATCTGTGTTCTGTGCGCCAGGCGCCCTTGCCCCCCCTTACCGGTACCAGGTGTTGGAGGTGATGTTGAGGATCATCGTGGCATAGTCAGTGTCAGGCGTGTTTGGGCTGCCCGCGTTATGGCGACCCACCACCACTAGGACGGGGTTCCCGCTCGCGTCCTGGCAGGGAGGGCGCGTGTTTGGGAGCGGGGGGAGCGCGGGAGGGCAGGCCTTGGTCGCAGGGATAGGGGCCCGCTCGACAGAGTCCGAGAGCCCAAGAGTCAGCCCGGGAGCAAAGGTCTGGGGCGTGGCCTGCCTCGTGGGTGGTTGTCAGAGAACGGGACTTGTGAGGCGTGCGGAACTTGCAGGCGTGTCGCGACCATGGCCTGAGCATCCCGCGCGCGCCATGCCCACGCACTCACCTGCAAAACCTCCGAGCTGACCTCGCCCATGATGAAGGGCAGGCTGCTCATGTTGTGCCACGACACCTTGTAAGCCCAGCCACTGGGCGCGAGCAAGAGCAAGAGCAAGGGCAGTGCGCGGAGCCATGGCAACAGCATCCACATCCTGCCGCGTGTAGATAGGCCAGCGAGGCGGCACAGAGGGAGAGCAAGATGATCTACGGACTGTGCTAAATGTATACGCGGTGCGGTTTGCGCACCGGTGAAGAAGAGCGCATGCTTGAAGTCGGCCCGCATCTGCCGTGCAGCCTCGAGCAGGTGAGCCGGGTCCTCGAGGCTGGGACCGGCCGCCGAGCTGAGGGGCCACACGCCATAACCAGTATCACATGCCCATCAGGAGTGCCTCGCACGTTCCATTTGTCTGGGGCTCATGTAAGGGCACTGGGGAGCGGCGCGGATACCGACATGTTAAGTGGGCATGGCAACACGTCGCGTGACCGCCTTCGCGCATCCTCGCTCCCGGTCCCATGAGGATGACTGCGCTTGTTGCTACATGTCACCTCGCCCGTGTAGCACTGGGGGCTCGGGGACGGCCGCGCCTTGAGTCGGGGGCCTTCGGGGGAAAGGAGCCGGGCAGTAGGGTTTGGCAGCCCGTGCCTCCGCAAGCGGAATTACGCGCAAGCCTTCGCGGGGGCCTTGCACGCCCGCACAGTGCGCAGAGCAGAGCACCCAAGAGCCTAACATCCATAACCCAGGCCCACCTGCCCGCAGCTCTGCGGCCCTGACATACACTTGCCGGGCCTCACCTTGCCCGCTCTCTCCGCGCTAGCGCTGTGTTGCTACCCGATCCTTGATCTCAACACATTTAACGTCATAGCCTGCATACCCCGCGAGGTCAGGGGCTTTTTTCGATCTTTGACCGCTCTGCGGACGCGTCTGTGCAAGGGTGCTTAGGCTCGTGCAGCTACTGGGGTCTACGGAAACCTCCCATAATTGTGGAGCGTCTGAGCTAAGGCGCCCTCGAGGGGCGCGGGCACAGCCCATCCAACTAGACATCGCCGGGGCCTTGAGAGCCCTGTGCGCGTCCTGGTCGAGGAGATGGCAGCAAAAGGGCCTGCAGAGGCCATCGACACACTCAGCAAGGCCTGTGCGTATGGCGATTTCGACAAGCTGCGCTCGTTTGTCGACGCTGACCCCGCCAGCGTCAACCAGCCCGACGAGAATGGGTACTTCCCCCTTCAGTGGGCAGCGCTGAACAACCGCGTACCGGAGACCACCTACCTTCTGCAACATGGCGCGCATGTGAACGCTGCCGACCACACGGGCCAAACAGCCCTGCACTGGGCTGCCGTGCGTGGAAGCCTGCCGGTGATCGAGGCGCTACTCCGGCACAATGCGGACTGGGAGGCGCGGGACAACCGCGGGTACAACGTTGCCCACGTTGCCGCGCAATACGGCCAAACGGCCGTCCTCTACCACCTGGCCCTGCGCTGGAACGTGGACGTGGACATCCCTGATAACGACGGCCGAACGGCACTGCACTGGGCGGCCTACAAGGGTGCGTTTGGTCCCTACAGGGTCCTGAGCGGAGCTGCGGGGGGGTCGGGGGCCAGAAAGCGGGGTCCGTGCACAAGGTGCCTTGCAGAGCCGGCTTGACCCCGAAGAGCACTGAAATATTACTGTGATCTGGCCACCACATATGAGGATTATGCTCGAGCTTGGTACGCAGGCTGACCTACTTGGCGGCTGCACGGACCATCGAGAAACCTCGCATTAGAGGTCCATCTGGGTCGGCCGATACCGTCTCACCCTGTCCTTAGACGCAACCCGTCCTGCAACCCCGCCCCCCTCCCGTTGACCCCTCCCTGGCAGGCTTCGCTGACACGATCCGGCTGCTGCTTGTGCTGGACTCGCGGTTCGCGCTGGCGGACAAGGAGGGCTGCACGCCGCTGCACTGGGCGGCCATCAAGGGCAACGGCGAGGCGTGCACGGTGCTGCTGCAGGGCGGCTCCTCCTCCGTGCTCACATACACCGACGTCACTGGCTCCACGCCCGCCCAGGTACACCCACTGCCGTCAACACTGCATCCTCATGAGCCGGCACCCTAGTTTCGATCAGGGCAGCAGGCCCTCTGCAGCAGACTGCAGGGAGCGTTACTGGGCGGCTTGTCCACGACCGGGTGCAAACGACTTGCATTTGCTTATCCCGTTTCCCTTCCTCAGCTGGCGATCGACAAGGGCCACCGCTACCTGGGCCTGCACCTGGCGGAGTACAAGTCGCGGCAGGACCCCGCCGCGGCGGTGGCGGGCGGCTGGTTCGGCAAGCACGGCTGCCTGGGCTGGCTCGTGTCCACGCAGCTGTGCCCCTTCATCTGGGGGCTCATCATCGGCCTGGTCAGCCTCTTCATGTACAAGGTGCTTACGGGCGCCTGGGCTTGAACGAGAAAGGGATGGCAAGCCGCGGGCGACGGGGGCACCGCTGACGCCCATGCGCAAGTCCGACCCACATAACTTTAGGCTAAACCTGGGACGCCTCTAGGGCTTGGCAGGAAGAAACAACCTACCGACACAAGGTGCCGAGCCTTGTTGCAGCCAAAGGGGACTGCTCTGTTCCTTTGCAGCCAAAGATGGCTTACCGGTGTGTCACCACCCGGCACCACCGCTCCGCCCTCCCAGGTGATGGACCCCACCATGTCCCCCACGCTGCGCGCCTGGGGCTGGAGCGTGGCCGTCACCGGCGCCATCGCGCTGGTGCTGCTCTACCGCGTCACCACCAGCGACCCGGGGTTCATCCCCATGGGCTGGGAGGCCAGCGCGGGCGGCAAGCGGGCCAACGGCAACGGGGCCAGCGGCGGCGGCAAGGACTCCAGCCTCGACTCGGCAGCGGAGGAGGGGCAGTCGACGGCGCTGCTGGCGGGTGGCGCGGGCGGCAGCAGCACGAGCACGAGCTTGGGGCAGGCGGCGGTGCAGCGCGGGGGTGGCGGCGGCGGCGGGGCGGGTGGGGGCGGCGGCGGCGCGTCGGGGGGTGGCAACAACGCGAGGTACAGCCACGCCAAGCTGCTGGACTCGCCTGCGCTGTGGGCTGGAAACTGGCAGCAGCTGTGCGTCACGTGCCGCATCGTGCGGCCGCTGCGCGCCAAGCACTGCTCCGTCACCAACCGCTGCATCGAGGTGAGGGGCGACGTCGGCTTGCTTAGCAGCTGGGGCGTTGGGTGTTGGGCTGTGGGGGCGGCGCACGTTGGCTGGGCGGACGGGGCCGAGAGGGCCCGCCAGTTTGGACACCAAGATGGCCTGCCTTGCAGTTGGGGCAGCTCCGGGTCCCGGGACTTCGGGGACGCCTGGTGGCCACTGGGTCACGTGCTGAGTGGCAGAAGAGGATGGTGGGAGACGTTTCTGCGGGGTTGGTCGCCTAAAGCCGCCCTCGCCCTCCCGCCCCTGCCTCCCCAGGTGTTTGACCACTTCTGCCCCTGGGTTGGCAACGCCATCGGCAAGGGCAACCGCCACCTGTTCCTGGCCTTCCTGTGGGTGGCGCTGTACGCCATGGTCTGCAGCGCCGTGGTGGGCATCATACAGCTCAACCGCCACGTGGGCTCCACGCGCTGGCGCCCCTCGGGCCTGGTGTGGATGATCGTGTTCGAGGTGGTGGACGTGTTCGTGGGCCTGTCCGTGGCGGCGCTCGCGATCGCGCAGGCGTCGCAGGTCGCGCGCAACATCACCACCAACGAGCTCGCCAACTGGCACCGGTACAAGTACCTGCAGGTGGGGCCTTCGGAGGTTTGAGAAGGGTTGTGATCCCGGGGTGGGGTGGGGTGGGTAGAGTAAGGGTGCTCTTGGGGCGGGTTGGTCAGGGCAGTTTGGAACACTGCAGTCGTCTGGACAGCAGCCGCGTGCAACCCACATGAGCTTCGCCTCACCTCACCCTGTCCTGAGCTCCTCGGTCCTGAGCCCTCCCTTCCTCCTGCCCCCACCATCCACTGTGCGCGCAGACGGGTGACGGGCACAGCTTCGTCAACCCCTTCAGCCACGGCTGCGTGCAGAACTGCCGGGAGGCCTTCACGCCCGACACCACGCCCGCGGCGCCCGTGTTCCTCTCCAAGGAGCAGCAGGCGGCCGCAGCCTGCGGGATAGGCGGCTGCAAGTCCTGCCACTAAGCGGCCGGGAGGAGCGGAAAGCATGGGGCCCGGGCCGCAACCATCCGGGGCGCTGACCGGAGCAGGAGCGGCCGGGAGCAGAGAGCATGGGGCCCGGCCGCAACCAACCGCGCCGCGGACTGGCGCGGTAGTGACCGGGGCAGGGGGCCAGGGCGTGGCAGCCCCGGACCGCACCCAAGCGGGGTGCTGACCGGAGCAGGAGCGGCCGGGAGGCGGACCGGGATACCACCTGGGAGAGCACTGTTGGCTGCCTCGGAGGAGGGCAGGAGGAGGAGGAGCTCTGGGGCTCAGCC
Organism: Edaphochlamys debaryana; assembly: GCA_016858145.1. Classification (NCBI taxonomy): domain Eukaryota; kingdom Viridiplantae; phylum Chlorophyta; class Chlorophyceae; order Chlamydomonadales; genus Edaphochlamys; species Edaphochlamys debaryana. The sequence goes on along the minus strand of JAEHOE010000024.1, from coordinate 425,341 downwards.
GCCGCGGGCGGCGAGCGGGCTGGAGCAGAGGATGGGGAGGAGGGCGGGGTGGAGTGGACTGGAGGCGCGCGCGTGAGACATATGGCCTCAACATCTCACAACATGCTGGGAGTAGCGCAGGTGGGGTTTGGGGGGCCCCGGGGTCGGGGCGCTAGGGGTTGTCGTAGCAGGAAGCAGGGGTAGACTGGGGGCAGACTCTTCGGGTGGGCATGGGGTATAGGTGGGTTGAGCCTTTGGGGTGCGGGCGCGTTCATGGTTCCTGAAGAAAGGCACTGACTGCTGCTCTCGCGCATTCGCGAGGTCTTAACAGGGGGTAACCCCGCGGGGCAAGCCGTATACTCGGATGGGCGTGGGGTGGCTGGTGGCCCACGGCTGGGCTTTTCTCGGGCCCTATTTGTTTGCGTTCTACCTGTCGGGGGTCCAAGCTCGGAGCACATACAACAAACATGTGGGTAGCGGGAGATAGGTGGAAAGATGCGTATGCCAGCGACAACTTATGTCGCTTTACGGCGTGGCTACGGGGGGAGAGGTGGGCGGGGGTGAAAGCGCGTGCCGGAGGGGAGAAACCCGCTCCCGCCAGATCGGGGGTGCGCCGGCATGTAAGTGAAGCCGCTTGCTCGCTGCTCCAGCCCCAAAGCTGCAGGCTCATGCTCAGGCCCGCCTAGTCATAAACAAGCAAGCAGCGGAGCATGAGCGCTCGCAGCAGTGCTGCAGACTGCTAGGGCGCGCGTCTGCAGGCGCCCTCCGCGCTGCAGCGTTCGCTCGTGATCCCCCCTATCTATTCGTAGCAGCACAGGCCTAAGTATTGATTCGCGCCACCAAGAGCAGCAGGGCGGGAGACCAAGACCGCGCCTTCTCTCTGGCGAGGCGAGGTGCCCACAAACCGTGAGTCGCCTTGTGCTCTAGGCCTTCTAGCGTGGGCTCTTCTAGCGGCCAGGCCGCGTGGCTTGGCGGTATGGCGTTCAGCTCGCACCGGGGCGCCTGTTTGATTGCTTGCCCGCTGCTCCCTTTCGCTCACGCAGACCAAGCGGGCGCGGATCCCTAACGTGGGTCGCAGCGTGACGTGCTCTTGCACCTTCAACGCTGCGATGTATGGCCGCGGCCCTGGACCGGGCTGGCAAGACGGCTCGGGCCCGTTGCAGCAGCAAGGCTACTCGCAGCGCCCGGGCGCTTTCTCGCAGCAGCAGCAGCAGCATCAACACCAGGCGCCGACGCGATGGCCGGGCGGCGCGCAGCAGGCCGGGCCGGGCCCAGGCTTCGGCCCCAACAGCTCTCAGCAGCAGCGGAACCCGCACCCGCAGCAGCAGCAGCCCTACACGCAGGGGTCCTGGCAAGGAGGCCATCCGCCGCCAGGCGGCGGCTCCCTGCCGCACCACCTGGGCGCTGGCAGGGGCGGCGGCGGGGGCTTCCAGCGCGGCGGCAGTACTGATCTGGGCTACGAGGAGGAAGACGCCGGGTGCGACAGCCCCGGCGGCGGCGGATACAACCAGGGCGGCGGGGCGTATGGCGAGAAAGGCCCGGGCAGAGGCTGCGGCCGACCCGACGGCGAGGGTCATGACGGCGAAAACGGGGCCTATGGGAGGCAACACGGGTCTTTCGGGCCCGACCCACATCGGTACAACAGCCCATACGGCCACGCTAGCGGAGGCGGAGGCGCCGGCGGTGGAGGCGCCTACGGCCGGGACGGCAGCGCCGGCGGCGGCGGCAGCTGGGCTGGCGGCAGCCAAGCGGGCTTCAGACAGGGCCGGCCTCAGGGCCTGGGCGACGGAGGGTACGGCGCGTCGCAGCAGTGGCATCAGCCCGGCAGCATGCAGCAGCCGTACACGCAGCAGCCGTACGGCACGCAGCAGCAACCGCCGTACAGCCAGCACACACCCATGGCCACCCAGCGCCCCGGCAGGCAGGCCCCGGCCTACGCCTCCCAGCATCCCAGCCACCACCAGGGCCCGCCACCGTCCACCCAGCAGCTTCGGCCGCCCAACCCCTCCCAGCAGCCCGGGTATGGTGGGCAGGGACCCAGCGGATCGGACTTCGGCTCCGGTGCTGGGGCCGGAGGCGCAGGCCCGACCGGACCCGGCCGCAACTACGGTGGCGGAGCTTCTGGCGTCGGCGGGGCTGGCGGCAGCGGCGGCGGCTTCGGCGGCGCCGCGGGGACGGGGCCTGGCGGCGGCGGCGGCGGAGGTGGCGGCGGCGGCGGGCAGGCTATTCCCGCCAGGAACCTGGACTGTGACCGACTGGTGGCGGTGGCGGAGCTGCCGCCCGCCTTCCAGCCCCTGTTCAAGAGCTACAGGTAAGGCTCTCTGCCAGGCCGTGGTACCGAGGGCTTTGTCCTCCCGTTTAGTTTGTTAGCGTGGGGCTTGACGTGTTGCCTGCCCCGTGCGTGCCCTGCCTCCCGCAGGTTCTTCAACCCCGTGCAGTCCGAGTGCTTCCCGGCGGCCTTCGAGACGGACGTCAACATGGTGAGGAGTAGCGCCGGCCCACTTGCTTCATTCGCCGGCCCCTCAGCCGCCCGGACCCCAGAGCTTGACTGCACGCCACACTCCTCGGCAAGCAACCGTTTCCGCCCTCACCCACGCACCAGTATCCACCACCACCCGCCACCTCAACCCTTTTCCCTCCCCTCCCATCTTCCCGCCTTCTTACCTCTGCCCGCGTCCCCGCCAGGTGGTCTCCGCGCCCACCGGCTCGGGCAAGACGGGCGTCATGGAGCTGGCCCTGCTGCGCATGCTGTGCTCCGCCCTGGAGCCGCCCTGGCGGCCCGCAGCAGGCGCAGCAGGCACAGCAGGCAGCGGCGCGGCAGGGGGTGCAACGGCAGGGGGCGGCAGCGGCGGGCTGGTGCTGCGGCCGCTGCGGGGCACGTGCAAGGCGGTGTACGTGGCGCCGCTGAGGGCGCTGGTGCAGGAGAAGTGCAAGGACTGGACGGCACGGTGGGTGGGGCGCCCTTGCCCAAGGGTTCACGTGGGCCTTACCGGTATTCGCCTGCCCTAAACCCGCTGCGAGCAGACCTCCTTACGAACCTCCCCTGCCAGCTGCCACCCTTCCAGGCAACCACCGCCCGTGTCCCGTGTCATGCCCGCAACACAATGCAAATCCCTTTACAAACTTGACCAGCAAGCTGCCACCCCTCGTCCCCTTCCCCGCGCCCCTAGCTTCGGCGGCGCGCTGGGCCTGTCTGTTCTGGAGCTGTCGGGGGACGCCGACCCCGAGCCCGAGGCGCTCGAGGCCGCCGACCTGCTGTGCACCACCCCCGAGAAGCTGGACGCAGTCAGCCGCAAGCTCAGCGAGCAGAACCGCTCGGCGGCCTTCCTGTCGGACGTGAGTCGTCGTACACGCATGCAAGCTGCTAGTTGTTTGGTCCTCACCTATGCTTCGTTCCCTATCCTGCCGCCCTTTGCCTTTTATCCCCCTCTCCTCAACCCCTCGCCCCCCCCCCACCCCCGACCCAGATCCGGCTGCTGCTGATCGACGAGGTGCACCTGCTGGCGGAGGCGGAGCGGGGCGCGGCGCTGGAGGCGGGGGTGGTGTCCCGCTTCGCCATGATCCGGGCATTCCCACAGATGCAGCACGTGAGGGGGAGGGCTGGCTAGCGAGGGCGGGTGTAGCGAGTGGGGGCGGCAGCAAGGGGGCGGAGTGGAGGGGCACGGGCGACAGGCAGGCGGTGTGCGGGGTACTGCAGGGCAACGGCACTCCCGCTCCCACCTGCCCATGTGGGTCGCCCCTTCCCCCCTTCCCCTCCCGTTTCACCTCCCACCCCAGGCCCCCATCGCCTCCCTCCGCACCGTGGCAGTGTCCGCCACCATACCCAACGTCCAGGACGTGGCGGACTGGCTGGGGGTGCCGCCAGAGGGGCTCAAGGTCTACGGTGGGTTGGGGGGGGGGGGAGCGGCAGGCCGTAGCTCGCGTTACCACACCCTTCCTTCCATAGGTTTGTTTCCCAGGCCCCATCGCCATTGCGGCCCGTTGGCATCGGCAACACAGACGTACCTGAAGACAGCACTCAAGAATGAATCTGCCGATCCCTCTCCTCCCCGCCCCCCCCCCTCCCAAAGGCGAGGAGGTCCGCCCCTGCAAGCTGAGCACCTTCGTCAAGACCTACGCCCCCGCCAAGAACGACTTCCTGTTCGAGCGGCGGCTGGACTCCTTCCTGCCGGCAGTGGTGGCGGAGTACAGCAAGGGCAAACCGGCGCTGGTGTTCTGCAGGTGGGTGGGCCCGGGTTGGGCCTGGGTTGGGCCTGGGTGGACCTCGGTAGAACGCAGGGGGAACCGGCGCTGGTTTTCTGCAGGTGGAAGGGGGGCTGGTTGGGCCTGGGTTGGGCCTGGGCGGGCCTGGACGGCTGGGGGTCCTGGCGGACGGGATGGGGCAGGGAGACAAGCCCTGGACACACGAAGAGGGGCCGGCGCCGTCGTACCCGGCGTTCGTGCCAGCATTCACGGCCCCTTCATCCCCTGACCTGACGAGGGGTCCAGGGGAGACCCTCGGCATGCCCTGTTCCGTTCCCCACACTACCGTGCCCTACCTCCCCCCCCCCATACACACCTCAGCTCCCGCAAGGGGACCATGGAGTCCGCCGCCCACCTGGCCAAGGAGGCCTCGTCCGCCGTACAGGGCCCCGGTGGGCCCGGCGGTGGGCCTGGCGGGGCCCTGGTCCTGGTGCGGGACCGGGCCCACGCTGAGCGGCTGGCGGCGGCGGCGCAGCGGGTAGCGGCCAACAAGCAGCTGGCGGTGAGAGGGAGGGGGGTGTTGACTTGCTTGGGGAGGAAAGTACAAGTGGACGGGAAGAGGGGGAGAGCCGGGGAGAGCCGGGAAGGGTCCAGGGCGGCTCCGGGGAGGGTTTGGGCAGAGGGTGGGTGGCGGGTGGCGGCCAACAAGTAGCATGCGGTGGAGGATGGGAGAGTGACGCATGCTCTGCCTTCCCTCCCCCCCTGTGCCCCCTCTTTCCGTGCCCCCTCCCTGCCTCCCTCCCTCCCCCTTACCCCCCAGTCCTGTCTGGCGGCCGGCGTGGGCTTCCACAACGCTGCCATGGAGGGGGAGGAGCGGGAGGAGGTGGAGCGGCTGTTCCTGGCAGGGGACCTGCCGGTGGGTGCGGGTTGGGGTCTGGGTGAGAATGTGAGAATGTGTCTCAGCCCACTGTCCCTTGTCCCTCCCTCACCGCATCGTCCCAACCCTTGCGATCCCCCCCCCCTCTCAATCGGGTGATGCTCGCGGACCCGGGGTCTCAACCTTCCATTACCTCCCGCTCCCCGACCGCATCCTCTCTAACCTCCCCCCCTCCCCCCCGGCCCCCCCCCCAGGTGCTGTGCTCCACCTCCACCCTGGCCCTGGGCGTCAACCTGCCCGCACACCTGGTGGTGCTGAGGGGCACACGGAGGTGGGGGTAGGGAGGGGGGTAGGGAGGGATGCGCTGTTCCATCCTCGGGTCTTTGTCAGTTGTCACTTGCCAGTGTCAGGTGCTGAGGGGCACGCGGAGGTTGGGGGAGAGAAAGAAGGGGGAGGGGTGAAAGAGGGAAAGCGGGTGGAGAGCACGCGGGAGTGGGGAGTACGGGAAAGACGGAAGGAGGGGGGAGGGGCAATAGGTGCACATGAGCCCCTATCGCCCTCCACGTGCGCTTCGACTCACCGATCGATACACCTCTCCCACCATCCCACAGATACTGCGGCAACGAGGGCAAGGGCGCGGGGGGCGAGGGCGGCGAGGGCGGGGGCGGGGGTTCGGGGTACGTGGAGTACGACCGGAGCGTGTGCCTGCAGGTGGGGGGGGGGGAGAGGGAAGGGCGTCGGGGAAGGGCGGCAAAGGCTGGTGTGCGAGTGGTGCGGGACGGGGGCCCCGGAGGGTACGGAAAAAGGATGCAAGGCTTGTATGGTGTGCGGATCCTCCTCTCGTGGGCTGATCGTTCACCTGCTCCCTCCCTGCCCCTACGCTGCCCCCTCCCCTGCCCCCGACCCTCCCCGTCTCCAGATGGTGGGCCGCGCGGGGCGGCCCCAGTTCGACACGGAGGGGGTGGCCGTGATCATGACGCAGAAGGAGGTGGGGAAGGGGCTGCTGCGGAGGGTGGTTGTGAAGCGGAGGGAAAGCGGACGGAGCAGGATCAGGGAGGACTATGCGGTGGGGAAGATGCTGCGGAGGATGGTAGTCAGTTGGTGGAGGAGATGGGAGGAGGCTTTCACTTTCGGAGATAGAGCGGGATGCGGTGACTGAGTGCGCTCTTCAAGGAGCCGAGGTGCATAGACGAACCTTCCGCTGCAACACCCGTTCGCTGCATCCCCTCCTCGTGTTGTTCCCTCAGACCGCCGCCCCCCTTCCAAGGGCAACGTGACACTCAAGGGCGCACAAAAACTTCGTTGGGCTTACCCTCCCCCTTCCTGTCCCCCACCTCTCCCCCTCCCCCCCTCCTTCGCGCCCCAGACCCACCACCGCTACGCCCACCTGCTGTCGGGCGCAGAGCCGGTGGAGTCGGCACTGATGGGCTGCGTCAACGAGCACCTCAACGCGGGTGGGGGTTGGTCGTTGGGGGTTGGTGGTTGGTGGTTGGTGGTTGGGGGCTGCAAACAGGGGAGGTGGGGCTTGGGGGTGGAGAAGGGGGCACTTTGGGGGTGGGAATGGAGGGGTGGGCAGCTCTGGTCTCGCGGTATGATTCCTGCCGTGGGCACGGGGCCATGGCTCCGCTGGGCACGCCTCGCGCTCCTTGCTTCCTACCGGAATCTCCTCCATCCCTGTCCCCCCCGCCCCCCCGCCCCCAGAGGTGGTTCTGGGCACGGTGCGGGACCGCGCCACCGCCACCCAATGGCTGCGGACCACCTTCCTGTACATGCGGGTGAGGTGTGTGTGTGTGGGGGGGGGGGGGGCTGAGGGCAGGGGAAGGCCGGGTGGGAGGGGGGAAAGAGAGGGGTTCAGGCCCGGACGGAGTACATGCGGGTGAGGAGGGGGGGGGGCGGACCGGGGTTCAGTGACGGGTGGGTTCGGGTGAAGGAGTTTGGGCTGAAGTCGCAGGAGGTTGGTGAGCATGCTCCCACCATGCCACCCCCCACGCCACCCCATTTCAACTTTCTCCATTCTCCAAGTATTTGTCAAAGACCAACCCTTCGCTCCTCGCCCCATGTTCCCACCCCCACCCCCACCATGCCCACCCCCCTCACCTTACACCAAATTAACACACCCCATCACCCCCTTCCTACCCCTAATCAGGTCAAGCGCGCGCCCCGCGCCTACAGCCTGGACCCCCCGGCCGCCTGCCTGGCCAGCCCCGCCGCCCTGGACGAGTGGCTGGTGGGGCGGCTGGTGGGGCGGGGGGTGGCATCGCTGGCGGAGGCGGGGCTGGTGAGCGGGGCTGGGTGGTTGGGTGTTTGGAGGGCAAGGGGCACACAGGAGTGTGCAAGAACATCGGAGGGGGAGTGCAGGTGTTCGGGGCGCTTTGAGGCTGGCGGACGCGGGGCCCGTGAGCGGGGCTGGGGGGGTAGGGGTTTGCGGATTCCGGAGGAGGGGTGGGGAGGAGGCCGAGGTAGTGTGTCTTATCGGGCTGCGCGGGGCTGGGGGGCTGGTAAAGGGGTATGAGCGAAAACTTGCGTTACGGTGAAGCACAAGGCAGGGCGACGGTTCTGCGGGCAGGGCCGGTGCTCACCCGCGCTTCGTTCGTTGTACCTCCACCCAACTCTCCTTCCACCCAACTGCCCACCGTCTACCCCCCCTACCCCCAACCCCCCCCCCCAGGTGTCCCACGACCCCTCCAGCGGCTCCCTGGCCCCCCAGGAGCTGGGGCGGCTGGCGGCGCACTTCTACCTGCGCCTGGGCACCATGAGGGGCATACGGGAGGTGGGCGGGGGGGAAGGGGAGGAAGGGAAGGTGGGTAGAGAGGGAAGGGTATGGCAAGCCCTGTGGAGCACACCCTTTGTACCGCCCTATCCCCCTTGTCCCACCCCACTCGCCCACGCCTGCTCGGTTACCGGTACCTCTTGCATCCCCACCCCCACATCCCAAAAGGTGGGCCCCCACGCGGGCATGGTGGCGCTGCTGCGGGTCATAGCGCTGGCGGACGAGTTCAACTTCATACGCATACGCAGGTGCGTGGGTTGAGGGTTGCGGGGCTGGGACGAGAGGGGGTAGGGTGGGGCCAAGGGTTGCTGGCATTGGGCCGGCTGCGCTCCAGCTCTCTTACCGCTTACCACTTTCCTACCCTCGATCCCCAAACCTCTCAACCTTGCCTCCTCCCAGCGAGAAGGCCGCCCTCAAATCTCTCAACAACCAAGTACATCCAATCCCTCAATAGCCTGCCACCTTACCCCACCCCACCCCAGGGGTGAGAAGGCCGCCCTCAACGCCATAAACAAGCGCACCGAGGGGGAGGGGGCCATACGCTTCCCCGTGCCCGCGGACGGCCCGCCCGGGCCGCGGGGCGTCAAGCCCAAGGAGCGCATCCTCAAGGGCACCGAGAAGATATTCGTCATGGTGGGGGTGGGGGGCAGGGCCCTGGTGGAGGTCGTGGGGTTGGGTTGTCTCTCCTCGCCCTTACTTCCCGCTTACCTCTTGTCGTTCAGGGCTGAGCCGTTACCCCGACGAACCCTTCCAGGCCCCCAACCTCCCCTCCCCCACTCCCCCCCCCAAACAGCTCAACGACGCCCTGTCCGACTGTGTGGCCGAGTCGCTCGACTACTCCATGCGCCAGGAGCTGGAGGGGGTGCTGCGGGTGGGGCAGCGGATCGCCAACGCCATGATGCGGTGGGTGGCAAGGGGCTGGATCGGCGGGAGGCGCTTGTAGGTGGATGGAGCGATGGACGATGGCACCCCCTTGGTTACCCCCGCTTTACTCGGATCCCTCGATGTACAGTGTGCATGTCCCGCGCCCTTGCACCTGCCCAACCCCTCCCCGCACCGTCCCTTACCCCTCTCATCCTCTCCCACGCTCCTTCTCCCCCTCGGCCCCTCCTCCTCCCCCCCCCCCAGCTACTTCGCGCACCGCCAGGCGCTGGCCGGCACCGCCAACGCGCTGCGCCTGGGCAAGAGCCTGCGGCAGCGCATGTGGGACGACAGCAGCCAGGTGCGTGGGAGGTCGGTTGGGGTGGTGTACGGCCGGGGCTGGAAGGGGCTGGAGGGGATATTGAGGTGCGAGCATTCGCATTAAACCTCCACCTTTGTCTCCCTCCTCACCCCCCCAGGCCGCCCGTCAGCTGCCCGACATCGGGCGCCTGCTGGCCTCGCGACTGGCGGCGGCGGGGCTGGGGGGGCTGCGGGCGCTGGCGGCGGCGGACCCCCGCCGCATCGAGGCGGCCACACACAAGGCCTACCCGTTCGGTGGGTACAGAGGGGACGTCGGCAGGAACGGAAGGGCTAGGAGACAGCGGGGTAGAAAAAAGACGTGTCGCACCTGGGAGGGGCAAGCGTCCTGGCCCGACCAGATCCATCCGCTCCTCCTCCTACCTTCAGCACAGCCACGAAAGAGTGACGGCTGAGCGTGCCCGCTTGCCCACCTTATCCACCCGGGCTTCTCTCCCCCCCCTTCCCCCGCCCCCCCCCCCACGTGCGTGTACGGCAGGCAACGTGGTCAAGTCCCACGTGGCCCGCCTGCTGCCCCCCGAGGTGGCGCTCAGCCTGCGGCCGGTGCAGGGGGCGGAGGGGCAGGGCCAGGGGCGGGGCGGGAGCCTGATGGTGGAGGTGGAGCTGACCAGGTGCGTGGGGTCGGGGATGTAAAAAGCGTGGGGAACGGAGGTTCGGGTTGAGGAGGAAGCTGGCGACAGATGAAAACCTCACTTTCGCTTACACCACAGCCCCTCTTCCTGTCGGTCACGAATCTGACTCCGGGCTTTGGCTCACTCCCCGCTGCTCCCAGGCTTACAACTGTACACTGACTCGCTCCACCCGGCCGCGCCCCACACACGCGCAGGCTCGGCCCCAGCGCCCCCCCGGATCGCGGCGCCCCCCCGCCCGCCACCCGCACGCCCGCCCATCTGCTGGTGGGCTGCGCCAGCGACGACCGCCTGCTGAGGCAGGAGCGGCTCACGGTTGAGAGCTTCGAGTCGCCGTACAGGGTGAGCCGTAAACATGTCGTACGAGTGCAGCGCATCCCGTGTTGGGGCGCGTTAAGACATGACTTTTTGCAACGCTTGACGGTGTGTTCTTAAGCACGTTGCCCTTCTCGTCCCCTGCAGTTTCAAGTCAGCCTGGCACCACGCCCCTCCAGCGGCGCTGGCGGCGACGGTGACGGCGGCGGCGGCCGCCTGGTGGGGTCGATCCACGTAATCGCATGCCTCATCATCGAGCGGTTGTGCGGACTGGACGTAACCGCCAGCATCCACGTCAGCATCCAGGGCGGGCGCGTGGTGGCGGCGGGCGGCGGTGCCGCCGCCGCGGCGGAGGTGGAGATGCGGGCCTACGCCGCTGCCGGCGCCGCTGCCGGCGGCCGAGGCGGCGGCGGCGGCTTTGGCGGCGGGCCTGTTGATGCCGAGGCGGAGGATGACGGAACGCTGCAGCCATCGCCGTTCCCTGGCGGCGGAGAGGACTCTGGCGGCGGCGATGGCGGCACCGCTGGCGGCGGCGGCGGCGGCGGTGGCAGGGCAGCTCAGGCTCAGGGCACCCAGCGGAGCCGGCGGGATGCCGCCGCAGCGGGGGCTGCGGGACCTGGCGGCGGCGGCGCCGGCCTGCCGCCGCGCCCGCAGGTCCTGACGGCCGCGCCAGCGCTGGCGGCGCCGGCCTTCGCCTTCGCACCTCCTGCTGCCACCGCCGCCGCTGCCGCCGGCGACGCCCCAGCGCTGACGCCGCCGGCGCCGTCAGCCCAGGCCTCCCAGCCTTCGCGTGGGTCCTCCGGCGGCCGCGCCAGCGGCAGTGGCGGTACCGCCGGCGGCCGAGGTGGGCGCGGAGGAGCTGGCGGTCGGGGTGGCGGGCGCGGCCGTGGCAAAACGGCGGAACCGCCCTTGAGATTGTCGGGGTTCTCTCTGCCGGGCGCCCGCCTGGCGCCCGCCTTCGCCCGCCTCCTGTCTCTGCCCGACAAGAAGGCCCAGGCGGCCGCCGCCACGTCAGCTGCGGCTGCGTCCCCCGAGGATCCTGAGGCCCCGCCGCCAGATGCCGTACAGGCCCACTCGGTCCCAGGCCAGGACCCGACTCAACACGCCCAGGCCCAGCATCAACCGCATCAGCCGGGACAGGGGTACGGGTACGGCGGCGGCGGCGGCGGCGGTGGCGGCGCGGGGTGGGACCAGGCATGGCAGGCTGATGCTGAGGAAGGCGAGGAGGCGGGCGGCTTCTCACCCGAGGACGACCTGTTTGGGTTTGTCATGGGAAGCCAGGGCGGCCGCGGAGGCTCCTCACTGGCCCCGGCCGCCCCCGCACCTCTGCCCATCAGTCCCGGCGGCGCTCAGCCGCCGCCGGCCTCCTCGCAACCAGCCCGCTCGGGCCCGTCAGCCCCGTCAGCCCGACTCGCCAACAGCACCCAACCGAATGGATCAGCTACTGTCGTGGGCGCGCCCCCGCCCCGCCTCACCATGCTCCCGCCCCGGCCCGGCCTGAGCTCCCGGGCCGTGGCCGTCGGCCCTCCGCAGCCCTCAGCCTCCGCCGCCGCGGCCCCCGCCGGAACGCCACGCTCCATGCAGGCCCCTCAGGCCCAGCCCCGGCCCTCACGGGCCCAGCCTAGCCCCAGCCAGGCCCAGCACCAGGCCGCCGCTCCCTCTCCCGACCCAGGGATTCTAGGGGAACGCAAGCGCCTGTTACTAAGCGGTCCCCGTGATAAGGATACGCTGGCGGCACTGAACATGATGCAGCGAAAGGCAGGCCCAGGGCAGGCCCACCAGGCCCTGACGCTGGGAGCCGGCGGCCGGGCAGGCCCAACTGGCGGCGGCGGGCTTCCGCCAGCTGGCCGCACCAGCACAAGCGGGGTTGTGCCGGCGGCGGCGACGGCGGCTGCAGGTCGGGCCACTGCAGCTGGGCTGGCGGCGGCGGCGGGCCTGCCAGAGGCATCTCCAGCCTCATCGTCCTTCTCTGACAGGGCCGCCGCCACTGGCGGCGGCTGGCGGCGGCCGGCGACGGCGGCGGCGGCAGCTCCGCCGCCGCCGGCTTGGTCCGGCTTGGCTGACGCTGACGCTGACGGCGCCGCCTTTCAAGTTGACGGATTCGAAGAGGTGGAATACGGCGCTGAGTTCGACTCCTTCACGGGCGCCGTACAGGACATCCCAGGCAGCCAGGCGTACGGCAGGGCCCCGACGCGGCAGTGGCCGGCGGGACATGTCACGCCGCCGCCAGCTGCCGCCGCCGCCGCGGTGGCACCGCCGGCCTGGGATGAGTTCGTCGATGACGGCAGCGGCAGCGGCAGCGGCGGCGGCGCGTCAGCCGGCGGCGCCGCCGGTGCTGGGGCTCAGCAGCCGAACGCCTGGCGGCGGCGGCCGCTGCAGGTGACGGCTGTGGCGCCGCCACTGGCCGACGCTGGCTGGCGAGCGCCGGCGCCGGCGGCGGCGGCACGGACAGGCTCGCAGGTCGCCGGCAGTAATGCCTGGGCGGCGGTTCAGCTGCCCCAGGCGCGGGGCCGTGGCGGCGCACGGACGACAAGCAGTAGCCTTGGCGGCGCCGCCGGGGTCAGCTTTGGCGCCACCGGCGGCGGTGCCTACGGCGCGAGTGTCGGCCAGACAGGCTCGCGTGGAGCGCCCTCGCCGGCAGCAACCGCAGCCGCGGGACCCCCGGCGGTCGGGTTTCTGGACCGGCCGCGACCCGCTCCTGGAGCTGTGCCGGCGCCCTGGGTTGCTGGGCTGTTCGAGGCCGCTCCCCAGGAGGCAGCGGCCCCTATGGTAGCATCGCCGGGCGCTACGGCCGGCGCAGGGCACGGAGGAGGTGGAGCGGCCGCGGCCAGCGGTCAGGGCTGGCGGCCGCGGCCGTCATCTAGCGCCCAAACAGCAGGAGCTGGCACGGCCGCCCCGGCATCCGCGCATCCCTTTGGCGCGTGGCAGCCAGGGCTGCAGAGGAGCGCCAGCGGGGTCAGCGCCGGGGCCTATGGCGGCGAAGGCGGCGGCGCAGGCGGGGCTGCTGGAGAGAGTGGCGGAGGAGGCACGCAGCGCACGACGGATTACTCCGCCCTGGCAAGCCTCACCCAGGGCCTCCGCAAGCGCAAACCTGCCGCAGCTCCCGCACCCGAAGCCGCAGCGGGGCCAGGAGGCGGCCTAGCCAAGGTCCCACGCTTCGGCGGACCCACACTCACGGCGCCTGATGGCACCGCGGGAGGCTTCGGAGGTGGCGGCCATGAGGACTGGGGCAATGGTGCTCCGCGTCGTATGGCGGCCGGGGACTGTGGCGGCGGTGGCGGAGGCGGGTGGGACGCAGGGCTGGGAGGCGGTGGGGGCGGAGGCATGGCGGCCGACCCAGATGACGTGGACCCAACGCAGGACTGGTTTAGCTCGCTGCAGTTCTAGGGCTTTCGGGGGCTACACGAGGCTGCAGCACGCACGCCAGGGGACAAAGGGGTTCAGGAAGGAGCGGGGTGCACGACGGCTTGGCACGCAGAGCGGCTCCAGGCATGGTGCAGGGCGTGCGCGTGTGTACCTCCGCGTGCGAGCGAGTCGAGTAGCACGGCGTGAAGGCCGCAAGCCGATCCTGGCTCGTTCAGCAGGGGCAGGGTAGGGCTAGCAGGGGTCTTGGTAGAGTGTGAGTAAGAGTGCAAGTGGGCCGACAAATGGGGTTCGTGCGTGGGGGGCAGATGGGGGATTTGGGGGTCGGTCGTGAACCGAAGAGATGAGCGCTTGCAAGCGTGTGATGCAGCGGGTCTGTCCCAATCCTGGAAATTGAATAAGTGGGGGTCTGCAAAGGAGATGGTGTGGCCCAACCTCGAGCTGACATGCCCCTCAATCAAGCCTGCCGCTCCTTCTCGGCTACCTTATGTAAAACATATGTATGGTACGAGTGTACGACCCTGAGAGCGCAGCCAGCAAAGCCCGCCTCTGCTGAGTGGCCCGCGTGCTGCCCTCCGCAGCAGCTTCAGAGCAGCTGCAGGCCCAAGAGCTCTCGCTCACCAGTTCTAGACAGCTACAGCTACAGCGTCGAAGCTAGAGCCGCTTCTCTGCCTCTGCTCCAATACCCTTCTTCGCCACGCCTCTCAAACTACCTCATCCCCATCAAGACTGCATCCCGCGCGCCTCCCCATCTAGCGCGGCTTCCCTCACAGTGCCTCCACCCCGGCCACCAGCGGGCTCTCCTCGAGCACCTTGTCCGCCTCCTCGTCCCCGTCATCCCGCTGCGCGTGCAGCCGCTGCCACCCCCGCAGCGAGGCCACGGCCCCGGGCAGCACCACGCCGTGCAGCACGCCCCACGCCACCACGAGGGCCGCGCCGCTCCAGAGGTTGAACACGTCCGCCCGGTCGCGCGTGCCGGCGAGGGACGTGCCATCGTCCGCCTGCGGTGTGCGGTGGGGTGGTGAACTGGTGAAGGCATCCACGCACATCATGAGCAAGCAGGGTACCGGTAGGGGCGACCAGTGGGAGCCCCAGCCCCAGCCCCAGCCCCAGCCCCAGCCCCAGCCCCAGCCCCAGCCCCAGCCCCAGCCCCAGCCCCAGCCCCAGCCCCAGCCCCAGCCCCGGCGGAAGGACCGACCCCAGTCGTGAATGGCAATTAGAACGATAGCGATAGCGATAGCGATAGCGCCTACCTTGTACAGCACGTACGCCACCAGGTTTTGGAGCGCCACCAGGAACACGAACAGAAAGGCCGTGACCGTGTAGACGTCTGCGAGCACGAGGGCCGACGACGTGGCTGTTCAGCATGCAGTGCGTCCGGTTTCCACCCCGGCCCGGTATTCGAGTACGTACGACCCCTGGACCCCCAGCCCACACGGCGCCCTCAACGTACCCATCAGGGTGAGGTAGGAGGTGGCAGGCAGGCTCTGCAGGCATCAGCACACGCCAGCAAGAGCATGGAGTCATGCAAGTCCAGTAACAATGCGAAGCTGGCGGCCCACCCACTGCGGGGCCATCCGCACCCTCCGCCCCCCTTTCCTCGCCCCCTTTGTGCACCCCGAGCTCCTGCTCCGCCCCTGACGTACCGGCCCCACGCCGCACCCGACGTACAAACCCCGCCCAGACCCCCACCATTAAGCCCCGCCTCGGCCTTAACGCTGCAGCCCCGCGCCGCACCCCCCCTCAGCGCACCTCCCCTCAGCGCACCCCCCACGCCGCACCCCTCCCCCCTCGGCGCACCCCTCGACAGCGCACCCCCTCCCCCCGGTCACCGCACCTGTGCCACCACGAGCTTGAAGGCCACCAGCGTGAGCAGCACCACCACCGTGAGGTTGAGGCGGTCGGGCAGGGCGCTGGCCGGGTGGAGGGACAGCGAGGACCAACACGCGGTCAGCGGGAAGTTGGTGGTTAGGGGCGGGGCGTGGGTGGCTCAGGGCCCAGCGAGGCAAACGCCTGGATGGATCCCCTGATCAACGCACGCCTTTTAAGGGCCATCCTTTGCGTTCTTTGGACTAGCATGCCTGTTCCGGTAGCGCCCTGCCGCGCACCTGGTGTCCAGCACGAAGGAGGCGAAGGCGATGAAGACCAGCAGGAAGATGGGCATGCAGATGTTCCACCTGCGCCCGAGTGAGATCGTCGTACGGGCATTTGGGCAAGCCCCGACCGTCATGCGCACCTCACACAGCTAGGGCTCTGGCAACATCCCCCGCCCGCAGCGAGGCCGTGCTAGGGCTCTGGCACCCTGGCACCCTGGCATAGCGCGCACCTGCTGCCGCCAAGCGTAAATTACCTAGCTACTGCCTCACAGCAACCACACGTACTCCGCCCTTCCATTCCCCAGCAGCAGCAGCGCGCGCACCGCGGCCGTCCGGCACTCACCAGTAGAAGCCCAGCTTCCGGCGCACGCACACGTACTCGGTGAGCGTGGTGAAGCGCACGTAATCGTCGTTTCGCTCCGCGCGGGTCAGGCCCTGTTGGTGAGGGAGGTGCGTGGATGCATGGACAAAGCGAGGGTCCTCGGACGCCTCCTGACGGGACGACCTTCGTACTGCATCGGTACGGCAATCTTCGCACGTGCATTGCCGTACGCACCTGCTTCAGGACGACGTGGTCGTACAGTTCCCACGCGTCCCTCTGCGTGCGGGGGCGGAACGGAGGAAGCGAGGGCGGGAGGGGAGGCCGGGAACGGAGCAGGGTTGGACTTCGACATGGCCCTTTCAAGGCTCCTTCAAGTCCCGATCCCTGCACGTCTGCCCATTGCAGTAGCTAGCACGCACCAGCACGAATGCCTCCTTGTAGATGAGCGAGCTACCCCGCTCCAGCTTGACCGTGCGGCAGCGGCCAGGGGCCGCAGACGCTACTGCAGCGGCCCCAGAAGCCTCGCCAATGCCGCCGCCGGGGCCCTCCTCCCGCGGTGGCTCCCCGCGGCCCCCGCGACCCCCCTGGGGACTGGCTACCAGGGACGCCGCTCCCCGGGCACCAAGGGCAGCCGAGGGCCCGGGTTCCCCCGCCCAAGGGCCCTCTGCAGGCTTGGTCGTCGGTGCACTAGGGGCACCGTCCACCGAGCCCGCCGTGGCTGAGAGAGGCGTGCTGCCGACCGCCTCGGGGCAGTGCCACAGCGCGGCGCGGATGTGCAGCCGCTGCACGTCCATTGGGAACTGGTGAGGGAAAAGGAGAGGTGCAGGGTTTAAGAATATGAGGTACCGGTAACTTGAGCGTCACATGAAGCAAGGCGTCGTTGAGCACGACATTGCTTTACAATACTGCCGGCCCTATTGTGCCCCGCGCAGGCACGCACCTGCCGCAGCTCCATTGGCTCCATGAACGTCGCCCGCACGACGTATCTGCAAGCACGGGAGGCGGGATGTAGCAAGGCAGGCACATTCAGCTCCTCAGAGTGGTGCCCCCTCGGTCCCACGAGATGGAGTATTGTGAGGTGGGGGTAAAAAGGGACCCCCCGACAAGCCTGCAACAGCTCGTGTGCACACCAGGTTGCGCCAGCATGACCACACGCCATCCACCCCCACCTCGTGTACACCGCAACCCTTGCGTGCGGGGTGACGGGGGAGGGAATCACCCGCGCCCGCCCCACGTCCACGCTTGGGTCCCCCACCTGGGGGGCATGCGTGCACGGGTGCAGGTATGGGCCAGGGGAGCTCGCGTCTTGGCCAGGCTGTACCCGCACCACCCAACACGCCCTCTCTCCAAGCCTTGAAACTCCCCAGCCCCCCCTCCCCCTTACCACACCGTACACACCTGGGCCTTGGCCGCCTGCTTGAAGGTGCCGCCGGTGTAATCTCCGGAGGCCTTGAAGGTCACAGGTCATGGTTAGCGGCAGCGGTAGAGCGGCAGCGGTGGAGCGTGAGCGAGGGGAGGCGGGGCGCTTGAAGTGCGACCGGGGCTCTCTGATGGGAGCCTTAGGACTCGAGGCGAGCGGCTCGAGGCACGAACCCCCCGACCCGCCGTACACACCCCGTACCCCGGCGTACTCCAGCCATCCTCGGGGAGCTGGGCTGACAAGTCCTCCCAGCGCAGCTGTAGCCATATCTGCGGCGACGAACAGCGGGCGTCGGGGACTAGCGTTCCTGGTCACTAGAGGCCAGCCCTGCCAGCGCTACCTTGGCGTCAAACTGTTGGCCGACGGTATCGATGCGCGTGAGCTCCATTAAGTGCACCCGCACGCGCACGGGTACTCTCCATGCTTCCTCGTCTCGGTGCCTATCCCAGTCTTTATGTGTCTCTGCTGGGCTGCCCTTGCGAGCCGCGCAGCCGACGACCGAGGCAGGAATTTGCTGCCATGTCCGAACCTTTTTCCGAGCCTGGGTAAGGATTGCCGCCGTGTCAGGTACACTATTGACCTTTGCCATGTAGCCTGTCGATGTATGCTGAGACTAGTCAGAACCATCCACATGAAGGGTTTGCCTGCACACGCCGCACCCGACTTTGGAGCCCGGAGCCCCCCTCACCTGGCCCGCCCTCACTGTTCTCTGCCTTGCCCTCCCTCAGCTGCCGCTCACCCTGCATTCACCTCCGTCCTCCCTCTCTCGTTCTCCCCCCAGATGACCGAACTCGAAAAGAGTCAACGAGCGGGCAGACACAGGCATCGGGTCCCGCTGCGGGCTTGGGGGTATGTGCTCGCAGGGGCCGTGCTGCGTAGTCAGGGCTCAGAGGGGCTTGGGGTCGAGCGGGTTCGACACGCGTGCCGGCATGCAAGGGTTGCCCCGGCCCCCATTGCCCCCCCCTCCGCGCCTGGGTGCATACGCGAAGTCCAATACCTCACAACCCAGCTTGTTATAGTCGCCTTGCGTGAGCTGACTTGCCCAACGCGACCATGGCGGGGGCTCACCCCCTGCTGCTCAGCTCGGATGTCCGAGACTGGGTGTTCATTCCCCTCACGCTAGCCATCGTGCTCATGAAGCTGCTGACGCAGTATATGCACCAGGTGCGGAGGCGAGACGGAGATCGGGCGCGAGCGGAGCTGCGAGCCGCCCCGGCCTGTGTATGTGTACAAGGAGCCTTAACTCCTTGTTATATGAGCTCGGTGGCATCAACATCTCGCTCGCTGAGGAACGCCCGCATGCATCGCGCCGCAGCTGTTCAACTCGCCTCCTCCCAACAACAAGGAGCTCAAGGAAGTGCGGGAAATGCAGGCGGTGACTCGCTCGGGGCGGCTCCGGGGCGCTGCGCGCTTCATTCCGGAGACCTCGTTCAAGATGCGCAAGGAGTACTTCGCCGGGGTGCGCCTGTGGGGCTGACATGAGTGCAGCTGACTTGGGGGGGGGCTACGTCGGGGACGTGGGGCAATGGTCTAATCGGGGGCCCTGGCACGGGTCCGTGAGGGGCGGGGGGTGGGGCAAAGTGAGGGAGGCCACGCGTCGGCCAAGAGGAGCTCACTCCACGCGGCCTGCCCGCTGCCCGTCTCTGCCCTTCACCCCTCCTGCACCCTTCCTGCCCACCCTCCTTCCTCCCGGTCCCGCAGGAGAAGGGCTTCTTCACCCAGAAGCCCGTCACGCGCTCGCCCCAGGTGGGACCAGGGCGGTTCGGGGGCGGAGGCGGGCGCCTGAGGGGCCACAGGGCGGAGCCAGGGCGGTCGGGCCAGGGCGGTCGTGGCCGTATCAGGTTTCCGCAGGGGCCCAAGTGGGATCCGGGGAGCCGGGGAGACCAGGGCAGAGGCAGGACAGACAGTTCGCCGAGGCGGGCCTTGTGCCCTTCCTGCGCATGATGGTGGACAGGGCTAAGCATCCTCCCTCCTCCCCCCCCCCTCCCCCCTCCCCCCTCCCCCCCTGACAGGAGGCCATGGCCACCGACCCCAGCATGATGGTGGACATGATGAAGAAGAACCTCACCGGCATGGTGCCGCAGGTGGGGGGGGGGCCTGGGGGAAGGGGGAGGGGGGGGGGGCGAGAGAGGGGTAGGTGGAAGGAGTGGCGAGGGGCGCAGGGCGTCCTGCAGGGACGTACATCTCACTGATTATGGCAGCCGTTGTGGTGTGCATGAACCTATCCCTGACCCCGAGCCTGAGTTCGACGCTTGACCCTGACCCTGACCCTGACCCCGACCCTTGCTCTCGCCCACCCCCCGCCTCCCCTCCTACCCCCCAGCTGGGCATGGGCATGGTGGTCAACTTCTTCTTCCAGGGCTTCGTGATCGGCAAGGTGCCCTTCCCGCTCAGCCCCCGCTTCAAGCCCATGCTGCAGGTGGGGGGGGGGGGTTGGGGGTGGATGGGGAGGGTGGCGGATGGGAACGGGGGCTGTGTGGGAGTGGGGTGGGGGTGCTGAGCGCAATCAGGGCCTGTGGCCCGCCTTCAACCGCCCAGCAGGTGGGGAAGGGCGGTGGATGGGACGGAGGTACGTAAGCGACACTTGCAAGGGACGAGGCTGCTTGGGGTGTCTGATGGGCTGCCTGCATCAGCAGCAGGAAGGCACCAGCACGAAACGCGCCTCTGACCCTTCCTTCCCCCCCGCCCCCTCCCCCCGGACCCCCCCCCGCCACCCAGCGCGGCATCGACCTGGCCTCCCTGGATGTGTCGTACTTCACCAGCCTGTCGTACTATATCCTGCTGCTGTTCGGGCTGCGGGGTCTGTTCAGCCTGGTGTTCAGGTGCGCGCGGGCGGCGGGGTGGGGGAGCGCAGCGACGGGGGAGCGGGGCCCAGGGGCCGTGCCGCAGAGCCGCTGAGTAGGCCATTAGTAAGCAGCACGAACACCAGCATCCCCGTATCCCGAGGTATTGCAATGCCGCTCAGCTTAATAACCTCCTCCCCCTCCCCCCCCCTCCCCCCTCATCCCACCCGCCTCCCCCTGTCAGGGACGAGGTGGTGGATGAGACTGAGATGATGAAGCGGCAGATGAACCCCATGGCCGCCGCCAACCCCATGGGCGTGGACATGGAGGCCATGTTCAAGCAGGAGCGGACCGCACTCAACGCGGTGAGGGGGGGTGTCTGTGCTGGGGGTCTGTGGAGGGGGTGTTCGTAGCGGCAGCGGAGGGGCTTTTGGGGGAGCGTAGGGCGCAAGCGACTGGGTGCTTGAGCTGAGACAGAGGGCTTGATGGTCCGGAGGCCCAGCGTGTACTCGTTCTCACCTGCCCACCCACCCCCCCACCCCACCTCAAACCCCACCCCTCACCCCCCACCCCTCAACCCCTGACCCAGATGGACCACGAGTGGGAGCTGGAGAGCGCGGAGGAGCGGGCGGTGGACCTCCTGCGCCGCCAGATCAAGGCCAAGAAGCTGTGAGAAGCTGGGAGGAGCAGCGGAGCGGAGAGGGGCAGGCGGCGGAGTGCGAGGAGGCGGAGGAGAAGGCGCGGCGCTTCTGGCGTGAGCTGCCATACCAGCTCAGGGTCCTGGTTCCGCTGCTGTCCACATGCGGGCACCGTGTGGAAGGGCAGGGCCGTTGAGGGGTGCCAAGTGTGCTGCGGGCGGAGGGCAGGGTCGATGACTCGATCAGGGGTGCCACGAGTCCCGCCGGGCGGAGAGGTGCAGAGGCCCACATGCAAGGAAGGGACGGGAGGGCAGGCAAGGGGTAAGAAACAGGTGCCTTAAAACAGGCCTGCGCTGAGGCCTGGTTGGGAAGGTTGCAGGCAGCCCGGGGCAGCGTGTTCTTCCGCGAGGGCTGGGGCTGCGGTCGGCATCACCCCAGGGGTATGGTGGTGGAGGCAGGAGGCACCTAGTCTCTGAGGGCGAGACGGCGTGAACAGCGTGGGGGGCATAGCGGAGCGGGCGGCTGGCTATGCCGCTGGGCTGGGGCTGGTGGGCATAGCCCCCGTATAGCACACAAGCAGCAAGGCGCATGCGGCAAGGCTGCGCCGCTGGGCTGGGGTCCATTGCTGACTAGCGCGTGGCGCCTGGGCCCGGGCTGGAAGGCGGAACTGAGGACGTAGGGATCAAGGCAACGTGCAAGTACTACGTGGCGCACGAGGGCACGGATTACGAGAGGACGGTATGACTCCGGCTTTGGGTGGCGACTCGTACACGGTACACGGAATGTGCAGGGCGCCCTTGGTGTTGGGAGGAGGTAATGGGTGCAGGGTACAAAGCTTGTCCTGGGGCGAGGTGGCGAGCTGCGCCAGTCGGACTGTAAGGCGCCCCTGAGTCCCCTGCGCTTCCCCTCCAGGCGTGTCGCCAAACCCTGGGTAACCCCGCCGTCCCCGCAAGCCTTCCCGCAGCCGCCGTCCTGCTGTTCCCGCTAATCCCGATTATAGAGGCAGCACCCACCAACGTTACGTCAACATTGCAGCATTCAAGGGAAGGAGGCTGTCTCGCGCGGGTCCATTAGCATGCTGCACAACTCGCATTCCCGAGACTGTGTCAAGCTCGTGGCCTGATGCAAACAGCATTACTTAGGGGAGCTGAAGGGTATAACGTTGGCGTGGGATTGTGCATCGCCGGGAAGGGCCCCTGCACGCCCGGCTTGGGCAGCTTCGCCCGCACCCGCCTGCGCGGGCCCCACTCGCCACCTCCGCTCCCGATCGTGCACCATATAGCTTCCCCGCCTGCCACATACGTCATAAACATACTTTATAAGCACACAGCACACGCTCACGCCTCGCAAAGCCGACCAAGCCCTACCGAAAGCAACTTCCTCGCGTAAGCAGAGGACCGCGCAGCACCAGGCCGCGTTACCAAGCGCTCCTTCAGCTGGCCTTCCGCCGTCTGCTTTGTATGGGCACCAGCAGCAGCAAGTCCAAGAGCGAGCGCTACCCGGTTCCTCCTCCGGGCGGAAGTTACCTGCCTCCGCCTCCTCAGTCGCGTGCCGGTGCTCCGGGCACCTTTGCAGCCTTCGCTAGCCCCACGCTCAAGTTTAGGTGCGTCGCGAGCTCAGGGGGGGCTCGTTAGCGCGTATGCGTTGCTATCGCGCTGACCACGCTGCCTTGTGCTTCCCGCTCTCACAGGGCCATCGCGGATAAGTACCAGACTCTCGACCAGGTCACAGATGCCCTGCGAAGGGGCGGTCTCGAGTCTTCCAACCTCATCGTCGCGGTAGACTTCACCAAGGTGCGTGCCGCGTTCTTGATGAGCTCCGCAGATGCTTGGGCATTCGCTTTCCGCAATCGCGAAGTCTCCGTCCCCTCTGGCCATTCCGCCATTGCTCAACGGACCATCCTCACACCCCGCGCCCCATACTCCCCGCGCCCCGCGCCCCACAGAGCAATGAGTGGACCGGCAAGGTCAGCTTCCAGGGCAGGTCCCTGCACGCCATTGGTGAGTGCAACCGGCGCTTCCGGCGGGGTCTGAGCTGGGGGCCTGGGCAGCAACGGCTGGGCCTTGCCGTTGGCCCAGCGTAGCCACAACCTGCCTCCTTTTCCCCAACGCTGCACCTTTCTCCCTAGCACGCCCCTCCCCCTTCTTACGCCCCTCCCCACCGTCCTGCGTCCGGTCCTTCAGGCGACGTCGCATCGCCGTACGAGGAGGCGATTAGCGTGATCGGCCGCACGCTCTCGGCCTTCGACGATGACGGTCTCATCCCCTGCTACGGCTTCGGCGATGCGACCACCGGCGACAAGTCAGTCTTCTCCTTCCTTGCCGGCGACAAGCCCTGTCAGGGCCTGGAGCAGGCGCTCTGGCGCTACCGCGAGCTCTGCCCCTACGTGCGCATGGCGGGCCCCACGTCCTTCGCGCCTGCCATCCGCCAGGCCTGCAGCATCGTGGAGGCATCGGGCGGGCAGTACCACATTCTGCTGCTAGTGGCGGACGGCCAGGTGCGTGTGTTTGTGTGCGGAGGGCACGGGGGAGTGGGGACGGTCGGGGCCGAGGGGTGGAGGGGTGGCCAGGATGGAGTAAAGTTGACGGGGGCATTCTGCTGCTAGTGGAGGACGGCCAGGTGCGGGGGCAGCGGAGCAGGGGGCAAGGCGGGCGAACTGGGCTTTGGAGGCGTTGGGGGCCCAGGAGCAAGGGCTGCTTGTGACACACCGCCTCTCGCACTCACGCCCCCTCGACACTCCCCGCTATCCCGTTCCCAGGTCTCGCGCTCCTCCGACCTGCCCAAGGGCCGCTTCAGCGAGCAGGAGCAGGAGACCATAGACGCCATCGTGGAGGCCTCCTTCCTGCCGCTGTCCATCATCATGGTCGGCGTGGGCGACGGCCCCTGGGACCTGATGAAGGACTTCGACGACGCCCTGCCGCAGGTGGGGCTTGGGGCAGGGGGGCGGGGAGCGGGGAGGCGCGAGGGAGGTGTAGGGGGCGGGAAGGGGAAGGGGACGGGGAGAGGGACTGAGCCAGGAGCTTGACGACGTGCTGCCCCAGGTGGCGGAAGGCGGGAGCCGGGCAGCGCGGAAGGAGGGTGGGGGCTGTGGAGCACGGGTTTAATGCCTGCCCTCCGCTGCACTCAAGCGAGCCCTCCTCTTCCCTCCCGTCTTTGCAGCGCGAGTTTGACAACTTCCAGTTCGTCAACTTCACGGACATCATGAACTCCACGGGCATGGACCGGCAGCGCCGGGAAACCGTGTTTGCGCTGCGCGCGCTCATGGAGGTGCCGGAGCAGTACTCGGTGGGTGCAGGGGGGTCACTGGGGGGCCTTGGCTTGGGGAGCAATAGCCCGCTGCGAAACACACAGTTGGGGATCCTCCTCCGCCCTACAGACCAGACCCTCACCTCCGTCTCTTACCGTCTCACCCACCCTCGGCATCTGCTCTTCGCCCATCCCTCCCCCAACAGGCCATTCAGAAGGCGGGCATCATGGGATCCTCCAGCACCGCCGCAGCCAACCGCAGCCGGAGCCGCCGCCGCCGCGGCAACCCGCCGCTGGACCCCCCCGTGCCCCAGCACATGCTGACGGGCAGCGGCGGCCCCGGGCCCACGGGCTGCGGCGCCAGCGCCAGCTGCAGCGGAGGCCATGGCGGCGGCGGCCTGCCGCCGCGCCCGCCCTCGAGCGGCCCCGGACCCGCCCGGAATAAGACCATGTCGGCGGACGGGAGTCGGCCGACGGGGGGTGCGGGCGCCAGCGGCGCTGCGGCGCAGACGCGGAATAGCTACAGCGGGGGCACGCCGGCTGACCCGGCGCCGGCGGCGGGCGCCCAGCCTGACCCCATGTACTTGTGCCCCATCACGCAAGACGTGAGTTTACGCATCTAGCCCGACTGCGGGCGCTTTCGCGTTCGTCGGGGCCTCGCTCGGGCTGGCTCCCGCTCCATACAGTGTCGCCGTCATGCCCCCATGCTCCACACTTCGCTTCCCGCTTCCAACCTGAGACCCCCCCTGCCTTAGCACCGCCACTTACCCCCACTCCACCCCCACCCCTTCCTCCGCCTCTCTCCGCAGCTCATGACCGACCCCGTCATCGCCACCGACGGCTACACCTACGAGCGAGCCGCCATCACGGACTGGCTCAAGCGCAAGTCCGTCAGCCCGCTCACCAACCAGCCCATGCCCGGCGGCGCCGTGCTCATCCCCAATCACGGCCTGCGCTCCGCCATCATGGAGTGGAAGCAGCGCAACGGGCGGTAGCGGGCTGCGGATGCGGACGCTGGCGCCAAGCTTGGAGGCATAAGGGAGTGGAAGCAGCGCAACGGGAGGTAGCGGGCTGCGGAAGCTGTGGCCAAGCGTGGAAGCAACGGCCGCAGCGCAGCGGCGGGTAGCGGGCGCAAGCAGCATGTGCGTGGAGGCTCGGTGGAGAGGAAGCAGCGGAATGGGAGGTAGCAGGCGGCTTGGCGCTGCGGACCCTGGAGCTAAGCGCGAATGCGCCGTGGACTGGAGGCAACGGTGCGGCAGGCTGAGCACGTACCGAGCCCTGGGCTAGGCGCAGAAGGGAAGCGGAGAGGCAGCAGCGGAAGGATTGATGGCGCGCCAAGGGGCGCCGCAGGGCCACAGGCAAACGTCTCTATTGCGCTTGCGTGACCGACTTGCGTCAACGCGAGCCATCTCTTCTCTCGTATCAACAAGTTGGTGACGTTGAGTGGGCCGCTGTTGAGCCTCGGACTTGTTGCGGTAGCGTTGTGGGGTGGGGCGGGGCCTGAGCAGTGGCACGCTGTGGCTTTGGAAAGAGAGAGACAAGAGACAAGGACCTCATGATTGCCGTCGGAGGCAGGTGGATGCGCCCCGCCACTGCGGAGGCCAGAAGCCGCCGGGGCCGCGCATGTTGGCGCGTTGCTGCCGTGTACATAGTGCATCCGAGGCGATCATCATGCGCATGTGACATGCTAGTCCAACGTGGAATTCGCCTGAGTTGCCGATGGGCCCGCCGGCGGATGTGCAACGTTGACACACGCATCACGCTAGCGTTCTGCAACACCTTGTGCCATGCCTGAGAGAGCTGCCGTGCCGGCGGGAGTAAGCAGCTCGTGCTGAGGGCATGGACCCAGATGCGGGGATGAGGTGACCGGGGGTGGAGGATTGCTCTTTGCGCGAGTACACATACCCGGTGCCTGCGCCCGGCTTTTTTACCCTCACATATATATACCTCGCTTGTGCCCCACCGTGTAGTAGCGTGACGGAAGACACTTCTGGAATTGCACGCCTTCATCACCCAAACACCGGCCACCAGACATGCCACCGCTGAGATGGACCTTCAAGTGTCCTTCAAGAATCCATGGCGTGGTCTCTCGGCCACGGCCCGGCGGTTCCGCGACCGATGCTGAGGCAATTGTCAGCTGCGACGACGGGCTCTATATCCTGCAGGGTTCTGACAAGCATGGGATCATGGAGCTTGGCTCAAAGCTCGAGCTTCGCGAGTGGCGGCCGGCGGAGGAATTCCGCGCCGCGGGCATGTACCCGTATGACCCGCCAGAGTCGGTGAAGCACATGTGCTACTGCAGCTTCACCAACAGCGTCTACGCTGCCGTCGGCTTCTCCATAGTCCGCCTGACGAACAACGTGGTCTCAACCGTGGCTGGGGACGCGCAGGAGGCTGAGGAGCATCCCGTCGATGGTGCCTTGTCCAACATCGGCGCCCTCGTATCTGACGGCCGCGGTGCCATCTACGTGGTGACGGGATGGGCGGAGGAAGATATCATCAAAATTCACCTCCCGGACGCGTGGCGCGGGGACAACGCAGCCCAGGATCGTGCGCAGCCCGCCCCGCGCCTGCAGCGGACCTTCGTGTATCGCGGCAACTCTTGAGATCACCGGCCTGACGTACTTACCGCAAGGCGGCGGCGCTCTGATGCAGTACATGGATTCGGCCATCTTCCATGCGCAGCTGCACGGGGCGGCGCCGGGCGCGGAGGGGCAAGCGGGCGCGCCGGCCGCCGCGGATGCTGCAGCGGGGGAGGCGGCCGCGCAGGGTGAGCCCAGGCTGCGGTTGCTCGCAGGCGATCCCGACTCATCGGGCAGGGCTGACGGCTGGGGCACCAGGGCTCGGTTCACCTTCAACAGAGGGATGGCGGCGGAGGCTGACGGGAGCGTCATCGTCGCAGACGGCTGGGGCGAGGCCACCGCCCTGCGCCGCGTGTCCCCGGATGGGGCCGTCACGACCCTTGTGCCGGACCTAACGGGGAAGTGGTGCAATCCCGTGATCCTTCCCAACGGATACCTCGCCCTCATTGGCTGGCTCCGAGAGCAAGACTCCCTGCTCGTGGTGGACCTGGGCCTGCAGCCGCCGCCGCTGCGGCCGCCCAGCCCCGAGCCCGAGCCGGAGCCCCAGCCCGCCGGCCCGCCGCCACGCACGCTGCGCGCCGACATGGGCGCGCTGCTGGAGGGCAGGCTCGCCCCGGGCTCTTCCGACGTCACCATCATCGTCGGCGACCGCCGCTTCCCCGCGCACCGCCTCATCCTATCCACACGCTGCGACTACTTCGCCCAGCAGCTCGGCAGTGCCTTCCCCGACGGTGCCAACGCCGCCGAGCTCACCCTCCAAGACACCAGCCCCGAGGCCTTCGAGATGCTCTTGCGCTACATCTACACGGGCAGCGCCGACATTCCCGGACCGCTCGCCGCCGGCCTCGCGGAGCTAGCCGACCGACTGCTACTGCCGGAGCTGTGCGCGGAAGCGCAGGACGTGGTGATTGCGGGCGTGGGGCCGGAGACGGTGGTGGATGGGCTGCTCTGGGCGGAGCGGCGCGGGCCGGCGTTCGCGCGGTCCCTGGCTGCGCTCAAGGCCTGGTACCTGGAGCACCACGAGGAGGTGCACGCAGCTGCCCCCGCCTCCCTGGAGCGCCTGGCCGCCAGCCCCAAGCTGACCGCCGAGCTGCTGGTGGGGGTGGCGAGCTGCGCCAAGCGCCAGAGGACGGCGTAGGGGTAGGGGGGAAGGAGGGGTGAACAAGGAGGCAGGGTGGGTGGGTGAGGGAGAGAGGGGCGGGAGACATGGGGAGCGGAGACAGGGGCATCGGTAACCAGCTGCGCTCTAAGATAGAGCGAGCTTGGGTTGGGAGTGAGCCGGGAATCCCAGGAGCGAACGCGGGACAGACCGAAGGCGGGCTTGCAGGCAGGTCAGGGAGGTTGGGGCAGGGGTACCGCAACGAGGTGTGGAGGAGTGGGCACGTGGGACGGCGATCATTCAGGATTGAGGACGTGACAATCTGACCTTGCAGCCGGAGCGGTTGTGCAGTGAGGTGACGCAGCGGGTGAGCTATGGGTTGTGGCTGTGGGACACTGCTGTTGTGGTGCTGGGGTCGGCCGTGCCGGAAAGAGTTGGGCGTGTGCTATGATACTGGTAGGGTGTTCGTTGTGTTGGGAGGGGAGCAGGGCTAGAACTACTTATGGGGAAGGTGGGCTGCAGGCTCCTGTACTGGGGCCGCCGGTCGTGGGCCCGATTGCGCGGGCATGTGGGCCAAGGTTGCAGGGGTGATTGTACGCAAACTGGTCTGGCAACAAATTGCGGGCAATAACTTGGCGGAGTGGCATAGCTCAGCCGCGTGTGGGCCATGCGCACGTATGCGCAAGTGCAAGGGCGGCTGTCCTAGCCCAGGGAACACGTTGCGGGGACGCACAAGTCTGTGCTGGCGAGGGCTGGCGTGCTCTGTCACGGGGCCCACGCAACGCGCTCTGGCTTGTAACTGATCCTCGGAGCATGGTGAGGGTGACTCATGACTGGTGGCTTATGACGCAGAGGTTATCACGAGCGACCCTTGGTAGACGTTGGACGCCCCAGGGGGGGTAGGAATGATGCAAAAGTACCCCATGCCTCCTTTGGAAAGCGCATGGTCAAAGGAGCCTAAATCCGCTTTCAGAATAGAAATTGAGGCTTTCATTGCAAAGATCTGGGCCCCCAAAGTTCAGGGTGGGTGGGTGGGTCGGAGGGTCTGGGAACTTTCGTCAAGTGGGCGCAGGAATCTTTCGTCACGGCGAGCAGGACCCTTCCGTCGACTCCTGCGCTATTTCAGAAGTCCAAAAGGCGTGTTTTGTAAAGGTCTGAACCCTGGGTATGATTGAGCACCACGTGCAGCGGTCGGGAGGTGGGTCCAGGCCGGACATGACCCGCCATGTCGGCGTGCCACCCATTGCGGAACACGAGAGGTTCCCTTCCCACTGCCCCCTGTTGTGTCACACAGAGCCCCTTGATCACAAAAGGAGCCAGAAGCACCAAGAGCTACGGTAGGAGCGGCAGGACCCTCTTTGTGGGTTAATGGACGCGGCCATGTTCAATGGACAGACCCCGAGGGTGGCAATCGCATAGCACACGTGGAGAGCAGTCCGTAGATGCAGGAATATAAGAGGTTGCCGTACTTTCCGCGCATGTGCACTGCTGCCGTACGTCGTACGGCATGAGTGGGTGGGTGGGTCGGGTGGGTCGGGGGGGGTCAGGAACTTTTGCGGGGGTTTCTGTGCTCGCAGGGGCTGTGCAGCGTAGTCCGGACGACGACGAAGGGGGATGCAGCTGAACGCAACTAGGCTGTGCGCAACGCGACAAAAAGAGGGAGAGGCAGAGCGACAGGCAGCCGCACGGGTGACCCTAAGGGCCGCATTACGCAACGCATACGGACTCGTCACTTATCTTTCCTATGCCATCTTGTGGTGCCGAGGCCCCCAGCGTGTGCGTGCAGGCGTCCGCGGATCCCAGAACGTGGCGCAAGCTCACCTGCGAAGCGGATGGAAAGCGCCACGTGAGCCGCTAGGACGCCGAAAGCCGCATAGTGCAGTGCAGTGTGTGAAGGTGCGAGCTGGGGGAAAGAAGCAGGGCGCGTGCTGGCGGCAGTGTAGGTGGGTCGACTGTACGGAGCTGCTTCTACGAACGCTCTAGGTAGACCCCAGAACCCGGCGTGCAACTAAATGCTACTCGGCACCAAGATGGCGTTGTGGGAACGCGCAAAATTATGGGAGCCTTAGGGCTGGTGCCCAAGTGAGAGGGATACGTGGGCGAAGACAGGGACGGCGTTGGCGAGGAGGATGCTGCACACGGTCGCACCGCTCGAACTTTTGCGGGGGGTACGAAACTTTTGTCCCTACCCCCCCCCCCTGGACGCCCGACTAGTATTTACGGGGGACCGTAACAGGATCTGATGGAGCGAGCTGTGCGGAACCGAGGGGAATGCTGTACAGGGGAATGGGACATCGGACATGCGGCCATGCGGGGGCATACGTGCCCCACTTAGGGGTAAAGGGGGCGGGGCAAAATCAACGCCCCACCACCGGCCACTCCGTGGCCACACCGGGGGCTGCGGGCGTGTGTATATCGTACACGCAACGGGAAACATGGGCAGGGAGCGCACACGAGCGGGCTGCACAAGCGAGGGGGACACGCGGGGCTGCGGGCGTGTGTATCGTGTCGGTGCCGTATCGCGCCTTCCGACAGGCACGACCTCTTCACACGCACGCTCTCTCCTGCCCGCACACAAGTAGCTTCTCACACAGACCTCTGACACCGCAACCTGCGCTCCTCAAGCTGTTCTCGATAGCAGCATGACGCTCAGCGACCTGCTTTCCAGCAACCTCTCGCGCGATGCCCACAGCGCCATCTTCGCTGTGCTTAGCTCTGATGGGCGCAAGGGCCTGGCGAACGCGCGGCTGGCGTTCCGCGGTCTCCGGGACCTGGTGGATGGCGCGATCACGCACCTGACCGTCTCCGAGCCGCAGCGGGGCTGCACTCTTGCGGAAGTGCATAAGCTAAGCAACGGTGGTCGCTGGCTGCAGCGGTGGCCGCACTGCAGCCGTCTGTCGCTGGTCGGCCGGGAGTCATCGGTGGTGCTCATGCTTGGCGCATTCCCGGAGCCCTGCTGGCGCATCACCGAGCTGGAGGTCGATCTGCCGAACGGCAACGCAGCGGGACTGCCGTCTGAGTTGCTCAACTCTCCCAGTTCAGTGGCTGAGGCTCTCGCTGAGCTGCTGCGGAGGATGCCGGAGCTGCGGGCGCTGCAGCTCAGCACCCCAGCCTGGATCGCTCAAGAGGGCGGTGTGCCGCTGGAGGGCCTCCCGCACCTCACCAGCCTCAGCGTCAACCACCTGAGCTGGCTGGGCTGCATGGGCCCCGCCCTGTCCGCCCAGCTAACCCGTTTAAAGGTCACACTAGAAGGAGACGACGTGCTTCCCTCGGCGGACCTCGCTGCGGCGCTCGCGCCCATGGCAGCGCTGCGGGAGTTCGTTCTGGACGGCGGAGACGCAATTGATTACGACGCCGAAGACGCCTGCGTGGTCCTGGACGCCCTGCCGCCTACGGTGCAGCGCTGCTCACTAGGCCTAGTCTGGTGGGATTCAAGCGGAGAGGCGTGCTGCGGGACCCTCTCCTGCGTCTTCTCCGAAGGCCTTCTGGCCTCCTGCTGCCTCAAGGCAGGACCTGAAACCTACTTCGTGGATGCCGATGCCACGCTGGAGTTCCTGGAGGCTGTATTGCTGCCATGCACAAAGCTGGGCCAACGCCTGGGCCTGCTGGAGCTCGATGTGCCCCTGACCAGCCGCCCGCCAGACGCCAGCACCGCCGCGCAGCTCCTCAGGCGATGTGACGCCGTACGAGTTACGGCGGTGTACGAGTACGGCGGTACGGATGCAGCAGAGGACGAGCAGCGGTCCACGTTGGCCCTGGCCCGCGTTCTTGGAATACCCTCCAAGCTCAACGTGTGGTGCAACATGTCAAGCCTCCTGGACTTCAATATCCTCCTCCGGCCGCCGCCCTATCCTGATACTTCCAGCGTTGCGATGGCTTGCGGCCGGGACGAGGGTGGCGGCAGCGGGGGCGGCAGCAGCGGCCCAGCGGCGGCGCATCCGCCGCTGCCGACGCCGCGGGCCGTGCTGAAGCGGGCCCTTGAGGCAATGCTGGAGGGCCCGGGGTGCAGCGGAGGCAGCGGGGGCGGCGGCGGGGGCGGGGGCGGCAGCAGTGGCGGTGGTAGCAGCAGCGGCAGCGCTGGAGGCGGCGGCTGGAGGGACAATGTGAGCTATGAGCTGCTGCTCCGCGGCGCGGCCATTTGCACTCTCCTGCAAGCTGCCGAGGAGGAGCAACACGCCTGGGTCAGGGCAATCCGCCAGCGGGCAGCCCAAGGCAATCTGGGGTGTTACCGGCTGCTGCCTGCCGTACACGCCATCGTGCTGACGTGCAGCTCGCCGGAGGCCGTGCAGGCGGCGGCGGAGGCCGCCAGGCAGCTGGGGGCTGATGTGGGTCAGGGCGCTGCAGGAGGCGAGGGAAGCGGCGGGGGCGGTCAGAGCGCCGACAGCGCCGGGACCGGACCGGAGGCAGGGGCTGCAGGAGGCGAGGGAGCTGGGAGCGGCGGCGGCAAGAGGCAGCGGGAGGACCCCGCAGCCGACACCCTTTCTGCGACGCCAGCGGCGACCAAGTTCCAGGCTGCACTCGCCAAGGTGAGGCCTGAGCTCTGCTATAGGTTGAGCAAGTTGAGCCTATATATATTCTTGGTGCCGCGCCGGCCCTTCATTAAACCTGCGGGCCTGCGTCGTTCCTCATGAAACCACACCCACCCCACCCTTCCGCCCTCCCCGCCTCCCCTCACACTGCCCCCCGCCTCCCCAGGTGTTCCAGGCCCTGTGGGACGGCACCGAGCCCGGGGCCCCGGGGCCCGATGTGGTGGGGCTGGAGAGGCTGCAGTGGCTCATGGAGGCGGTAGACCGGGTTCTGGAGCCGGAGGGGTTGCCTGAAGAGAATGTTCTATGGTACTGAGTTGTGTGGTACTCCGCCTCAGGACTGCGGGTTGGCTCCCGTTCCCGGGTGGCAGTACTGGCAGGGAGTCAGCACCTGTTCGAAAGAGGTTGTTGCTCTCGACGTTATCCATCAGCTGACCAACATGCAAGTACTAGAACTCGAATCGTGGCGCAAGGACTGAGACCTCAGGACGGGGCACTGGCAGGAGCACGGACCGGGGCCATTTGGCGTTGAGGGGCAAGCGTTGCTGCTCATGATGCCTGTTGGTGTAATTCAGAGATTTGAACGACTACGGGACGTAGGATTAAGGTGCTCTCGGACACAGGCCCAGACACCTCAAGGGGCACCTTGCTCCCCAGATGCTATGGCCTCGGGCTTTGACCCTTGACCACGCTCATGCTCTAACCAGACTGGAGCGGCGCTGAACCGAGGGGAGTGCCGCACAGTGGACTGGGACACGGGGGGCAAGGCGGGTGCGTACACGCGAGGGGAATCACGGGGCGGGGGACGTCACACGAGCGGGCTGCATAAGCGAGGGGGACACGCGGGGCTGCGGGCGTGTGTATCGTGTCGGTGCCGTATCGCGCCCTTCCGACAGGCATGGCCTCCTCACCCCCACGTTGTCTCCTGCCCGCACAGAAAGCTCTCACCTAACACAAAGGCCTCTTTCGCGACCTGCGCTCCTCATGCCGTTCCCGATAGCAGCATGACGCTCAGCGACCTGCTCTCCAGCAACCTCTCGCGCGATGCCCACAGCGCCATCTTTGCTGTGCTCAGCTCCGATGGGCGCAAGGGCCTGGCGAACGCGCGGCTGGCCTCTCGCGGTCTCCGGGACCTGGTGGATGGCGCGATCGCGCACCTGACCGTCTCCGAGCCGCAGCGGGGCTGCACATTCGAGGAGGTGCAGCAGCTAAGCCATGGCGGCCGCTGGCTGCAGCGGTGGCCGCAATGCAGCCGTCTGTCGCTGATCGGGCGGAACTCGGCGGTGCTCATCCTCGGCGCATCCTCGGCGCCCTGCCGGCGCATCACCGAGCTGGAGGTCTCTCTGCCCGATGCCAGCGATGCCGAGCTGTCGGACCATCTACCTGACACACCCAGCTCAGTGGCTGGGGCTCTCGCTGAGCTGCTGCGGAGGATGCCGGAGCTGCGGGCGCTGCAGCTCAGCACCCCAGCCTGGCTCTCCGACGAGGGCGGCGTGCCGCTGGAGGGCCTCCCGCACCTCACCAGCCTCAGCCTCAACCACCTGAGCTGGCTGGGCTGTATCGGCCCTACCCTGGCGCCCCAGCTGACGCGTTTGCAGGTCACACTAGAAGGGGTCACACTAGAAGGAGACGACGAAGGTGACGACGTGCCTTCCCCTGCGGACCTCGCTGCGGCCCTGGAGCCAATGGCAGCGCTGCGGGAGTTCGTTCTGGACGGCGGAGAAGATGCCGACGACGCCTGCGTAGTCCTGGACGCCCTGCCGCCTACGGTGCAGCGCTGCTCACTACTAGGCCTGGTCTGGTGGGATTTGAGCGGAGTGGCGTACTATGGGACCCTCTCCTGCGTCTTCTCCCAGGGCGTCCTGACCTCCTGCAGCCTCAAGGCAGGACCTGAAACCTACTCCGCCGACGCCGACGCTACGCTGGAGTTCCTGGAGGCTGTGTTGCTGCCATGCACGAAGCTGGGACAACGCCTGGGCCTGTTGGAGCTCGATATGCCCCTAACCAACCGCTCGGAAGAGCCCTGGACCGCCCCGCAGCTGCTGCAGCGCTGTGACGCCGTACGAGCTTCTACGGCGGTGTGCAATTACGGCGGTACGGATGCACCGCAGGGTGAGAAGCGGTCCACGCTGGGTCTGGCCCGCATTCTTGGAATGCCCTCCAAGCTCAACGTGTGGTGCAACATGTCAAGCCTTCTGGACTTTGATATCTTTCTCCGTCCGCCGCCCTACGCCGACGCTGCCTGCGAGGGTCTGGCTGGCGGCGGGGATGAGGGCGGCGGCGGCGGGGCCGGCAGGGGCGGCGGCGGCGCCAGCAGCAGCCTAGCGGGGGCGCAGCACGACCTGCCCGACCCGCGGGCGTTGCTGGAGCGGGTCCTGGAGGCAATGCTGTCCGGCGGCCGGGAGTGCAGCGGCGGCGACGGCAGCAGCAACGGTGGTAGCAGCAGCGGCGGGGGCGGAAGTGATAACGGCGGCTGGAGCGGCGGCAAGGGCTATGAGCTGCTGCTCCGCGGCCCCGCCATTTCCGCCCTCTTTGCCGCCGCCGAGCAGCAGTATATGGAGCAGCCAAGCAACGGACCCCACGACTGGGAGCGGGGGGTCCACGACGCGGTAGCACCCTGGGTCAAGACGATTCGCGAGCGGGCGGCCCCAGGCGACGTGGGGTCTTATCGGCCGCTGCCTGCCGTACAAGCCATCGTGCTGACGTGCAGCTCGCCGGCGGCCGTTCAGAAGGCGGCGGCGGCTGCGCGGCACCTGGGGGCGGATGCGGGCCAGGGCGCTGGCGGAGGCGAGGGAAGCGGAGGGGAGGGCGGCGAGGGGGAGCGGGAGAGCGGCGCCGCTAGCTCTGTGTCTGCGGAGCCTGCGGCGACTGCGTTCCAGGCCGCACTCTCGGGGGTGAGGCACTGAGGCTTGGGCGATGGCGGGTCCAATTTCGGCTGGCACCGAACCACCCTCAACGATCCAGTCCCCACCTCCGCTCTTCACCCCTCCACAATGCGCTCACCGTCCCTGCCCTTCCCCGCCCCCCCCACCCCGCCCCCCGCCGCCCCAGGTGCTCCAGGCCCTGTGGGACGGCACCGAGCCCGGGGGCCCGGGGCCCGATGTGGTGGGGCTGGAGAGGCTGCTGTGGCTCATGGAGGCACTGGACGTCATAGGCCCGAAGGGGCTGTTCAACTGGGCTTGAGACTCGGGGCCGCCAGGGGGCTTGCACTCCTGAAACCTGGTCCCCAGTGACCGGTGGCTAAGACGCATGCCGCGGAATGGGACGTAGGAAGAGCCGCAGCCCGGCTTTGTGGAAGGCCGGGGGGCACGATGAGTTGGCGGCTCGCGGTGATGCAGCGGTACCGGAAAGAGGGTTGCGCGCTGGTGAGTAGTGTCGAGATGGGCGTGGACTGGACAAGGTTGCACACAGTACCAGGCACTTGGGTTAGGGGCGTGCATTGCCTTTGGCTAGCTAAGAACTTTCGGTGGAACGCAGATGCTTATGTCCCGAGCTGCTTGGTGAGCCACGATTTCGCAGCGGGTTGAACGCAGCGCACGGGCCCAGGCTTGATTAGTGAGACGCTTGCACCGCGTGTGCCACACACGCGAGGTGACGGGGCAAGGCAGGGCAGCGCAGTTGCAGTTGCATTTGTTGTCTCTTCGTTGCAAACCTGTGCGCCAGAGAGGTCCGTGGGCAGTACGCTTGCGTGGGCAAGTGGGTCTGGCAGGGTTGCGCTGGTGAGGATCAGCGCAGAGCACATGCGTGGGGCTGTGGTTAGTGGCAAGCGCTCGCCGACAGCTGCATTTGTTCACACACAAGGCCTCTCGCGAACGGAGGAGTGCACAAGCAAGCGGGGCGCTGTGTAGCGGAAGGGCATCGAAGGGCAAGTGAGGGGCAGGAAGGGGACAGGGCGGGCTGCCAGCCTGTGTATCGTGTCTGCGCCGTCTGCCGTCTGCGTCGCGCGCTTTTTATGCGTGTTGCCTAGCGGGGAGTCGCAGGGCCAGACTTGGGCACTGGCAGCCGTGGCAGGGGCACGGACGGGGGCGGTGACCGTTGAGGAAGGGCGTTGCTGCTGTTGGTGCCGTTGGTGACGTGGGAGGCGTAAGGCAGTAGGCAGACCTGCCGAGTGCGGCTTTGCAAGATGAGAGATGCATGGTGCTCTCGGACAGGGAGCAACGGTAGCACCCCGGTCCTGCAGGGTCCTGCTCCCCAGATGCTACGGCCTCGGGCTCTGACCCTGGAGGGGAATGGCTGTCAGACACCACTCCCATGCTCTGAGCGGACTGGAGCAGCGCTTAATCGTGGGGAGTGCTGCACAGTGGACTGGGACACGGGGCGCAAGCGGGGGGACGTCAGGGGGCAAGCGGGGACACGGGGCAGGGGACGCACACGAGCGGGCTGCACAAGCGAGGGGGACACGCGGGGCTGCGGGCGTGTGTATCGTGTCGGTGCCGTATCGCGCCTTCCGACAGGCACGACCTCTTCACACGCACGCTCTCTCCTGCCCGCACACAAGTAGCTTCTCACACAGACCTCTGACACCGCAACCTGCGCTCCTCAAGCTGTTCTCGATAGCAGCATGACGCTCAGCGACCTGCTTTCCAGCAACCTCTCGCGCGATGCCCACAGCGCCATCTTCGCTGTGCTTAGCTCTGATGGGCGCAAGGGCCTGGCGAACGCGCGGCTGGCGTTCCGCGGTCTCCGGGACCTGGTGGATGGCGCGATCACGCACCTGACCGTCTCCGAGCCGCAGCGGGGCTGCACTCTTGCGGAAGTGCATAAGCTAAGCAACGGTGGTCGCTGGCTGCAGCGGTGGCCGCACTGCAGCCGTCTGTCGCTGGTCGGCCGGGAGTCATCGGTGGTGCTCATGCTTGGCGCATTCCCGGAGCCCTGCTGGCGCATCACCGAGCTGGAGGTCGATCTGCCGAACGGCAACGCAGCGGGACTGCCGTCTGAGTTGCTCAACTCTCCCAGTTCAGTGGCTGAGGCTCTCGCTGAGCTGCTGCGGAGGATGCCGGAGCTGCGGGCGCTGCAGCTCAGCACCCCAGCCTGGATCGCTCAAGAGGGCGGTGTGCCGCTGGAGGGCCTCCCGCACCTCACCAGCCTCAGCGTCAACCACCTGAGCTGGCTGGGCTGCATGGGCCCCGCCCTGTCCGCCCAGCTAACCCGTTTAAAGGTCACACTAGAAGGAGACGACGTGCTTCCCTCGGCGGACCTCGCTGCGGCGCTCGCGCCCATGGCAGCGCTGCGGGAGTTCGTTCTGGACGGCGGAGACGCAATTGATTACGACGCCGAAGACGCCTGCGTGGTCCTGGACGCCCTGCCGCCTACGGTGCAGCGCTGCTCACTAGGCCTAGTCTGGTGGGATTCAAGCGGAGAGGCGTGCTGCGGGACCCTCTCCTGCGTCTTCTCCGAAGGCCTTCTGGCCTCCTGCTGCCTCAAGGCAGGACCTGAAACCTACTTCGTGGATGCCGATGCCACGCTGGAGTTCCTGGAGGCTGTATTGCTGCCATGCACAAAGCTGGGCCAACGCCTGGGCCTGCTGGAGCTCGATGTGCCCCTGACCAGCCGCCCGCCAGACGCCAGCACCGCCGCGCAGCTCCTCAGGCGATGTGACGCCGTACGAGTTACGGCGGTGTACGAGTACGGCGGTACGGATGCAGCAGAGGACGAGCAGCGGTCCACGTTGGCCCTGGCCCGCGTTCTTGGAATACCCTCCAAGCTCAACGTGTGGTGCAACATGTCAAGCCTCCTGGACTTCAATATCCTCCTCCGGCCGCCGCCCTATCCTGATACTTCCAGCGTTGCGATGGCTTGCGGCCGGGACGAGGGTGGCGGCAGCGGGGGCGGCAGCAGCGGCCCAGCGGCGGCGCATCCGCCGCTGCCGACGCCGCGGGCCGTGCTGAAGCGGGCCCTTGAGGCAATGCTGGAGGGCCCGGGGTGCAGCGGAGGCAGCGGGGGCGGCGGCGGGGGCGGGGGCGGCAGCAGTGGCGGTGGTAGCAGCAGCGGCAGCGCTGGAGGCGGCGGCTGGAGGGACAATGTGAGCTATGAGCTGCTGCTCCGCGGCGCGGCCATTTGCACTCTCCTGCAAGCTGCCGAGGAGGAGCAACACGCCTGGGTCAGGGCAATCCGCCAGCGGGCAGCCCAAGGCAATCTGGGGTGTTACCGGCTGCTGCCTGCCGTACACGCCATCGTGCTGACGTGCAGCTCGCCGGAGGCCGTGCAGGCGGCGGCGGAGGCCGCCAGGCAGCTGGGGGCTGATGTGGGTCAGGGCGCTGCAGGAGGCGAGGGAAGCGGCGGGGGCGGTCAGAGCGCCGACAGCGCCGGGACCGGACCGGAGGCAGGGGCTGCAGGAGGCGAGGGAGCTGGGAGCGGCGGCGGCAAGAGGCAGCGGGAGGACCCCGCAGCCGACACCCTTTCTGCGACGCCAGCGGCGACCAAGTTCCAGGCTGCACTCGCCAAGGTGAGGCCTGAGCTCTGCTATAGGTTGAGCAAGTTGAGCCTATATATATTCTTGGTGCCGCGCCGGCCCTTCATTAAACCTGCGGGCCTGCGTCGTTCCTCATGAAACCACACCCACCCCACCCTTCCGCCCTCCCCGCCTCCCCTCACACTGCCCCCCGCCTCCCCAGGTGTTCCAGGCCCTGTGGGACGGCACCGAGCCCGGGGCCCCGGGGCCCGATGTGGTGGGGCTGGAGAGGCTGCAGTGGCTCATGGAGGCGGTAGACCGGGTTCTGGAGCCGGAGGGGTTGCCTGAAGAGAATGTTCTATGGTACTGAGTTGTGTGGTACTCCGCCTCAGGACTGCGGGTTGGCTCCCGTTCCCGGGTGGCAGTACTGGCAGGGAGTCAGCACCTGTTCGAAAGAGGTTGTTGCTCTCGACGTTATCCATCAGCTGACCAACATGCAAGTACTAGAACTCGAATCGTGGCGCAAGGACTGAGACCTCAGGACGGGGCACTGGCAGGAGCACGGACCGGGGCCATTTGGCGTTGAGGGGCAAGCGTTGCTGCTCATGATGCCTGTTGGTGTAATTCAGAGATTTGAACGACTACGGGACGTAGGATTAAGGTGCTCTCGGACACAGGCCCAGACACCTCAAGGGGCACCTTGCTCCCCAGATGCTATGGCCTCGGGCTTTGACCCTTGACCACGCTCATGCTCTAACCAGACTGGAGCGGCGCTGAACCGAGGGGAGTGCCGCACAGTGGACTGGGACACGGGGGGCAAGGCGGGTGCGTACACGCGAGGGGAATCACGGGGCGGGGGACGTCACACGAGCGGGCTGCATAAGCGAGGGGGACACGCGGGGCTGCGGGCGTGTGTATCGTGTCGGTGCCGTATCGCGCCCTTCCGACAGGCATGGCCTCCTCACCACCACGTTGTCTCCTGCCCGCACAGAAAGCTCTCACCTAACACAAAGGCCTCTTTCGCGACCTGCGCTCCTCATGCCGTTCCCGATAGCAGCATGACGCTCAGCGACCTGCTCTCCAGCAACCTCTCGCGCGATGCCCACAGCGCCATCTTTTCTGTGCTCAGCTCCGATGGGCGCAAGGGCCTGGCGAACGCGCGGCTGGCCTCTCGCGGTCTCCGGGACCTGGTGGATGGCGCGATCGCGCACCTGACCGTCTCCGAGCCGCAGCGGGGCTGCACATTCGAGGAGGTGCAGCAGCTAAGCCATGGCGGCCGCTGGCTGCAGCGGTGGCCGCAATGCAGCCGTCTGTCGCTGATCGGGCGGAACTCGGCGGTGCTCATCCTCGGCGCATCCTCGGCGCCCTGCCGGCGCATCACCGAGCTGGAGGTCTCTCTGCCCGATGCCAGCGATGCCGAGCTGTCGGACCATCTACCTGACACACCCAGCTCAGTGGCTGGGGCTCTCGCTGAGCTGCTGCGGAGGATGCCGGAGCTGCGGGCGCTGCAGCTCAGCACCCCAGCCTGGCTCTCCGACGAGGGCGGCGTGCCGCTGGAGGGCCTCCCGCACCTCACCAGCCTCAGCCTCAACCACCTGAGCTGGCTGGGCTGTATCGGCCCTACCCTGGCGCCCCAGCTGACGCGTTTGCAGGTCACACTAGAAGGGGTCACACTAGAAGGAGACGACGAAGGTGACGACGTGCCTTCCCCTGCGGACCTCGCTGCGGCCCTGGAGCCAATGGCAGCGCTGCGGGAGTTCGTTCTGGACGGCGGAGAAGATGCCGACGACGCCTGCGTAGTCCTGGACGCCCTGCCGCCTACGGTGCAGCGCTGCTCACTACTAGGCCTGGTCTGGTGGGATTTGAGCGGAGTGGCGTACTATGGGACCCTCTCCTGCGTCTTCTCCCAGGGCGTCCTGACCTCCTGCAGCCTCAAGGCAGGACCTGAAACCTACTCCGCCGACGCCGACGCTACGCTGGAGTTCCTGGAGGCTGTGTTGCTGCCATGCACGAAGCTGGGACAACGCCTGGGCCTGTTGGAGCTCGATATGCCCCTAACCAACCGCTCGGAAGAGCCCTGGACCGCCCCGCAGCTGCTGCAGCGCTGTGACGCCGTACGAGCTTCTACGGCGGTGTGCAATTACGGCGGTACGGATGCACCGCAGGGTGAGAAGCGGTCCACGCTGGGTCTGGCCCGCATTCTTGGAATGCCCTCCAAGCTCAACGTGTGGTGCAACATGTCAAGCCTTCTGGACTTTGATATCTTTCTCCGTCCGCCGCCCTACGCCGACGCTGCCTGCGAGGGTCTGGCTGGCGGCGGGGATGAGGGCGGCGGCGGCGGGGCCGGCAGGGGCGGCGGCGGCGCCAGCAGCAGCCTAGCGGGGGCGCAGCACGACCTGCCCGACCCGCGGGCGTTGCTGGAGCGGGTCCTGGAGGCAATGCTGTCCGGCGGCCGGGAGTGCAGCGGCGGCGACGGCAGCAGCAACGGTGGTAGCAGCAGCGGCGGGGGCGGAAGTGATAACGGCGGCTGGAGCGGCGGCAAGGGCTATGAGCTGCTGCTCCGCGGCCCCGCCATTTCCGCCCTCTTTGCCGCCGCCGAGCAGCAGTATATGGAGCAGCCAAGCAACGGACCCCACGACTGGGAGCGGGGGGTCCACGACGCGGTAGCACCCTGGGTCAAGACGATTCGCGAGCGGGCGGCCCCAGGCGACGTGGGGTCTTATCGGCCGCTGCCTGCCGTACAAGCCATCGTGCTGACGTGCAGCTCGCCGGCGGCCGTTCAGAAGGCGGCGGCGGCTGCGCGGCACCTGGGGGCGGATGCGGGCCAGGGCGCTGGCGGAGGCGAGGGAAGCGGAGGGGAGGGCGGCGAGGGGGAGCGGGAGAGCGGCGCCGCTAGCTCTGTGTCTGCGGAGCCTGCGGCGACTGCGTTCCAGGCCGCACTCTCGGGGGTGAGGCACTGAGGCTTGGGCGATGGCGGGTCCAATTTCGGCTGGCACCGAACCACCCTCAACGATCCAGTCCCCACCTCCGCTCTTCACCCCTCCACAATGCGCTCACCGTCCCTGCCCTTCCCCGCCCCCCCCACCCCGCCCCCCGCCGCCCCAGGTGCTCCAGGCCCTGTGGGACGGCACCGAGCCCGGGGGCCCGGGGCCCGATGTGGTGGGGCTGGAGAGGCTGCTGTGGCTCATGGAGGCACTGGACGTCATAGGCCCGAAGGGGCTGTTCAACTGGGCTTGAGACTCGGGGCCGCCAGGGGGCTTGCACTCCTGA
Organism: Edaphochlamys debaryana; assembly: GCA_016858145.1. Lineage (NCBI taxonomy): Eukaryota > Viridiplantae > Chlorophyta > Chlorophyceae > Chlamydomonadales > Edaphochlamys > Edaphochlamys debaryana. Next base: position 383,614 of record JAEHOE010000024.1, on the reverse strand, counting down.
AACCTGGTCCCCAGTGACCGGTGGCTAAGACGCATGCCGCGGAATGGGACGTAGGAAGAGCCGCAGCCCGGCTTTGTGGAAGGCCGGGGGGCACGATGAGTTGGCGGCTCGCGGTGATGCAGCGGTACCGGAAAGAGGGTTGCGCGCTGGTGAGTAGTGTCGAGATGGGCGTGGACTGGACAAGGTTGCACACAGTACCAGGCACTTGGGTTAGGGGCGTGCATTGCCTTTGGCTAGCTAAGAACTTTCGGTGGAACGCAGATGCTTATGTCCCGAGCTGCTTGGTGAGCCACGATTTCGCAGCGGGTTGAACGCAGCGCACGGGCCCAGGCTTGATTAGTGAGACGCTTGCACCGCGTGTGCCACACACGCGAGGTGACGGGGCAAGGCAGGGCAGCGCAGTTGCAGTTGCATTTGTTGTCTCTTCGTTGCAAACCTGTGCGCCAGAGAGGTCCGTGGGCAGTACGCTTGCGTGGGCAAGTGGGTCTGGCAGGGTTGCGCTGGTGAGGATCAGCGCAGAGCACATGCGTGGGGCTGTGGTTAGTGGCAAGCGCTCGCCGACAGCTGCATTTGTTCACACACAAGGCCTCTCGCGAACGGAGGAGTGCACAAGCAAGCGGGGCGCTGTGTAGCGGAAGGGCATCGAAGGGCAAGTGAGGGGCAGGAAGGGGACAGGGCGGGCTGCCAGCCTGTGTATCGTGTCTGCGCCGTCTGCCGTCTGCGTCGCGCGCTTTTTATGCGTGTTGCCTAGCGGGGAGTCGCAGGGCCAGACTTGGGCACTGGCAGCCGTGGCAGGGGCACGGACGGGGGCGGTGACCGTTGAGGAAGGGCGTTGCTGCTGTTGGTGCCGTTGGTGACGTGGGAGGCGTAAGGCAGTAGGCAGACCTGCCGAGTGCGGCTTTGCAAGATGAGAGATGCATGGTGCTCTCGGACAGGGAGCAACGGTAGCACCCCGGTCCTGCAGGGTCCTGCTCCCCAGATGCTACGGCCTCGGGCTCTGACCCTGGAGGGGAATGGCTGTCAGACACCACTCCCATGCTCTGAGCGGACTGGAGCAGCGCTTAATCGTGGGGAGTGCTGCACAGTGGACTGGGACACGGGGCGCAAGCGGGGGGACGTCAGGGGGCAAGCGGGGACACGGGGCAGGGGACGCACACGAGCGGGCTGCACAAGCGAGGGGGACACGCGGGGCTGCGGGCGTGTGTATCGTGGCGGTGCCGTATCGCGCCCTTCCGACAGGCATGACCTCCTCACCCGCACGCTCTCTCCTGCCCGCACAAGTAGCTCACATCAAACACAAAGGCCTCTTTCGCGACCTGCGCTCCTCAAGCTGTTCTCGATAGCAGCATGACGCTCAGCGACCTGCTCTCCAGCAACCTCTCGCGCGATGCCCACAGCGCCATCTTTGCTGTGCTCAGCTCCGATGGGCGCACTGGCCTGGCGAAGGCGCGGCTGGCCTCTCGCGGTCTCCGGGACCTGGTGGATGGCGCGATCGCGCACCTCGTGGTCTCCGAGCCGCAGCGGGGCTGCACAATCGAGGAGGTGCAGAAGCTAAGCCATGGCGGCCGCTGGCTGCAGCGGTGGCCGCAATGCAGCCGTCTGTCGCTGATCGGGCGGAACTCCGCGGCCGTGCTCATCCTCGGCGCATCCTCGGCGCCCTGCCGGCGCGTCACGGTGCTGGAGGTCGATCTGCCCGACGCCAGCCAAGCCGGTCTATCTGCCCATCTACCTGACGCACCCAGCTCAGTGGCTGGGGCTCTTGCTGAGCTGCTGCGGAGGATGTCGGAGCTGCGGGCGCTTCAGCTCAGCACCCCCGCCTGGCTCGCTCACGAGGGCGGCGTGCCCCTGGAGGGCCTGCCGCACCTCACCAGCCTCAGCCTCAACCACGCGGGCTGGCTGGGCCACATCGGCCCTACCCTGGCGCCCCAGCTGACGCGTTTGAAGGTCACGCTGGCAGGAGGCGACGGTGAAGGAGACGACATGCCTTCCTCTGCGGACCTCGCTGCGGCGCTCGCGCCCATGGCAGCGCTGCAGGAGTTCGTTCTGGACGGCGGAGAAGCAATTGACTACGACGCCGAAGACGCCTGCGTAGTCCTGGACGCCCTGTCGCCTACGGTGCAGCGCTGCTCACTAGGCCTGGTCTGGTGGATTGGCAGCCGGGCGCCGTACTGCGGGACCGTCGCCTGCGTCTTCTCCCAAGGCGTCCTGACCTCCTGCACCCTCAAGGCAGGACCTGAAACCTACTTCGTGGATGCCGATGCCACGCTGGAGTTCTTGGAGGCTATATTGCTGCCATGCACGAAGCTGGGACAGCGCCTGGGTCTGTTGGAGCTCGATGTGCCCCTGACCAGCCGCCCGCCAGGCGCCAGCACCGCCGCTCAGCTGCTGCAGCGCTGTGACGCCGTACGAGCTTGTACGGCCGTGTACGAGTACGGTGGTACGGATGCAGCACAGGACGAGCAGCGGTCCACGTTGGCCCTGGCCCGCATTCTTGGAACGCCCTTCAAGCTCAACGTGTGGTCAAACATGATGAGCACTCTCGATTTCAACATCCTCCTCCGGCCGCCGCCCTATCCTGATACTTCCAGCGTTGCGATGGCTTGCGGCCGGGACGAGGGCGGCGGCAGCGGGGGCAGCAGCAGTGGCCCAGCGGCGGCGCAGCAGGCGCTGCCGATGTCAAGGGCAGTGCTGGAGCAGGTCCTCGAGGCGATGCTGTCCGGCAGCCCGGGGTGCAGCGGCAGCGGGGGTGGGGGCGGCGATAGCGGCAGCAACAGTGGCGGCAGTGGCGGCGCTGAAGGTGGCGGCGGTGATGGCAGCGACGGCGGCGGCGGGATTTGGAGAGGCGGCGAGGGCTACGAGCTGCTGCTCCGCGGCCCCGCCATATGCACTCTCCTGCAAGCCGCCAAGAAGGAGCAACACGGCTGGGTCAGGACGATCCGCGAGCGGGCGGCCCAAGGCAGCCTGGTGTCGTACAGGCCGCTGCCTGCCGTACACGCCATCGTGCTGACGTGCAGCTCTCCGGCGGCCGTGCGGGCGGCCGCGGAGGCCGCCAGGCAGCTGGGGGCGGAGGTTGGTCAGGGCGCCGACAGCGCTGGGACCGGACCGGAGGCAGGGGCTGCAGGAGGCGAGGGAGCCGGGAGCGGCGGCGGCAAGAGGCAGCGGGAGGACCCCGCCGCTGACACTGTGTCAGCGATGCCAGCGGCGACCAAGTTCCAGGCTGCACTCGCGAAGGTGAGGCCTGGCATCTGCATCTGGGTTAAGCGAGTCCAGCCCATAGTTAACAGCCACACACCCTTGACCACGGCTCGGCACCTTCCTCGGTGCCGCGCCGGTCCCGGCCCTTTCTGCCTGCGTCGCTCCTCATGAACTCACACCCCAATGCCCTCTGCCCCCTACCCTCCCCCCGCCGCCCCAGGTGTTCCAGGCCCTGTGGGACGGCACCGAGCCCGGGGCCCCGGGGCCCGATGTGGTGGGGCTGGAGAGGCTGCAGTGGCTCATGCAGGCACTGGACCGAGTGCTGGAGCCGGAGGGGCTGCCTGAGCATGATCTATGAGGTTGAGTTGCGGGGTTTTGGGCCTCAGTACTGGGTGTGGCTGTGGGGGTGTCGGCGTTCAGCCTGATCGTGTGGGTGGCGGCGGCGTCGGGATGGCAGTACTGGTAGGGAAATCGGCACCTGTTGGAAACGTACTCAATACTCCATCTGCCAACTGACACACATGCATGTAGTAGTCGCGGAGCCTCACAACTTCGGGATCTCGCCGGGCTTTCTGCTTGCTTACGGTTTCCTCGATACCCAACACATGCATGTAGTAGTAGAAACACTGCGCTGGAGGGGGAGGGGGATGTTGGGGCTGGGTATGTGTGGCCGGTGGGTCGCCGGTCCGCCGGTGGGTCGAGGGCGGGGCAGGGGGTCGATGGGGAGGGAGGCCGCACTGCAACACGCGCCGAATGCAGCACCGTGGGAATGCAAACGTGTCGGCGACACGCCAACTGGCCCCTGCGCCAACCCCCTGATGGGGCAAGCTGTGGGTCCCCGGGTGTGCTCACGGGTGTCACGGGTCAGTCAGACACCGATTGCGCTGCTCAGCCCTTCGGCCGTCAGCCCTTCGGCACGACCGTGCAAGCATTACACGTGAGGCGCGCCAGCCAGAAACAGACGGCAACCGCTGCTGCCGCAATGGCAGACATGGATTTCCACCTTCACGAGATCCACCAGTGCAACTGCACGCACATCAGTGCAGCACAGCGTAGAATCGAAGCGCTGGATGTTCAGATCAGGAATGAGCTCCAGCGGGTTTCGCCTGGGCAGCCGCTGCCCGCCATGGTTGAGGAGCTGCAGGCGCAGCGCGAGGGCGAGCGCGCCACGCTGCATGAGCTGATCAAGGAGCGGGCTGTGTTGGCGGCGCAGTGGGTGCGTGGGGGGCCGGGAGTGTGGTGGGATGCTTGGCGCGGTCCACGGCACGACGGGAGCCAAGGGTTGCGGCGGCTCCCTGCCCCCCGCCCTGGCTGAGCTGAGGGGTTGGGTGGGAGGCGAGTGAGCGTGTGGGTGCGTGGTGGGTGGTGGGTGGTGGGTGGTGGGTGGTGGGAGGGAGTGTGTCGCCCCATGGGAGCGTGTGCGGTGGGTCCACGCCTGCGGCACACGGGTGCGTGGGCAGCGTGGCCCCGTGGGGTGGGGGTTGTGGGATCGTGCGGGGGGAGGGTGGTCCCTTGGGGCGGGGAGGATCCCAGGGGGGGTGCGCGTGAGGGTCCTGCAGGGGGGTGGGCGGCTGTCGCTGTCCCAGAGTCCCACGACTTGCTCTCCTGCCCCGTGTCCTGCCCTTGCCGCCCTCCTACCTCAGGCCCGGGCGCCACCCCCACGCCAGAGCCCGTCGTGGTGCGTGATTCAGTGAGCACTTTCGCCAGCAAGGAGGACGAATGCACCTCTGGTCTTGCCCAAGCCGCCGCCGAGTTCCTATGGCGGCCTCGGGGCTGACGCGGACCCCACCAGCGCGCAAGGCGCAGAAGGGTCTGTCCCCGTAGAACGGCAGGCGCGGCCATGGCGGCCTGCTTTCGGACGTCCATAGGCTCATCAAACTGGCAGGGGTGGTGGGTAGTTGTGGCCGACCAACGTGCGTCGCCGGTGCAAGGGTTGTTTGGGGGGTGAGGATTTGGGGACGCACGTAGGGGCTGCAGAACGGCGGCGAGTGGGCCAGGTGCGGGGCGGGGACGAGGGCGAGGTAAGGCGTGCACTGGGCAGGGTCGCACACGTTAGCACCGGTGCTGGGGCCCTGGGGTCGTGGCCCTCGTGGGTTGCAGCAGCAGTGCTGGGCCTGGTAGTAGGTGCTGTCCATGCGAGGAAGCAACGCTGCGGAGGGGTTGCGGAGTCCTGCACTCCCCTCGGAGCGCTAGTGTTTGTGGTGTTGCTCTAGTCGCTGACGACAAGTTCTGACACGGGGTCCCAAAGGCAGTGACATTTGCTGTAGCCTTGCACGGCAGCTTTGCATGCCAAGGGGCCAGACCCTGACCTCGCCCGCCTTGCCCCATACACCCATCTCCCGAGCTATCGCATTCTCCGATCCCGGAGTTATACCGTGTCTGCGCCAGCCCTTCACCCCCGCAATGCGCAAGCACACTAGAGCCCCGTCACATGCGCCTCCGCGGCAGTACCTGGACGGGCCCGGCAGACCGCGACCCTCCCAGTCCATAAGAACCGCACTCGTGTGACGACGACCAGCTGAAACACTCACATGAACGCATTCCCATACAAGCAAGCCCCACCCTATCCCAGCCTGCCCTTGCCGGCACCAGCACCCTGCCCCTCGCAGCCGCACCTCCCACACATCAGGCGCACGCCGCATGCGGGTATTGGTCATGTCAAGCCCCTCTGACGCACATCGGTACTTTGGGCAGAGCGCTCGGCGCAGGCAATCAGCATTCACCAGCACCCCAAGCGGGACGGCACCCGAGCACCGCAAGCGATTCGCGCAAGACACTGAGGGGCTCCCAAGGCCAGCCCCAGTCGCCACCCCTAGAAAGGGCTTCGGTATCGACGCGTGGCGTGGTGTGCACAGCAAGGAGGACTATCAAGCCCCTGCAGCCTGCACCTGCGCAGATGACAAATGCTTGTGCGCGGCTCTCACATGCTTGCGGAGATGTGGCAGCCAAAGTGACAATAGGACTGCCGTCCTAATCGTCGTCACGGCGGGCCCCCAAACACGCACGCTACCTGCCTGGCCTGATCCTAAGCATCACGACCCCTGAGGCCAAACTGCCCGAACAGCAACCTAGCACACGCAGTGATAGCGAGCCGCGTCTGGGCTCTAATCTGCCGGGCCTTGGCCTTCTCGCATCTGCAACGGTACAGCGCAAGCCGCAACCAAACACGGCCCCGAGGCGGTTGATAAGGCCCCGTGGCCTCGCCTTGCGCGCTTATGGCGACCAATTGAGCCTTGGCTCCAAACCAACAACCCGTGCTTCAGCGCCTTAAGGCAGCTTCATTAGTATTCCACTCATACCCTCCGTGCCCCTCCGCCGCCCCCGTCGCCATCCCCATTCCCAGCCCCTGCCGGCACCACAGACGCGGGCTGTCAAGCTCCCTTCGGGGCCCTCAAAGACCAAGTGCTGTTAAGAAGACACCCATCCGACGTGCGTTCCGTTCCATTCTTGGCTCAGGCGGCCGGGCCCGACGCAGCGGGCCTTGAGGCCGGGCCAAGCCGTTCGCGCGCCCTACTCCCCGGCATCGACGGCATTGACGCTGTTGCAGTGACCAGTTCGCCGAGGACACAACGGCCGCTCGCGGCACACAGCGAGCCCCCGCCGCCTCTATCTCAACACGGCAGTACAGCGGACGCCGAGGCTGGGCCCGATGGGCCCTGCCGGGCCCAGCCTCGAGGCCCCCGACAGGCGGCTGGGCCCGGGCCCCCTGCGCAACCGCCCAAAACCCGATGGGGCCTGGGCCGGCAGCTGCCCGTGTCCAACGGCACGTGGAGCGCCTCCATGGCCCTCTGCAGCCGACAGCCTGTCCGGCCGCAAACCCATGCCAGGGCGTGGGCCTGCGGTGGGCCCGGGGCAGGAACGGTGCGGTGGCCACAGCGCAGCGCACCAAGCCGCAGGGCCGCCGGGGTTTGGGCGGCCGGCGCGGAGTTGCGACGGGCCCCAGCCGCGAGCCGGGGGGCGGCCTCGAGTGACGACGGCTGTGTGCTCTTATTGGAGGCAGCAGCAGCGGATGCACAGCGCGCACAGCGCTCGCCCCGCCGGCTGCCCCTGCTGCGTTGTGCGGGCAGTCAAACGGGGCCCCGCAGCGGGCCCGTGGCCATGGGCCCCGCCAGGCCCACCGGGCCCAGGGACGGCGGGGCCTTGACCACGCGTGCCCCGCGAACCTCAGCTTCACACCGCGCTCCCCGCCCGGGCCGCTGAGGTTCCGGCGAGGGTCTGCCTGGGGGCGTCGGTGCCGCAACGGACCCGTTCGGGTGGGGCGGTGGGGCTCCGACCCCGTCGGGGCCCGCAGGAACTCACCCGGCCCCGCAAGCCCTCTGGCATCGACAGGGCCCCCACACCCTCGTCTCCCGCCGGGAGCTCGTGCCACGGCCGACAGGCAGCGGCAGCGCGGGCCAAGCGAAGAGTGCCAGGCCCGGCCAGACCCGGGCGCCGTGGCCAGGCCAGGCCAGGCGGGCCCCAAACCAGCACCGGGCCCAAAACACGTGGTGGCTCGCGCTACGGCCGCCCGCCAGCGGCGCCGCGGGCCTCGCGCTTAAGGCCGCACAGAAGGCGCGCGCGGGGGCCACGGCCGGGGCCAGGGCTGGGCAGGTGGCCGCCGCCAGGACCCCCGCCTGGGCACAAGGGCCGGGGCCAGGGCCGGGCAGGCGGCGGCCCGCCAGGCCGCTGCAGGTGGCCGCCGCCGGCCGGGCAAGGCCGGTGGCCGCCCGTTGAGCGCGGCCCGGGCCCCGAGCCGCTGACGCGGGCCCAGACAGCGCCGTACGCCGCAGCCGCGGGCCTGGGCCCGGCGGTGTGGGGTCAGGAGTCAGGCGGGGCGGGTGGCCGGGGCCCTCGGACCGTCGGGGCCCCGCAGGCCGGCTGCTGCAGGCCGGCTGCTGCAGGCTTGGCCAGCGCCGCGCCGCGGCGACCAGAGGGGCGACGCAGGAGGCCCCGCGCTCCCGAGGCCTCGCCCAGCACGGCAGCACGGCCTCTGCGGGCCCCGCCTCGAGGCCACAGCCCAGGCCCCCGTGGTGCCGGCCGGGGCCCGGCCGGGCCCGGCCGGGGCCCGCAGGTCTATGGGCCTGGGCCCGGGCCCGGCGCGCAGGCGCAGGCGCGGGTGGGGTCACCGCGGCGCGTCGCCGTCGCCGTCGCAGGGCGCTTGCCCCGGCGGCTCGCCGCCCTCCACCGCTCCCTGCCCCACGCCCCCCACGGGCGGCTGCCCCCCCGTCACCTCCTCCTCCTCCCCCTCGAGCCCCCGGGCCTCATGCACCTCGTTCGGCTGCTGCGGCTGCTGAGGAAGCGGACACCCGCCCGGCCCCGACGACGAGCCGCTCCCGCTGGGCCCCGCGCCGCCGCCGCCGCACGAGGGGAACAGGACCTGCCCGGACGAGCCCGTACCGAGCACGAACTGGCCGGACCCGGACGAAGCCGCTCGTCCAGTCATGCTGACACGGCCCTGCTGCACCGTGCTTTGCATGAGGCGCTCCAGCTCGTCCACCTTGTGCCGCAGATCCAGATTCGCCTGCGCCACGGAATCCAGCTGGCCGCGCAGCGCCGACTGCGCGCCCGCTCCGCCGCTGCTCTCCGCTGCCGACGCCAGGGCCGCCACGCGACGGTCGATGGCGTTGAGCTTGGCCTCCAGATCGCGGTTCTCCTGCGGGCCGGAACCGAGGTCATGTCAGTCGTGCAAGAGGCGTCCCCTCCTAGCGTGCGCTCGCTTTCCCTCCATTCCCCTCCTCCGAAATCCCCTCCCCTCTTCCGCCTCTCTCTCCTCCCCTCCCCAACTTGTCCTTGAGCTCCAGCTTGCGCTCCCCTCACCCTGCCCTACTGCCGCCCCTCCTCCTCCAGCCCACTCGCACCCTCCCCTGACTCCCCCCACCTTGTCCTTGAGCTCCAGCTTGCGCTCCATCTCCTGCACCTTCTGCCCCAGCCGGTGGTTCTCGTCGCTCAGCTCGCTCATCTGCTCCTCAAAGTCCGTCTCCGCAACGCTGTTGAGCCCCGACTTGCCGCCAGCGCCCGAGCCGCCCCCGGCCGCGGCCGCCGCAGCCGCTGCGCTCGCGTCCTTGCGCATCATCTGGGGCGGGAGGGGGCGGGGCACAGGGGAGCACGGAGTGAGGAGTCAGTGAGGGGAGCTGGGAGCATGCAGTGAGCGAGGGCCGGGGCCCAAGCAGTGCGCGCTCGCGTCCTTGCGCATCATGTGGAGCAGGAGGGGACACGGGGGTAGGCGTGAAGGCTGGGGCCTTGCAGTGAGGTACGGCCAGGGGCCATCATGCGGCGCGTGAGGGCCGGAAAGCACATGAGCGCATACCGGGGCCAAAGCTCCCGCGCCATGCCAGTGGTATCGGTACAGCGCTTCGGGGTCTGAAGCCTCGAGGCCATGCAAGTCCGCCCCGTCAAGACCCCAGTGCCCACGGCCTCGCAGGGCTCCCTCGCCCAGGACTCCCCATCAGCCCAGTGAGCCTCGTGCCGCTTCTGCCCCTCTACCCTCCTGCCCTCCCATCCCCACCCTCCCTGCTCCCCTCTTCCCCCCCCCGCACCACGTCCCCCAGCAGGCTGGCCGGCATGAGGCGCTGCATCATGGCCTTGGCGTCCTCCAGCGCCTTCTCCATCTCCATCTTGATGCAGTGCTGGGGAGGAGGGGGGGGGGTCGGCGGAGGGGCGGATCAGTCACACGGGGCCTGCACATCCATCCTTCCATCGTCCATCGCCATCTTGGTGTAGAGCTGGGGTGGGGCGGGGCGGATCAGTCACATGGGGCCTCCAGCCTCCAGAATGGAAGGATGCAGCTCATTCAGTGCTCCGTGCGGGATTGAGGGTAAGTCAGATGGAGTGGGACCCGGTTGCAACTCTTCCGAGGCGCACCCGGCCTCCCCTCCTAGTCCTATAGAGTCTTCCTCGTCCTTCCCATGTATCGAGGTCACGATCCCTAGCCCATGCAGCCTACGGCCCCTACAGGCTGATCACGACGCCAGAGGGTGACAACAACGCCACCCTCATGTCTTTCCACCTGCCTCCCCTACTGCCCCATGTTGCGGTCATCAGTCCGTAGCCGGCCGCCCATGTACGCCAGCGCCCTCCATACCAGGTACCGAAGGCTTTAGTCAGCCGCACACCGCTTTGGCGAGGCCAAACACCTCCGCCCAAGATGCGACCGCGATCCTGAGCCGCCCAGACGTGTCCTGCATGTCCATCCCGTGCACCCACCCTCCACTCCCCACATCACATGTGCCCCAGCCCCCAGCCCCCAGTCCCCAGTCCCCACCTGTCGCTGCACGTGCCGCTCCACACGTGCCACCAGCTCGTCCAGATCCAGCGGCTTAGTCATGAAGTCCGACGCGCCCGCCTGCAGCGCCGCCACGGGCGACAGCGCGCCGCCGCGGGACCCCAGGACCAGGATCGATACCGTGGGGTTGACGGCCTGCAGCTGACGGATGAGCTGTACGGCGCCAAGGGAGGAAGACAAGGGGGGGGAAGGAATGGGAATCGAGGATGTTGTGCGGTGCGAGAGGGGGAGCGCGCTGTGGGTTGGGGGTGCGGCGCGCGGAGTGAGGTCCGCCGCGCGGGGGTGCGGGGGCCCGAGAGGCGGAGGAAACGGGCCTCAATGCCTCGGGCTGGGTGCGTGGCATGATTCGCCCGAGTCAGGGCATATATATGGAGTCTGCTGAGGCTGGGCTGGCCCGGATGAGGCCCCCATAAGGCCCCCGCCTAGGGCTGGGCGCCGCGGAGGCGCGTCGCAGCACAGCGGCACTCGCCTGCTTTGTGTCCACCAGCTCATTATCCGAGTCCACGATCACGATGTCCGGATACACCTACAGGCACGACAAACGCAGCACTTGAATGCAGGGGGCTTGCGGAGGGCAAGGTGGGGCTCCTGGGGCGGCCGCGTAGGGGGACGAGAGGGGGGTGGGGCGGCGGGGGCGGATTCCGGCGCACCTCCTTCTCGTTGAAGAGCTTCACCGCCTCCGCGACGTCGTCCGTGGTGCTGTCATCATACCCCTGCATGTGGTTAGGGGCAGGTGATACTGACTCTCTTCGCAGCCGCAACGCGCGTGCGGCGACATGCGCACGCACCTCTGCCGAGAGCACTTGCAGGACCGCTTCCTTGTCGCTGCTCAGCTCGTCGGCGACTAGTAGCACGAGCACCGTTCCATACTTCTCCCAATGCGTGCTCTTCTTGACGACTGCGAAAATTGATGGCGACGAGTCCGAGTCCAAGTGCGACGAGCTGCCATCTCGCCCGCCTTGCGTCCCCGCCTTCTTTAACTGCTGAAAGCTCCCTCGCCGCTTGGTGGGCAAGGACGCAGTGGCCGGTGTACTGGAAGAATTGAGCTGCAAAGTTCCTGGCTTTTGCCCAAGGAGGCCACTCGGCGTCCTCCCAGGCAGCCGCCGTGAGCTCCCCGGAAGTGACTTCGCAGCGGGCTGCGGGGCGTCGGCGCCTCCACTGTCCGCCATAGGTGCCTCAAGGCTCGCCCATCGCTGCGCGGTCAGGGTAGGCCTCCACTCGTTCGTGTCCATTAACACCCCTCGCCATGCTTGTGGACGCCAGCGCTCACCGACACCGCTCGGAGACACCTCAGAGGCTCCGCATGGCGCAGGTCCGCGCCGCCCTCTACGCTCGCTTCTCAAAACGCTGTCCTCTAGACAAGTCAGCTCCTGGTAAAGGAGTTTTGACAAGCGGCTCGTGGAGTGTTTTACCGTCACCAGTCGCCAGTCGCGCGCTGCGGCTCTTGTCAAGCGTTGCAGATGTCGCGGCAACAGTGGAATGTGACCAAATCACGCGTGAGCACATGCGCAAATACGCAAAGGAGCACGAGTCGCGACGCGTACTGACCGTCCATGCATCGGTAGTCGCCCACGGTCCAGGCACGCGCCGGGCATCGCCCTTCCCGCCCGCACCATCAAGGGGGGCCCACCCAAGCGCGGTGAACCAATGTCAGTCATGTCACTTATGTCAGGGCTCAGAGGGGTAGACCCTGGGTAGGGACCAAGGAGTGCCCGTCGAGGCCCTCTGAGGAGGGCGGAAATCGGTGGTGGAAGGGGTCGTGCCAAGTTGCTGCAAGGCCACACGTCGGTCCACTCCCCAGGCGCCTGGGGCAGGACTGTTGGGGGGTTACAATCACGATGGCAAGACAGCGGAGGTGACCGTGCACAGTGAAGCCTTGAAGACCAGTCAGCGCCCTCGTGTGTCATGCCTGGCCCAGCGGCCCCAGCCACAGCCACAGCAGGCGGGAAGGCAGGCCCGCATTTCCCACCTCAGACCGTATCCGACATCCCCAACCGCAGCTCCCTAGTCTGTACTGTACATTACCTTCGCATTTTTGGGCTGAACCCCCTGTTATTTTGAAGGCTCGAGAGTTCACGACGCAGTGTGACGTTGCCGGGTGCCTGCCTGCCGCCGGGTGTCACTTGCCTGTGACCTGCGGCCTGCACGAACCCCTGACTTTTGACCTAGCGCACAACTCCTGCACAACGGACACATAACACCCCGTACTTGCCCTCCCCCGTCCCAGCCTCAAGCCCCGGCTTGGTCTCCCTGCTGCCCCGCCTCCGCCCCGCCTGACAACCTCGACACCAGCAGCGGGCGCTGCTCTCAGCTACTCAGCCTTACATTTGCACTTGCTGCCCACCGCAGTGCTGCCCTGGCGCACCGACTGCGGCGACCGCCTTAACCACCAATGCTCATGAGCGGGCGCTAAAGCTCCGCGCTTCACACGCCAGCTTCGTCAACTACAATATTCTAGGCCACCTGGCGTTCACACACCTTCACGCCCTGGACAACTCTTTCAGCAACCCGCCATGCCGCACGCCCGCCCAGCCAGGCAACCCGCCACTAGGCAGCCACACTACCGTATCCGTCCGGTCGGGCCCGGCCCAGACTCAGGACCCCAAAGTTCGTCAAACGGCCGCACCGCAAAACGAACACATCCCTGATCCCATGCACCACGGTGGGGGAAGCATGGCACCAAGGAGGCTCCGCCCTGGATAGCATGAGCTAATGAATGGGCCTTTGTCCCGCACCCTAGCATCAGACATGAAAGCAGTCATGCCACATACCATCAGTCCCTCCGTGCAGTCGTGCATTCGCACTCTATAACCCTCGCACATAACCCTTCAAGCTGCAGCTCAGGACATCCACTCAGGACCCCGCATGCACACTCGGTTAAGGCCGGCCCCATCGGCCGGGGAGCATTGGGCGCTCTCACCCACCCTTATGTGAATTATACGCTCTTGGAAGCCCCAGCGCAAAAGGCCGGGGCTTTGCTCAGGCCAGGACCAGCTGGAGACATTAGGTCAAGTCCGTGCCCCCTCGCACCCTGCCCACACCCACTCGGGTTGTGCTTATCAACAACTGCAAGAACCCGGAATTGCTAAGCCTGGAACAGCTACCAAAGTTGGCGCCGCATGCACGTTGGACGCATCCCAGACACACACTCTTGAACGCAACAGCAGGGCTGGGCCCACGTTAACGTTGCAGAGACTCTACCCCACCCACCCCGCATCAGCAAAGCATAGACTTGCATTGCAAACAAGCCCCTAACGGGCCCGCTGGGGCAACCAACAGACATACGCCATAGTACGGGGACAATCAAGTTGGAGCACGGACTCTCTAATCGCATTGACACGTTGCACGAAAGTGCTTTACCCGCCTGCACAACCTCTCTCGCCCACAGAGCGACAGCGCCCAGCCCGGCCTCTTTCCCCGAGCGACGGCCCCGCGACTGTCCAGCCCAATGAAGACGGTCTCTCGCCTGCGCACATACGCGTCACACCATCATGACATGAACCCACGACACAGAACCAGACACGAAAGCCACAACTATGGGCACCGGCGCGCCGGGAAGTTGTTGTACAGAGCCAAAGCAGCGCGAAACTTGTTGTTACGGCTCGGCGACATCACATGTTCAAGGCTTGTACGGTGCCGCCGGTTTGCATGTGTACCGGCAAGGCGTGCAATGTACATTGCACGGCATGTGTGTGCTGCTACCCGCCTTCCGCCGCCTCACGGCATCTCACGCATCTCACGGCATCTGCAGCACGCAGGCGCTCGGGTTGTGCGCGCCGCCACCCGGGCCGCACAGCAGGCGCTCGCCCGTCTGCAGGCGGTACGGGTGGCGCGGCGCCTCCCCCTCGTCAGCGGCCAGCTGGAGCAGAGCCGCGCCCGCGGCCGCCTGCACACAGAGAGGGGGCACGGGCGTCGGGTGGTGATGAAAGTGCTGGCCGGAGGGTAGGGAAGCGGGGGGCCTGCGGGCCACAGCTCGCTAACGCCAAGCGGCAAAGCCAATACTAGCCGTGGCACCTGCAGCGACGTGCCGGCGCGAGCGCGTGCCCCCAGCCTCCCGGCCCCCTGCAGCCACCCCTTCGGCACCTCCTCACCAATCTGTCCCCTCACCTTGGCCTCCACCTCCCAGGTCCCAGCCCACCCATCCCGTTCTCCCAGAAACCCGCCCCACCTTGGCCTTCCGGCTGACGGGCTGGTCCCCCAGGTACAGATCGAACAGGGCCTCGGCCAAGGGGGGGGAGTGCAGGCGGCCCAGCACGCGCCCGCCTGCCTCCGTCACCAGCTCGCCGCTGGGGCTGCGGGGGGGCACAGGAAGGCGGCAGGGACGTTTGGCGGCAAGGCAGTTGTACGGGGCGCATTGCGGAGGGTCCGCTCAAGGGCGCCACGAGGCAATGGGGCCGACGGCGGCCCACGGATTGCCCTGCTCCCGCGGCGCTGCGGCTGTCACGGGGCGTCATGTTCTCGCCTGGTCTTGTTGAATTCATCATTCCATGTTCCCCAGCCCTCACGCCCTGGCGCAGCAGAGGTTGGGCTAGCACCGCAGGCCTCCCGGAACCCGATTTCCCGCACTTGCGCAACCGTACCTCCCCAGCCCCTGCTCCATCCATCAAACCCCCGACCCCGCTCCCCACGCTCCCGGCGCACCTGCGGCTGAATGTGATGGCGGCGCCCTTCTTAACGGCGTCCGCGGGGGCGCCGTTGGGCCCGGGCGCGGCGCCGGGCGGGGCGGGGACCACCACGTGCGCCGGCAGCCGCTCACGTGTGAAATACGACAGGAGCTCGGCCAGGGCGGGGTCGTCCTCGCGGCCGCCCGCCTGGGAGGCAAGGGATCAAGGGGGGCTACGTTTAGGGGCTGGCGTTTGGTGGCCTGCTGGCACTGACACTGACTGAACTTTGATAGTCTCATTCCTGGAACACCTCCGCCTTGGCAGCGCACAGCGCCACAGGCCCACAGCCCATCAAGGGCCGCACGTCTCCTGGCCCTCACGGCGCATCCCCCCGCCGCCCGCCCTCGCCTCCACCCCTCCACACTCGCCTTCCGGTGGCGGCGCTGCAGGATGCGCTCGAACTCGCCCGACAGCAGCGGCAGCGGCAGGTTGCGGCAGGCGCGGATGGTGAGCGACGCCGCCACGCCGCTGCTGGGAGACACCAGCGCCTGAGCGGGTCCGGCGGGCACGCTGGCGCCGTCGTCCGAGGCGGCTGCGGCGGCCAGGGCCCAGGCGCGGCCGCCGGAGAGCTGGCTGCGCACGGCGCTGCGAGCCTGGCGAGGGCAAGGCGGGTCGGAGGAGGTTGAGGAAGGTGGGAGAAAGTGGAAGAGGCCCGCGAGGGGCACGGAAACGACAAGCCCTCGCGGAAAAAAGAATATTAGTACAGCGTGGCCGCGCGACCCCAGCCCTGCTATGCCGCTGCGCCTTCGCAAGGGCGAGCTCGGCTCACCTTGGTGGCATCCGCGTAGATGGCGAAACTGGTGTGGGGAAGAGGTCGAGGAGCAAGCAAGGGGTTGAGGAGGGGCGTTCTCAATAAGTTGCCGAACCGTCAGAAGGCGCTGAGCTTTACGGGACAGGCACCCGGTAACCTACGGTAGTCGCCCTGTCCGCTGCCACTCCACCCTTACTAGCGCGTCTATGTCCTCTCCATTGCCACCTTCCCCAGCCCCGCACTCGCGCGCCCGCTTACTCGTAGATCTTGACCCGCAGGAGCGAGCGGCTGTCCCACCAGCTGCCGGACCCCCACTGCCTCGACCCAACCGCCAGCAGCTGCTGCAGGGAGTGGCTGTGCACGCCAGAGTGGCTGTGCGCGTGGCTGTTGTGGTGGTGGTAGGGGAGGTCGTGGGAGTGGCTAGAGCTGGACTCCTCGAGCTCGTCGGCTCCGTGCGAGGTGGATGGGCTGCGGTGGCTTGAGTGGTGGAAATGGCTGTGGATGGGCGCGTGCAGGACGAGCGGGAAGTGCGTCCCCGCGTCGTGGTGCAGGACGTGAGACTGCATGCTGACGAGGGAGCCCAGAGAGGTCAGCAGCGGCACTCCGGCGGCTGCGGCTTGAGGGCTGTGGGGGGGCGAGAAGACAGCTCTGGGTGAGGCGGCCAGCGCGGCGTTACGGAGGTGCGAGAGCCCCCCTCGACATTAAGCATTGCTCAATTGCATCGTTAACGGCAAGTCCGTACCTCTCGTCGGCGTCCAGGAGCTCCGCATCAGCATCGTCCAGGAGAGCCGCGGATATCGACGCCAGAGGTGGACCACGCCTCCCACCCCTCCCGCTCCTGCCCGAACGCCGGAAGCGTAGGGTCCTGTGTGCTCCCGCCAGGCTCTTTGTGAGCCCCACGGTCGACCATCGCGCCGCTGCGAAGAGACCGCGCCTCAGCCCCCGCAGGCCGAAGGTCCTGCGGTTGCTTCCATCAGCGCCTTGCCCTTCGCCCTGCGCGAAGTCTGTGGAGTCCTCGGAGCTCATGCTCGGCCTGGAGATGTCGCGGCGCGCGCGTCCCTGGCAGGTGCAGATGCTCAATCTAGTGCTACTGTAGCTTGTGGAGGGGGTTTACGGAGGGGAGATGCGAAGCGGTGGAAAGCGGTCCCCAGCTCAGCAGGTAGCTTGCTGACGACGCTGCCGCAGTTCACAGCTGCTCGGGGTCGCGTCACGAAGTGCCTCTGCGTGTACGTGCTGTGGGCGGTGTTAAGGTAGTGGCATTGCGAGGCGGGCCCAGGGCCTGTGCGGCAACGACCTCGGCTGTGCGGCAGATGGAGCAGCGCTGGGATGGAGCTTGCGGGCGCCTCCAGGCCCAGCCAACAAGTCAACCCTGCCTCTGCACCCCACGATCCCCGTTTGACCACGCCGAGCCTTATCGCAGCAGCGGAAAGCATTCACTCCGGCTGCCCCGACGGCCTGCCCAGGGGGGCCTGACGGCCGCATGGCCTCCGGACTAAGCCCTCAACCCGTCAACCTACAGCCCCACTCGCCTTGCACCCTCCTGCACTAACCCTGAAGCAATGTCACCGCCCCTGTCTGAGGTTAGCTTGTGGGACCACCTCTCTTCAGCCCCAGCCACCTTCTTGCGTCCCTCGGGCGTAGCAGCGCACGAGCCCCTGCGCCTGCGAGCCAGGTAGTAGTCCTAGTACCCGACTGCGTGGCGGTGCTGGAGTGGAGGATTTTGAGCAATGCGCAATGCAGCGCAGTGCACGATGACACGCTTGGCTCCAGGCCCCCCAGGGGTGGAGGATAGCTGCTTCCAATCCAACAGGCTTGGGACCAGAACCGTACTAGATCTCAAGGCACCCCGACAGCCCGACTGACTGACCAGGCGCGCAGGATCCTGTCTAGTGCGAAGGCCCCGTGTCTTCTTACAGCCTCCTCCAACGCCTTCACGG
The DNA here is from genome assembly GCA_016858145.1 of Edaphochlamys debaryana. Lineage (NCBI taxonomy): Eukaryota > Viridiplantae > Chlorophyta > Chlorophyceae > Chlamydomonadales > Edaphochlamys > Edaphochlamys debaryana. The sequence goes on along the minus strand of JAEHOE010000024.1, from coordinate 365,806 downwards.
TAGGGCTCCTGCGCTTCTCGTCTTCTTGTTCTTCTCAAAGCCCTGTCCAACACGCATCCCGCCTCATCACCCCGTCTTGATACCAGCAAGGGAGCCGCTTGTATCACGACCCTTCACGATACGCCTCTCCGACAGCAATCCCAGCCACACAAGCCTGCCTGAAGTAAACCGGGGGGCTAACACCGGGGGCTAACACCAGACTACCAAGCTCACGGACGCCCCTCACACCTGCTTACGAGGAGTCCAGCACAGCAATACTGCGACTGGCACCGCAACTCCAGCACCCCTCGCCCCAAGGGGTACGTAACCTTGCAAAGACAGAGGCTCCCCTTCCGTCGATCCCCCCTTTCCCGAGCTGGGAAAGGCGTCACGGAGAGAGCAGTGCCTGACACACAGTGATAGAGCAGAGTCTGCGGTGAGCAGGTAGAGTCTACGTTGCTGCCCACACGCCATCCGCTCGGCCCCAAAATTGAGCTCAAACCGTACAGATTGGCCGGGCAACACCCAAGGCCACGTGCAACGCAGCCCCGATGCCCCCCCGCGACCTCTCAACTGCCAACGCCAACACGCGTACAGCCCGCTCGCAAGTCACACCAAAATGATTCAAAAGCCGGACGAGAGCGAATGGCTGCTCAGAAGGGCAGGCATGGCGGGCGCTGGGCTATGGAGGCAAGCAGTTGCGAAGCTCACCATCCTCCCTACGCGAAGACGTCCAAACAACAAGCCTAAGCCTGCAACGCGCCCCAAAACGCTTTTCATACCTTTCAATCCAAACACCCGAAGCATGTGATTAACGCCGAGTTATGCCAACCTTGCTGGGATCACAAGTATGCCTGCCGGCCTGCAGGGCCACCCCGGCTCCATTGCCACAATGCATTCCCCCCGGCCCACAGTCCAGCTTGTCAAGTGGCCACGTGTTCCTCACTCCACGACCTGAGTCTTCCAAGTGATTCCCTCCAGCTTCCACTCCACCCCCTTGACGTCAGCAACGTACACCTGCAAGGGGTTCGGAATGGAGATGGAGAGTGGTTGCGAAGGCTCAAGGGCCCGGGGCAAGAAGTGTGGATTGACGCTCGACGGTGCGCCCTGCAGGGGCTTGCAGGGGGTTGGCTCCTACAAGCCTCGAATCCCCACCTTTCACCCGGCCTCCACACGGGCACCCATGGGCCCCTCCACCCACCCGGAGCGAGACCAGCTCGGTCTTCTTGGGGTCGTCGTCCGGCCCAAACAGAGTTCGGGAGCCGTTGGGCATCCGGGCGTAATAGGTGCCTGGGGCCGGGCGGGGTCGCGTTGGGTTTGGGAGCTGCACGGGACCAGGCGCTGGCAAGTCCTCGCAAGGCGATGCCCACCCGAGATCGGCAGACCAGTGGCAGCCGGCTGACCTCCGCGCGCCCTTCGCCAGAGCCCCCCTCCACCAGTCAGCTCGACCACTGCATGCCACGGCGCCCCAATCTCCCTCTGCAACGATCGCCCCCGCTGGCCTAAGAACCACACAAGCCAGCGCCACCCTCAAAATAGCAAACACGTACTCCTCCCCGCCTGCCCCCCCTGTAGACCCACCCAGCTTGCACTTGGCCATGCGCTCCTGCCCCCGGGGCTTGAGCGGGATGCCCAGCCCATCCGCTCCGAACTGGGGGCCGCTGCCGGGGTTGTCCATGACGGCCAGGTTGGGGCCGCCCACCTTGGCAAGCAGTTGGGCGTTGGCGGCCAGCGGTTAGCGGTTGGGGGCTTGGGTCGGGTGGTTTGTAACCGAGTCAAAGGCTCTGAAACTGAAAGCCCGCGGGTGCCCTCAACTGAAGCCACACAATCTCAGTTTATCACCTATTTCGTACCTTTGCGATCTTGAGGGCCTGCGACTTGATGTCGCCCGAGGGCCACGTGAACAGGAAGGCGCCGTTGCTGGCGCGGTCCTCCCCAAGCCTGCGAGTGTGCATGAGGCAGCACACGGGTGCGTCAGTGGGGATGAGGGCGTGGCTGCGCCGCGGCGATGCAGCGAGTGTCGGTGTGCTTCGGGCTCTTTGAGCAGGGGAGCGGGGCAGGGCAGGGGCGGCCACGGCAGCAACGTCCGGGCGCGCGCGGGCTCAACCCTCAAGATGCGGTTGCGTGCGCCCGTGCGGGAGAAGTCTGGCCCGCTGGCCCGCATGCGTGTGGCTTGCTCCGCAACCAGGCAATGGCGCATGGCGTGCTGAATGACAGCTGCCGGCGCGCCCGTGCTTGCACGTTGGGCCACCCACCCGATCCAGCCCTCGGGGTTGTAGCCCCCCACCACGGCGCCGCCCGCCGTCTCCGCCACCACCACCGCGGCACCCAGTCCGTCCACCTGGGGCAGGAGGGGGCCGGGAGGAGGCCAGGAGGAGGCCGGAAGGGGGAGTGCGAGGAAGGCCTTCAGTGTGGGAGGGGAAGGGGCGTGCCACAGAGGGGCCCGGGTAGCGCTGTCGCCGGCCCCGCTGCCCGCCCCCTCGCCTCACCGCCTGGCCGGGGCCTCCTGCACAACCCCTGTCCCCGAGCCCTGTTGCCCCCTGGCCCCCCTACCCGCGCCCTCAAGCCAGCGGTGCCCTGCCCCTCCCCACCTTGGCGTGGAAAGCCTGCGGGCTCCAGCCATCCTCCTCGGCGTCGTACACCAGCCGCAGCTGCCGCTCCTGCAGAGACCAGGGGAGCGGTATGAGTCAGCTCTGCGCCCCGAAGCCCGGGCACCAAGGTGGCGTCCAGGGCTCGCAACCCACTGCATCAGCAGTGGCGGTTGGTCCCTACGCCGTTGGGGCCCTTCCTCCTCCTCCAACCGCAGCGGTAGCGCCCCAGTGCCTAATTCGCAAACCCTAAACCCTGCGCCCCCAAGCGCCAGCGCCCTGGCGCCAGTGGTGGCAGGGCCACTGAAGCAGCAGCAGTGAGTCAGCAGGACCAGCAACTGCAACACCCAGTTCGTACCCCAGGCCCGGACGCCCAGGCCCTCTAACTGCCCTCCCTGCCGGCCCACACCTGCAGCTGCGTCCGCGCCAGCAGCGGGCGTACGGCCGCCACCAGGGGGTCGCGCTGGTCGCCCGGGAGCAGCTCGGCCTTCTCGTTCATCTCACAGTACTGCGCGGGGGTTGGGAGGAGGAGGGAAGGTGAGGAGGGAGGAGGGCGGGAGAGGATGGCCAGAGGGTCATGAGGTTGGCTGGGCGGTTAGAGGCGCTGTCAGGGGGCTACGCCTTCCCAAGCACCGGAAGTGCGCGGCCCCACCACCGAAGAGGCCCTCCGGGGAAACCAGAGCTCCTGAGCCCCAAAGCGCTTAGGCCAAGTACCTCTCGCATGCACGCCCCAACGCCCCAACTGGTCCGGCCGCTCTTCACCCCTCCACCCAGCCTTCTTGTCTACCCTCAGTCCACGCTGGCTCCCCAACCTCCTTCACTCCAACGCTCCTCCAAGAACAGCACTCATGCAGGGCCCACCTGGTCCGGCAGCTCGTCAAAGTTGAGGCGCTTGAGGCCCATGGGCGCCCTGAGGAGCCAAACAGCCGCATTAGAGCCTCAGCCGGGCGGGAGAGTGGCTTGGATTGGGCGGCGAGGGCCCGTTGCCTGTGGGCACACACTGGGGAGGGTCTGCCTCCCGAGTCCCCACCGCGCATTTGCTTAGGCACTGCTGCAGAGGTACAGCACAGCTGTGGTTAGCTAGAGGCTGCTGCGTGCTCACGGGTCGGAAAGAGCTTTGGGGAAGAAGAAGGAGACCATCTTCTCGATCTGCGGGAACGGCAATCGAGGGTGTTGCGCGTGGTGGCGGTTGCGCTCAGGCTGGGCAAACTGGGGTCTCTCCCCGGCGCCTGTGCGCCCACCCCACCCTCCAGCATTACAGGGTTTGGGGACTGCGGGGGAGGATTGTTTCCGCTGAGTGCCTCACCGCATCCATCTCCTGGGGGGCCCCGTCCTTGGCGAGAACGACCACGGCACGGCGCCGGTTGGCGACCGACCGGGAACACGGTTGCGGCAGGCACCACGACCCTTGCGCGCATCGCCGGTGCGCTAGCACAACCTTGCCTACACGGCCCTGCATCAGCCCCTGGACCATGCTTCTGCTGCGCTCTAGCCGAGAGGCCAATGCCAGGATGGAAGGATGGACCTAGGAGTGCGCCTTTAGCGGTCGTTGAGGGGGAGATAATCAGGGTTGTTCCCGCTGTCTGTATGTCAGCGCTCGGGTAGGGGGAGCGAAGGGCAGCAAGATGGATGCGAGCTTTGTGCAGCATGCCGGGTCGCGCAGCTCCCCACCTTACACACACCTGCAACCCCACCTAGCTGTAACTCTCTACGCATATTAGCAACATGGCCGGTGCAGTAGCGGGTATCCCTCCGGATGGCATGCTTCTGGCCGTCCTCGCAGACGAGGTGTGCAGCTTCTTTGCCGGACGTTGTGTTGATCATGCGTATTCTGAGGTCTCTATCTCACTCTGGCTGGTAAACGCGCTTCACAGGACACAATCACCGGATTCCTGCTCGCCGGCGTGGGGAACGTTGACCTGCGCAAGAAGCGCAACTACCTGGTTGTAGACTCAAGTAAGACACGCTGAGAAGGCATCGTGGGGAGACTGGGTTGACCACAGTCGCGTTCCCCGCGCAGAGACGCCCGTGCGCCAAATCGAGAGCTCCTTTAAGGAGTTCTGCGCGCGCGACGACATTGCGGTCATCCTCATCTCGCAGCAAGTGGCGGGGCAAATCCGGAACGTCATCCAGCAGCACAACAAGGTGCGGGAGACGGGGGAAGGCGCTGGGTTGCACGCAGTGGCTCAGCCTCACACGGCCTGACCCCCACGTGTTCCCCCAACCGGCTGTCCCGCCCACCCCTGTTTCGCAGCCCATTCCCGCTGTGCTGGAGATTCCCAGCAAGGACTGCCCCTATGACCCCGCACAAGACACGCTCTTGACGCGGGTCAAGCACATTGCTGGCTTCAACTAAGCGGAGGGGCCCCCTTGACGCCGGCGGAGCTAGCAGCAGCCGGGCGGGAACTGTGGAGCTGCAGGCAGCATGCAACAGCATTACCTCCGGCATGTGCTGCCACCAGCAACGTTGGTGGGCCGTTGGAGTGTGGAGCTGACTGGCCACGCACCTGCTAGCCAGCAGTAGGGTAACGTGTGGGATGATGGGAGGGGGAGCCGGCTGATGGCTGGCTCGTGCTGGGGGCCGCAGGCTACGCTCATATTGGGCCTACGAAGGAATGGGTGTAGGGGGTAGAACTTGCTTGGGATAAGGTGGATGTGTGGGGGACCGGTTCGCAGGGACCAGGGCGCGCACCTCTCAGTATCCTGGGGGCGGGGCGGTCACGAACTGGTGGACAGCCGGCATGATCGGACAGGAAGGGTTGTACACAACAACTTTGCATATCGAACGTGGGGATGCCGGTATGGCCCTACCGGGCTTGGCACACCCCGCATTACACGACGGGCAACGAAGGTGGTTTTGGCGGTGGGCAGGCTGAGGAGGACTTGGGCTTCCTTACGAGGGGCATCCCTGCGGGCCGTGTGACGAGGGCTTACGGAGCGGCGCATGGCTGTCACGGGCTCCGAGCGGCCGTGCATGCTCGAGGAAGCAGCAGAGCCCTCGACTTGTAGAGACGGAGGCCTCAAGCTGTCAAGACCAAACCGTAACAGGAGAGCGGACGCTGCTCTCACTCCGCTTACTGCTTGCTGTTGGCCCAGGCTGGGATCTGGCAAGGTCCATAAGGGGGGCTCCTCTATCCGGGCAGACCAGGCGGCCGGTGTCCTTGCCCTGCATGATGCATGGCGGGTGGCTTGCGTCAACATTCAACTGTGAAATAAGTAGCACCGAACCGTATGAGGTAATAGCTTACCTCGTAGAGGCATATGCGGGCAGCATCATGCCAGGAGACTTGGTGCGCCTTGTACAGAGTGATAGACCAGGTTCCATACTCCAAGGGCAAAGGGGCGGGTACCTCAACGCCCTGGCCGACGCTGGCCAGCGCTGGCCAAGCGCGTCACGTGCTACGCCGTGTGCGGAGGGCATGGGCTTTCGTACCTGTGGTTGCGTGGGGAGGGAAGGGGTTGCGTGGGGAGGGGAACGGCTGCGAGCCCGAGCTAGCCCTCACGGAAGTAAGGCTTGGGGCCCGCAAGCTCTGCTCGGCTGCAGGCTGGCTGGGGCGCGGGGGGGGCCTCAGCGGTGCTGGCCAGGCCCAGGCCCACCAGCGGAGGCCCCGACGGCAGGGAGCTCCTCGCGGGAGCCTCGCTGACGCACACGTCGAGGGGGTGGAGCCACGGGGCGCAGCGGGCTCGCCACTGCCGCGGCTGCTACGGCTCCAGCGGCTCGGGCGTGCGCTGGCAGCAGCAAGGTGCTCGCTGGGGCCAACCGCAGCGCGAGTCTCTCGCGTGGCGACCCCCGCAGCCTGGAGCCTCACTTCACGTCGCTCGGGACTCCCGACACTTCGCGATTGGCGGCCGGGGGCGCCTTGTCCTCAAGCATCACGCAAGGCCAAGTAGCCTGCGACGTGCCGGGACAGTGCCGTGCAGCAGGCCGCTCTGAGCCCGACTGGCCCAATTCCGTCGGATCGCCGCTTCGCCATGTAGTCCGATCAAATCCCCTGGGCGCAAACCCCCGCGAAGCAACGCGAAGCCACAGCCCTCATCGCACTTGTTACGCCACCGAATAGCGCTTGTTCGCTTCTGTCAACACGGTTCCAGCGACTCTGCCCTCAAGAGCGCACTGCAGGGCCGCGCGGGGCCGCCCGCGCTCCTCGCTCCACACACCATGCTTCGCTGCTTCCTGGGGCGCCGCGAGCGCGCGCCCGGCAACGGCCAGACCCTGGGCAGCACGGCTCCAGACGCCGCGGCCGCACCGCCGCTGGGCTGCCCAGCGAGTGCCTGCACCGCGGTCACGGAGCAGGCGGTCACGGCGGCGGCGCCGGCACCCGCAGGGCCGCCGCCTGTCGCCCCGCTGCCGCCAGCAGCAACCTGCCCCGCGGCCGACGCTGGCGGCGCCGCCGCAAGCTCCGCCGATGAGGCCCTGCAGCGGGCCAGGGCGCGGGTCATCGCCTGCCCCTTTGGGCATGGAAGCGTAGGCACAGGTGCGCTTGGGCGGTGGGTCCCGGGTGCTGCCAAGGAAGTGGCCGGTGGTGGGGCGTTGATTCTGCCCCGCCCCCTTAACCCCGAAGTGGGTTCGCCCGTTGCGTAGCTATTATTATTATTTTCGGTGGGGTCCCGTGGCACGTACTGAGGGGTTGCGTCGGCGCCGGGTCACGGGCTGTGCGTGCCGCCGTACACCCTGGACTTCGCCGCTGCCGAGCCGGCTCTAAGGATCTCGGCAAGCCCTTCTCAACCGCCTCCCTGCCTTTCAGGTCCCTTCCCCGGCTACGTGCACGGCAAGCACCCGGAGATATGCCCCAACGGGTGCCGCCCCGACCCGGCCCTGGGCAAACACGGGAGGGTGAGGAAGGGACGGGGCATGGGGGCACTGGCACGAAGGCGGCCCCTGCCCTCTCAAGCGGCCCTTGCTCTACCCCTTCCCCCATAGACCGACGAAACCCCCACGGAGACGCTCATTCGCGAAGCGCTCGAGTACCAGGTGCGTGCGGTCAGGGTCATCTGGAATCATAAGTCACGGGCAGCGAAGTTACAGCAGCACTGAAACCGCGTGCCGGTAGGTCTCCGGCTCCCCGCTCCCGCTCTTGACCCCATAGTTGCTCGGCCTCCTCCGGTACTCCAACCTGCCCCTGCTTCCCCCAGGATCTGTACCAGCGCGAGCGGGGCAGCGCCGAGGCCAAGGCTGCCCGCGTGAAGGAGGTGCTGGCCGAGATCGCCGCCACCGGCTCCTACACGCACACCTTCGACGAGCTGCAGCACGGGGCGAGGGTGGCGTGGAGGCACGCGCCCAAGTGCTCAAACAGGCGAGCGGGCGGGGGCAAGGGGCGGGAGGTTGTTGCACGCGGTTGCGGGGCGCTGCGTATTGCTGACAATTACCCTCCCGCTCGCCCTCCGCCCCACAGGAAATTCTGGGAGGTGCGTGGGGCGTACAGGGCTGGGGGGTCGCAGGGGTCGCTCGGGCGTCGGGCAGGGGCTGCGCTGATTGTAGCAGCGGGAGCCTCACGCAGACCACTTCTCACTTATATCACGCCTCGCTTGCTCCGCGCCAACCCACATGCTGCCCCCAGGAGCTCAACCTGCTGGACCACCGGCACGTGGACACACCGGGTGAGGGGGCGAAGGGTGGCCAGCCGAACCGGGCAATCTGGGCTGGGGTGGGTCGGCCAATGTGGGTCGGCCGATATGGTTCGGGCGGCGGCCAGGCTGAGGGCTGCGCAGCTCGTCAGCGTCCTTCCTTCTTGTGCCGGGCAGCTAGGCTTCTAGGGCGTGTGGAATCACCGGCCGATGTGGGTCGAGCGGAGGCAAGGCTGAGGGCAGCGTGACCCCCTTAGTCAGCTTCCTTCCTCCGAGGAAGGAGTCCTTGTGCCTTGTGCCTGGTGCTCCACCCTGCAGAGGGCATGTTCCTGGCCTGCCTGGAGATGCTGGAGGCTGCCACGCTCAGCTGCGTCACCACCGCCAATATCGTGGTCTTCAGGCCGCAGACGCCCGGCACTCAGGACGGCCCGCGCGTGTGGAACAACCAGCTGCTGCGCTACTGCGGGTGGGGCGGGTATATATGCTGCGGCGTGTGCATGCGGCGTGTGTGCTCCGGCAGGCCGTGCTTTGGCATTCACCCCCCTTCCCCACACCCTCTCCGCCCCTCCCGCAGCCTTGGATAATACCTTTCATCCCCTTTCTCCCGCAGGTACAAGCAGGCAGAGGGGTCTGTCCTGGGGGACAAGGCGGAGGCGGACTTCACCGCCATGCTGCAGGTGGGTCCATGGCATCATGGCAGCTTGAAGCCTGACTGCCTGAGTGCTTGACCGCGCGGGCGCCGGGCCAGACCCTCCCGCCTTGCCCCCCGCCATCGCATCGCTCCTGACCCCCCTGCCCCCTAGCCCCTGCCCGCGCAGTCCGAGTTCGGCTGGGAGCCCCCTCCGGAGGACAAGCGCACCCGCTTCGACATGCTGCCCCTGCTGCTGCAGGTGCACCCGGAGGAGGAGCCCAAGGTGGGGACCTTACGGTGTACATGGTGCTAGGGTGCAGGGTCCAGGAGTGCAGCTTGCTTGCTTCATGGGAGCGTGATGCTCAGCCCTTAGACGGTATCCCTGTCAGGTCCGCCCCAAACTGGAGCTCCCACGCCCTGCCCCCCGCCACAGCTCTTCACGCTTCCGCCCCAGTACGTGGCGCGTGTGCCCATCTCCCACCCCGACCACCCGGGGTTTGCGGAGCTGGGGCTGCAGTGGTACGCCATCCCGGCCGTGAGCGCCATGGAGCTCAGCGTCGGCGGCCTCACCTACACCGCCTGCCCCTTCAACGGTGCGTGGCAGCTATATGCGCCTGCTTGGAGGGCGCCGCTGAGCTTGTCTGAGCGTCTTGGGATTGAGCTGCTGGGGCGCGAGGGGCCTTCCGCCAATCCGCCATTCCTCGCTGTGATGCGCCTCGGTCGGCACTGATGTTGGCCACAGGCTGGTACTCTGTCACGGAAATAATGCGCAACCTCACCGATGAGAGCCGGTGAGTGTGTTATAAATGTGTGTGTGGGGGGTGAGAACGTCGTCACGCTGGCTCCAAGGGGGAGGTGGCGGGTGCGGGGAAGCCGGGAAGGGACGTCACGCGGCATGGGGTTTGCACCGACGAGCTCAGAAAGCCCGCGAGCTCTCGCATTTTGTGGACCATACTGAATGAGGACATACAAGCACAGAGCTCATGCGGCACGCGGGCGCGAGTATGCCACGCCAGGACATGGCTGTTTGCGACAGCTGCAAGCCGCGGCTCGCACACGAGGCTTACGCAGACGCTCCAATACGAGCGCTGGTAGCACCGCAGCGATGCTGCACGACCTGCTGGCCAAGCTCAGCAGCAGCACTGATCGCGCCCTTCCCTTCCGACGCTGCTACTTGGCAGCTACGACCAATGCCCCGAGGTGGCCCGGATGCTCGGGTTGGAGACCAAGAGCGACGGCAACCTGTGGCGGGACCAGGCCATGGTCATCGTGGCGCAGGCGGTAATGCACTCCTTCCGCGCCGCTGGCTACGGCATTGTCGACCACCACACGCTGATGAAGAACTTCTGGACCTGGTGGGTGGAACGGGGAGGATGTCGGGCAGGGGCTCAAGGCAGGGGCTGCCGGCACGGCCCTGCTGGCACGCTCCCTGACGCGGCAGAGAGCTCTCCCGTCAGCCCGAAACATGCTTAAACCCTACACACATATGCTTCCGCTCTTCCATCCGCAGGTACAACAAGGAGAAGGAGGTCCGCGGGTGGGCCCCTCCGGGCAACTGGAAGTGGATTATCCCCCCCGTCAGCCCCACGGCCTCGCGCTGCTACCTGGAGCTCAACCACATGACCGAGTTCACCCTCAAGCCCGGCTACTGGTGGGTGCGTGGTCTGAGTGCCCTGAGCTGCAACTGCCCGTGCCCAACTTGGGACCGCGCGCCTGTAGCCCCATGGCTTGTGCTTGGACCACTTCAGCCGTTTCCCGTGCACCTTGGACCCGGGTGCCCCGCAGGTACACCCCCGGGTGGCGCAGCTACCAGAACCGCCGCAGGGAGCTGCTCAAGGCGGCGCGGGCGGCCCTGGTGGGGTCCCAGTACGCCGACCTGGGCAACAGCATGCTGGGGGCCTCGATGCACCCCGTGCCGGAGGGCGACAACCTCGTCGGCTCGGCACGCCCGCGTGTGCTCATCGCGTACGCCTCGGTGACCGGTGAGGAGCCACTTGGAATGGGGCAAAGGCTGCGCGTCCCTTAATCTCACGGCCTAGCGCGACCACTGACGCTCCGCTACTCCTTGGTCCTTGCTCTCCCCCAGGCACCACCGCCAAGTACGCCGCGGCTGTGGCGCAGGTCCTGTCGGGGCCCCTGGCGGTGACCCTGCTCAACATGGAGGTGCGGGCGAGCGGGGGTCATTGGGGCCAAGGTGCATGAGCTATGGCAGCTCTTTGGTCCCCTGCGACTCTGCATCCCTGACGTCCTACCTCTTGCAACTCCCGCTCAGGACTTTGAGCCCGACGGCTGGTCCGAGGCGCTCGCCCGCTCCCAACTGGTGGTCCTCATGCTGTCCACCTACGGCCCCGGGGCGCCGCCCAGCACCGCCGGGAAGTTCCTGGCGTGGATGCAGAAGGGCATGGCCGTGGGAGGTGAGCAGGGGACTTGGCAAGGAGCAGACAGCAGACAGCAGACAGCAGGAACGGCCTCCTTTGCAGGTCGGCGTGTGTGCGTGGAGTCATCACACTTTGCCCCATAGAAGTACTTCTCCGCTACCCTGCCTTAGCTTATCTGTGTGTTCCGGCCTGGCCCCAGGCGATGCGCATTCGGTGCTTGCCAACCTCCCCTTCACGGTGCTGGGCTTCGGCTGCACCAGCTACCCGCGCTTCTGTGCCGCAGCCGACACCATGTTCTCTATCGTCTCGGCGGTGGGGGCGACGCCCATGATGCCCGCAACCAAGGTGAGCAGCACGCGAGGCCAGGGGGCAGCACCCGTATGGCCTGCGGCGGGCTCTTAGCTTTCCCGATGTGGGTCGGCCCCATACTCAACCGCGTGCACCCACGTGCCCACCCATCAAATCCAGGTGGACTCCCTGAGCCACGAGGAGGTCAGCGTGTGGCGCTGGGCGCGGGGCCTGGTGGCGGTGGCGCAGCAGCGGGGCCTGCTGGGCGGCGAGGAGGCGGAGGAGGCCCTGGCCCGCATGCCCATCGCGGAGGAAGGCGGGCCGCGGCCCTTTGTGCAGCGCTTCACGCTCATCCACCTCGAGGGTGAGGCCGGGCCGGTCTGGCCACCTGAGGGTGCGCAGCAGCCGGGCCTCCCATGCACCGTTGTTTGGAATTGGAGCCGGCCTCTCGTTCTACCGTTTTCATTGTTCATTTTTCCCCTTCCTGCGACCGCTGCACAGGTACCGAGGACCTGCGGCCAGCCGCAGACCGCTTCCGGCAGGAGGCGGCGGTGATGGAGGTCAAGGAGCTGCGGAGGAAATCAGTCGACGGGCCCACAGCACCCGCCACCAAGCAGGCAAGCGTTGCGTTGAGACCACAGCAAGTAACTAGCCTTGCCTGCCCCTTCCATGACCGCTCTGTTCGCTAGCACCCACAGCAGCCACCTACACACACATCCCTGGTCCAGCAAATCCGCCAGGCCTACGCGCAGCTCGGATGACCCGCCAGCCCCCGTGTAGCTCCGCCCAGCCACCATGCGCGGCCGTGCGCTGTCACGGCCCAGGGAATGACGTGCCCGCCGGGTGACATGATAGTCTGGCAGGCACCCAGAGCCTAACGGGGATTAAGCCCTGCCCAGACTGATCCCCGCCGACGCACGGAACCCTGTCACCCACCCACTCCGCACCCGCATGCCCGGCCCGCCCACCCGCCGGGGACGGGCCCTGGCTTCGCGGCATGTGGGGAACTCACTCGGAGTCCCTTGCCGCGCGGCACCACTCTCCCCACGCACGCGTCCCGGGTTCCCCATGGGCTGCTGCCGTACCCCGGCCCCCGCCCCTCACCACCCCGGTCCCGCCTCTTCCCTCCCTCTCTGCCCGCCGGCGGTCGCTCGTGTATTCCGCCTCTCCTCCTCTCTTGCGCTTCAGCTGCCTCCTCGGCTATTGACACCCCTCTTGGCCCATTCCCCACTTTCCGCATTGCCTCCGTGGTGGCGCCACCTTCGACCCTTCTGTCTTAGGTGAGAAACGGGACTGTTTCGGTCAGGGCGGGCTTCGGCTTCGCGGGCTGCTCGGTCCGCATGTCTGCTTGCTTTGCTGTTCCCTTCTGCGCCGCCGGCGGGCCGCACCAGCTCTAGTCTACCTCACTATTACCAGCTACACTACGGCTCCGGCGCGACTCCAGCGGTGACACAAACGTAACGGGTTCGGGATGGGTCGGGATGGGTCGGGCTTCGGACTCCCAGGGCTTTCGGTTCCGTATCTACGACCGGCCGGCTAATTACCGCGCCTACGCTTTCCCTGGCCTTTACACGAGCAGCCCTGAACACATCCCTGATCGCTGCTAGTTAAGATTGCCTCGTTCATGCTGTACCTCTGCAGACGTTTGCCGTGCTCAACCCACCCATTTTGTTGGGTCACGATCTCTTGCAACGCCGCGGGGCTACTTTGGACCTCTCTAAACGTTAGCGACCGTGTGCGTGCTGTGCTCAACCCACACCCATTCCGTTGGCCCCCCGAGCAGGTTATCTTGGACGTGTCCGACCTCCCCGGCGGCGGGCTGTCGTACCTGGCGGGCGACGAGCTGGCGGTGTGGGGCGAGAACCCGGCCGAAGCGGTGGAGGCTGTGGCGATGGCCCTGGGCATCAGCGGCAAGGGCCTGGACTCCATGTTCCTGCTGCAGAGCCGCGACGGCCGGTCGGCGTCCGGCGCCAAGGACGAATCGGGGCCTCACGCTGCAAGGGCCGAGGACTCCGCCGGCCTCTCCTCTGCGCCCTTCCCGCTGCCCAACTCGTACCGCACCATCCTCAAGCGCTACGTTGCCCTCAGCGACGTGCCGTCCTTTGAGGCGGTGCAGGCCATGGCCCGCTTTGCGCCCGAGGTGGGTTGCGCTGCAGCTTCTGTGTGAATACACAGCCTAGCTTTTGTCGGACTGCCAATGTGTAGGGGCCCCCCGCCCGTCCTGAGGCCCAGTCCCAGACAGGTTTGGCTGAGCACCTCGCTGGCTCGCTCCATTCCCCTGCCCCTCCCTCAGGGCTCCCGGCTGCACACCCTGGGCGCTGCCTACCCCGCCTACTCGGATTGGGTGGCTGCCACTGCCACCCGCTGGTGCGACGTGTGGAAGGAGTTCCCAGAGCTGGCGGGTGAGAGACAAGGGGGGATGGGCAAGGGGATACCGTACGACCGCTAAATATTTTCGCATAAGTAATGAATTGTGGCGGGGTGCGGAAACGCGAAAGAAAATCCCAAGGTGGGTGCGGAAACCATTAGAGTTTGCCAAAGAAACTCGGGCGGGGGGTGCGGAAAAGTTGGGTACGTGTCGCGTGCCGTGCCATGCAGGCGGGCCCTCTGTTTGGCTCCTGCTGCTGCAACCCACTAAACCCGCCCGACGCACGCACGCACGCGTACAGCAGACGCAGGCTTGTGGGGTTGGTGAGGTTGGGGGTATGGGGGGGGTGAGGCATCAGGGCTACAGGGGAGGCCCGCTGGCGTGCGCAGACTTGCTGCAGAGGGCTGCAAGACCGGCCCTGCTGCGGAGATTTGGCTTGGCGATGAGGGGTGCGGAAATCTTTAAAGTTGTCCAGGAAAACCCGCTGCCCCCTGCGGAAATCTTTAAAGTTCACGAAAGAAACTGCTGAGGGGGGTGCGGAAATGTTTACGTGCGGAAATCTTTAGCGGTCGTACGGTACCTGGCCTGAGGCCGTCGCCTGTGCCTGACCCTGTGCCACCCTCCCGACCGCTTCCCTTGATGCCCTCAGGCCGGCTTCCACCCGCCGTGTTCTTCCAGCTCGTGCCCGTGGTCAAGCCCCGGCACTACTCCATCTCCTCCTCCGCGGCCCGGCACCCGGGCCAGCTGCACCTCACCATCAGCCGCCTCGCCTACCGCCTGCCCACGGGCGAGCAGCGCTCGGGCTTCTGCTCCTCCTTCCTGGCCTCCCGCGGCCCCGGCGACCGCGTGTGCGTGCGCGTGCTGCCCACGCCCGGCTTCCGCATGCCGCTGGACCCCTCGGCGCCGGTCATCATGGTGGCGGCGGGGACCGGCATCGCGCCCTTCAAGTGAGGACAGGAAGGGGGTTTGTGGGGTGCTGGAGCGGCAGGCGATGTGGGCCGGGCCGGGCGGCAAGCCGTCAACCAGGGGTTAGCGGGGTGACGGGGCCTTTGCAGCAGGGCCAGGGCGTTGCGGGCTGGGCCAGGTGGCAAGCGGCATGATGCGATCAGTCATGCCTTGACCCACGCCTCTCTCCGTTACAGGGGCTTCTGGGAGGAGCGCACGGCCCGCCGGGCGACTGCCAGGACCCTGGAGGAGCAGGAGAAGGAGCAGCGCGAGCGGCAGGAGCGCAAGGCTGCGGCACGGGCGGGCGGTGCCGTCCCCGGCGGGCGCGAGTCACGTGACGGAGCGTCTCTCGACAGCCGTTCCAGTACAGACACACAGGGCAGCTCCCAGCGCACGTTCAAGGCGACTGGCCCGGGGCCATGTGTGCTCATCTTCGGCTGCCGCAACAGCTCGGAAGACTTCATCTATCGGGACACCATCGAGGTGGGTGGGACCAGACGACGCGGTTTGGACTTTCTGGGTGGGACTTTTTTTGGCGTCAGAGTTTGGACTTTCTGGGTGGGCGTTGGAGCCTGCCTGATGTCGCTGGTTCTAATTCCCGGGCTACTACGTCGGGGGTTTACGCGTGCAACGAGCCAGCCGACAGCTTTCCACTGCCCTCCACTCGTCCCGACAGACGGCCCTGTCCGAGGGCGCTTTGACGCGTGTGCTCACGGCCTTCAGTCGCGAGCCCGGGCAGCGCAAGCAGTACGTGCAGGACGTGATCTCGGAGAGCGGTGCCGAGCTGGCCCCGCTGCTGCAGAGCCGGGCGTGCCACGTGTACGTGTGCGGCAGCAGCAACATGGCGCAGGAGGCGGCCATGGCGTTCCGGAGGATCCTCGGGGAGAAGGAGTTCACCGCTCTGGTGGAGGCGGGGAGGTACCACGAGGTGAGCTTGGGGGCGAGGGGGTAGTCATGCGGGATTAGGCAGGCCTTCAGGGAGGTTTGCGGGGCCAGGGAGCTAGTCTTGTGAGCCCTTAGCAAGCTATTTTGCCTGTCACATCACGACCGGGTCACATCCTGCGCGCCCCGCCCATCCCGCTTACCTCGGGCAGGACGTGTTTGGCGTGGTGGCACCCGACCACAAGGCGATCGCCGCCCAGCAGGGGGTGATGACGCGGGGCATGCCGGCTGCAGCTGACAAGGCCGCCAGCCCAGACAGCAGGAAGGAAGCGCAGAGCATGGCTGTGAGCACCGCCGCTTCCAGCTAGTAAGCCCTGCCGTGGCCCGAGCGTACGGTAGGTCGCCATGCGCGGCCATGCCTGCACCTCCTGCGCTGTGTACGATCATTCAGGCATTGAGGCAGCCGTTTGCCGCGGGGGACACATGCACGGATACACGCACATGCACGAGCGAGGACGGACCGGGTGTGGGCGATAACTGAGGTTCCGCGTCCAATGAAGGATTGCAGCGCGCGGACTGCTGTTGTCGAGGGGCGGGAGGGGCGGGAGATCGAGCCGTTCGGTCGAGCCAGGATGTATGCGGATAAGGGGCATGCGCACCCCTCAGGACCGCCTCCAAGAGCCATCCGCGCGCGGCCCCTTGCGGGGGTGTATGTGCTGGGGGGTTTACGCTAGCTGCCGGTCGCGCTTCTTCTCATGTATTGCGGAATGACTACCGGTATGCAATGGATGGACGACAGGAGGCAGGGGCAAAGGGGTGACAGGGACCTCCTCGCAGTGCGCTGCGCCCCGCCAGTGCGTGTGCGTGAAACTTATCCCGGGCGGGACGAGAGGAGGTCAAGCAGAACGGGTGTCACCTATTGGCACGCGTCCATCTTGGTGGGTGGGTGGGTGGCTTGATGTGCAAGTGCACACATGTCTGATTCTGCTTGCTTTGCGCGGGTGTGCTTGCGTGCTGGCCAGCTTGGCCTGCTCCGCACAGTTGCTTAAGGGACTGCGCGGGCCCAGCGCATGCCTGCCTCGCCCGCCCCTCACCGCCGCCCGGCCGCCCGTCGCCCTGCCCGCCGGGGTTACGCTGAGTTACGCGCTCCGCTAGGCCCACCCCGCCCCAGCCAAGAAGTCAACAACACAGTGCTTCAATCGCAACCCACCCACCCCAAGGTGGGGCTTAACACAGGATGCCGTGGCCGCCGTGATAAGGAATGAACCAGAGGAGCGAGGCGGTAGAGGCGGACAGCCTAGACAGCCCCAGTTGCTCAATCCTAGGAGTGTACTAAGTGTACCCGCCTCTCCCCGCTCCTCCCCGCGTCGCCCCGCGCTAGCACCTTGACTTGGTTGCCTGTTACAAGTACACGTGACAGCCCCAACGCCTCGCTTCAGCAGCTTCTGTACGTAAGTGCAAATTTGCTGGAGTCGCGGGGTCTGCTGTTCAGGCACACCCATGACCGTACTGCCACGATGCAGTCATTGCTGGAGCTGGGGCAACGAGCGAGCGCGGTCCAGCGGTGTTCGATGCTGGGGTTGCCGTTGCGTCGCGTAGCCCTGAGTGAGCCCAAGTTCGCCTCTCTTTGTGACTGGACAAGCTGGGATAGCGGTTAGCGGCCAAAGGAGTAAGAACATAGCCGCGGGTTGATTGACGTCTCGGCCTGTCGTCTCGACGAGATATCTTACGACGGGAAGAAACGGAAGCCCCTAAACCTTGGTGCGGCCCTCTCGCGTGTGCTGTTCCAAGTAGACGCGAGTCGCTGGGCGCCCCTGCCTGTTGACGGCCGAGCCGCGGCGGATCGATCGTTCGAACCTTTGCGACTTACTGTTCGCTTTCGTTGTTGCAAGAACTGCGTTCACGTTTGTCCGAGTTCATACACATACTATCATGGCCGCTGGCCGCTTTAGCGAGGAGACTGTCGGGCGCGGTGAATGGTTTAGCCGACGAGAACGACAGTATGATCGCAGCCAGAGTGGCTGGCCAAGTGGAGAGCTCTTCTTCAGCTGCACGATGCAGGGAGTCGTGGCCGTTCAGCTGTGCCGTCGGTTACAAGCAGCCAACTACCGCGGCGAGCCCGTGATGCCCGACCGCGTCCCAAGTCCTTGCTCTGGTGGCAGCAACCTCCAGGACTCGACTCAACTCGACTGCTCTTGCCTGACTTCAATGTCTACTGTGGCAAGTGTGCGCAGCGGCCTCTTGTCGCCATTACCCTCCAGCGTCCCGCCCCGCCCGCAAGGCCAAAGACTTGCTCAGCCCCCCGACTGAGCATCATGTAATGCCGCGGACATCGCGGTTGCAAGCAAGGACAGTACAGAATAGGCCAGGAGCAACTTGCTTGGGGCGCGTCCGTACGAAATTGATTCTGATTTGAGCTAGAGCGGAGTTGCGAGGCTCCATTCTACACCAGACGGCCCCCAAAGCACGGACGGCAACATCACCACCCCTCTGGAGCCCTCTCTTGCCTGGCAAAGGCGAACGCCGGGACCGGCATGTCGGGTTGCTTCTGGAGCAGACGGCCCACGGCCGCTTCGGAAAATCACCAGCCTCCTCGAGTTAGCGGTGATGGCGCCAAACCCGTTGCCGCACCAGCGGCGGCGGTGGTCGACGCGCCCATCGCCATCGGCAAGGCGGATGTGAACGGCGGTGGAGCACCTCCGCAGACGGTATGCCCTGTCACCAGCGGACACGTCTCGAGTGGCAACGCGGAGGCGCATGGCAAGGCCGGCTCTCCTGACGATGTCGTGGAGCGCGCTCAGAACCGTATGAATACCTGCCCCTTTGGTCATGGGAGCGTCGGAGCCGGTGGGTTTGACTGTCCACGTTGAAAAAAATGGGCGGGTATGGCGGGTTGACCTCCGAAGGTCGTCGGCGCGCGCGGCGAACGCACTGAACAGTGACTACTCTCTCGCGGACCAGCTGCGGACTGCCCTCCCCACGCTATAGCGTGATCAAAACTTGCTTGCAGTCCTAGCAAGTCAGGCAGGTGGAGCTGGCGGGCCTAAACCGCCGCGACATGACACCTGACGCACAGGCCTACCTGACCAGCCCTGACCAGCGAGCGAGCTGTAGCTACAGCATTACGGGCTTGATTGCTGTTCTCTTGCTTTGCACCCGGCCCCTGAGTCCGCTACTGTTGCGCCCGCTTGCCCGCCAGTCCATCCATCTAATCCATCCCGCCCGCCGTGACAACGCCTCTGCCCCCCTACATTACGTTCCTGCCTCGCCCTGTCCACTACACCTCTACTTTCCTAGCTGGTCCCACATGTCCAGGCCTCTCACGCGCTCGCTGCGTTTCTCCAGTCTCCATACTTTTCTTGAAGGAAGGCCCCTCCACTTGCCCGAACCACGCACTCCTACCCTCGCCCTGCCCCTCCTCAGGCCCCTTCCCCGGGTACGTGCACGGTAAGCACCCCGAGATGTGTCCCAACGGCTGCCGCCCCGACCCAGCCCTCGACAAGTACGGGAGGGTGAGTCGGCGGCGGCAAGAAGGGTGTTGAACTGCTACGGAGGTGGTCCTCGCAAGGTATGTGGGCTTGTGGTTAGTTAGCGGTGCACCAATCACGTACCTCATTGCCCAACCTCAGACCGACGAGACCCCCACGGAGACGCTCATTCGCGAGGCGCTCGAGTACCAGGTGCGTGCAGTGGGGGTCAGCTGGCATTGTGAGTCATGGGTTGGGATGCAATTGCGTGCTTAAAGTGTCCCCCGGCTCCTCGCTCCCACCCATGAAGCCAATCTCGCTCGGCCCCACCCCGACCTCTCTCTGCTTCCCTCAGGAGCTGTACCACCGCGAGCGGGGCAGCAGCGCCGAGGCCAAGGCTGCCCGCGTGAAGGAACTGCTGGCCGAGATCGCCGCCACCGGCTCCTACACGCACACCTTTGACGAGCTGCAGCACGGGGCGAGGGTGGCGTGGAGGCACGCACCCAAGTGCGCAAACCGGTGAGCGGCGGGCTGGAGTCTATCTGCGGCGGAGTAGCGGGCGTGAGCAAGTCGGATGGCCCTCCGGTCCATGCCCCTGGCTGGTGTTCATCTCTGACCTGTGACCTCCCCTGTATCTCTCGCTCTTCACCCCACAGGAAGTTCTGGGAGGTGCGTGGGGCGCACAGGACTGCGGGGAGCAGCGTTAGTGCGGGGGGTGCTCTGCGAGTCTGCGTGTAGCCGTGAAGGCATGCATGTGCTTCCCTCTTCCCATTGTCACGGCCCTCCCCTCGCCAACCCACATGCTGCCCTCAGGAGCTTAACCTGCTGGACCACCGGCACGTGGACACACCGGGTGAGGGGGTGGAGAATGGGAGGGTGGGTGGTGTGGGGAATACCGGGCTGGATCATGGGCATGTAATTGTTTCGGCTGATGTGGGTCGGCTGATGTGAGTCAGTTGATGTGGGCTGGTGTCAGGCCGTACGTACCGCGTAGTGGCGGGCTGCCGTGACCAATATCCCCGGGCAGAAGAGCGTGGGAGATAGCTAGGGAGGGTGGATGGGGTAAGGCACACCGGGCTGGGCCCCTGGACATGCCACACGAAGTAGCTCGTTGCGCACTCCCTCACTCCCCCGCCCTCATCAATGCGTGCATTCCCCTCCACAGAGGGCATGTTCCTGGCCTGCCTGGAGCTGCTCGAGGTGGCCACGCTGAGCTGCGTCACCACCGCCAACATCGTGGTCTTCAGGCCGCAGACGCCCGGCACGCAGGATGGCCCGCGCGTGTGGAACAACCAGCTGCTGCGCTACTGCGGGTGAGGCGCGCGAGAGTGTGGGTAGATAGTACAGGGGCGTGTGCAAGTCGGGACTGGGTGTATAATAAACATCCGTCTTCGCTGCACCGACCCACTCTGCCGCTTTCGCCCGCAGATACAAGCAGCCTGATGGGTCCGTTATGGGGGACAAGGCGGAGACGGAATTCACCACCATGCTGCAGGCGAGTCCTTGGCACCAGAGGTGCCAGAGCGGTGTGGGGCAAGACCCCGCCGCGCTCCTGATGCTTGCTTCCCGCCGCCACCTCGCTCCTGACCCCCCTACCCCCTGTCCCCTCTCTGCGCAGTCCGAGTTCGGCTGGGAGCCCCCTCCGGAGGACAAGCGCACCCGCTTCGACATGCTGCCCCTGCTGCTGCAGGCGAACCCGGAGGAGGAGCCCAAGGTGGGGACCTAGAGATGTAGACGGGTGCTAGAGCGGATATGGATGGGGGTTTCAAGACCGCAGCTGCGTGCTTGTGGGGAGTGCGGAGGCTGTGCTTGAAGGGCTCAGCCGTCAGACGTCAGCACTGTCAGGCCGCCCACCCTCCATCCAACCTCCCGGCTCCCACGCCCTCTCACGCCCTCTCCCCGCAGCTCTTCACGCTTCCGCCCCAGTACGTGGCGCGTGTGCCCATCTCCCACCCCGACCACCCGGGGTTCGCGGAGCTGGGGCTGCAGTGGTACGCCGTTCCGGCCGTGAGTGCGCTGGAGCTCAGCGTGGGCGGCCTCACCTACACCGCCTGCCCCTTCAACGGTGAGTCGGTTGCAGGGTGGGCGCACCATTGTGGGGAGCTGATGGCTCTGAGAGGATCACTGCTATGCTGTACCCTACTCAGCGCTTCCTCGCGAACTGCGTTCCGCAATTGCTGCGACTCAACAAGCCCTGCCCGCTGGTTGAACCCTAGGCTGGTACGCGGTCACTGAGATTGTGCGGAACCTGACGGAGGAGGGCCGGTGAGTAAGATTCTAGAGGATACGGGCCGGGGGATGTGGTGAAGAGGAGGGGGGAGGCTGGGAAGGTGTCTAGGACCGTGGTCGGTACTGCAGCGGAACCTGCGCAACGGACCACCGCTTTCCCGGCCGCTGTCTCAAACGCCTGATATATTCCACTACTCATACTAGTACATATGTGCGTGCGTAAGCCGTGGTCTGTTGCGAAAGTGTCGCGCATGATCGTCGCGACTGTCCGCGACAGCTCACGGCAGAAGCGAGGTCTGCAGGCAAGCTAGCATCAGCACTGCATTGAGCTCATTCTGCTGTGGTGCCAGGCGTTAGCGTTGCGAACGGCGACGAAGAGCTTCGACCTCTTTACTGCGTCGCTGCTTGCTTGCTGCAGCTTCGACCAATGCCCCGAGGTGGCCAAGCTGCTGGGACTCAGCACCAAGAGCGATGGCAACATGTGGCGGGACCAGGCGATCGTCACGGTCGCGCAGGCGGTGATGCACTCCTTCCGCTCGGCCGGCTATGGCATGGTCGATCACCACACGCTGATGAAGAACTTCTGGAGCTGGTGAGAAAGCTCAGGGCAGGATGACCGGGACCATGTCAGCCGGTGGGCAGCCCGCCTCAATCCTGAGCCCATGCCCACGCACCTGCCATCCCAGGTACCACAAAGAGACGAAGGCCCGCGGCTGGGCCCCTCCCGGCAACTGGAAGTGGATTATCCCTCCGATCAGCCCCACGGCCTCGCGTTGCTACCTGGAGCTCGCCCACATGACCGAGTTCACCCTCAAGCCCGGCTACTGGTGGGTGCGTGGTCTGAGTGCCCTGAGCTGCAACTGCCCGTGCCCAACTTGGGTGCGTGGTGTTGCGTGTTGCGCTGCGCACCGGTCAGGGCTTGCCTAGGAGAAGGAGTGCTCACCTTGGCGTGGCCTGTACTGGGCCCCCGACTCGTAGGTACGCCCCCTTGTGGCGCAACTACCTGAAGCGCTTCAAGGAGATCTTCAAGGATGCCGGGGCGGCCGCGGTTGCGGCGAGCAACCACGCTGCCGTGTCGCACGCCGTGCAAGATGGCACCACCGCCGTCAGCTCGGCACGCCCGCGTATCGTCATCGCCTACGCCTCGGTGACCGGTGAGAAGCCGCTTCAAACAGGGCCAACGCCGCGCACCCTGGGTGCTTCCCTGGCTCCCGCCCGGCAGCTGGTTGTTCGAAGGCTGAGGCCGCGTCCTCGATTGCCTCCCAATGCCTCGGTCGAACTTACGGCCTCCAGCGACCATTGACGCTCCGCCACTCCTTGGTCCTTGCTCTCCCCCAGGCACCACCGCCAAGTACGCCGCGGCTGTGGCGCAGGTCCTGTCGGGGCCCCTGGCGGTGACCCTGCTCAACATGGAGGTGCGAGAGGGGCAGTGGGACCGAGGTGCATGAGCTGAGGGCAGCTCTTCTGTCCCATGCGACCCCTTGTCCCTGATGACGTCCTACCTCTTGCAACTCCCGCTCAGGACTTTGAGCCCGACGGCTGGTCCGAGGCGCTCGCCCGCTCCCAGCTGGTGGTCCTCATGTTGTCCACCTACGGCCCCGGGGCGCCGCCCAGCACCGCCGGGAAGTTCCTGGCGTGGATGCAGAAGGGCATGGCCGTGGGAGGTGAGTGGATGACTAGGCAGGAGGGTTGACAGCTTGTGCCGCCTTTTTCTTCTTTGCCCTCCACCTCCAGCTGATCTTCCCGACCTTCCCGCCCCAGGCGATGCGCATTCGGTGCTTGCCAACCTCCCCTTCACGGTGCTGGGCTTCGGCTGCACCAGCTACCCGCGCTTCTGTGCCGCAGCCGACACCATGTTCTCCATCGTCTCGGCGGTGGGGGCGACGCCCATGATGCCTGCAACCAAGGTGAGCAGCATGCGAGGCCAGGGGGACGGTAGCCCTGATTAGGCCTGCGGCAGGCTCTTAGCTTTCCCGATGTGGGTCGGCCCCATACTCAACCGCGTGCACCCACGTTCCCACCCATCAAACCCAGGTGGACTCCCTGAGCCACGAGGAGGTCAGCGTGTGGCGCTGGGCGCGGGGCCTGGTGGCGGTGGCGCAGCAGCGGGGCCTGCTGGGCGGCGAGGAGGCGGCGGAGGCCCTGTCCCGCATGCCCATGACGGAGGACGGCAAGCCGCGGCCCTTCGTGCAGCGCTTCACGCTCATCCACCTCGAGGGTGAGGCCGGGCCGACCGTGACGTCCGGCGCCCATCCTTGTCTCCTTGCTAGAGCTCCATTGGAGAGGCCGTGTCCTACGCTCCTCCCCTCGGGTCTTGTGTTCTGTAACTGAGGTCTCTGTGTGCTTTCTGTCCCTTTGTTGTGGGACAGGAGTGGAGGGCATCCGGCCTGCCGCGGACCGCTTCCGGCAGGAGGCGGCCGTGATGGAGGTCAAGGAGCTGCGGAACAAGCCGGACGGCGAGCCAACGGCACCCGCCACCAAGCAGGCAAGCAATGCGTCGGCGCTGCCTGGCTGCTACGCAGCTAGCCCTGCTGAGCACTCCTCTTGCAACGCCGCGGGCCTACTTTGGAATGCCTCGTTCACACTGAACCTACCTAAACGTTAGCGACCGTGTGCGCGCTGTACTCAACCCACGCCCATCCGCTGGTTCCCCAAGCAGGTTGTCCTGGACGTGTCTGACCTCCCCGGCGGCGGGCTGTCGTACCTGGCGGGCGACGAGCTGGCGGTGTGGGGCGAGAACCCGGCCGAGGCGGTCGAGGCTGTGGCGATGGCCCTGGGCATCAGCGGCACGGGCCTGGACTCCATGTTCCTGCTGCAGAGCGTCGACAAGGACAAGAACGCGAGCAGCGAGGAGGACGAGGCGGCGGAGCAAAAGGGCGATGACTCGAGCGGCCTGTCCTCCGCGCCCTTCCCACTGCCCAACTCGTACCGCACCATCCTCACGCGCTACGTCGCCCTCAGTGACGTGCCGTCCTTCGAGGCGGTGCAGGCCATGGCCCTGTATGCCCCTGAGGTCAGTGCAGGGACATCACAGTTGTCCTTGAGGGACAGCTCTTGCATGACGGACCTCGAGCCCTGCCATGATCGACCTCCTCTGTCGTCCGCCCGCTCCCTTGAGGCCCAGTCCCAGATGGCACAGTGCTGATGAGGGGCCCTGCCCTGCCTGTCAGGACCCTCGCCGCAACCTTTGCCCTGCCCGTTCTGCTGTCCACCTTCCTTCCATCCTCCCTCAGGGCTCCCGGCTGCACGCCCTGGGCGCTGCCTACCCCGCCTACTCGGATTGGGTGGCTGCCACTGCCACCCGCTGGTGCGACGTGTGGAAGGAGTTCCCAGAGCTGGCGGGTGAGAGACAATGGGGAGGGCAAGGGGCGCTAGGCTTGCAGCCGTCACATGTGCCTGACTCCGTACGCCCGAAGGGCAAGGGGGTCCTAGCCTTGCAGCCGTCGTGACCCTGTGCCATCCTCCCCACCGCTTCCCTTTGTCCCCTCAGGCCGGCTTCCGCCCGCCGTGTTCTTCCAGCTCGTGCCCGTGGTCAAGCCCCGGCACTACTCGATCTCCTCCTCCGCGGCCCGGCACCCGGGCCAGCTGCACCTCACCATCAGCCGCCTCGCCTACCGCCTGCCCACGGGCGAGCAGCGCTCGGGCTTCTGCTCCTCCTTCCTGGCCTCCCGCGGCCCCGGCGACCGCGTGTGCGTGCGCGTGCTGCCCACGCCCGGCTTCCGCATGCCGCTGGACCCCTCGGCGCCGGTCATCATGGTGGCGGCGGGGACCGGCATCGCGCCATTCAAGTGAGGACAGGGGGTCGAATGGGTGCGGAGCTCGAGGGCTGAATTACTTAGCTTTCGCTACTTGGTAGCCGAGTAAGACCAGGCAATGCGCACGTGCATAGCAATGGATGGAGTTAAGAGGGGCCAGGCTACCAGCAAGCGGTGAACGCGCGTCAACCTCACACCTCATCTCCGTTACAGGGGCTTCTGGGAGGAGCGCACGGCCCGCCGGGCGACTGCCAGGATCCTGGAGGAGCAGGACAAGGAGCAGCGCGAGCGGCAGGAGCGCATCGCTGCGACACGGGCAGGCGGTGCGGCCGCCGGTGGGGGTGAAGAGACGCCTACGGAGGCACGTCCCAGCGCGCAGCCCCTGTCCAGGGTGGGCGGCTCAGGCCCGTGCGTTCTCATCTTCGGCTGCCGCAGCAGCGTCGATGACTTCATCTACCGAGACACCATCCAGGTACGAAGGGCCTGCTGAGGTGGCCACTAGCCAGCCCCTGTGGTTGGGGCCACACGGCGGCGTGCGGAGATGCGTGATGAGCTAATCTGGGTCTGCGGTGGGACCTGCTAATGTTTACATGCTAGCCCTCACTCCCAGGGCTTGCTTCTGCAGAGTATCTGCCGCCGGCGCGTGCCTTACTTGTGCCCTCCTTGCCACCCTCATTCCACCTTCCCCTCTAACCAGGCTGCCCTGTCCGAGGGCGCTCTGACGCGTCTGATGGTCGCCTTCAGCCGCGAGCCCGGCCAGCGCAAGCAGTATGTGCAGGACGTGATCTCGGAGAGCGGTGCCGAGCTGGTGCCGCTGCTGCAGAGCCGGGCGTGCCACGTGTACGTGTGCGGCAGCAGCAACATGGCGCAGGAGGCGGTCATGGCGTTCCGGAGGATCCTCGGGGAGAAGGAGTTCACCGCTCTGGTGGAGGCGGGGAGGTACCACGAGGTGAGCTTGGGGGCGAGGGGTCGGGACCGGACTTGAAGCAGGCGTGCGGCACCTTCGCTCTACTCTTTCCAGGCTCAAACGATCCTCCAACTAGAGGCCCTTCCTCCTTTTACCAGGATGTCTTCGGCATGGTGGTCCCTGACCACAAGGCGGCGGCCAAGGCTGCCGCGCAGAAGGGAGTCATCACGCTGCTGGGCAACGCAAGGGTGACTGAGGTGGGTCGTCCAAGGGTTCAGGGTTCCGCTTTGCTCCAACCAGCGCTTCAGTTCCCGTGCGAACACTATTCACAATTGCCCCGTCCGTGCCTGTAGGTCGCGGAGCTGCTGGACGGCGGGGGCCTGTCCCTGGATGGAGTGGACCACTGCGGCTCCACGCTGCTGCACGTCGCGGCACAGGCGGGCAATGCGGCCGTGGTGGACCTGCTCCTGTCCCGGGGCTGCGGTGCAAACGTGCTCGACATGTACGGCTGCACGCCCCTGCAGCTGGCGAGGCTGGTGAGTAACGCATGCGTGCTGGTGTGGGGCCCGTCGCTCTTCCAGGGTGTGGGTTACTGTGCCTAGCGCTCGGGAAGCCCCAAGGCAGGTGCTGGGACGTCGCGCACGGCTCTAGGTTTGTCTGGCGTCAAGCTTCTAACCCTGACCGGGCGGGCCCGAAGGCTGACACCTGTTGCACCCTGCACCCCGTCACCCTCCGCCCACGCTAGAACGGACACAAGGCCGTGGCCGCCGCCATCGAGGCCGCGGGCGGTCGCCTGGCGTCCCGCCTGGTGATCGAGTACTTCCCGGTCCACGCCGCCGTGATGACGGGCGACGGCGCCGCGCTGCGCAAGGCCATCGAGGGCGGCGCCAACCTGGCCGCCACTGAGTACCACGGCCTCACGCCGCTGCACGTGGCGTGCGCGGTGGACAACGAGGAGGCGCTCAAGGTGCGTGGACCGTGGGGGCTGGAGTGCAGCGGGGCTGGGCTTGGCCCACCCCTGCATCCCGGTTGAGCGCACGCTGCGAGCGCCATGCAGCCTCGCATGGGTACCTCATGACACGTGCACGCTCCCCCGGTCCCGCCCCCCGCAGGCCCTGATCCAGGCGGGTGCGCCCCTGAACGCCACCACGCGGCGCGGGCTGCTGCCGCTGCAGCTGGCCCTGGCGCTGCAGCGCACCAGCGCGGCCGCCATCCTGCAGGTGGGGGCAGTTGCACCGCGTCACACCATGGCCATTGGTGCATCCTGTGCTCCAGCAGACCTTGATTGCGCCAGCCCTTGCCACCGACACTCCTCTCCGGCCCCTCCCCATCCTGCTCCCGCCAGGCCGCTGGGGCGCCGCTGATGGTGCAGCAGGTGGTGACCGCCGGCGCGGGGGCGCAGGGGTCCGCCGTGGCGTGGGACCCTAACAGCGCCGAGAATCTGTCGGAGGCCGTCGGCATGAGCGACGAGGAGCTCGCGGCTCTGCAGGTGGGTAGCGTACCGTGCAGCAGAGTCGCACCAATGTGGCACTCTCATGGTTGTAACGATGGGTGCTTTTGCAGGCTGAATGACCCTGTCGCCCTTCTAACGCCCGAATCTGCCCCGCCCACAGGCCTCGTGGTCGCACATCTCGAGCGCCTCATTCCCGGCGGAGTCCAAACAGCTTGTGGAGGAGTTTGGTGAGTGACCTTGCTGGGGGCTCTGGGATTGTCCTTGGCGGACCGTTGTCAGGGCCGTTTACGAGAATGGCAAGGCCCGGGGAATGGGCCGGGGCTCTGGTCCCGCTCCTTGCTGTGTGAAACCGCATTACCTCCATGCTTCTGTACGCAGGCGTCAAGTTCTTCCTGGGCCTGTTCGAGCAGAGCCCCGTTCTACTGTCGCTCTTCCCCTTTAAAGACTCCGACGTGAGCGGGCGGGGGGCCCTGTACACACGGCAGCGTCAGGTTCAGGGCCTCCCGTGCAGCTTTAAGTCCAGCTGGTGCTGGTCACGCGTGCTTCCACTTCTCTGTCGGCTGCCCCGTCTCTGCGCTTCAGACTGAGCTGTCGCTTACCCTGTCTCCACCTCCACCGGCAGGGCAAGCCCGTCCTCGCCGAGCTGCGCATCCACGGCCTCAAGGTGTTGACGGCCCTGGGGGGCTTCGTGGCGCTGTTCGACAACTTCCCCCTGCTGAAGCGGTGAGCGGCGGCCAGTGCTGGGACAGAGGTCCAAATAGCCTGAGGGATCGGGACCAAGAGTTGCTTGCGGCTTATCGGCATCAAGCAACCGGCGCACCTCCCACGTGCAGCTCTGTGACGGTCTGCCGCTAGCGTTTTCGCCCTGGCTGCTCGCCCTCGATCCTCTGCGATGTGTTGCCACCCCCGCAGTACGGTGGATGACCTGGTTGACCGCCACGTGGCGTACGGCGTGGAGATGGCGCACTACCCCCTGCTCTTCATGCTGCTCAACAGGACGCTGGCGGACGTGAGTGCGGGCCGGTAGTGACATAGGTTACTTTCTCTTCGGGCCGCAGTTGCCGCGGTCCGCTCTTCCTCGCGGTCCTTGCATAGCTCTTGGGCTTACTGCTTCTGTCCTTCATCATTCCGCCCGCCAGACGCTGGGATCCCGGTTCGACGGCCCCACCGAGCGGGCCTGGACCAAGGTCGGCGTCCTGGTCACCGGCATGGCCCGCACCGTGTACGACAGGCGGGCGGCGGCGGCGGCGCAGCAGGTTGAGAATGGTGCCAAGCCGCCCGCGGACGAGGCTGCGCGCACCTGAGCAACCATGGCCTTCATACACACGGAGCGGAGCGTAGCACGGAAGAAAGAAGAGGAGGTTGGGTCGAGGCCGACGCTGCTTCGCATGCGCCATGAGCTGCACGGCAAGGTTCCAGGATGACAAGAGCGTTTGGGGCTCGCAGAAGGGGGTTGGTTGGAAAAGAGGGAGAAGCGGAAGTGTATGGAGAAAGTGGGTCGAGGCGTGGCTAACCGGACGCGAGCTGTGCGGCGCTGTTGAGCGCTGTCTGCTTTTTGTGCAAGAGATCAGGACATCGGAAAGGCTTTTGCCGCCCCAAGACTTGCTTGTCCCTAACGTGTGACCGCGTTCAACGTGCGTACATTGAATGGGTACAGTTCCCGTCGGCGTATCCTAAATGCTTTCTATGGCGGGGTTCCCTCAGATATGCTGCGCTGCCTTCGGCAGCGCTCAGGCTCGGGGCTGTCGTGGGGGCCGTGGACGGGGCGGGGCGTACGTGCAGGAGGCGGGGGGGGCGGGCGTCTGTCTCCAAGCCCGAACATCGTGGCTGAGGCAGCAAAGCCAGCGGCATGAAGGGTCTGCTATCAGCAGGCGTATCTAGCGTACCGTATCCTGACGTAGTCATAAATGCTTTCTATGGCTGGGGTTCTGCAAGTCGGCAGTCCTTTCAGGCGTCTCCCAGTTGATGGGCTCATGAGGTGGCGGGAAAGCAGGGTACGGCCCAGGTACGGCCCAGCCCCAGGGCAAGGAGGGGCGTGGGCAAAGCCCCCGTGTACCGGTAGCACACATGCAGCAATGCTATGTAGCACCACACGCTGAGGAATGCAGGATCACTAGTTCCCTACACGTGCCGCATCCCGCATGGCTGCGGCACGGTATGCGTGTGTGAAGCTGCTGGGTTACCGGCAAGAGATGCTGGCGAGGTACTCTCAGCAGGTGCAGTGTGCTACCACTGGCCTATGCAGGAAGAAGAGGGAGTGAGGGACAGCAGCGCAGGCATGACCAGCTACCGTTAACGACGGGCAAACTTGTGGAACGCTGGCCCAGAGGCTTCAGTCCTGGCCCGCCCCCCGGCCTCCTCGTCGCCCAAGGCACAGAGAACCCACTCCCTCGACGTCTCCACCCAGCACGCCGCACCGCATGCAGGCGCTCGGCGTCTCACAACAACCAAGAACCAACGGACGAATGCGAGAATGTGCTAAAAGAAGTCAGCAGCTGCTGCACAAGATGCAGGATTTCTCAAGGTCAGGTGAGCCTTCACTGCCGTGCCAGGGGCATTGCCCAATCCTGCAGACGCTAGGCCCGGGACCGTAGCATCCTCATTCAGCAGTATCCAGAAGCCAGAAGCCAAGAAGCCCAAAACCAACTAAGGAGACAAGAATGGCCGCCACAGGGATAATAAGGCAGGCGCAACTGCGCAAGCCCGGCTCAGGTGCCTGCAACCACCTCATCTGCAGGAACCCCTCAACCCCCTAAACATACGAGTTAATCAGCGCAAACATGTCCCAGGCATCGAGCACCCCCCGTCATTGCACGTGCTCCCACCCCCACAGCGCCATAGCCCAAGTTGGTTGCATAGCCAGCAGATAACGATTGCGGATCACTAAAGGAGGGTGCTTGAAGGCAGGAGGGTACCTGAAGGCTGAGCCCCGTGACCCCGGGGTCCAATGTTCGAGCCTGGTTCCGCGGAAGCCTCCCTCAAGCCTCAACCCGCTCCACCACCGTCTGCAGGGCACTAATAATGCACTTGCGTTCACGTGTAAACCAAAGAGCATCCAAGCTCGCCAGCAATCCCTCGCCTTAGAGCTAGTACATGAATGTAAGCCCTCGCGCTCACTTGCTCACCGACAGCAGAGGTGCACATGGGAAACGTGCAGCAGATATCGTTCACTTATTAGGAAAGTGGTTCACTCATCGGCCTGCATCTGCAGGGCACTTAAACCCTCCTAGCGCCTGTCCTCCTGCATGCTAAGCGTGCAGCTCAAGGTGGAGTTAGCCATGGTAGCGCAGCTTATTCGCGTGGGCTCACAGCTGGCTTGCTCCATCCAGGAATTCCCCTGCATCTCCTGGAGCGCGTTCCAATCCGTGACTCGCAGACTAGCTCCCAAACTTTACTCAGGTGCGCGCCATTCTGTCCTTGGAAGGACTGGCTGGCAGGGGCCTCGGCCTCGGGCCCCTGCTGCTGAATGAAAGCCGCCATTGCTCAGGTGCGCGCAGCAGCGTCGTCCGCGGGCGGCTTGGCACCATTCTCAGCCTGCTGCGCCGCCGCCGCCGCCCGCCTGTCGTACACGGACCGCGCCACTCCGCAGACCAAAGCGCCGACCTTGGTCCAGGCCCGCTCGGTGGGGCCGTCGAAGCGGGACCCCAGGGTCTGGCGGGCGGGAAGGTGAAGGAAGGCAGCAGTAAGCCCAAGAGCTATGCAAAGGCCTCGGTTGCGACCCGACGAGAGTCAAGCTAAGGGACTACCATCCCGCACTCACGTCCGCCAGCGTCCTGTTGAGCAGCATGAAGAGTACGGGATAATGCGCCATCTCCACGCCGTACGCCACGTGGCGGTCAACCAGGTCATCCACCGTACTGTGAGGAGCCGAAAAGTAAAGCCGAGACAGGGACAGGAGGAGCAAAAGCAGTAAGTCTCGGCAGGCGTAGGTGCGCGTCTTGCAGCGTGTGTGTATCGGACAGACCCCTGGGTGCGGCACACGCCAGAAGACACGCGATACAGCCCGGTGCTGCACGGCAAAACGACGAGCTACCAATGGCTTTCCCCAGAGCCCTGCGCTCCACCCCCGGCCCTAGCCCTCGCACCGCTTCAGCAGGGGGTAGTTGTCGAGGAGTGCGACCAGGCTCCCAAGGGTGGTCAGCACCTTAACGCCGTGGACGGCCATCTCTCGCATGACCGGCTTGCCCTGCAGAGGTCCAGGCAGTGCAGCGCGAGGGGTGACACGGTGAAGCGGTGTCGGCCCAGAACTCGTTCAGCGCCTCGGGGCACCAGGTCAAGAGCCAGACAAAACATGCCGCGGGTCTGCTTGTCAGTAGCGCGCTGCTGTCCTAATATGTATGGCGGTAGCAGCGCTGTCACCGAGCTCACCTGGGCGTCCTTGAAGGGAAACAGCGACAGCAGGGAGGGGCATTGCTCAAACAGGCACAGGAAGAACTTGGTGCCTGCGGGCGGGATGCGGGGCGGCGGAGTTCGGGTAGAGTGCGCACGCGGGGCAAAGGCTTGCCCGCATCTCTGGACATCGCGCCCCCTTTCCAGGGGTTGCCTTCACCAGAACAGGGCAAGATGCACAAGATCCCAACTCAAGAGGCACTGAGTCTCACCGAAATCCTCCACCAGCTTGCGCGACTCCGCCGGGAAGGACTCGCTGGACAGGTGCGACCAGGACGCCTGCGGGCGGGAGCGGTGATGCGTGCTCAACTTCTCTTGCTGCTCGCGGCCCAGCAGACCTACCCCATCAAGCGTCAGCGGAGCACTAGGATGCCCCGTAATATCTGGTGCGCCCTTGCTTTCTCCCGGGCCATTTTCACCTGCAGCGCCGCGAGCTCGTCGTCGCTCATTCCGATCGCCTCCGACAGATTCTCGGCGCTGTTAGGGTCCCACGCCACGGCGGACCCCTGCGCCCCCGCGCCGGCGGTCACCACCTGCTGCACCATCAGCGGCGCCCCAGCGGCCTGGCGGGAGCAGGATGGGGAGGGGCCGGAGAGGAGTGTCGGTGGCAAGGGCTGGCACAACCAAAGGCTGGAGCACAGGATGCACCAATGGCCATGGTGTGACGCGGTGCAACTGCCCCCACCTGCAGGATGGCGGCCGCGCTGGTGCGCTGCAGCGCCAGGGCCAGCTGCAGCGGCAGCAGCCCGCGCCGCGTGGTGGCGTTCAGGGGCGCACCCGCCTGGATCAGGGCCTGCGAGGGGCGGGACCAGGGGAGCATGCGCGTGTCATGAGGTACCCATACATGCGAGGCTGCATGGCGCTCGCAGCGTGCGCTCAACCGGGATGCAGGGGTGGGCCAAGCCCAGCCCCGCTGCACTCCAGCCCCCACGGTCCACGCACCTTGAGCGCCTCCTCGTTGTCCACCGCGCACGCCACGTGCAGCGGCGTGAGGCCGTGGTACTCAGTGGCGGCCAGGTTGGCGCCGCCCTCGATGGCCTTGCGCAGCGCGGCGCCGTCGCCCGTCATCACGGCGGCGTGGACCGGGAAGTACTCGATCACCAGGCGGGACGCCAGGCGACCGCCCGCGGCCTCGATGGCGGCGGCAATGTCAGCCCGGCCGTTCTGGGGGTGGGCACCATTGCAGAGGGCAAGGCGAAGTCGTCTCAGAGGCGGAGCGCGCTGGGGCCATGCGGCACTGTGCCCCAGAAGACCCATGGACTCCGACGGACACCTCTCCCGGGCTAGTCCTCACCACTGTACACGCAGCCCGTACACGCCGTACACTCACCAGCCTCGCCAGCTGTAGGGGCGTGCAGCCGTACATATCGAGCACGTTCACGGCGCAGCCCCGGGAGAGGAGCAAGGCCACGACGGCGGTGTTGCCCGCTCGTGCCGCGACGTGGAGGAGCGTGGAGCCGCAGTGGTCCACCCCATCCAGGGACAGGCCCCCGCCGTCCAGCAGCTCAGCGACCTGCACGCACGGACGTGGCAGATGAGGATCTGGGATAAAGTTGGGCTCGGGCGCCTAAGCATGCCAACAACGTACAGTCGGGAGAAGGGCTCACCCGCCTCATGGCAGAGCAGTGTGGCTGCCACGGGCTGTGAGTCCACATCGTCAACGCTGGGGGTGACGTGTAACCGCAGAGCCGAACCATCGTGAAACTACAACGGCACAGTGAACGACGCCGAACAGCACAGGCCCCGCGACTCTGTAACCACGTCACGCGTTCCCCCTGAACTTCACGACGTCCCACCTCGGGCCGCCCGCCCTCCCAACAAGACCCACCTCGGTAGCTCCCGCACTGCCTAGCAGCGTGATGGTGCCTTTCTCGGCTGCAGCCTTGACAGCCGCTTTATGGTCGGGAATCACCATGCCAAAAACGTCCTGGAGGAGGGGAGCCGGAAGGAGCAGCTCAAACTTCTACACAGGGGCGTCCGCAAACTTCCCTGGCAGCCTTACACCCACACGGCTCCGCAGAGCCCTCCCCGCCCCCGCCTCACCTCATGGTATCGCCCAGCCTCCACGAGCGCCGTGAACTCCGCAGGTCCCAGCAGCATCCGGAACGCCAGCGCTGCCTCCTGCGCCATGTTGCTGCTGCCGCACACGTACACGTGGCACGCCCGGCTACGCAGCAGCGGCGCCAGCTCGGCCCCGCTCTCCGAGATCACGTCCTGCACGTACTGCTTGCGCTGGCCGGGCTCGCGGCTGAAGGCCGTGATCACACGTGTCAGAGCGCCCTCGGACAGGGCAGCCTGTCGGGAAGGATGGAGGGTAATCTCGAGCTGTGACCGCCGACCCACATCAACCCTACTCTGACCCATGTCGGCATACACGCATCCCAGCATGCCGGTATCGTCATATGGTCCCACCCACCTCGATGGTGTCCCGATAGATGAAGTCTTCAGAGCTGTTGCGGCAGCCGAAGATAAGCATGCACGGCCCCGGGCCGTCCGTCATGGACGTGCGCTGGGCGCTGGGCCGTGCGCCAATACTTGGACGGCCGTCGGAAGACGCTCCATCCCGTGACTCCCGCCGGCTGGGGACCGCCCCGCCCGTCTGCGCGATCACCTTGCGTTCCTGCCGCTCGCGCTGCTCCCGCTCCTGCTCCTCCAGGGTCCTGGCAGTCGCCCGGCGGGCGTTGCGCTCCTCCCAAAAGCCCCTGTGACGGAGAGAGGCGTGGGTCAAGGCGTGGTTGACCGCTTGCCGCCCGGCACGGCCCACATCGCCTGCCGCTCCGTCACCCCACTAACCCCTTCCCTGCCCTCACTTGAACGGTGCAATGCCGGTCCCCGCCGCCACCATGATGACCGGCGCCGAGGGGTCCAGCGGCATGCGGAAGCCGGGCGTGGGCAGCACGCGCACGCACACGCGGTCGCCCGGGGCGCGGGAGGCCAGGAAGGAGGAGCAGAAGCCCGAGCGCTGCTCGCCCGTGGGCAGGCGGTAGGCGAGGCGGCTGATGGTGAGGTGCAGCTGGCCCGGGTGCCGGGCCGCGGAGGAGGAGATGGAGTAGTGCCGGGGCTTGACCACGGGCACGAGCTGGAAGAACACGGCGGGCGGAAGCCGGCCTGAGGGGACAAAGGGAAGCGGTGGGGAGGATGGCACAGGGTCAGGCACAGGCGACGGCTGCAGGCACATAAATCCCCTCCACACAACCCCCTGTCTCTCACCCGCCAGCTCTGGGAACTCCTTCCACACGTCGCACCAGCGGGTGGCAGTGGCAGCCACCCACTCGGAGTAGGCGGGGTAGGCAGCGCCCAGGGCGTGCACCCCGGAGCCCTGGGGTGGAGGGGCAGGGGAATGGAGCGAGGTGCTCAGCCAAACCTGTCTGGGACTGGGCCTCGGGACGGGCGGAGGGCCCGAAGCACATTGGCAGTCAGACAATAGCTAGGCTGTGTTCACACAGAAGCTGCAGCGCATCCCACCTCGGGTGCAAAGCGGGCCATGGCCTGCACCGCCTCGAACGACGGCACGTCGCTGAGGGCGACGTAGCGCGTGAGGATGGTGCGGTACGAGTTGGGAAGCGGGAAGGGCGCGGAGGACAGGCCGGCGGAGTCCTCAGCCCTTGCAGCGTGAGGCCCCGATTCGTCCTTGGCGCCGGACGCCGACCTGCCGTCTCGGCTCTGCAGCAGGAACATGGAGTCCAGGCCCTTGCCGCTGATGCCCAGGGCCATTGCCACAGCCTCCACCGCATCAGCCGGGTTCTCGCCCCACACCGCCAGCTCGTCGCCTGCCAGGTACGACAGCCCGCCGCCGGGGAGGTCGGATACGTCCAGGACAACCTGCGGGGACCGTGACCCAACGGAATGGGTGTGGGTTGAGCACAGCGCGCACACGGTCTGGACATGACAAGCGGATGTATCAATCCAGTGGGCCAGCCATTGCGCACACAGGCACCGCGTAACGCTTGCCTGCTTGGTGACAGGTGCTGTGGCCCCATCGCCTGATTTGTTCCGCAGTTCCTTGACCTCCATCACGGCCGCCTCCCGCCGGAAGCGGTCTGCGGCTGGCCGCAGGTCCTCAGTACCTGTGCAGCGGCCGCAGGGTGAGGCACGATGGGTTTCGGCAGCACGGGAGGCCGCCTTCCACTACCATCAACGGCCCATGGGAGGGCCTGTCAGCCCTTGCTTACAGGAGGGCGGGCATGGGGGCCCAGCTCCCATGCCCGCCTCCCTGTCAGCCCTCAGGTGGCCAGACCGGCCCGGCCTCACCCTCGAGGTGAATGAGCGTGAAGCGCTGCACGAAGGGCCGCGGCCCGCCGTCCTCCGCAATTGGCATGCGCGCCTGGGCCTCCGCCGCCTCCTCGCCGCCCAGCAGGCCCCGCTCCTGCGCCGCCGCCACCAGGCCCCGCGCCCAGCGCCACACGCTGACCTCCTCGTGGCTCAGGGAGTCCACCTGGGGTTGTTGGGTGGGCACATGGGTGCATGCGGTAATTGTGGAGCCGACCCACATCGGGAAAGCTGGTAACCGGCACGAGCACGGTATGGAGCCGAACCATATTGAGTATGGGGCCGTTAATGGGCCGAACCACATCGGGAAAGGTCAGAGCCTGCCTCAGGCCATGCGAGGGCTGCTCCCTGGCCTCTCGTAGTGCTCACCTTGGTTGCGGGCATGATGGGCGTCGCCCCCACCGCCGACACGATAGAGAATGCCGTATCAGCCGCGGCACAGAAGCGCGGGTAGCTGGTGCAGCCGAAGCCCAGCACCGTGAAGGGGCGATTGGACAGTACCGCGTGCGCGTCGCCTGGGAGCAGGCCGAAGGAAACAGATAAGCTAAGGCAGGGTAGCTGAGGAGTATTTTTAGGCAAAGTGTGATGACTCCAAGCACACAAGCCAACCGGCAAGGAGGCCGGTGATGCTGTCAGCTGTAGATGCCCCTTGCTTCCCCAGCCCTCACCTCCCAGGGCCATGCCCTTCTGCATCCACGCCAGGAACTTCCCGGCGGTGCTGGGCGGCGCCCCGGGGCCGTAGGTGGACAGCATGAGGACCACCAGCTGGGAGCGAGCGAGCGCCTCGGACCAGCCGTCGGGCTCAAAGTCCTGGGCGGGAGGTGCGAGAGGTAGGACGTCAGGGACGCAGGGGTCAGGGGGACAGAAGAGCTGCCCTCAGCTCATGCACCTTGGCCCCACTGCCCCTCTCGCACCTCCATGTTGAGCAGGGTCACCGCCAGGGGCCCCGACAGGACCTGCGCCACAGCGGCGGCGTACTTGGCGGTGGTGCCTGGGGGCGAGCAAGGACCAAGGAGTAGCGGAGCGTCAGTGGTCGTGGGTGACAGTTGCGCCCAGGGCTGCGCGGCCTTGCCCCTTTTGTAGTCTGGCTCCTCACCGGTCACCGAGGCGTAGGCGATGAGCACACGCGTGCGGGCCGAGCCGACGAGGTTGTCGCCCTCCGGCACGGGGTGCATCGAGGCCCCCAGGATGCTGTTGCCCAGGTCGGCGTACTGGGACCCCACCAGGGCCGCCCGCGCCCCCTTGAGCAGCTCCTTGCGGCGCTTCTGGTAGCTGCGCCACCCGGGGGTGTACCTGCGGGGCACCCGGGTCCAAGGCGCACGGGAGACGGCTGGAGTATTGCAAGCACAAGCCGTGGGGCTACAGGCGCGCGGTCCCGAGTTGCTCACGGGCAGTTGCAGCTCGGGGCAGTCAAGGCCACGCACCCACCAGTAGCCGGGCTTGAGGGTGAACTCGGTCATGTGGTTGAGCTCCAGGTAGCAGCGCGAGGCTGTGGGCGTCATGGGCGGAATCAGCCACTTCCAGTTGCCCGGAGGGGCCCAGCCGCGGACCTCTTTCTCCTTGTTGTACCTGCGAAGGTTTGGGCGGAAGCATATGTGTGTAGGGTCCAAGCATGTTCCGGGCCTCCGGGAGAGCTCTGCCGCGTCGAGTTTTCCAGCAGGGGTGCCGGCAG
The DNA here is from genome assembly GCA_016858145.1 of Edaphochlamys debaryana. Lineage (NCBI taxonomy): Eukaryota > Viridiplantae > Chlorophyta > Chlorophyceae > Chlamydomonadales > Edaphochlamys > Edaphochlamys debaryana. The sequence goes on along the minus strand of JAEHOE010000024.1, from coordinate 328,041 downwards.
AGGTGCCGGCAGCCCTTGCCCGGAACTTCTGCCCCAAACCGAAAGGAATCCGACTGAAACCCTTGTAGCTTGTCCCACCCACCCACCAGTTCCAGAAGTTCTTCATGAGCGTGTGGTGGTCGACCAGACCGTAGCCAGCGGCGCGGAAGGAGTGCATCACCGCCTCCGCTACCGTGAGGGTGGCGCGGTCCCTCCACAGATTCCCGTCGGTCTTCGTGTCCAACTCCAGCATCCGTGCCACCTCTGGGCATTGATCGTAGCTGCGGACGAGGCTCGCGAGAGGAAGGGCGGTCATGGCTGACGGGCATGTATGTGGACTTCTACGAGTAATGCCAGCATGTAGCAACACCAGGAGCCTGGTGCTGCTGCGTGGAATTCATTGCAGTACCTAATGGGTGAATAACTATGTGCGGAGCGAGCCGCGGCCCGGCTTGTGCAAGCTGTCGTTGACAGTCGGGATGTCGTGAAGTCCTCGCGGTGGACCGTTACTCTCATTGCGCGTGCAAACCATGTTAAGTATATGAAATCAAACGAGAGGACGCGCGGGTTTTCGCGCGGGCTGCATCGCGCACCAGGTCCGTTGCAGATCGACATGCCGCAGCCACTCTGCCAAAGCCTCCCCCCCTCCAACAAGCCAGGACCACAAGCTATTTGGTCTCCTACTCACCGGCCCTCCTCAGTCAGGTTCCGCACAATCTCCGTGACCGCGTACCAGCCTGCGTGGGGCAAGCAACGCAGGGCCTAATGATCACTGCCACAACGATGCGCCGACCCTGCGACCGACTCACCGTTGAAGGGGCAGGCAGTGTAGGTGAGGCCGCCGACGCTGAGCTCCATGGCGCTCACGGCCGGGATGGCGTACCACTGCAGCCCCAGCTCCGCGAACCCCGGGTGGTCGGGGTGGGAGATGGGCACACGCGCCACGTACTGGGGCGGAAGCGTGAAGAGCTGCGGCGGGGGGCAGAGCGTGGGAGCTCAGGTTTGGGGCGGACCAGACAGGGATACCGTCTAAGGGCTGAGCATCACGCTCCCATGAAGCACGCAAGCTGCGCCCTTGGACCCCGCACCCTGGCACACATGTACACCTCAACGTCCCCACCTTGGGCTCCTCCTCCGGGTGCGCCTGCAGGAGCAGGGGCAGCATGTCGAAGCGGGTGCGCTTGTCCTCCGGAGGGGGCTCCCAGCCGAACTCGGACTGCGCGGGCAGGGGCCAGGGGGCAGGGGGGTCAGGAGCGATGTGAAGGCGGGAGGCAAGGCGGGAGGGTCTGGCCCGGCGCCCGCGCGGTCAAGCTCTCAGGCAGTCAGGCTTCAAGTTGCCATGATGCCAAGGACCCACCTGCAGCATGGCGGTGAAGTCCGCCTCCGCTTTGTCCCCCAGGACGGACCCATCCGCCTGCTTGTAGCTGCGGGGTGGCGGAGAGGGGCAAGGGAGTATTGGACGAGATAGACTGCGGGATGGCTCCCACCCGTTCCGTGTGATTGCTTCTCGGACGCCCCTGCACTCCATCTTGCAGCGCACCCGCCCCACCCGCAGTAGCGCAGCAGCTGGTTGTTCCACACGCGCGGGCCATCCTGCGTGCCGGGCGTCTGCGGCCTGAAGACCACGATGTTGGCGGTGGTGACGCAGCTGAGAGTGGCAGCCTCCAGCATCTCCAGGCAGGCCAGGAACATGCCCTCTGCAAGGCGGAGCACCAGGCACAGGCACAAGGAGGAAGGACGCTGACGAGCTGTGCAGCCCTCAGCCTTGCCTCCGCCCGAACCATATCGGCCGACCCACATCGGCTGACCCACATCGGCCGACCCACATCGGCTGACCCACATCGGCCGACCCACATCGGCCGACCCACATCGGCCGACCCACATCGGCACACCCACCCAGCCCAAATTGCCCGGTTCGGCTGGCCACCCTTCGCCCCCTCACCCGGTGTGTCCACGTGCCGGTGGTCCAGCAGGTTGAGCTCCTGGGGGCGGCATATGGGTTGGCGCGGAGCAAGCGAGGCGTGATATAAGTGAGAAGTGGTCTGCGTGAGGCTCCCGCTGCTACAATCAGCGCAGCCCCTGCCCGACGCCCGAGCGACCCCTGCGACCCCCCAGCCCTGTACGCCCCACGCACCTCCCAGAATTTCCTGTGGGGCGGAGGGCGAGCGGGAGGGTAATTGTTAGCAATACGCAGCGCCCCGCAACCGCGTGCAACAACCTCCCGCCCCTTGCCCCCGCCCGCTCGCCTGTTTGAGCACTTGGGCGCGTGCCTCCACGCCACCCTCGCCCCGTGCTGCAGCTCGTCGAAGGTGTGCGTGTAGGAGCCGGTGGCGGCGATCTCCGCTAGCACCTCCTTTACGCGGGCGGCCTTGGCCTCAGCGCTGCCCCGCTCGCGCTGGTACAGATCCTGGGGGAAGTAGGGGCAGGTTGGGGTACCGGAGGAGGCCGAGCAACTTTGGGGTCAAGAGCGGGAGCGGGGAGCCGGAGACACTACCGGCACGCGGTTCCTTATGCCGCTGTAACTTCGCTGCCCCTGACTTTTGATGACCCTGAACGCTCGCACCTGGTACTCGAGCGCTTCGCGAATGAGCGCCTCCGTGGGGGTCTCGTCGGTCTGAGGGTGAAGGGGTGGAGCAGAGGCCACGTGAGAGGGCAGGGGCCGCCTTCGTGCCAGTGCCCCCATGCCCCGTCCCTTCCTCACCCTGCCGTATTCGCCAAGAGCCGGGTCAGGGCGGCAGCCGTTGGGGCATATCTCTGGGTGCTTGCCGTGCACGTAGCCGGGGAAGGGGCCTGAGGAGGTGCCGGCGGAAGGGTGTTCGCGGTAGTTAGTCAGTGCCTTTCAACGGCGCAACAGACGGCGGCAAGACGAAGATACGTGCCCCGAGACCGACCGCCCAAGCGCACCTGTACCGACACTTCCGTGCCCAAACGGACAGGCGATGACCCGCGCCTTTGCCCGCTCCAGGGCGTCGGGCACGCTGCTGTGCGGGCAGCCATTTGCTGCCTTGTCACCGTTTGCTGCCCGAGCTTTGTCCGCAGAGGCGTGCGTACATTCGTGGCAATTGCCACCGCTCGTATGCGCATGGCACTTGAGCTGCTCCACTGCTTTCAACACTGTGGCGAATTGCTCGGTGGGCACAACGCCTGCGCCGGGAGCCTCTTGCCCTTTGCCATTTGCCTTGAGAACGCTAGGGGGTTCTAGCTCGGCTGGCGTCCGTCGGCCAAAAAAACAGCCCAACATTATTTGCTGCTCTCGGCAAGGGAAACGCACGAACGCACGCCCGCTAGGTAGGGCAGGGCAGCATAGTAGGTATGCAGGTAAACAGCAGTGCGCTACGGGAGCGTGTCTCGGAAGCGGCTCTCTCTAGCGAGTCACGGATGTGCAGTTCGGACTTTGTCGGCGGCCTGTGTGACTATGCAAGGCTTCTGCAGGAAGCAACCCACACGTGCTGCCTAATCCTGCCGTGAAGACCCGGGTTTACGGTCCGCGGTTCTGTCGGTCTTGGCTCTTCTCGCGGTGTTGCGCAGGCCCAGCCGAGGCCCATGCCACCCGCCGCCACACAAGTTGGCCCCGGGCGACGTAGCGTGCCCGGATGCCAGTTACTAGAGCCACCATCCCTGTGTATGCGGAACACACCTGCCAAGAGCGCAGGGCAAGGCCGCCCTGGCCAGAGGCCACGTCGGTGGCATCGGTGGCATCCAGAGAGGTCCAGAGAGGCGACTCCAGTCTCCCGAGCCTAGGCCGTCCTGGGCCCACCTCGTGGGCCCACAGTAGGTTGCGAGCGTTCGCCCATTCGCACGGACATCGACATCGAGCGGATAGCATCGAGCACTGTTAGTACAGATGCTGAAGCTCCGCCAGCTGGACGCACACGCCGCTTGCCTGTATGCGCTCCTCAATTCCGTCGGCGGCCCCCGTGCCCGCCCGTGGTGATCGAGACGTGGGCACCCGCAAGCCTGACGAAGCGTGCACAGTGTTGCTATCATAGTTACAAAGTTACAGAGATGTTACCGACGCTGGCAGAATGTAACATTTCCGCCCCCAATGACGCAAAAGTTCTGCCCGCCATGGAACATTTTGCCTCCGCCAGGCCCCAATGTTCTGGCCCAGGGCCCGTGACTTGGCAGTGTGGGATGCTATGCGGGGTGTAGGAGGCCAAGCCAGGGCCTGCCAGGGGTGGGCAGCTGAGGTGACGGGGCGCAGGGGGGCCGGGAGGGGCAGGTGTGACCAGGGCCCCACCTCCGCCGCATTGAAACCCTCTCTGGGGGTCCGCAGGAAGGTGTCCTGGCCTTAACACTTTGACCCCTAGCGGCGAGAAAGTTCTGTCCGCCACGTAACATTCTTGCCCAGCCGGCCAGGAAAGTTCTGGGATTTCAGAACCCTTCGCCACGGAAGATAGCAACACTGAGCGTGCAAGCAGCAAGGCAGCCAAGGCTTACACGGACCTGCACCTAGTCCGAACCTAGTGACCAAGGCACCTAGCAAGACAAGGAGCCGAGAGGAGAGGCGTGAGTCAGATGACCCTGCACGGAGCGGGACGGCGGCGCGGCGCATGCGCGAACGAGGCCGACTGGGGAATGCCGCTAAGCCCCACTTAGCTCGGTTACTCGCAGGCAGCACAGCGACAGCAGCACGATGGTCTGCCCGAGCGCCCGACAGCAGGGCGCGGAGAGGAAAGCCAACAGCACCTCCTGCTGGTGGCTATACTCACAGGGTTACAAGCTGGCTCTAGACCAGTGGTACTTGACTATGCCAGGTACCGGCTCCCTCTTGCTCCCCCATGTCAACGCTAGCAAAAGCAACGCTTTACGCAACAGTTCGGAGACTGGGAAGGACAAGCCATCATGCTGGCTCGCACACAAATCCCAATTGTATTAAGCAGCTAACGCCGATGGGCAGGTCGCGGGGAACGTTTGGCCCCGCCCACGCAAGTACTTCCCCATGCTTTGCTCCGCTACGGCCCTCGTTTGTTAGTTCACAGCTGCCCCTCTGCATCCATATTTGCCCAAGCTTTGGAGAGACCTCGGCCATCCGGGCACACGAAACAACCCCCAACCTAGAGCCCCAAATGGTGTGTGTAGGAATGGCCTGCAGATGCCACACAGGCTGTTCCGTATCCGCCCGCCATACTTCACTGTACAGGGACGTAGTCCTAGAACTACATCCTTCAGATTAACTCCATTACGCAACGGCGCTGCACGCCGCCGCCCAGCCCAAACCCTTGAAGCCTGCTTGCATGGAACCCGTTCACCTCGAGCCATTCCTAACCTAGTATGCAATGCGTGCTCCCTCCTAGACGTAAGCTCCAGCCACTGGCTAGTGTAGGTCCGGACGGTGGCCCTGGCGACGCTCAGACCCGCACACAACGGTGTGGGTGCGGCGGGTCTTGCACCAACAAGACTGCCCCATGTGACCTTGAAGCGAGTGACTACCCCGGGCTGGTTGCGGAACAGCGCGCGCGATCTTTTCAGCAGTAATTCAGTGGTAGTGCGTTCCACGCTGCATCAGGACGCCTTGCTCAGCTGAGACCGGTACCGCGTGACTTCGTTGTAGATGTATCGGCCGGCTGCAGGGATGGGGCGGGTTGCAAGGCGGGGTGGGAGGTCAGGTTTGCCGGCCCCCAGGGGGAGAGGGGTATAGGCTCCACCATTTGTGCAGCCCGTAGAGTGACAGATACAAAAACTATGGCGGGTCAAGGGCTTTGGACAAGTGCGACCGTGACCCGCGAAGCGCCCCCCCCCCCCCTACCCGCCCCCCCACGTGCCATTTTGCCGTCGCTGGGACCCCCGACTCCCCACCACTCACTGAATGCATCGCGCGCAAAGCGGAGGCCCGCCACACTGCTATCCTTCCACGAGCGCTGTGAAAGAGGTACAGAGGGGGGATTGCAGAGTTGGCAGCGCGTCAGGGGTGGCGTGGGTGGCACGCGCTGTGCGGCCGCACACGCCCGACCGCCACACGCCTACCTTGGCGGGTTCCGGCGCCTGTTGCCGCTCATTTTCCTCCGTTGGCTGGCACCAAACGAGAGCGCAGATTGCCATGAGTGCAGAGGCGGCCACGAGGACGAGGCGCAGCGGGCAGGCCATCCTGACCGGCGATGCTAGTACAAGGCCCTGGCTGTCCCCAACTTGAGCGAGGCTGCCGTTTCTAGGAGGCTGCGGGTGTCCAGCGAGCGGCCCGTGCCTCAGCGCAGGGAGTAGAAGAAATTCGTGCGGTCCGAGCAGTCGCGCTCCAGGCCAGAGACAGCAACACAGCACCAGCTAAAGAAGCGATGTTGTGAGAGTGTGCAGGGAGTTATGGCACGTTGGGAAGCTGGGGCTTCGGTCAGGTCTCCTTGCGCGTCCAGGTGTTCTGCGTTAACGCTGTCGCGTGCGAACGGCCTGTCGGTGAAGGGAGGAGCCTGAATGCGCAGCTCTCGGGGACATACGCGTATACGGGACGCCGGACGTAAATCGTGGACCATTCGTAGAGCAACGCATGGGAAGCAACGACCTCGAGCCAGCCGCCCAGGGCCGAACGGCACTGCAGGTAACACGCTGGGCTGTAAAGGGGCCAGACGACCTTGGCCGCTCAACGACTGGCGGGGTCGTTGCGGTCGGCCGACAAGCTCGGGCCTCCGGCGGCACGCACACGCACCACACGCCCAGCACGAGCGCTTGGCAGTCTTGACCCGCCGCCAGACTCAACATTCAAGCCTCACTGTCTTACATGCAGTACTACCTCCTTCGTCAAGCGCCAACGCCAACGATGCACGCCAATCAACCCGCGCTTCCCGGTTGCGGCCTCCCCCTCGCCAAAAGCGGTCCTAAGGCAACTCCAGGACAACCAGCGCTTCCCAAGACGCCAACCCGTCTAGACAGGAAGCGACTGCCGCACAACCAGCCCCTTCGGCCTCCGGACCAGCTGCATACAACCCGTCAACCTTGATAGTATGCCGCAGTTCTGCCACCATCCAAACACCGCGCGTATGAAGGTCATCCCGCCCAAACCGAGTCACACCCGTCTGTCGTCTGCCCACGCACCGTCATGTCTCCAACCCCGTCCCCCTTGCACGAGTCACTCTGACGCCCGCGACATTGACCACAAGCCCCACCAAACGGCCCACCCGCCCAAACATGCCTCCGGTTCCGACCTGACCACGTGTGCGCCCTCACTGACGTTAGGGAGAAGCCAAGAGGACGGAGAGACAGGACGCCCAATCCCTTTCCAAGCGCAGAGCCTCGCTCGGCGATTACTGGTACCGTACTCCCGCAGGGGAGCTGGCATAAGTGGCGAGCTGCACCTGCCGCCCTCCCTCCTTGCTCCGCTACCAACTCCGCCTGCATCTTCGCCCGCACCCGGACCCAACCCTTCCTAAGCCAGCCCTCGCTCCGGCGGCTCCCGCCCTACGCTCCGCGGCGCTGCCCCCCCGACCGAGCGCTGCTGCTCTGTCGGCGCCATCAAAGCCAGCAGCCGCACTCAACCCAGACCCGAGCACGGGCGGACGAGCCCGCGCAACGCCCGCACCAGGGAACCCACTCGGCCCGGCCAAGCCGAGCCAGGCACCGGCAATGGTCAGCATGGCTCCTTTCGGCATCCGCTGTAGTCACCGGTCACGATATGCCACGCCTCGCGCCGCCGTGGGGTCAGGGCCACACGGAGGTACGAGCCTGGGGGCACGGGCCCCGACTGTGGGGCTCATGCGATGGACTGCGCGCCGCGCCGCCTGGGCATGCCGTTGGCCCACAGCTCGTGCAGGAGGCGGAAGCGCGCGGCCGCGAAGGAGCTGCCGCGCGGGCCCCCGGCGGCGCCCGCAGCGGCGGCGGCCGCGGTGGCGCTGGCGGCTGAGGAGCGCGCAACCACCTGCGGAGGCGGCCGGGGGGAGCGCGTCAGGTAAGCACGATGCCAACTGCGAGACGGGAAAGCTCCGCCAGCTCGTCCTCAGCGCCAGCCCCCTGCTACAACCACGCAAACCCAACTATTCGCCGCCCCCAGCCCCACCTGCGCCAGCTCCTCCAGGTGCCCTCCGCTCCGCTCGCCTCTGCCCCGCTGCCGCCCTGCACCAACCCGCCCCCCTCCCACCACATCCCCTCCGTTCCCGGTTCCGCACCCCACCACCTCCCCACCTGCGCCAGCTCCTCTAGCTCGTCCTCCGAGTCAGCGTCGTACTCAAGCCCCGGCTCCGCGCCCGCCTCCACGCCGCGCAGGACCAGTGCGTCGTGCGGCGGCGCGTAGCCGCTGTTGGCGTCGGCGGCGGCGGAGCGGAGGTGCATCTGGGGGAGCGCGGCGTCCTCCTGCAGCGACTCCAGGATGGCGGGGCTGATGGAGTCCTGCGCGAACTCGTCCGGCTGCGGGGACGAAGAAGAAGGGGGAGGAGAGAAGGCGGCGGTTGGGCGTTGGGGGTGGTTGGGAAGGCGTTCGGACGGGGGTGGCTCCGCAAGCCGATCCTTGGCTTCCTTCGCTGTCACCTGGCGCACCCCGCTTGGCCAACGCATCCCCACAACCCCAACCCCAAGCCCCCACGTTGCTCTCGACCGCCCACCTTGAACCGCTCCAGGATGTGCAGCACGGAGCGCATGGACAGCGCCGCGCCCACGTCCATGCGCACCGCCTGGTCCAGCAGCAGCTCCTTGGGCATCATCAGCAGGTCGGCGGCGGCCCGCAGCAGCGGGAACAGCGGGCCCGTGCCGCTGCCGCCGCCGCCGCCACTGGAGTTGAAGCTGAGCCCGCTGCCCGCGCCGCCAGCCACGCCAGCCGCATCCGCGCCGGGACCCGCGCCCGCGCCGCTGCCGCCAAGCACCGTCTGCCCCGCCGCCCACTGCTGCAGCCGCGTGACCGTCATCTTGACCGACATGCCGCCGCCGAAGGTCAGCACGCCGCGCGCGAACGGCAACGACGCGTCGTCGAGCTGCGGAATGGAGCGGACGGCACCAGGCGGCGCGATGGAGGGCGCGGCCAGCGAGTTGTGGGGGTCGTAGTCCGAGAGCAGGTCCGCAACGCCCGGCTGGTCTGCGCCGCCGAGGAGGTGGGCGAAGAGGAGCAGGTCGACTCGCTTGAGGCAGGAGAGGAGCAGCTGCTGGCGGAGCAGGGAGCAGTGGCCGCCGCCGCCGGGCGGGGTGCTGGCGGCGGGGCCGGAGGCGGGCGGGAAGACCTGCACCTGGCGGCTGAGGGCGTTGGACACAGCCTCCAGCGCCTCAAACCACTTCTTGATGGCCGCTTCCTGCACGGGGTTGGCAGGGCTCCAGTCACCATCGGCGTTGGAAACATGTGCGAGGGAGGTGACCGCCAGCCCAAGCCATCACTCACATCTCTACGCCCAGTCCGCTAACCCGCAGCGCATCCGTGGCCCCCTCTGTCCCACCGCAACGGACCCGTGCCCCCGCGGCCCCACCTGAAGCGCACGCTTGGTCGCCGCCACCGACGGCCGTGCGTCCTTGGCGCCGGTCCGCCCCAGCACGGTGGGGAGGAGCACCTTCTCCCACATCCGCCCCAGCAGCTCCTCAAACACGCCCCGCTCCAGCTTCCGCAGGTCGGGCACCAGCGCCGCCGCCGCCCAGTGCTCGGAGCCGCCGCTAGACGCGCCGGCGCCCGTGGGCCCACCGCCGCCGCCAGCGCCCGCCGCCGCCGCCGCCAGGGCCAGGCCCAGGCCGCCGCCCGCTGGCGCCAGCATGCCCGCTGCCGCGGCCGCGAGGGAGAGGCCGTTCAGCATCGCCCTGCGCAGATGGAGGGCGCCACGTCAGGGCTGCAACGTCACAGCGCCTGCCTGACCCAAGAGTGACTCCCACGGAAGCCAGATGCGCGGAAGCAACCTTCCAGGAGGTATTGTTCACTCGCACTGGCAGCTAGAAGAATTCAGCCCAAGGATCCTGGAGCCAAAGACGGCGCTCACCTCAGGTGCACGGTGTTGGTCCACCAGAAGGCCAGCGTGTCGAGTCCGTCGCCCGCGGACGCCACCTGCAGCCAGGGAGGAGCCAGGAGTCAGGCCACATGCCCCTGCGCCGCCGCCTCTTGACGAGGCTCGAGCCCAGAACGCACTGCGCCACCCTTCCATGCCGGCACCCTGCAGCACAGACCGCCGCCAGCCCCTGCCAGGCTAGGACACACCACACGCGCTGCAGCCAGCGGCCCTGCCCACCTGTGCCCGGACCACCCGCAGCGCCGCCAGGCCGAAGGGCGAGCCGTCCGCCGGGCCCATGCACAGAACGGTGCGCGCCAGGCGGCGCGCGGGCAGGTGCGCCGACCTCACCGCCGACGCCAGAACCGTCCCCGCAGCCGCGGCCGCGGCCGGCGGCGCGGCGGCGCCGCTCCCGGTCGCCTCGACCGCCGCCGCCAGCCCGCCCGGCGGCCGCCGGGCCATGTACACCGCTGCCTCTAGGGCGGCGGCGGTGAGCAGCTCGAACCGCAGGGCTACCATCAGGTCTGAGTCAGAGGCCGAGGCGGCCCCTAGGGACAGAGTTGAGCTGGCACCTGGCATCAGGGAGCCGTAGGGCCTGCGTCGGAGAGGCGCACGTCAGGGCGGGGCGGGGCGGGGCGGGGCGGAGGCCGGGGTTGAACTCGCATGTCGGGCAAGAGCTGGGCGGGGGTATGGGGTGGAGGGTCCCCACTGCCCTCACCTTTCGTCGCCGCCTGCCCGCCCGCCCACGCCCGTGCTAGAGTTAGACACAGCCTCCAGGGGCGTGCCCGAGCCGGACGCCCCCGCAGCCGCCGCAGCTGCGGCGCTGGTGGGACGCGGCAAGACGGGGCGTTGGGGCAGGCGGGGAGTCAGCGCATGACCCCGAACGTGCTCGCCCATACCCGTGTGCCTAGGTCACGCTGTCGACGCTTTTCCTGGTGACCTCGGTGCCCCGGGTTGGAGGCACGTGTGCCCTAGCAGGCCGCCATGCCGTAACCGCCGCATCCCCTCCTCTGACCGGCGCAAGGCCTTCTGTATCCCCGAATGGCTCAGGCATAAAATGGAGACACGCCCTTGGCTGCTTCAACCATTGAGATGTGCCCCCGCTCTCTCCGCTCTTGCGCCCCTCAGACTGGCGCGCTCCTGATGAAGCCCCAGTGGCCCCAAGCTCACCCACCTCAAGACCTCGCGAGGCCTGCCACCACACCCATCCCGCTCTCATCCCCCCTTGTTTCCCGCCACTCACGCGGCTCTCTGCCGCGCCGCGTGCTGCTCGCGCAGGCTCATGCCGGCGACCGCGCCCTCCATTCCCGAATCCAGCACGTTGCGCGGCGTGGAGCCGTGCGGGCTGCGGCGCAGGGAGCAGCAGGGGCGGTTCGGGAGCTTCACGCAACAGCTGGGTGGCCAGTGACCGATCAGCCTGCCTCCCAGCGAGTATGATTCCCAGTCCGGAGCCCCCGATCAGCGCACCGCCGCCCCGAGGGGTCTGTGACCCCAGGAGGACGCCTCCCAGGCGGCAGCGGCCAGCCCCAGCCCCGCCCTTCCCGTCTGGGCCCAGCCCCTTCCCACCTGGGCTCCATGCCAATCATGCTGCCCGAGGGGGTCAGGTTCTTGACGCTGGTCTGCGGGGTCAGGTTGCGGCTGCCCTGGGGCGTCGTGAAGACCGGCTCCGCGGGCTCGTCGTGGGACTCCTGCGCAAGCGAAATACGCAGACGCGGGTACAAGCTTCAGTGTTCAGTCCAGGCGGTCTATCGAACCCTCCATAACAACGAGGCCGCAAGGAACGTGCGAAGCCAGAGCCGATAGGAAGGCGCAAGGTCCCGCAGTGGCAGTCTTCGCAACCAGGTTACCAGCAAATAACGGCCAACCGACAACTGGCACGCACCTGGATTGTGTCCATGACCTTGGACACCCCCGACGCCGCGTCCCCCGGCACCGATCCGCGCATGGCCAGCCCGTTGCCTGAGCCCCCGCCGCTCCCCTCGAAGCCGCCCAGGTCCTGCTCCTCGTTCGGCGCCTTGCCCGTGAACTTGAAGCGGAGGAAGGAAGACAGGTTCGCGGTCATGCGCGAGCCTGTTGAGGAGTTTGGAGGGGCAGTGGAAAGGGGACACAAGGCCGAATCGCGGGCATGAGAGTGGAGCTTTAGCGGTGCAGGATGTGACGGTGGGGCCAGGGGCGGGTGAAAACGCAGGTGATAAGCGTTTTGACGGGACGGGGCAATGAGTAGCATGGCCTTGCCCCCTCAGCGCACCCGTGGTGTCCGTGCTCATTGAGGCCGTGTCGTCCATTTGTCCCGGCACGCCCCCGGCGCCAGGGCCCTCGCGCGCCAGCTTCTTCCACCGGCACCTGCACGGTGTTTACGGCGGTACGAGGTTCCAAATTGGCGAAAGTTTGGGCGGAACGGATGTGGGGCTTCCCGACGGCACTGCCGGGGCTGGAGGTGAGCAGGGGTGGTGGCCGGGGCTGTGGCCCCTCGACTGAGCCTGCCCCACCGTGGTACACACAGTGTCGATACCCTGACGGATCTCGTCAAGTATCCCGTCCCCCAGTTTATTAACACGATCAGCCCGGGGGAAGGGCTGCAACGTCCCTGCTCGCCTGATGGTGAGCATCACTTGCGGGTCCCCCACAGCGGCGTGAATAGCCTTGTTGCAAGAGACCATGAACGTGCGCGTCTCTTGGTGCTCGACTGCAGCGTACTCTGAGAGGTCCACCACGACTCGCCCCAGAGCAGCGGTCGCCTGGGTTCGACCGTCGGTCTCCAGCACGGCCAGAATCAAGCATTTCTTCTTGAATGGCCCAAGCCCGCCACTGGCTTGTGAGTTGCCGCTGCCAGACTGCGGAGATGGCAGCGATCGGCATGGTTGACGAACCAGACCGCCCCATCGACTGAGCGGGCTCCAGCAACGCCCAGGACTAAGATCAAGGCATCCACTCCACAGCGCGGCTGGGCGGCTTCAACACAGCGAGGGGCAGTTGGCCATCGCCCGTAGTGCGCACCTTGTAGAGCGTCACCGGCATATCGAAGCGCTCATTGAAGCGCACGACCGCCCCCAAGCGCCCAGGCTGCCTGCTCGGGTAGACCGAGCGCGTGGCGCCCCTCCGCCGCTTGCCGCGCTGGTACCTGCAGCAAATAAACCCAAGACAAGCGCTGATTTGAGCGGGGCAGGCAGGGACCTACAGAGCCCCTCCAGACGGGCAGGCGGGCCCCGCAACGGCTCCTCCCGCCCGCGAGGCGACCGTTCAAGGCGCACCCGATGGCAATCGCTCGCGCTCCCTCTGGCCATGGGGCTAGGTTATGCACCACGAAGCTAAACTCAAATCTGGTGGCGGTAAGCTTCTGCTTGACCTTGCTGCCGAAGGAAAACATTCTGTGTTCAAGTTTCGTCTCCGCGCATCGACGCCTCCTAGCTATATGAGGTAAGGCGTCTGAGTCGGGGTAGTGCTCTGTGCAAGAGGTAAGTACACGGGCCGCGAGGGCCTCGGGGAATGGTGGGGCTCGGCGGGTTTGGACTGCGATGCGCCACACGGCAGGCCAAGGCAGTGCCCTTGGACCGCGGCGCAGCCACCCGCTCGCCGGACCTGTCCGCGTGCACAGGAGAACAGTGGCACGGAGAACCCCTGCGGCACGGCGTCGGTGCAGCGGTGCCGGCTACTGCCGATACAACTCGAGGCACGCCGGTATTACAGCGTAGGTGCCGCTCCGGGCCCCGCCGTGCCCACACGTCCTGCCTACCGCGCAGGTTCCGCGCCCAGCTGCCGTGCCCGCCCACACGTCCTCCCCCTCGCGCCCCCCGGCGTGCAGCCAAGGTGCAGCGCGCAGGCCGTGCCACACGGAACTTTGCAGTGATATCAACAGCCTCGGGCTGCCTTGCGTACAGTACAGACCCCCCGCTCGCCACCAGGGCGGCGGTATGCGCGGCTCCCAGCCCCGCCGTTGCCGTGCCGGGCCACGCGGGGCCGCGCAAGGGCCGCCGTATCTTGCCAGCCCATCGCGCCTTGCCTGCAGGGCTTCGCTGCACCGTCAGCCGTGCCGAGTATGGGCGTTGCACAGTGACCGAGTCCATGCCGCCTGTTGGGGCCTGCCACCGCGAATGCGACGAGGGCTGCCCAAGCCAAGCAGCTCACTATAGTCGGCGGGGTGGTCTACCCATAGCAGCAGCCACGCCAAAGGGAGATGGGGAACCAATTGGAGAGTGGAGGCTCCCCCAGGGGGAGGGGAGGGGGAGGGCGGGGGCGATCCTGCGTGTGGGTATTGGGCGCTGGCACGCCAAGCGCTGGACATGCGCCCCGCCCTCGCTCATGCTGCATAGTCGTGACAGCCTAAATCCTCTGGCCGAGCCGCAGCTACCCCCGACGCTTTGTGTGCTTCCCCGCAACGCGTGCAACACAATCACCCGGTGCACCCTTGCTCGTTCTTCCGCACGGGAACTCCAAAAGCCTAGCAGACACATTGCATAGGTAGCGCAACCATGCTGGAGCTCATCAAGCCCTCAACCAAACAGCGGCTTTGGGGATTCGGCATTGGCGCAGCCGCGGCGTCATTTGTCTACTTCTCGACCATGCTTTTGGTCGCGCGACAGACAGCGGAGGTCGCTCAGGAGCATTACGGCGCGCCCAAGCCTGCATCGCCGAAACAGCTGCGAGAGGCGGAGGAGCAGCCCTTGGTTGGTCCCAAGGTCTGGGCTACGCTCACGCGAAAATGGAACCAGGGCGTGGACGCCACGGTGGGCGCACTGGCGGCTGAGCTGGCGCGGAGAGGCCTCTGAGGTGGGGGCCCCTTGGCCCACGTGCCAGCTTTGGCACTGCGGTTCCCCCGCAAGGTCTGGGGATGCTTCAGGGCTGCAAGGGACACGAGGCTGAGGAGACTTGGCAAGGGTACTGAGTGTTGTTTGGGGTGCAAGGGAACGGAGAGGGGGAGGGGGGGGTTCTGGGGAGGGTAGAGGACCTCCCACGTCGCAAAACCTTTCAGTCGTGGCTCGGGGTCAGACATGGTCATGATAGGATGCACAGGCATGGCGACGAGTTCTGGCTCTCAGACCGTATAAGGGTTCTGGGGTTGATGACTGCAATGGCCCATGCAGTGTAGGGCACAGGGCTTGGTCTTTCCAAAGTGCGGCGGAATGCGAGAGAGGCTGCGGGCCGGGGCCCAGGCGACGTGTCGGAATTAAACACTCTGTCATAATCCGCTGTGTGAAGAGCTGGTGGGGCAAGAAAGAGGAATTGGAGTTCTTGATCCAGGCAGGGCTCCACCTGCCCACAGCTCTCAGCGGGGGGCATCGCTGACGATGGGCTTTGGTCATGGCGGAGTGAGGGCTGGGCAGAGCGGAGTGGCAGCAGCAGGCCAGAGCCTGAGGCGGGTGACTCTAGCCGCCAGGTTGTTGGTTGGTCACGGCATCTGGGCAGAGCTCTTGCCGGGCACAACAAGGTTAGGGTGCTTGAGGCAAGCGGGCGAGCCCAGCTGCATGGGATGGCGCTGGGTGAGCAGCAGGGCTTTGACCTCTCGGCGAGGGCGCTTACCGTATATTGTAAAGTCTGACTGGTGAGGACTCGGTGCTTGAGCTCGCTGGCGCAATGGTGCCAGGGTGGTGCTGCAGCTGGCACGGGAGGCGCTCTTTCAGCCGACAGACAGAGAGACGAGAAGGTAAGGCGTGTGTGTACGCAGTGCAGTGAGGGGTGGAGGGGGGGGGGGGGTAAAACGGGGTGGTCCACAACGGATTTTTTCATAGCCCTGCTTAGCACAGTACGCTGTCTGAACAGGGCGACCAGGAGCCCGGGAGGCGACGCCGCTCTTGTCCAGACACTTTCAGAGGTAGCTTGAGTCTTGCAGCCGATAAGGGCACGTAGAGAGCAGTAGCAGTCGACAATAGCATTCAGGGCCGTGCAGCCAAGCCCAGCAGGTGTTACGGCGAGGGAAGGGGCGAGGGGAGGTGTGCCTGCGTTCAGGTGCAGGGGAAGAGCTGCGGCGCGTGCAAGGCCCCTTCCCCTGTGTGCAGCTTCCAGGTCTTCCTGCCGGCAATGTGACGAGTAGGCAGGGCCGCAGGGGCAAGCTCATGAGGTGGGTCGCAAGAACTGGGATGGCAACATCTTCAAGCACCGGTTACATCACACTGGCCAGAGGCGGGAGGGGTCACGGATTTACACCAATGCGGGCCCCGGGCGCGTGCATCCCGTGCAACATGTCGACACCCAGCTACCCTCATGCAGGCTCGTCATGCCATGTGTCCCTCGTGCACGTGCCACGCGCATCATGGTCGTACGGCCGCCCCTGCATGCAGCACCGCCCTCTCGCATGAGGCGGGTCCCTAGGAGTACTCTGCCCTTCTTCCTACTACCAAAGCACCGCCACAAGCATTCACACAGCGCAAGTATAAGTACGCTGCACAGCCCCTTGCCCCCAGCCTTGCTGCACTGCGGGGCTCAGCAGCTGTCAGCAGCGACCGCGCGTCCGCCCAACTGCACATTTATCCGGGCCATCCCTACTACAAACATCTGGTGCACACAAATTTGCTTAGCCACAGCGCACACGCTAACCTCCGCCAATCGCTCAGGAGCACGAATGACCTCCCACCGCGCGCCAAGCTCTTTTGTGCACATGCGTGTACTTGCGTGTACTGCATGCAACGCTCGCTCCGAGAGTACTACGTGCCCTGACGGGGCCAACCCGCCACTCTGCAAGGGGGCACACGGTCCGCGAGTGCATCCCCAGCTTTATAGCCTCTAGCCCCGCTAACATGCCGAGCTCCATACCCGCCTCACACACTCTCCGCCTTTCTCCGGCCTCACAACCTTATTCCCGACTCAGCGTCGCCCTCAGTCCCTCACAGGGTCACCCGCCACTTAGCAAAGCCAGCCCACCAGCCACGGCGAACCTCAGCTCACCCCCCCCTGCAGCCACGGCACCCGTGTACCACACTGCATCGGCCGACCAGCACAGTTCCCTCTCGGCCAAAGCCGAATGTTTGGCCTCTTCAGAGTATGCTCCACCGTGTCCAGGCCAGCCACGGTCAGCAAACGCAAACACCGGACCAAGCTAATGTATGACACGATACAGGCTCAAGTCAAGAATGAAGGACGGGCAGCCTCAAAAGGTGCGAGTGCTGGCCTGCCCACATGGGCCCCATCCATACATCCCCAAACACACGAAACCTAACCCGATATACACGACGCCTAAACGAACTTTACCGAGGCTCCTGCGTGCATGCAAGCAAACGTATACCCCGTGGCTCCTCCCCGGTGTACCGAGGGGTCCACGGGGAGGAGCACAAAACGCGGTGCACACACAGAAGGCAAGACATGGAAGCTGGGTGCCCAGCATACAAGCAGGTTAGCCCCCGCTTGGAACATAGAACAGCTGCAACAGCAATACTTGTCTGGATTCCAGTTGACGGTTGACTTGCACAGTGTTCGCGAGGCATTGGCCCGCGTTTCACTGCGGCTGTCTCTGCTAATTAAGACATTATGTCGCAGATCATTCTCTCCACAGGACAACAGGACCTATACCGCTGCCCTGCGACCTGTAACGCAGTGACGGTTCGGGCTCTCCTTGCGCCAAGGCCCATCGCGCTTGTTATGCTGCTTTCCAGTCAGGCAAGCGTTAACCAGGCAGAACGCCCGCCCCACCGCTTGCTACAGAGGATGCACAGAGCCGGACCACGCCGCAAGCACATGCCACACAAACCCAACCACGACAGAAGAACCAACAAAGCGACACAAGAACCCCATATCAGACGTTGATTCCCCGAGCCACCACAACCAATCCCCACGAGCCACCATAACCAATCAAACAAGACCAATTAGCCCCGTGCACAAGCACCCGCAAGTAATCAGCCCAACATGACTATGTCGCAAGTGACCACACATGCGCAGCCCCACCTCATACTGATTTCCAAGGGCCGGAGCCAGTCAGACCTCACACCGATGCACCTCAGTCACACATTACACAGCAAACAGTGTGCACACCGGCCTACAAATGAGCTTGTTGCTCTAGCCGCAGCTATTTATCAAAGTCCCCGTGACTCGGGCTTCAGACTGGGAGCTAGAAGCTGCCCTGAGTCAGGACACCCGCCAAACGCCAAACGTATTGCCATTTTCGCGCACCGTTCCGCCGAACCCCTCATCATCCACTTCACACCAAGCACGCCTAGAACGGAACACCAAGCACGCCCATGACTAAGCACCGAGCACGCCGAGCACGGCCTGTCCTGCCCGTGCCCATCTCTCCGGGCAACCCGCGCCCCTCCTCATGACGCAAGGTCATCAATGCCGCTCGAATCGCCACGAGCCATAGACACGGAGGACAACGAGCCAGAGGAGCGATGCGTGCGTGCATCGAAGAACTCAGTGTCACCGTCGCTATCGGCCGCCGCCGCCCCTATCGCCCCTGCATTCCCTGCAACCGTCGCGCCATCCTCGTCGCCAGCGGCACCGCCAAAGGCCGAAGCCACGAAGCCGTTTCCAGTGCCAGTGCCTGCAACCACCGCGGCCGCAGTGCTCGCGTTGGGGCCCGGCGCAGGATGCGGAGGCGATGTCGGGAGCACGGGCAGGCTCGGAAGCGCCGGCGCCGGCGGCGGCGGAGCCGCTGAGGCAGAAGCACTGCTGCTGCCGCCACCCAGGAGCACCGCCCGTACCATGGAGCTAAAACCGCCAAGATTACCGCGTACGGCAACCGCCGTTGGTACGGCAGGCGCGCTGTTGCCTGAGGAGGAGCCCGGGACGAACGGAGCCGCCGGGCAGGGGCGCGGGGCGGCGGGGCGCGCTAGGGGCGACGCGCCGCGGGCACCCGGTGGTGTCGCGTCTAGGATTCCGCTGCCGCCGTCCAACCAGCTGCCCTGCACGCTGCCGGCCGAGAAGGCAAAGTAGTCCCCCGATCCGGGCGCGGCGTTTGCGAGGTGCTCCAGGGACCGGTAGACCTCGCCGCAGCCGCGAGCTGCCTGGCCCGCCCCGCCGCCGCCGCCGGCACCGCCGCCGCTGTAGCTGCTACCGCTGCTTGCCGTACGAGCGTCCTCCTCGTCGTCCGACCCAGGTGAGGCCTTGAGCGGCAGCTCCGCCGCCGCCAGGGCGGCCGCTGCCGCTGGGCCGGCGCCGCCGCCGCCGCCAGAGCCGGCGCTAACAATTGGCGGCGCAATGGGCGACGCCGCCGCCGGTGGCGTCGCGCCTGCAGCCGCCACGATGACGCCCGGAAGCTGAAGCGGCGCGGCGGCGCCGCCTGGCGTTGGCGATCCCATCGCTGGCGCCACCACTCCCGCCAGCCCCTTGCCGCCGCCGGGTACGACCACCGCCGCCGACCCAGCCGCTGCCGTCACGGATCCCACCTGCCCCTTCCCCCAACTAAACCACGTCCAGCGGCTGTCCTTCCGCGCCCCCGCCGCCTCGCCCGACCCTCCATCGCCCTCCTTTGGCACCGCCATGGGCCCCGTCAGGCCGCCGCCACCCCCGTGAGGACCCACCGCCAGCGCCGCCGCCGACACCAGCGACGGCGGCGGCATCCCTGGCGGCGCCGTCACGTGGTGCCCCGAGCTCGGAGAGCCGCCGGCCGGCGAGGGACCCACGCCGTCCGACCCATTCCCCAGTCCGGCCCCGAATACGGACACGGACGCACAGCTCCCGGGGTCCAGCGTCGCCGCCAGCGGGCAGTGGTGCGGCGGCACCGTCGGCGGCGACCCGTGCTCCAGGATCAGCACCTGCGACCGCGCCGCCGCCGCCGGCGACACGTCAGCCGCCATGGCGGCGGCGGCGGCCGCCGCCAGTGCCGCAGCGGAGCCGGAGCTGGCGACGACGCTGACGCGTGTGGGTGACGCCCCCATCGCTGCCGCGTCAGATCCGCCGTTCGCAATGCTGCCGGAAGCCCAGATCTGATCCTCGCCGTACCCGTTACCCGCGCCGTTGCCGTTCAAGCCCCCGTGCGCGCTGCCGTTGAGCCCTCGGCCGAGGCCGCTGCCGCCGCGCCGGAACGGCGCCGCCGCCAGATTCGACGCAGATCCATGCCCAGATCCAGGTCCAGATCCAGATCCTGCCTGCTGATGCGTCTGGTACAGGCTTCCGTCGCTGCTGTCGCGTCCCTCGCCGCTACGCTCCTCAATCATTGGTAGGAGCCAGGGTGGCAACGCGCCGGAACCGGGGGAGGCGCCGAGGGATGTGGCGCGGACCAGGCCGGGCCCGGCCAGGGCCCCTGGGTCGTACCGGCGCATGAGGCTGGGGATGTCGGCTGTGGAGATCTGGGGCGTGGCCTGGGGTTCGGCGACAGGTGAGGGAGGAAGGTGAGGCGAAAGGTGAGGGAGAAAGGGGAGGCGAGGAACAGGACAGGGGGGCGTGCTGGAGAGGTGGGATGGAGACGGCGCCTGGCAAGCGCCCCGAGCCAGCGGGGGTCGTGAGGCACAAGCGAATGCTCGTCATGGGCTGCGGCCCGCACCAGGCCCGCACCAGGCCCGCCCAGGCCCAACGGGGCCCCGTACAGCACCCACCAGAGAAGCCGCGTACACGGCTTTCTCGCTGGCTCGCTGCCAGTTGGTGCGCCACAGAATGAGCGCGTAGCACACCTACGGCAGGGACCGCCCAGCAGGGACCACAGAGCGGTTGGCGGCGGTGCGTTTTGCGAGAGCAGCTATTGAAGGGAGTCGGGTCACAGCGTCACTGAGTCTGGCACCGTTGACCAAGCTGCGGTCTTGCCGTTTGTACTTAGGATATCAACGGCCTGATCTCACCGTTTGAATGACGGGGCCCGCCGCCATTCCGAGGTAAAGCCCCTGCGGGCCCATGCCCAGCCCCACCGGCTGGCCGCCTGCGCGCAGAACCCAAGGGCAGGCGTTCAGCACCCATGACATGCCCAACTGCCACTTTGCAGTGGCATGTCCTGCTGTCCATGTGCACACCCCTAACAATACGGTACCAGGGCAACATTCTTAAGCAGCGGGCCTTCAGCAACCACGCACGCCAACAGCACTGCACAACAAGCACTGCACATTCACGGCATTCACGGCTGCTTGGGACACGCACGGGGGGCCTGAGCAGCTCCACCCGGCTTACCCAGGGCCGGCAGCCAGGCGGGCAGCGTGAAGGAGAAGGCCAGGCCCAGCGCGAGCGGCACGGCAAAGACGTAAAAGGCCACGAAGTTTACGATGGCACCCGAGGCCTGGCGGCCACAGCCCTGCAGGTGTGGAAGGAATGAGGAAGGGTCACACGCGGGGAGGGAGGTGTTATCTGTGCCCGGACATAGGGGCACGCTGAAGCCAGGCGCCCGCAGCCCTGCCGAGGCGAAGCGAGTGAGGAAGGGTCGCAAAGGAGCGGGGCGGAAGGAAGGAGGGGTAACGCAGGGAGGGCGTTGCTATCCGTGCACCACACGTAATGCCGTACCGTGCCGTACCTGGATCACGCCGGACAGGATGGTCTGGATCCCGTCCACGAGCACCAGGCCCGCCACGATTACGAACATCTGCCGCATCACGGCAATGAGGACCTCAGGATCCGATCCCGGGTCGCCGGACGGATCCGAGGATCCAGACGTGGGCGTCACGAAGAGCCCAATGATGGCGCTCTGGCAGCGCGCGGGGATGAGTGCGGCGGCGGCGGCGCCCCACGCCACCGGAACGACCAGGACGGAGGCCGCGGCTGCGAACTTGGCACCGCGAGGGTCGCCTGCGCCACGACAGGGAGGGACGGGTCAACGGGTCAGCTGCGGTTACACAGCATCTGCATGAGGCATCAGGTTCAACCCTGGGAAGGACACCACCCCAAGTAAGGAGAGGCAGGAGCTCTCGAGCACGCACGGCAGCATGCTGCCGTAAGCAGCCACAGCGGTTCCAAAGCCGGGCCGCGTGCTTACCCGCTCCCAGCCTGTTCCCGACCGTAACGCACGCCGCCGTGGAGCACGCGACGAACGCGATGAACAGCACGCCGTACACGTTGTACGAGATGCCCACGGCGGCGGTTGCCGTACAGGCGTTGGGCAGCAGGGTTGCGGCCAGAGTCATGATCGTGAAAGCCCAGCTCTCTGCGCACTTCATGGATGCCGCGGGGTAGGCGAGGCGCGCCAGGTGCCGCCAGCCCTGTATGGACGGAGACACGGGTGGCAGCCCGCGGGTTTACGTCAAAGGATCCTTCAAGAGGATCACAGCGCTGAACGCTGGGTGGCA
This sequence comes from Edaphochlamys debaryana, assembly GCA_016858145.1. NCBI lineage: Eukaryota > Viridiplantae > Chlorophyta > Chlorophyceae > Chlamydomonadales > Edaphochlamys > Edaphochlamys debaryana. The sequence continues at coordinate 306,059 of JAEHOE010000024.1, read as the reverse complement.
GGCGGCTGGCGGCGACGCTCGGGCGAGCGTGGAGGGAGCTTGAGCTGACCGGGCAAGGGCCTCGGTGTGTGCTGACCCTTGTAGCCCGATTAAGCGGAAAGAGCAAAACCCAGGCCTCGGTGGGGCAGGTGCGTGTCAGGCACGCAGCAGTACGACAGGCCGTCAGGCCCAACGTAGGCTTCCGTAGTGACCATTGCGAGGGAACATGACGAGAAGCCAGAGGCCCAGGACGCCAGCTGTCACAGACTGCCAGCCCCAACCCAAGCCCCCCCCCCGACCCTCAATCCCGAACCCACATGCAGCGCCCGCCACGACGGCCGCCCGATGACGCCACCCCACTGCTTGCTGATCGCAACGTACGCCAGCAGGAGGGCCAAGTCGACCCTGTACGGAAAAGTAAGGCATCAGTACGGCAGGGTATGAATGCGGTTCGCCGGCATCTACAAGCCCCGCCTTTCCTTGCCCCCGGTCCACACCTAGCTCCCCCAACAGCCGTGCCGCCGGCCCTCTCGCGGCCAGACTTCGCACCCTCTCCACCCACCCACCCGCCCTCCCCTTCGTCCGGGCGGGGCACCCCACCCCGTCCTCATCGCCCGGGCCCCCCCGCCCTCCCGCCCCGCCGCCCCACCCCGCAGACACCGAGGTGGCCGCCGCGGCGCCAATGTACTCCCAGCCCGCCCGGATGACCAGCAGGTAGTTGGTGGCAACGTTAATGGGGAGGCCGATGAGCGCAATGGCCATCTGGGGCGCCGCCACGCCCCGGGCCACCAACACACGCGTGATGGGCCTGGGGCGGAGAACCGGGAGGGCCGCGGGTCGGGCGTTGCCGGTTTGGATTGGTTGCGGTGAGGTGGTGGAGCGAGGGGTAAGTGGTGGCCTGCTGCTGCCGGTACCGATGCAGCGTATCAGTACAGCTTCCGCTGCGCAGCCGTGTTGGGCTGACTTCCGACCTAGCGCCTGCAGCACTGCACCTCATGCGTCCCCGGGTATTCAGCACTGCACCCCAGTTCTCTTCCACTATGAGCTGACGCAGATGCTGGGCTTATCTCTGACTCAATGTGGGGAAGCTGTCCCCGCAGGCCCTCTCGGGATCAGACGTTAGGCAGGGTACGCCCAAGGGTCACACCTGGACACCGCCTCAAGCCAGACGGAGGGCAGCAGCGCCAGCAGGTACCGCTGCACCATGTACGACAACGTGGGGTCCTGGCCGAGCATGAGTAAGCCGTACGGCATCGCCATCATGGCGGCGCTGATCAGCACGCAGTGCGCCCAAAGGAACAGTACGGCCCGCTGAAGCAGTAGCGGCAGCCGGGTGTGCTTGCCGGCGCCCCAGGCCTGAAACAGCATGCAAGTGATAGGATTGGGGATTGGGGCAGCTTCAGGGGTAGTTATGATCTGGCATGAGGCGGTGACGTAGGTACACAAGATACAGACGGGAGGTGGTTGGCAGAAAGCTGGCATGAGGCGAAGTCCCGTGGGATGCAGGGGGAATGAGCAGTAATGGGGCCTAAAGAAAAGTGCAGCGATGGCACGCAATGGAATGAGCAGCTATTTGGCCGACCCAGTTCTCTTGGCGCACAAGACCGTGCAGATACCGTGTCATTCTATGCCTTCCGCGACGGCAGCGACGTCCTACAGCTACCAGTCTACTCCCCATCAGCGGCACCTTTTGAGGCCTCGCTCACTTCCCCGGCCCAAGCCCACAAGCACACCCACCTGAGCCGCCAACGTGTCGACCGCCCCACATAGCCCCAGCAGCACCTGACGCAAGGGAGGACCTGGCAGCGTCAGCGCCAGTACCCCAGGTTCTAAACGCAAAGGCACGGTGGTTCGTGCTTATTAATGCACTTATGCACGCACCAGTCTGCCGAGCATTACTGCCACGTTGTTGCCCGCCGCTGCAGCGGCCAGCTGCACCGTGCCGCCCCGGCCAACAAACATCAGGTTCAGGATTGACCCCGCATTAGCGGCCACGAGGTTGACGGCCAACGGGGCTGCGAGGCCGAGCTGTCTCCAGAAGTCCTGTGCGCGGGGAAGAGGGGGTAGAAGACATCAACGAAGCGAAGCGCTTGGTTGTGGCGCAGGGCGTGTTCCACGGACTACTCAGACGGGGAAGAGGGGGGCCGAGGGCGGGTTGGCGGCCGGGGAACCCGTTCAGGAGGTCGGCCCCCAGTCGCGTGTCGCGTCGTGTTTCCGCGTCATCTACATCGTGCTTCGAAAGCGGCGTCCCCTCTCGCCACGCGCCCATCTCTGACTGTCGGCATTTGTTCACCTTGCCCAAGCGCCATAGGCCGCCTCCAGGATCCCCATAGCTGGCTACAGATTGCCTTGAGGGGCTCGCGAACGAGTTGCGCGCGAGCAGCGGCTCGCGAAGCGGAGAAGCGCCCATAAAAGGTGATATTTGATGCTGGTTCATTTCCCCTTGCTCGTAGCTAAACACGCTTCATCTACCAGAACTAGAGCGGGAACATCGCTGTGCAAAGCAGAGCCCAAAGGCGACTGCGCTCAAGATAATCGCTCGACACGAACAACGACAGCAGTAAGCCGTGTGGCGCTTCTATTGGGCTTCTGTGGACTGTGAGGTGTATACGTGCCCCCGTCCAGCGCCTGTAGAGCAGCGCCTGTAGAACAGCGACTCGCATGCGGCATTTGTCGTGTCGAACCTCGCAAAACAACGACGCCGCTCCCTGCACGGTGTACTCATGATTTCACCATCGCTTTCTCTTTAGACAACACAACCGCGGTTGAGACGGCGTGGGCTCTCTGGAGTCTGTCCGAGGGCCGGCGTGCCTCGCCTTGAGGCAGGCTGCGCTTGGCACTGAAGCGATGCCAGCATGTCAGTGATCGAGCAGGTTTGTGTGTTCGGGAGCGTCGGGCCCGCAGACGGCGATTCTGCTTGCGGGCTCCTCGAACGCTCAGGTCTCTACTCGCCACGAGGGATTCCAGATTAGCAAGCGTGCAGCTTGCCTCTATCCAAATTGGAGCCTTGACAGGAGTTGGCTCCCGCGCTTCGCCCCTGACCGCGCCAGGTTCCTCAATACTCCCTCTCCATCCTAGACGATGGGAGGGAGGAGAAGGTTCAGCTCACGGTGCAGCTGCCAGGTGTGGAGTGGGTGGATCGCGGGCCCATGCGCGCGACCCGTGAGCTAGCCGCCTATGCCTCGCCCAGCCCTCTGGAGCGAGGCCACGAGTGCGCACAAGGGGGCTGCCTGGGGACGGCGGCGCGGCTTGCAATTGCGGCATTCCCCTGACCGTCGATGTCCCACCACGCCTCCCAGGAGTGGAGAGCGCCTCGGACCTCGATGTGGTGGTTCGGCCCACGGGAGTGTCCATTCGCGTGCCCGGCCGCTACAAGCTGGTGGGGCGCGGGCGCTGGCACGGGGCGGGGTTCGGGGGTCAGGCGCAGCACCGGCCGGGAAGGCGTGGCGTCGGGAGGGAGATGCGGGCTGGCAGCCGCACGCACTGGCCCCGCACAGCTCTGAGGCGGCCTACAGCTTGCCCCGGGATTCAACCACCACCTTGAAGCCTTCTGAGGCCTGTTGCAAAGGACTTCGAGGCTGAGAGTGGGGCCGTTAGGACCAGCTCACATCCGTTTGCCGCGCTTCGGCGACCCACCCGCAGGAGCTTCGCATGGACCCACCCATCCATGACAAACCCGAGCTCCTGCGGTTTGTGAAGAAGAAGTCTCAGCTCAAGGTAGGTCTGTGCATGCTCAAAACCGCCTTCTGAGCTGCGTGTGTCGCCCCTGCGTATGTTTGGTTCACTGGGTGTCAGACACGGGGTACGGCTGGAACGGCATGGAAGGCCTGAGCTACTTTACCAGCCCGGCTGCACTGAAAGGGTGTCAGGGACTGAAAGGGCGCAAACCGGTGTGCTAGGCCGCTTGTCCCGCTTTGTAACAGTTGTAAGGCGACCACGGGTATCCACACTGACCAGGTCGCTTAAGGCCACCCGAGACAAGCATAGGGGGCCCATGTGCGCATGGCTTTTGTACCGCTGGTCTGATGGTCGTTCCCTCGCTCCTCCCAGGCGGTCTTCGTGGCGCTTGACCCCAAAGAGGCGGAGAAGGTGCTGTGGGCCGAAGCCAGGGAGCGCATAGCAGCGGAACGGGCGGGGTCGGCCTCCGCCGGCGACGCAGCCCCCGGCACCAATGCCGGCACCGGCCGGACATCAGGCGCTGCGAGCGCACCCGCATCGGGCGGGGGCGCGGGCGCGGCTGCTGCCAGCTCCACCCGTACGGTGCATGACTCATTCTACGAGGACGTGCAGCTGACGAGCAAGCAGCGCGCGGCGGCGGCGGCGGCCAAGGCGGTGGCGGAGCGGGCGGCGGCGGAGAAGGCGGCGGCGGAAAAGGCGGCGGCGGAGCGGGCGGCTGCCGAGAAGGCAGAGCAGGAGCGGAGGCAGCTGGAGCGGGAGCGAGCGGCGGCGGAGAAGGCGGAGCGGGAAAAGAAGGAGAGGGAGCGGCGGGAGAGGGAGCGAGCCAAGGCGGCGGAGAAGGCGGCCGCAAAGGCTTCGGCCAACGGCAATGCCGGGGCCGGTGCCGCCGGGACCAGCACATCCTCCTCCTCAGCCAACGGCTTCCGCTTCGTTTTTGACGCCAAGCCTGCGGCCGCCAAGCCCGCGGCTGCACAGCAGCCCTCCGCCTCCTCCTCCACCGCCCCTTCCCCGCCCGGCTCCGCCTCAGCCTCAGCCTCCGCCTCCGCCTCGGCCTCTGGCGATGGCCTCTACGCCGCCGCCAAGGCGCAGGCGAACCGGGAGGCGGCCATGCAATGGCTCGAGCGGGCGATGGCAGCGGCGCGGTCGGGCGACCAGGCCCGCGCGGCGGCGCTGATCGAGAAGGCGGCGGCGCTGTCCCCGGAGCTGGCGGCGCACCTATCGGTGAGGGGCGGCGGCGGGGGGCGAGGAGGACGGAATTGGCGGGCTGTTTTCTGGCCGGCGTTGGTGGCGTAATGCTCATAATGAGCGGCGGTTGTGCTGTGGGGCCGAGGGGCGGTCGCCGTTGTCATGTCAACTACCGGTAGTCGTCACCCCAGTGCACTTACTGCCCTGCTCCACCTCTCCTAAAGATAGGAGCCGCACCAGGCCAGAGCCGCTAGAGCCGCTTGTCGCACTGTGCCGTCCCCGAATGGCCCGGTGCCCTTCTTCCTCACACCCACAGGAGGAGTTCACCGCGCGCTTCGGCGCTGACTCGGCGTTCGGCACATACGCACAAGCCCACGCCGGAGGCGGTGCAGGCGCGGGGCCACACACGCACGCCAACGGTGGGCCCTCGGCAGCGGCCTCGAATGGGTCCGCCCCGGCCGGCGGCGCCAGCGCCGCCGCCGACGACTCCGGGGGGCGGCCCTCGCAGCCCTACGCATACGCCAAGCCGGAGCCGGAGCGCTTCAGCTCGCGGCCGGGCGGCGGCGGCACTCCGTCGGGGGCAGCGGCAGCAGGCCAGCCGGTGGGCGGGAAGGCGGGCCCGGGCGCGAAGGGCGCCGGGTCAGGGAGAGGCGCGGGGAGAGGCGGGGGCCGGGGCGGCGGGGCGGCAGGGCGGGGTGCAGGCGGGCCGAGCAAGCAGGGCGCGGCGCCCGGGCCGCAGCAGTCCCATCAGGCTCCCAAGCCCGGGCCGCGGCCCGAATCATCCGGCGGCGCAAGCAACGGTCCGTCGGGCTCCGCCGCCGGCGGCGCCGGCGCCAGCGGCAGCGGCGCCGCCGGCGGCGCTGGCGGCGGCGCCTTCAAGCCAGACCCGCGCGCCCGACCGCCGCCGCGGCCACGCAACAGCGGCGGCGGCGGCGCCGACGCTGACGAGGACGGCGGCGCTGGCGGCGGCGACCAGCGGTGGGACTGGTGGTTCAGCCGTACGATGGATGCGGCCAAGGGGGCGCTGGAGCCACACGCGGGTAAGGGCGGACAGTGGTGGTGGAATTTATGGGAAGAGGGTGGACTCCGCTGCGGTGAGGAGGGGGATGGCGCGGCGTAAGGAGGCGGGGCAGGCGGCCACCCTGAGGCTACGGTGTCAGTTCTGGGGCCCTTGGCCGTGATTAGGCTCGGTGGGCGCCGTTTGCGGCCACGCCAGGCTCCCCATCCATGCGAGGGTGGTATCCTTCTGCAGCCCCGCACATACAGCGCCTGCTTATATCCATCTGTGCCCCCGACCCCGCCCGCCCCCGCAGGCCCCGGCGCGCTAGGGTTCGTGTGCCACGCGCTCTTCCTGGTGCTGTACGGCACCCTCATGGTGCCGCACGTGGTGGTGGCCTTCCTGGCGGGTGAGGGGGCATGAGGGGGGCCCCATGGCGGGCGGCGGGAGGTTGGCGAAGTGGGCAGGGGCAGGCTGGGTCCCAGACCGTCGTGCCTGCTTGCGGCTCGCCTGCGCTCGCACATCACCATCTTGCCGTCCTGGTTCGCCCCTTGCTCACCCAACCCTGCCTGCTCAACCAAACCGGCTCCACCAACCCCACCCTGCCTGCCTGCCTGCCCGCTCGCCGCCCCCCAGCGCTCACGCACTGGCTGTACGAGCTGGCGGGGTGTGCCAGTGAGGCGCGCGGGCTGGAGCGGCTGTCACGGCGGCACCTCAAGTGGGATGTGGCCGGGGGCTTGTGGGGGGGAGGGGGAGGGGGCCAGCGGGAAGCCAGCATGAGAGCAAGATGCCGCTCTCCAGACACGGTCACAGGCACGCCCCTAACGCCTGACGCCCGAACGCTTGGACTCTCTCTTCCTCTCTGGGTTGTGCCCTTTCGGTGTCATACCAAAGCTCTCACGCCACGGTCACGGACATGCCCCTGACGCCTGACGCCCCAATGATCTTTGCGCCTTTCTTTACGCCCGGGCCGCAGGTGGATGCTCTTCTCCGCGGCCTTCACAGGTGTGCCCCTGGCTCTGGCACTCTACGTCTTCACGGCCAGCGGCATGGCGGCGGCCACGGCACGGGGCATCTGGTGGTGGGTTGGGGTCTTGGGGGAGGGGGGCATGGGCTCCGGCGGATAACCTCGTGTCGTACGCCCCGTGTCGTACGCTCCGTACCGGTACCACCGTGACCAGGGTGCTCAGCGGGCATTATTGGCTGCGCCCGGGCCTGCTTCGGGCCCCGCTGGACCCGCCCCGCTGCTCCTGCAAACACCCCGGAAGCCCGCATTCTCGCCGCCACCCTGCTCTAGCTCGACCTATCATCATTCTCTTCCCCCTAACTCTACACTAACTCCGCACCACCACCCTTGCCATCACAGGCTCCTCTTTACTCCGCCCTTCTGGCTGGCGGCCATCCAGACCGGCGTGCTGTTCTTCGTGCTCTCGCCCAAGCCCACCAACCTGGTCGGCCCGGCGGCGCCGCTGCCCGCGCTCTGGAGCCTGGCGGGTGAGGGACCTCGGGGGACCTTCGGGGAAACGCTGAGGGCGCTTGGGTTAATTAGGAGAGGCGAGAGAAGAGAAGGCGAAGAGAAGAGGAGGCGCTGGCTAGCGCTGGGGCTTGTTGGGGACTGCAACCACGCTGTAACTGGGCGGCGCGGGGACTGCTTGCTGCACACAGCCCACAGGCCACAGCCTGGCCCAAACCGAGCCGTCATGCAAGCCTCGGCCACGGCCCTCCCCTGCTCCTGACATGTTACGCCCTCTGTGGCTTTGCCATTGCCCCGCCCAGGCCCCTGGATGTGGCGCCTCGTGGTCACGGCCCTGTACCTGGGCGCGCACTACATCGCTCCGGGGCGGGTGCGCTCGGCGCTGTTCGCCGCCGCCACCGTGGCGTCCTGCCGCCACCTGCCCTGGTTCCAGGTGGGGAGTGGATCTGGTGGGGCGGGGCGGATTTGGAATCTGTGGGGTGAACGGGGCGGGGCCGCCACCTGCCCCGGTTCCAGGTGGGGGTGCGTGTGTGAGGGGCTGCTCGTGTAATCCCGGAAAAAATGTCAGTTCAGGAGACCATAGTGTGTGTGGACGGTTGCTCGTGTGAGCTGGGAAACGAAGCACTTTGGGGTGGGGGCAGTGCGGCAGTCAATGCCGAGCGAGAGCGTAAGCGTGGCGGCGGCCGGCGAGGGAGGGGGCTGCGTGAGACGGAAGCGGCTGTCTCGTGAGCGTCAAGGCAGGCCGCAAGCGCGGAGCCTCCTCTCAGGCCGGGCCCTGCTTGCGCTCACGTGGCCCCTGCTCCTCTCCCCCACTCCCCCACCCACCCCTCAGGCCATGCCGGCGCTTCTGATTGAGGCCATCATATGGATGGTCCTCTCCGCCTCAGCCACGGCTTCGGGTCCCGATCAGCCGGGGGGGGCCCGGCGGGGGCGCGCGGGAGCGGACAGCGACGGCGAGGCCGAGGGCGCGGGCGGCGGCGGCGGCGGCGGGTTCTTCGGGGCGGGGGCGCGGGGCCGCTTAGCGCCGGAGCACGTCAAGGGCGCGACGGGTAAGGCGGGGGTATGGAGGGGCGGAGGTCTGGGGGGGCGGGGCTGGCGCGGAGTCTGTGTCTTTGTCTGTGCAAATGCACAGCAGCATGAAATGGACAGCTGTGTAGCGCGGCGAGGGTCGGGGTACCCTCCCGAGGCTGGCTCGACCTGCGGCACTTGCGCTAGCGACTGCACTCCGCATCCCTCTCGCTAGCCGCATCCCTCTCGCTAGCCGCTCTGTGGTTGGTCTGACCTGAACCCCGCGAATTCCCCAAAACAGGTGAGATTGCGCGCGTGCTCGCCGCCCGCGACTACTTCGCCGTCCTCGGCCTCTCCTCTGAGGGCCCCGAGGCGGAGGCACTTACAGACGAGGCCGTCAAGGCGGCGTACCGCAAGACGCAGGTGCGAGCAGGCCTGGTTTCGGGATCACGCCAGGGCAGGAGCGGAGGGCAATCACGGCTACGGGGTGGGGCGGCCACGCCTGTTGAGTCGCGCAAGGCCCCACCGTGGTTGGACAGGACGGGCAGGCAGCCGCCCAGGTCCCTGCCTCTCGGCAAGTTGCATGCCCTGATACTTTCTGTCTGCTGTTGCGCAGCCGTGTGCCCTCGTGCACTCGCATTGCACTATCTAAACCCCGCTCTATCGCACCTGCCCCACCCCACCCCGCCCCTCAGCTCCGGGTGCACCCCCCAATGTCCCCCCCCCCGACCCCACCCTGTGCCGTCGTGCATTCGCAATGCACAAATTAAAGCCCTCCCTACCGCACCTCCCCTCCTCCCTCCGCCCCTCAGCTCCGCGTGCACCCAGACAAGGCCGGGCCGGACGGCGTGGGCGCCGAGCAGGCCTCCAAGCGCGTCAACGAGGTGAGCCCCCTGAGCCCCTGCGCTTTCGATGACCCCTGACACAGCCACAGCGCTAGCTACCGGTACTGTCGCAATGGCGCGGTCATCCCTTCCTCTCTTGCACCTTTGCTTCCTTGTTCCCCGCTGCAGGCCTACACGCACCTGCAGACCGCCGACGTACGCAAGCGCCTGCTCGCTGAGATGCGCGGCGGCGCTGGCGGCAGCGGCGGCGGCGGCCGCCGGTCGTCGGACGACGGCGGCGCGTCGTTCGCGGCGGCCGCGGCGGCGGCGGAGGCGTTCGCGGCCGGGAACGCCACCGTGGAGATGCCGTGCTGGGGCTGCCACGGGATGCACGACACCAAGATCTGGAGCACGGACAGGTACGGAGGGGTCCGCGGTTGTCGTACCGGGGTGTGGTACCAGGGGGCAAAGAAGACTGCACCATGCGTGAGTAGTGTGTGGGCATACACCAAACCCGGAACCCTACGAGTTGGCTTAGGTCTGGGCTGGGGGCCTGACCTGGGACTGAAGCTTGGCACGACGCTTGAGTTGGGGCAAGCATCCGCTCCCGAGGAGTTTCCCGCCACCCGAATGGCGCTGACGCTACGTGGCGTGGCGTGCCGAGCACTGCATCTCCGCCCTGCACCTTCGCCGCGGTCAAGACCCACAACGCCCCCTCCCTGCCGCCCCCTCCTGACCCACAGCGCGCACGCGCGCTACTGCTCCGAGTGCAAGACGCACCACCCCGCCCATGACAGCGACGTGTGGATCTGGGAGGACCCCAACGCCTTCCTCTTCCCCGACCGCAAGATGCTCATGTGCCTGGGCGGATTGGTGAGATCGTACGGCATCGTACGGAATGCGCTTGGCAGAGGCCGATGGGCTGACATTCAAGCGTGACTATGTGCTTGCCGTACAGAGATATGCGTTTCCATAATTCTGCCCTACGCCCCGTGTTTCCGTACACAGGTGCTCGACATCACGGAGATGGCGCATTGCTGCGGCATGTTCATGGACGCGCAGGGCAGGCGCCTGCCAGTCAACACGCACTACGTGCAGTACAAGTGAGTGCCGTATCTGCCCCGGGGGTCTGCGCTTCATGCGCTCTTGTAAAGCAGTAGTCATGTGCCTTCCACGGCGACACCTGCCTTTTTCCTTCTGAGCCCGAGACGCTATCCTGACTGCCTTCCTCAGGATCGGCAAGCAGGCCGGCAAGGCCTCATCCGCGGGCAGCTCCCGCGCGCGTTCGGACAAGGCGGCCGGCGGCAGCAGCAAGAGCAGCCGAAAGTCGGGGCGGCGGCGGTGAGGCGCTGCCGTGGACCGGGCACCCTCGCCACGGCCAGCAACTGGCTAGGACGGCGCGCGCCGAGGGCGTGGTACCGTGTTGGTGCCCAGCGGCTGGCTCCTACGCTGCAAGAGGCGGCGGTTTTGAAGCAGTGTCATCCCGCGAGACGTTCCTTCCGTGCGGCAGGGCAGGCGGAGCGCGCCCGAGGGTTGCCGCGGACTGCGCGCGGGGAAGCGGGGAAGCGGGTGGAGGGAGGGAGCGGAGGGGGGGGTGAAGGTAGCAGGGAGGAGAGCAGGAGGACATGGGGAGGGGGCTCTGGCTTCCGGGGGCGGGTGGAGTGGTGGTGGTGGCAACAGCGAGGCGTCAGGGGTGGGGCTAGAGATGTGCCGGTGTTACGCGAGAGGGTGATTGGCCGGCTCAGAGGTTGACCAGGGCCAGGCAGGATGGAGCTGAGGTCGAGGTGCGGGCCAGGCTCTCGGAGAGACAGGCGCAGACGGCAGCACAGCGGGGGCAGCTTGAGAGCTTAGTGTCGAACAAGGCACCCTGCGGGCTCGGTGGCGGCGACGGCTGCCGTGAGGGGCTGCTGCTCGTGTGTTGACTCATAGGCTTGGGTCCTGGTTTACGGATTGCATAGGGATGGCGAGTGATTGATCTCCTGAAAGGGGGACGAGGGCGAGGCCGGAGGGGGGCTGATGCTAAGAATCACGATGGCTCGGGTTGAATCCTGACAGGGTGTCGCGTTCCCATGCATGTTCCCCGAGAGCCATACATGCACTGCCTGTCGTACGGCTCATCGCAACTTGCACGTAGATATAGATATAGATGGCGCACAGTGGGGCTGTAGGCCTTAGCTGGGACTCACTAGAGAGGCCACCCTGTTGGCAGTTAACAGCAGCATGGCTGCATGCACGGCAGGGCTGTGTCCAAGCGGTGCCAAGCCGGGGGCTCAGCCCAAAAAGTTGCATATCCTGCGGGCTCTGCAGGCCCCGTACTTCGCTACTTCTCCAGTCCCCCTTCAGGTCTGAGAGCTCTGGACAACTTCACCCTTGCGATGGCCGTAGCCACCGAAACGTAGTGAGCAGCGTGAGCAGGGCCGGCATTAGCGCAGGACTTGGCGCAGGATAGGACGTTTGGTGCGGTGATGCCGCCCCACCCCCTCGCTTCTGTGCTCACCCTCCAACCCCCTCTGTGTCCGCACGCGTCTGCCGTTCGTGCGCCTTGGTCCAGCACCAAAGTCGAAATCCCGCCGCGTTGCGGGGCAAGGACAGGACGTGCGGGGATGTGCGGGGAGCCGGAAACCGCAGCACATTCACTCAAACTGTGCCTCTTCTGAAGCTTTTACCATATATGCAACTAGGGACCTCGCACCTCCAGCGCGGCCTGCCCCGCATTAATGTCGGCCTCGCTAAACCCTCATTGCTCCTCGTCCTTCCTTGTCGCAAGAGTTCTAAGGCATTGCACGTTTCGTTAGTGTTGCGTCGGCGAACATGATGGATTGCGCGTGCGGCGGTCGCTAGAATTAGTAATTGACATGTGCAAAAAACGCAGCTTTGTTGCGCCTTGCGAACGCATTACGAGCGGCTGGAAGCTATCGGGTGGGTTCCAGCCTCGGCGACGACCGCGGCGCAGGCTCACACCACCTCACCACCATCGCCGCCACCTCCACCTCCACCCCAGGCAGGGCTCCAACGGGATATTCAACGGGATGTTCAAGGGGTGGCTACATACCCAGCTCGTCGTTTGAGCCGTTCTCGAGTGCTCGCGTCCTATGGTTAAATGCACGGTCGACGTGCTTCGCGCAGAGTCCGAAGCGGCGATGCGAAGTGGCATCAGTGCATCACTGAGTGTGATTCACTGTGCTGCTGCTGCGGGGCTTGTGTCCAAGTCCGCCAAATGTCCGCTCCACCGTCTGAAGGCCTCTGTTGCCTTTAGTGTTATTATGTGTTGCGCTTACTATTGCGCTTCTTGACGCGCTGTCAAATGCGCTCAGTCGAGGCGCGCTAGGTCTCCGGTATTCACCCGCCAGACGGTGTGCACGTGCGCTCTGCGCCGGAGAAACGCTTTTGGCTGCGCATAACGCATGTCTCGCGCAGCGGTACGCTCAGGCAAAATCACATAGTGGCGGCTCCAACAACAAAGTGTCAATCCCACCGCGACCGGAGCGGGGGAGGGTGCCTGTCGCGCGTCCGCCGCGAAACGCGGTATAGGTGCCCGTGTAGCACTTGCACTTACAGTTTCGATATACGTGTAGCGTTGGCAGCGTGTCAAGTGCAGGTGCAGAGGAGATGCGAGCGTAGTCGAGCAAGGCTGCGCGAACGCTTCACAGGAGTGCAAGGCGGTGTTGCTTTGACGCCTCCTGGGGTAGTGGTGGCTAGGCAGCACAGCTATGTCTGAGCCAGTATGACCGCGGAGCCACGGGCGTCCGGCTTGCCCCTGGAGCAGCAAGGGCCCAGCGGCTGTGCCTGTTTCCCGCTCTTATGGGGCCGTCAGCGCCGGCGAAGAGCTGCGCAGGAGGCTCCGGGCCCCGCATCATCCTCCACTGGCGCTGTGCGAGATGGCGCTGCAGGCCCAACGCCCAAAGGGGACAAGAGCGCGGAAGGTGCCAAGAGGCCTGTACCTGCTGGGCAGCGCCAGCTGGTCAGCAAGGAGCAGCGCGGTGTGCACAACAAGGGCATGAGCGCCGCGGGCTCGTCGTCGTGCGCGTTTGTGCACGCGCTCACAGCTGACGGCCTCGCGCCGCAGACTGCTTCTCAAAACCTGAGGGGCAGCGCGGTGCGTGCGGTCGGTGGCGCCAGCACAGACATCGACTCGGCGCCCTCGGCGCCGGTGTCCACCCCAAGCGTCAACAACCAGAACCCCGCGGAGCTTGCGTCGGTGGACGCGGCCGCTGCTTCCCCGTTTGATGCACGGGTCGCGGATGCAGGCGAGCGGTCTGGGAACCCCCCTCCTGGCTCTCGACTGGGGCCGCTCCACGGGGGCATGGACCCCTCCCGCGCCCCCGGGCCCAGCACCGCTGGTGCGGCCGGCGAGCCAGGCCATGTTGTCAGCATGTCCTCCTTCCGACGGGCCAACTCCTCCGGGGCGCCAGTGCGGAAGGCGTCGCTCCTCCGCCACGGCTCCTTGCTCCACGTCGGTAGTCACGTGGACCGGTCCTCGCGGCCGGGCTCGCAGGCCGCGCTCGCCGTGCCTCACTACTCCCCCGGGACGGCCATCGCGATCGCCATGGGCATCGGCATTGGCAACGGGCCGCTCGGCATTGGCCCCATCTCAACGCACTCGTCCTTCACCATGGCCCGGTCAAACACGGGCTGCGTGGACCTGGGTTCCGTGCAGCTTCCGCAGCTGCTGCCCTCCGCGGGCGGGACCCTGGTCTCAGAGTCCCGTATGCTACTGGCCGGCGTGGGGGGCGGCGGCGCCCAGGTCCTCATGGGTGGGGGGCCGGACATCCTGTCCTCCATCCTCTCGGAGGGCTGCGCGCTACCCCCTATGGGTGGCTCCTACGTGCAGAGCGGCGAGCTGTCACGGTACCAGTCCATCCAGGGCGGGCTGTCGTCCGTGCTGAATGCGGACACGGGCCACATCAGCACAACGGCCGTGGAGCAGCTCAGGCAGCAGCTCATATGCGAGCAGGCGGCCGGCATGGGCGCGCGCCCGATCGAGGTGAGTCCGGCTCGGGGCGGGAGGGCGTCCATGCTGGTCAGGCGGGTGGTGAGCTGAGTGTCGGGGCACGGGATACGGGCTCCCAGGCCAGTGTGAGGCGCAGCGCGAGGCGCGCCGTTAGGCGTGAGGCAGGAAGCGGGAATTGGTGCGGCTGGCGACGTTCCCCACCGCTTACGGCCAGCGCAATTGGTGCATGTTTCAAGGCCTGCCGGGCCCGGCCCGCCTCGCCACCCACGTCGTTGTGCTTCTTCTACATTGCAACCTGTGGCTCCTGTCCCACTCCTTACTCCCCGCCCCTGCCGCTGCCCCCGACCCACATCGACCCACATCAGGTGGACAACCTGGAGAAGGTGGGCCAGGGCTCCTTCGGCGTCGTCTACCGCGGCGTGTGGCAGGGCGCGCACGTGGCCATCAAGTACCTGGTATCCAGCAGCACCCAGCAGCTGCAGATCAGCGCCACCGAGGCGCTGCTGTCCAAGCTGCTGGCGCACCCCAACGTGGTCCAGGTGAGCCTGGTGGGGCGGTGGCTCGGGGGTTTAGCACATGTAAATAGCAAACATTGGCGGGCCTCGGCATCACTTGGACGGCGCTGCATGTTTGCCGTCGCCGAGTTTTGGTTTATTTAAAGGGATGGGCCAATTTCTTGGGTACTACATGGGGCATAAAGGGGATGGGTCTGCGCCGGGGAGGAATTTGGGGCTGCGGCTATTCCTGTGCGCACCCTCGTGTGCTGACCACGCTCCAGGCGTGACAAGGTCAGAGTACGGCGGCGATGCCGCGCAGGGGCCGCGGCCATGCTTGGGGCGCCGTGCTCTGCAGATTTCGCTTGTCCAACTCACCTTGGCCTGCCCTGCTGCTGCCCCGCTCGACTGCCTCCGCAGACGTTCGCGTGCAAGGTGGTGGAGCTCACGCCCGAATTCTTCATTGGCACGCCTCTGGACGAGCGCGGCTCCAAGCCGCGACCGCACACGCAGCCGCACATCCAGGTGCAGGCGCTGTCGCTCCGACCGCCCACCACCACCGGCGGCGCGAGCTGTGACCTAACCGACGGCGTCTTCAACCAGATCTCGCTGGAACCTGGATCTGGCCCCGGTGCCGCCCAGGTGCAGCTGCAACCGGCGGCCACGAATTCGAGCGGGGGCCGAGGGCGGTCGCGGCGGAGAGCCATGCCTGGGCCGACCGGAGCGGGCATGGTGGCGCACACGACCGGTGCAGGTCACGGGCTGAGCGGGAGTGCGGGTGGCGGCGGCGGCCAGCCGTGCAACAGCGGCGGCGGCAGCTGTAAGGGCAGCGGCTCGACCCACGTGAACCAGGTGGGGTCGTCGCTTTTTGCCTCAGGAATGCCGCGCTGCGCGAATCATGTTCGAGAGTGTTTTTACCCGCAAAAGCCGGTGGGGCCTGTGCCGTGGCCCCTTCTTAACCCAGAATCCCATGCCCTCATCCCTGCATGTCCAGGTGTCGGCGGAGCGTACGGTGTTCGTACCGCCCGGTACGGCCGACATCACGATCGACATGGACGAGCGCAACGACGTGGACGACACGGACGCCTCTGCGGTTGGCGACCAACGGCCACCGCTGGCGTTGCATCCCCTCCAGACGTTCCCTCTGCTCGCCCACAGCGGGGCCAGCGTCGGTACAGCTGGTGTGGACGCGCCTTCGCTCCCGCAGTCCCTGCATCTCCGGCCTAGCTCGCACCCACCCAGCCTCAGCGGTCAGGCCCATTCGGTCCCACAGCCGCTCTCGCAGCGGGCGCCTGGGTATGCCGACGGCCTCGGGGACGGGGCCCACGCCAGGCCCACGCTGCAGCAGGCCGCGCTGGACCTCATGCGCCAGGGCCCGGCCCAGGCCCAGGACGGCCCGGGCGCGTCCGGCACACATCCCACCACCTCCCCGCCCAACTCCCAACGACAACAACAACCAACCGCCCACATCGACGAGCCGCCGTGGTCTCAACGCTCCCATGTCGAGGCCACGGCAGCGCTCCCCGTCACCCCCGTCATGGCTGCCACCACGGCCGCAACGGACGGCAACGTCGGTGCCGGGGGTGCACAAGGCACGCCCGGCATGGTGGTTGGAACGAGCGAAGAGCGGTTGGCGGTTGAGCCTGACCACCTTGAGTCGTTCCAGTCTGGCGACGGCTTCGGCGCGCCGTACCTGGGCGGCGGCGGGGCCGAGGACGGCGCGGCCGGCGGTGTGGGTGCTCTGCGCTTCAATGCGGAGACGCTCAGCAAGTACCGCAACCTGCTGGGGCAGATCAAGGCCAAGCCGCGAGACTTCCTGACGCAGATCATCATGGAGGTGGGGCGCTTATCAATACCTTACTATCTCACCACGTTGTGTGCCAGCCGCTCTTCACTCTGTGCTTGGCATCCCCTTGCTCCGTGTCCGTCCCGTGTCCCGCGACTGTGCAAGCCCACTGGACTGGCGGTGCGCGCACCCTCAGTGACCACGCTCTCCCCTCTGCGCCTGTGCGGTCGCTCCCCCCGCGTAGTACTGCGACCGCGGCTCCCTGCAGCGCGCCATCGACAAGAACATCTTCCGGGCCTCGGCGCGGTGGAACACGCGCGTCGCGCTGCGCGCCATGCTGCGCACCGCACGCGAGATCGCGCAGGTGAGCCTGGGGGCGTGGCACGCGGCAGGCGCAGGTGCAGGCGGGGGTGCGCACTGCGTGCTGTGCGTAGTACAGCAGGTGCAGGTAGGGGTAGAACGACAGATGCAGGCGGGGCGCGTGCAGCGTGCGGTGTGCGGGGCTTGGGGCGGTCCGCGGTCCCGGGCCGTAGCGTGGGTAGTCTGGGTGGCAAGTCCGCTCAGCATCGGTTGTTCTCGCTGAACCCTGGTTCCTTCTCTACCGCAGGGCATGTGCCACCTACACGCCAGTCAGATCGTGCACGGCGATCTCAAGCCCGCCAACGTGCTGCTCAAGAGCAGCAGGTCGGACCGGCGCGGCTTCATTGCCAAGGTATGAGTCGGGGGCTTGGAGTGGGTGGGGGGCTACGCTGTCCCCCTGGCCAGCGCTGTGCTGTGCTTGTCGCCCAGCGCGTCTTCTGCCCCCGTCGCGCTGCAGCCCCAACCCATGCGTCCGCCATTGCCTCCGCCTTCCCTGACCGCCTCCTCCGCCTGCTCACGCGCCTGGCCTCCTGCCTTTATCTTCCACTTATCTACCGGTATCTTCCCACTTTCCACCTTTACACCGTCCCTCTCCCCTCCCTCCCAGGTGGCGGACTTCGGACTCAGCAAGATCGTGCAGGTGGCTGAGCGGGGCCCGCTCGAGTGCGACACAGACGCAACGGGCACGGTGGCGTACATGGCGCCGGAGGTGCTTAACGGCTCGCTCTGCCCGGCCGCAGGTGCGTGTTCTGTCGAGCGCAGCGCAAGGCACAATTCTAACCGACATACCGGTGCACACCGACCTTGTTGACGGCCTCCCCGGGCTTTCGGTTCCGTATCTATGACCGGCCGGCTAATCACCGCGCCTACGCTTTTCTCGGCCTTTACACGAGCAGCCCTGAACACACCGACCTTGCTGACGGTCGCTTTCCAAATTTGTTGCGGGTGCTAGCCGCCGCTGCCCTGCCCCTGACTGCATCCATCTCTACTGCACCAGCATCAGCAGCGCTACTGGATTGTGGGTTTTTGGCCACCCAGATTGTGGCTAATTACCCGCTCCCGCCCGCCTCCCGTGTAGACATCTACTCCTTTGGAGTGATGCTCTGGCAGCTGGTGACCGGCCAGCGCCCCTTCGCTGACGTCCACCCCGGCCGCATGTGGGTCGGCGTGTGCTCCGGCACCCTGCGCCTTGACTGGCCGCCCGACTCGCACCCCATGGTACGGAAGCTCGGTGACGCATGCCTGTCGTACGACAAGCGGCAGCGACCGTCCTTCACAAAGGTGAGAGGGTGGGGGTGGGGGGGGGGGAAGAGTCGTTTCGGAGGTTTCAAGGATGGGGTTGTTCACTGTTGGCGACATAATGGTACGGAAGGAAACAACGGGAATTCCGTACCTTTTACTGGGCCGCATACGGGCGTTTCTGTTCTGGTACGTTTCTGTTCTGGTACGTTTCTGTTCTGGTACGTCGTTTCCCAGTACGGAAGCGGCTGGAAGAAGTCTTAGTCACCGAGGGCAGGGACAGCTCTTCGCGTAGAGTTTCCTTGTCCGTATGTAAGTCAGTTGGAGTATAAGAACTGCCTGCAAACGCCAGTGCCAGTGCCAGTACGCCGCAACACGCAAAACGCATTGTTGATGCGCGATGTGTGATTGCGGAAGAACACGTTCAGCAGTCTGGAGTCAGGAATCGGCCGGATTACCACGTGCCGTGCTTCGTTTCCACTTCTTGCGCTCGCTTTCTGCTTACCTTTTGGCGTCCCCGGCGAAACGTTCCATTTTTGCATGGGCTCTTGCCCGCGTTGACGCTCGCCGACGCGCCGCCAACCCGCTCCTACCCTTATCGACATGCCGTCCAACCGCCCCTTGCCGCGCCTTAAGAACGAGGCCCCAGTGTCGTTGCTCTTGTCTTAATTTCGCTCCTTGCCGTCCCTGCCCGCTTCCCCCAGGTGGCCCGTGTGCTCGGTGTGATCGAGACGGTCGTACGGAACGAGGGCGCCGCCCAAGCCGCCGCCGCCGCCATGTCTGCCGCCTCCGTCGCTGTGGGCGGGAGCACTGCTGGGCCGAGCAACCCCATATCACCCGTTGCCGCTGCGGCGGCCGGCGGATTCCCGGGCATGCCTGGCTCGTACATGCGCGGGGTCGCCGTAGCCCCCGCCGCCGTACCCGGCGGCGGTACGCCCGGCAAGGCGGTGTCGTGGTCGTCCGTACGTGGTGGCCACGCGGGCGACAGCGTGGGCGGCGGTACGGGCGCCACGGCCGACATGAGCAGCGGTACGCGGGTCGGGCACGAGGTGGCGGCGGCGGCGGCCGCCGCTTACGCGGCCGCAGGGCCCAACGGCCCGGGTCCGTACTACGCAGCGCTACAGCCCACGCCGCTGCCGCACGGGGCCCCCGGCGCCCACCACTACCCGGGGATGCCGTACCAGTACGGCGGCACCCCCGCCGGGCACCTCAACCACAGCCACTCGTACCACGCCCACATCATGTCGGGGGGCCATCCGTACGGTCACGTGGGTCACGTGGATGCCGTACAACACCTGCAGCACGCCTACTCGCAGCCCGCCGGGATGGGGCACGTGCTGGGCGGCGGGACGCCGCCGGGGCCTTCGACAGGCCCCTCCGCCGGCGGCCCGTCCGCCGCCACCACCGCCGCCGCAGCAGCGCTGCGCAGCGGCAGCAGCCCGGCAGTGCCGGCCAGCACGGCTGCCTCACGCCTGCTCGGGGCTCCAGGGCCGAACCCCGGCCCCGGCGGAGGCGGCGACCCGCCGCCGCACTCGTACGCGGCGGCGGTGGCGCAGCATACAGCGCAGAGGGCGGCGGCGGCGGCGGCGGCACATCAGATGCGGCTGCCTCACAGCCCGTCTTGCAGCAGCCTGCAGAACGTCGTATCGGAGAGCGGCAGCAGCGTCCAGGTGCCGACCCCGAGGTACGGCACCGCCGGCGGCGTGCATGGTGCCGGCGCCCCCTTCACGTTCTCGCACCGTCGCTCCAGCGGGTACGGTGGCAGCGTGGGTACCAATCCGATGACTGTACCGCCAAACGGCGCCGGCGGCGGCGCCCACCACCAGCACCTGCAACAGCACGGTGCGTACGGCACCGGCACGTCGCCCAGCTACGGCGACTTCTTCCCGCCCGCCGGACCGCCCTCGGCGTACCAGTACTCCTTCCCGGTCAACGGTCAACGGCCGCAGCAGTTGACGCCGCACCTGCAACGACCTGCAACGGCGACGGGGGTCGCGATGGCGCCGCCGCCGTCGCCGCCCGCGGGTGCGGCGGCGGTTTCAGCAACGCAGTTGGCGGGCACTGACGACGGCCCGGCGCCATCGTCTGGGCCCACCCCAGGCCCCTCGTCGACACGTGGCTCGTCCATGCCAACGCTGCCGCCGCCGCCGCCGCCACCGCTGCCGCACGGGCTGCACGCGCCGCACATGCACCAGTCGGGCGTCGTGATGCTGCCGTTCGTCGTACAGGGCGGGCAGTACGTGCCGGCCGGGCAGTACATGACGAGCCAGATGCTCATGGCCCAACTGCCGCCGCAACCGTCGGTCCACACGTCAGCCACCTCGGTTGTTGGGGGCTCGAGCTCTGCCTCTGGCCACGGCGGCAGCGGCGGGCAGGCGCCCCGGGCTCTGTCAGGCTTGATTGCGCCATCTGTCGAAGCAGGTGTCATCTCCGGCCTCACCGTCTACTCGCCCTCGCCCAACCAGCCCGGGACGCCCGTCACCACTATTGGTCCAGCGCAACCGCAGCACCCAGGCATGGCAGCCCACCCGCCTGGCGCGAGGTCGAGCAACGGCGGCGCCGCACCCGTCGCGAGCGCCTTTGCCGCCGTCGCCGCGGGCGTTCCAGCGAATGGCGGGGCCGACAGGCAGCCCAATGCGGGAGCGAGCGCCGCCGCTGCCACGGCGGCAGCAGCAGCAGCAGCAGCAGCCAACGGAAACGGCAGCATCAGTGCGGGCGGGGCGCCACCGCAGTTCCACCCCGCGCAGTTCCACCCGGGTATGATGCACCCGGCGTACCTGCACGGTGCCGTACCGGGCATGTCTTCCGTACCAGGGGTCCCAGGCGGGCCCACGATGGCGGGCCTGGTGGGCCTCACCACCAGCGGCGCGATCTCGCCCTTCGCCTCGGCCAACTTGGGGACGTACCACACGCCTCCGCCGGGCCTGGCGCGCAGCCTCAGCCTAGCAACCGCCACCATGGGGCAGGGCCACGGGGGGCCGTACATGGCGAGTACGGCAGCCTTCCACCCGGCCCCCCTCGGTTACTTCACATCCGCCGCGACTTCATTCGCCTCGGGCACCTCCCTGCCACACCTGGGCGCCGTCGCCAGCCCCGGGGGCGGCGGTGCGCCCCTGGGCACGGCAGGAAGCGGCGGCGGCGGCGCTGACATGTACCAGTACCCGTACGGCGCCGCCGCCGGGCCGTACGGCCGGATGGGAGCTCCGACTGCGTTTGTACATCCGTACGCGGGCCTCATCCCGTCCTACGCCGTGCCGTACCTGCACTACGGCGCCTTGCACGGCGGAGCAGGGTTCGTACAGCGCAATCCCGCCGACCTGCTGGATCCCGCCGCCGGGCACCTCGATGTACGATCCGTAACCGCCGACAACAGCATACTACTAATGGGCATGGGCAACGCGCACGGCGCCAACGGCGTCGGTACCGGTACGGCCCTCGCGGCGGACGAGACGCTCAACGGCGTGCCTTCGGTTGGGGGCCCGTCTCTCGGCGGCTCTTCCGCGGCCGCCGCCAACAACCCGGCAGTCATGGCGACGCTGGCGACGGTCCATCTTCCCGACTTCCACCCGTCGGGCCAGCCGACCTTGGTCGCCCAGCCCATGTCAGCCGCCGCCATGTCGGCCGCCGCCGCCAGCGTGCTCCTCGGCGCTCCGCCGCAGCCGCAGCTCCGTCACGCCTCGAGCGTTGGCGGCATGCCTTCGGGTGGCGTGCCATCAGGCCCAGGGCCGGCGGCGCTGCCGCCCCGCCGCCTCAGCCTCAACCACCCCCATGAGTCGCCGCCCGGGGGGTCCCAGTCTGGAGGGCAGCAGGGCTCCCAGGCGCAGCAACAGCCGCTCTTTGGCGGGGCTGGCCAGCCGGGCAGTCCTATGGGATACCGAGAGCGCGAGTGGCCGCAGGGGCTGCAGCGGGACGCGATTCTGGAGGGAGACGAGGAGGGCGCTGTGTAGCGCGGTATGCCACCGCGAAAGAGCTTTCCACAACGGATGCGGTAATATGGCAGTGAGAGGACAGCGCCAACAAATTGAGCATGATTGGGCAGTGTGGTTTCGCAGCTGAACGCTTTGGGGCGGGGCGCTTTCCGTTTCCGTCCTCTGCTTGGAAGAGCGGCGTAGCGGCCAGGGCTGTGCATTCGGCAGGCAGGAGCATCAGCAAGGGCGGCCGGACGAGGCGCTCAGAACCTAGTCGGAAAGGCAGGACGGCTGCGGTGACGCAGTTCAGGAATAGGGCAAACACATGGTGGCATGGCAGGTGGTCTCGTACATGGGCGCAGGACGGGAGGTTTTTGGTCCCGGGAGTGGGATGAGGCATGAGGCAGGAACTGAGGCGTGGAACGCTAGGACGGTGGCCGTCCGGCATGCGTGGGTACTTTCAGGGCTATTGATTGACGCGATGACGGTGGTAGGTTGAGATCTGTGGGCTGCATGGCTGTTGCACACGGTTGCACGCGCTCTCCGCCGCTCCCTCCAATGCATGTCTGTCTGTCGGCGCAGCTGTCTGGTGTTCTTGGCCGCTGGTCGCCCTATTTCTGCTTTGGGGGCAGCCGCCCTTGCCTTGGCGTGCGGTATAGGCCTCGTGCGAAGAGATTGGGTATAGTTTGAGTGCCTCGCGGAGGATAAGCCGTCCGCATGCAGGCTGCCTTTGCTCAAGTGGAACCCTGAGAGCTCCGATCTTCCACGAGTGCCGAATGCATCGTGTGGCTGTTGGGCCAATGCTGCCTGTCTGTGGCAAGGCTGTGACAACGCTTGCGCCTGGGGTTTGTTGCGGCCATGTTCGTGCCTTGCATGGGCACTGCCGCACTGCTGTTGTCAGATACAGCCTGGTCCGCGACACTGATGAATGCGAGTCGCGAGCGCGCGTTATCCTGGCGTGGGAAGCGCTTACGCATGCCGCAAGGCCCCATCATCAACCCGTGAACTCTTGCATCCTGGGGGCCGGCCGGGCGGCGCAAGTCTTGCCCCCGTGCTTGTGCTCGCCAAGCCGCATGCGAGGGTGGAGGCGCATGCTGGTCTGGTTGGCTTGTATTGTGGGGGTTTGTGTTTATGCTGAGGAGCGTAGATGCGTGTGGCCCTTATCCTCAGGTTGCGCCCAGTCGCGGCCGGGCAGAGGTATTAAGTAGGTGCCCTTGCAGGGGTCCTTGGCTGCCAGAGGTGCCTGCCGCAGCGTGTGTCAGACTCAGCAGTTTTGGGGGCAGTTTTGTGTGCATCGAAGGGGCCTGGTATGGACGTGGGCCCTGTGTTGAGGTCTGGGAAATAAGTGCGAGGTTGGATGGGGGTGGGATGGTTCGGAGCATGCGTTGGGGGGAAGGCCCGCAGTTTTAGGTTGGCGCTGGCCTGCCAATTGCAGACGGGTTGTTCGCTCGGAGAGGTTGCGTGCTCTGCACAGTAATAAGTGGTGGGGGCGCGTTGTGTCGGAGGCAGATTCCATGTTGCGACGGGTGCAAGGTGCGCCACTCGCTAGTGTTGACATGTCCACAAGGTACAAGTGAGCTTGTGGGGAGTGCGGTGCCTACTAACCCGCCAGAAGCAGGAACAATGTCATCATCATTCGGTTTTTACACGGCGTGGGCTGTCTAGGCTCGGAGCTAGCCCTTGTCGGTTGTTACTGCAGGGCCCGCTGAGATGAGCTGTGAAGTTATCACGCTATGCGTCGACGGTCCGTCCCAGCTATGGAGAGCTGGACGGAGGGAGCTCAGAGCACGCCTTCCCTTCGGGCAAGCGGGCTATAGTAGTATCTTGTATGGATACCGTAGTCGCCGGGCTGTTGGCTTGTGGGCTGTGTGGCGCCAGTTGCCGGCGACGCTTGCTTGCGGGGGGCCCGTGCGTAATCTCTTCCTTCCAGATCGGGTGGGGGGCTGAGCCCTCGTTATCCGCCCCCGTGGGGGGCACCCCGCTTGTCCTACTTTGTAAGAGTATTCATATACTCACGCCTAGCCCGCTATGCCACAAGCTTTAGTTTCATCAGCCCTTTTCCTGCCTTCGGGCAGCCACCCTTGTCATATACTCTCCGCGGGAGGCCGCCATACCCATGCTATCTCGGAGCGGCGCCCCTGACCCGGCGTCCATCAGGGCAAGGGGCCATGGAAGGCTGGCTGCTGCACAGCATGCCGCAGAGCCCCACAATCGCCAGGACCTTCTCCCTGCACTGCCGTTCGACACTGCACTTCTCGGCAGCGGACTTCTGATGGCGCTCTGCATCCCTTCTGCACGAGCTGCTGCCGCCAGCACTCAAGCCACCACAGAGCGCTGATCCCATGCGACATAATCAGCCAACTCTTCGTGGGGGCGGCCAGCAGCCAGATACTGTGGGGAAGGGGTCATGGTATGTTGCCAGTATTTGCCCACAGCGTGCGGCGATCGTGGGAGGAGGCTTGCCCCTTCTCTCGAGCCTCTGATACCTTTAACGCCATCTTGCGGGATCTTGCACCGTTTGCACTCCAATCCTATTCCCGTAGCACATGGTCTCGACCTCGAGACTCTCGAGTACGGTACGACCGGTCATCAACGGTACTCCTCCTAGGCTCATCACCGTCCTGCCTCAAACGCTAGCCTAGCTGCTCGCTGTGCTCCAATCAGCCCACACCGCTAGTGTTGCAGAAGTTTGTGCGCCCGCATGGGTCAAAAGTTACGCCCAGGACCCCTTTGAGGTGGGGTTCATGGCTCCAGCAAACACCTTCCCGCCCAGACCTCCAGGACCCGTCACACCCAGCCGCCTACCACTTCCCCAGCGCTCCCTTGCGCTCTTGCCACTGCAATGCGGCACATGCACGATGCACGCTCGCCTCAATCTGACGCAGGAGCTTTGCGCTCGCTTATCCCCAACGTTGTGCGGACACGAGGCCCCGCCTACCGCCATGCTGCCAGTTCATCCACGGGCCACGGAGTCCAAACCGAGCACGAGGAGCCCCCGCTGGAAACGTCAATGTGCCAGGGTCATTCAGCATGAATACCTCGACTGCTTTGTACCATGCAGCCTCCCATCGATCTGCCGAACGTCCCAATCCAACCCACCCCGCTTACTCCGTGCTAGATCCTTAGCTACGTCAACCCCCTCCTTTCGAGATGCCTTCACACGCCAGGGCCTACCAGCCCTGCGCCGCTCCGCAACCGCCGCTCCCGCCGGGGTCCCACCCGACTAGACAGCAGGGCGAAGCTGGGGCATTGGGGAGGCACCACCCCCACTTCTCTCCGCCCAAGCTGGCAGAATTGCCACAGTGCGAGGAGCTCCGCACGCGAGGGGCAAGCGCTCCCGCCGCCAGCCACTGCCCACCTAGCCGCACGCACCCATCCGGATGCAGCCACACTCCCAACGGCGTTGGCGCAGAGCATTCGGTTGCCTGCGTGCAGGTGCCCGTGCCACCGGCGCCGACCACCGGCCAACCGGCGCTGACTCATCGTCGGGTCGCCAGAATCCGCTCCGGCCGTGGGAGCATCGCCCCACAGCATTGAAGAGCCTAATAACTCCTCCCGTGCCACAGGGCGCTCACGATCTCCGCCGTGGCAGTCGCGGCGCTGTCCGCGACTGGCTACGGCCCCACACCTGCGCGCCAGAGTCGCCACTGCCGCTGCCGCCGCCCAGGCCGCGGCCAGCCATGGTGCAGCTGCCACCGCCGCGCTACTACTTCTGTCCGGCGAGGTAGTACTCGAGGCGCTCGGCCAGCTGTTGCATTTGGGGGAGGGGGCCGTGTGTGTGAGCGGGGGGAAAGCGTTGGTACTGGGTCGAGCGCCCGAACGGTATGGTCACGCAGGGCTTAGATCAGACCTCCAGGCATGGAGCTGGGCCACGGGGAAAGGGGACGGGCCGGCGGTCTACTGGGCGGGGCGCAGCAAGCGGAGGAGAGCCCACATGGGCTATATGTCTAGCAGCGCATCGGCAGCGCCCATGTACGGTACCCCCGCCTCACCTGCGGCTCATTGAGCACGCCCTCGAACCGGAACACCGGCTTGCCGTCCTTGAAGAGGCAGATGGTGGGGAGCGCCTGGTGGCAGCAAGGTGGGTGGGTGGGGTAGCGGGGCCCGCGTGAGGCGTTTGCTGTAGCAGGCTGCAGCCCATGGCTCTCCCCAAAACAGCCCTTTGCCTAGCCTGCAGGCCGGCGCTCCGTCGGGTGGTGTCGCCATGCCCGATTGCCCCCTGCTTCCTGGCCTTTGCTGGCCTTGCTTTTCGCGTAACCTTGTCCCCGTTTCCCATTCCTCCTGCCTCCTGCCCTGAGCCCACCTGCACCCTGTACGTGCTGGCAATGCCGGGGTACTTGTCCGTGTCTATCTTGACCACCTGAAGCGACACGGGATGAAGGGAAAGATTCCGGGGAGTCAGCAGACGGAAAGAGTAAGCGAGAGCTTGGCTTGCAACAGACACGTGCCGCGCAAGAGGTTGCGCTTGGCGCGACGCGTCATGCTAAAGCATAGTAGAGGAGGAGGTGCAACACCATGAATGACGAAGGGTTAAGGGAATCGGTTATCTGTCGACTGCAACGCCGTGGCCCTGCGAGCGCTCACCTGCAGGCGGCCCTTGTAGCGGGCCTGGATGGCTGACAGAGTGGGAGTCATCATCTGGCAGGGGCCGCACCTGCGGCGCAGGAGAGTCGCATGGAGACCAGGGGGGTTGGTGTGCGCCACAAGGGCTGCAGGGCGTCGCCTGGAGCGCCACAAGGCCGGCTGGCCTGGACATAGAGGCTGGAAAGTATGCTGGCACGCGGCGGGCAGGAGAAAAGGTATCCCA
The DNA here is from genome assembly GCA_016858145.1 of Edaphochlamys debaryana. Classification (NCBI taxonomy): domain Eukaryota; kingdom Viridiplantae; phylum Chlorophyta; class Chlorophyceae; order Chlamydomonadales; genus Edaphochlamys; species Edaphochlamys debaryana. The sequence goes on along the minus strand of JAEHOE010000024.1, from coordinate 279,369 downwards.
AGCCCGGGCCGACGGCCTGGAAGCTTCGAGAGCGTCCGGCACCTGCCCGCAGCCCCGCCCTCACGTTGCGCCGTGCTCAACACCCCTGCCACACGGCGCTCACCAGGTGGCGTAGAAGTCCACTAGGAGGGGCACCTCGCTGCCCGCGAGCATGTCCTCAAAGGTGCTGAACTGCTGCTTCTGGGCTTGGGCTGCAGGGGCAAGACAGGGCCGGGTAACGTCAGGGCGGTGGCGGAGTGTGCCCAGTCGGCAGCACTTGCCCAACCGCTTGCGGCAGCCAAGCAAGGCTAACGCGCGACAGTGTTATCAGGATTCCGTTGACTCCTCACCGGGCACAAGGCGTAGCCGAGCCGGCGCCGAGCTCAGCATGCGGCGGGGGCATGCGCCTGCCGCTGGCGAGCGCCGAGCACCCGCAACAGGGACACGCCCGCTAGTTGCGAGGAGAGCCATGATATGGGCAACTGAGTACTATGCGAATCTGAACTGAAGGCTTGTCGTGTGTGCAAGGAGCCTAGAAACGACTTGGGTACTCTGAGAACGGCGGTGCCCTTTGACCAGTTCCAAGCACTTGTATATATAGCGAGAGTCTTGTTGGCCTGCGAGTATCTGTATAGCGCTGCCCAGAGGCCCCTGGGGCCGATCCCTGATGCAGCGAGCTCGTTCGGCTCGACAGCTGTCCACGCTGCATACGCTGGCACAAACGTGCGACAACGCGGAGTTCAGATCACCTGACTGCGCATACCCAGCCCTGCAGTAGCCGAACTTGCTCTCCAGGAAGCTTTCCCCAAAAGACGACACCGGCTGCAGGGACATACAGCCTACCTGTAGCTAACTTCAACCAACTGATCACCGCTGACGGGTCGACGCTTCACGGCGCAACCGCTGCAGCACAATCGGCGAGCTCACAGCTGGAGACTGAGCGGGCGCTGGGACCAGGGAGCTCCACAAGGTATGCCGGCAGCCTATGGTGCTGGGAAATTTGGTCCTGCCGCTGGTCGTGGCGCAACACCTGCCCATCCGCTTCACCCCCTCACCTGGGACTGTCCATCCACTCGGCCCCTTCCCCCCCACCTGTGACAGTTCTACAGAGACCTGCTGAGGTCCACTTCAGCTCTTGGCGGCTTTGTGACAGAGCCCGGAGCGGCAGGTTCCCCGCGGTGCTTGTGCACGGGGAAGCACTGGCGAGGATGGGTGGTTACACGACCCACACCCGGTGTCCATCTTCAGCACGGATGCCACAACGAAGACAAGGAGCGTGTCAACCCCGCATCTTGACAGGACTCCGAGTAGCACTAACAGCCGGGCTGCTGATTGCATTCCAGCTCTTCAACTCTGCTGCAACAGCAGCCGCAGCCGAGGCGGGGGCGACAGCGGCAGCGGGAGCGTCCAAGGATTACTCGGCCCTGTGTGTGGTTGGGCGCAATGAGAATCGCTACGTCAAGGAGTGGGTGGACTACCACAAGTGCCTAGGTAAGCAGACATCAACTAACAGGGGGGGATAATGAGCCAGGAGAGCAGTCAGAGCACGTGGGAAAGCCAAGAGCTAGGCTGGGCCGTCGTGGCCCCAAGTCTATGGGTTGAAAGGAGGTGCGGCCCTGGGCTGCCGGCATGGACAGACCATGCGGTCCGTTGGCGCCTGCGCACTGCAGCGCACCGTCTGAGGGAGGCGTCAAAGGAGGGGGAGGGCTTGGCTAGGTTTGGCTGCGCGCAGGCCCCTTCAGCTCATGGTGGACTGAGGGGCTATGGGGAAGCCAGGGGGCATCGGGCTGGAGCTCGTTGGAGGAGGGCAGAGGTTCAGGTGCCTAGGCGCATGTGGGGTGGCAACGGCCGAGGTCCATCCAGCAACCACGGAAGGCCAGCCTGGGCGGCCTGACTCTCAACTCCTCAGCTCTCCTCAGCTCTCCTCAGCTCTCCTCAACTCCCACGCCGTACTGCAGGCTTCTCCCGTATCTACGTGTACGACCACAACAGCACCGTGCCGCTGAGCGAGCCGCTCATGGAGCACATGGACAGCGGGTTTGTGGAGTACATCAACTTCAGGTGGGCACAGCATTCGACACTTTGCTCGTGAGGAGTACCGCCGGCCCAGGCTTGCTAGATCCAAGATCAGAATCCTTGGCTCGGCTCGGCTCCTCCGTTTCCTAATGCTTGCTGCCCGCCCCGACCCACGTAGCGGCGCCCACCGCAAGTTCAAGTCGGGCTACACCTCGGACCTTGACCGATTCATGGCCACCATTCAGGTGAGGCCGCCGTTGCCTGATGGACCTCTGCCGCTATGACGCATGGCCGAAAGCGCCATGGTCAGTGTCAGAGTGGGCCGGGAGGCAAGGACTGAACGGGAGCGACGAGGGGACGGCACCAAGAGCATGGCTGTCCGGCCGTGTGTGGGACACAATGGGTACGGCACCAGAGCGCGCGTACGGGTCACGGCGCCCAGACCTCTGCGCGTTGCCTTGACCTGTGCCCTCCTTGACCCACTCCTTCCCACCTCTCTTCAACGCCTTCCCCGTCCCCGGTCCCCACCTCCCCACAGGGCCAGGCATACAAGGACTGCGTGGAGCGCTTCGGCTCACGGCACACCTTTCTGGGATTCATAGACTTTGACGAGTTCCTGGTCATCTACGATCAGAACGTAACGTCCGTGAATGACCTGCTCAAGGTGGGAGCGGGCGACGCGGCTTGGGCCTGTGCGGGCGTGAGGGCGTGCGTCGGGTGACAAGCGGCGGGCTTGGTATGTAGCCTAGCCTTCGGGCTCCAGGGCGTGCCTGCTGCCTGGCCCCCCTTCCGTGTGTAAGCCAGTCCCCACGTTCTTCCCTTCCCTCCACGCCCTCCCTCTCCCTCTCCCTCCCCCACACCACCACCACCACCACCACCACCACCACCTCAGGACTACGAGGCCTTCCCTGGCGTGTCCTTCTACTGGGTGTTGCTGGGCTCCAGCGGCCACGTGGCGAGGCAGAGCCCCGTGGTGGACGCATTCACCAAGTGCACCCCGCACAGCCACAAGTTCAACACGCAGGTGGGCAGGTCACGTGGTCACGTGGGGACATGGCTCGGGCTTTGGGAGGGGCTGCCTGGGCCGCAGCCGCAAAGGAAAGCTGGCTGCCGTGCCTGGTGGAGCCGCCCTGGGTAGAGAGTAATGGCTATGGCTACTTGTATGGCATGGGGGCATGGGGCATCGGAACCCGGCGCTCGCGGCGCTCAGCAACGCGTCGTTAGAAGCGGTGCTGGCTTCTCTAGCGACATCCACTACTGCATTGGGCGGCTTATCTGCACCGGCTAGGGTCGTCCTGGCCCCCTGGCCAGGAGCCTCTCGCCCGCTCGCCGCACCCCGCGCCACCCCGCGTCACCCCGCCCCGCGCCCGCCCCCCCCCCCTGCCCGCAGTTCAAGACCTTTGCCAACACGCGCTTCCGCCCCACCATGTACTCCCCGCACCGCGCCATCTTCAACGCCACGCCCGGGCCCGACGGCCAAGAGCCGTACATGGTGAACGAACACAAGGAGCGCATCCAGAGGGGGAGGAACAAGGTGTGTGCAGACGTGTGGGAATGCCGTGGGGGCCAAGGTGTCTCGTCGGGGTCCCTTTCTCCTGCCTGCCTGCCTCCCCGTCCTCGGCATCCCCCAGCGCCCGCCCCCAGGTCTCCCCACACAACCGCCCGTTTGGTGTAACCCTTCCGGCGAGGGCGCCTGTCTCCCTACAATCACCCCCTGTCCCCCCTTCGTCCCCTTCCCTCCCCTCCCTGTGGCTGGCTCCCGCTACACCTTTTCTCTCCGGTTTAAACCTCGTCGAAGACCCCCCCCCCCCCCCCCGCCCCCCCCCCGGCCCCCAGCTCTCCACGCACGCCCGCGCCACGGTGTTCCACCACGTGCCCCCTCCCTACCCGTCTCCTGATCCCCACCAGACCCTGTCTTGTCCCTGCCGACCTGCACCTTCCCTTCCTCTGACGACCCCAGGTCTCCACGCACGACCGCGCCACGGTGTTCCACTACGTGGTCAAGTCGCTGGAGGACTTCAACTACAAGATGAAGCGCGGCGGGGGCGCGGGCGTGACGCGGCCAAAGTACTACTTCAACCTCATGGACAAGTGGGCGCGGGGGATGGAGGGGTGGGGGCCGGGTCGAGGGCGGGGAGCGGGCGGGCTGGAGGCCAGCGGTGGCCACGAGGGGCGGCGGCTGAGACGTTCGGATGGAGCACATGGAGGACTTGTGACGCACCATGCGCGTTGCATGTTGGGAGTCAGGCCAGCCGGCCGACCGCAGCGTCCGTGACTGGCAGCTTCCAAGCTCGGGCCCCGTTACAATGCTTCCATTCGCCTTCAAGTTTCCCATGACCTGTTCAGTCCTCGACCATGCGCCAGCCAGTTAGCGCCCTTGCGGCGCCTACAGCGTCTTGCTTTGCCCCTGAACGACGAAATGACGTACGGTATCCAGCTCTCCCCTCGCATCCTCCTCACGAGCACTAACTACCACGGCAGCTCACCTACACCTATCCCCTCCCCGCTCCTCTCCCAAGCCAATGAGGCTCCCCACCAAGTTGGGGTTCTCGTCCCTACCCGCTGCCTGCTCCTCCCCCCTCGCCCCACACGACAGGTACAGCAAGGACACGTGCGACGGAGCGCTGGCCACGAGGGCCAGGTTCTGCGGGACGCCCATGCCCAAGATCGTGGGCACTGGCCGCGGCAAGAAGAGCGACTCCAAAAAGAGCAAGAGCTCCAAGAGCAAGAGCTCTTCCAAGGGCGACAAGTAGCGCCGCTGGTGGCCCCCAGGAGCCCTGCGGCGGCGGCGTTTGAAGCTAATCCCACGGTGGAGAGGGCCGGCTCGGCAGCTCGCAGAGAAGGTCGGGTGGTGTGGAGGTGCCCCTTCACGATGCTGGGGACACGCTGTGTGTACCATCCCTGGGGCCGTGCGCCGCCTCCACCCCGCCGGTCCGTGGCAGGGACGGGCGGCGACCGGGCTAAGGCCTGTAAGGGGCACGCTCCGCAGCCGCCGCTCGCCAGCCGCCACCCGCAGCGGCACGGCGCTTCTGCTGCTTGTCCCCTCCGCCCAGCTGGTCAGCCGGTCAGCCCGCCGAGCCTCTGAGCTGGCCCGCGGCCCGCCTGGCTCGTCCTGGCCCCAACCTTATCGTGCCCATGGCGGCGCGGCCGCCTGTCGACTCCACAGTGCCCCAGCCTCCGCGCCGCGTGCGCCTCCCTCCGCCGCTCCGCGCAGCCGTCCGTGCGACGCGGCGCAGGCGTTCACCGCAGGCGCTTGGCTCGGTACCGCAGCACCAGCACCACGCCGACCGCCACCGCCGCCGCGCCGGCCGCCATCGCCACCGTGCCCTGCCGGCTGGACAGCCACGCCGCCCAGCCCTCCCGCGCCGCCGCGCCCATGCCCGCCAGCGCCCCCCCCGCGCCCTCGTCCCCCGCCGGCGCCACCTGCTGCTCCTCCGCGTTGGCCAGCAGCGGCGTGATGACGTACTCCGTGAACAGGGACTTCATTTTGAGGCAGTGCACGACCGCGAAGCTGCCGCCGTTGCCCGCGGCGTCGCCTGCGTCGCCCGCGGCCGCCGTCCAGCCGGCCTTGAGCAGCGCGGGGTTGGGGACGTAGTTGTCGAGCTGGAGGCCGAGCACGCAGACGCTGGGAAGGGAGGAGAGGGGGCGGCGATGGGGGACAGGGGGTCGGAGGAGGGGGGCGTGAGGTGCGGGCGAGAGGGGTGGGGCGTGGGGCGGTGTGGGGCGCGGTGCACGGGGTCGGAGGGTGGAGTGCGAGTGGGCTGGGGGTGGGGCGAGGTGGAGGATGACAATCAAGGACTGGGTGGTATGCAAAGGAGTGAGCCGTATGCATTTCATGTGTGGATCTGTAACTCTGGCAATGCCGAGTTCTCAGGCCCTCAAGAGTGCGGGCCCCACTTCCCGGACTCCATCTCTTTCCAGGGCGAGAGGTACCCCAAACCCTCGCTACCCCTGTGCTTGACCCGTCTACACCCCCACGAAGCCGGTGGTCCATCGCTCCATCCACATTAGCACAATCCATTTGGATCCTCGTCACCCACTTGGTCGGATTGCTGTCCTCAGAGGCGTGGATGTACATGCGCTTGCTCTTGTTCTGCGGGCAAGCAAAGCCGTTGGAGGACATGCGAATTAAGGCAAAGCGTGCCCAAGACGTGTTCAAGCGTGTTCAAGGGAACATCAGCATTACAGCGAGCACCACCCAGTTATACCCCAGCGCGTTCCATATCCCAGCCCGTCAGCCCCAGTCCCCGTCCCGAAGGCTAGCTTCTCAGCCCAGAACGCACATGCACGTCCGCTATGCCGCCTCAGCCCCATGCAGGATGCCCGGCTGTGCCCGCCCAGCCCAGCGCTCTCGATGCTACCGGTATTGCTGCACTTCGTATGTACAAGACTACCCAGCGCCCCACCTGCAGCGAGCAGTGCAGGGTGAACTTGTTGGCTTTCCCCGGGGTGGTGTACTCAAAGATCCACTGCGATGCAGGGCGGCAGAGGGAGGGGACAGGCGACAGGTGACAGGAGTTATGAGTTGGGGTGTGACGGAAACTCAATATTTGTGCAGGCGTGGGGCGGGGAAGGGGGGCCAAGCGAGGGGTGCTGCGGCGGACCAGCCACTCCTAGGAGGGCCCTCGACGGCCTTGCCAGCCTTAGCACACGCCTCCTCTACACGCTCGCCTGTATCTCTCCAAACGAACAGAAGTCAGCGAGGTCTTCCCCGCCCCCCGCAGGTGCCCTCAGGCGCTGACGTCACTCCAGCCTGGGCCCAGGCCCTTCTCGAGAGGTCCCTCCCGCCACCCTGGAGGGTTTGGCCGGCACGCGGTTGCGTGCGCCCGCCTGCTTGCCTGGTCGAGGTACATGCCGTTCCAGTCCTTTGGGGGCACGTATTTCGCGTCGCCCTTGGAAGCGCGGCCATCGCCAGCTAGATGAAACCCGGCTTCTACCATCAAGCAGTGGAGCGCGAGGGAAAGGCATGGCCCGCCGTCTGTCGCAGCTAGGAATGAAGGCTTGGGGCAGGCTTTGGAGAGCAGCGAAGCCAGCGCTGCGTTTGCGGCATACTCATCGCTGCCCCCGAGCGCGAGCGCCATCACGAGTAGGTCCCGCAAGATACGAGTAAGGATCGGATGTGGCTGTAAGCTTTGAGGGAAACAGGTGGGAGCGTGCCGGCACAACCGAATTTGCCGACATGGCAGGCCCCCGCATGTTGCCGCGCCCTCTCAGCCCCGGCCCTGACTGCCACACTGCATTCTCTTACAAGCAAAACTCTGTACAACGGCAGCCATGTCAGCTGCGGCGGTGGCAGCAGACGAGCCTCCCGACGCATTGCCTTCCGCGGGTCCGCTGCTCTCTGCCCCGGCGCTCCGGCGCCTGCATGTACTCTACGGTGGCGGCACCCCAAAGCCCGAGGCGGTGCCAGTCGCGGTGGACCGAGTCGCGATCGCTTCCCGCGTGCGAGTTCATCCCGGCACGCGCCTGTCGCCTTGGCCTCCATCCCACGAGCCTTGGGTTGCCGGCGACCTAGCCCTCGCTAGGCGCCTGCAGTGCACCCACGGCGGATGGGTTCTGGCGCGTGCCAGCGAGGCCGGAGAGCGGGCCGCGGTGGCGGAGCTCCTGGTCTGCGCGGCGCCATGCACGCGCCCATCCTCGCCCATCGACATCCCCGCCACGCCCGTCCTCTCCCCGCTGCTGGCCTTCAACCTCGGGCTGCCGTACGCCATACAGTCATTCCTCGACGCAGATCCGCTAGCGAACGTGCTGCCGCCGGAAGCGCCAGCTGCCGGAGCTGCGGAATCCCCAGCGGGGGAGTCTTCACAGCCATCACAGCTGCTCCTTCGTTTGGGCGCGCCTTTGAAGCTGGTGTCCCTAGCGAGTGCGCTATGCGACGCCGCGCTGTACGGACTAGCGCCAACCGCAGCCGGCGTCGGACACACCGCCGTACCGCCCGTGGCCGAGTCCGTACAGCTGACTAAGATCGCCGTGCCCAAGACCGCCCCCCTGGCTAAGCCAGCGGCGGCGGCAGGCCAGGGCACCGCGGCAGCCGCCGGCGCCGCCTCTGCCGACGGCGTCGTCGAGAACGGAAGCGGCGGCGGCGGCGGCGGGGCGGTGGCGGCGGCGGCAGCCATCGGGGCTGCCGACGGCCTGGCGGCGGCTGGCGACGCGGCGGGGGCCGGCGGGGCAGGTCCCGACGGTGCTGGGGCCGGCGAGGCCGGCAGCGCTGGAGCCGTTCGCGAGTCGATCGCGTCAGCGCTGCAGCGCCACTTCCAGGACTGCGGAAGGTGGGTGCACCGTGGGCCGTGTGGGGCACGTGATGCCTGTGATGCCATACGGTGGGGCGCGCCAGGCAGCTGAGCTTTACGCTCGGCCTCTCGCCTAGGCCTTCAATGAGCCTTGTGGGGCCTGTGGGGCCTGTGTGATGCCGTATGACGGTGGGCTTCATGCGGTTGGCCTCTCTCCTGCACCTGCACTGAATGCCACCCCACCCTCCAACCCCGAGGTACGTGAGCGTGGGCGACGTTTTGGCGGTGGCCCTGCGCGCACCCTCCACCGCGCCCGGCAGTGCACCCGCGACGGGTGCCTGCGCCCCCGAACCCTTCCGCCTCGCCTACTTCAAAGTCACGGGCGTGCGGCCACGCCCCCTGGCGGTGAGCTGCGGGGCCGGAGACATGGTGCGAGAAACGCCTGGTTCCGTTCTTGCAGATCTACGTATCATGGTTATCTCTCGTGAGTCATGTCAAGCAACCCCCACGACCTTGACCCGCCCATGGACCCTGCAGACGGCTCCGGCTCTGCCGCCCGGACCCTCCGGTGCTGGGGGCGACGCCGGCGGCGGCGAGGCTGCGGCCCTGCCCGCGCCCCCGCCCCCGCCCCTGCCTCCGCCCCCGGCCCTGCCGCAGCTGGTCAGCCCCGAGCGGACCATGCTGGCGCTGCAGGTGGGGTGGAGGGCCCATGTGAAGGGTTTTAGGGTTGTGTGCGTGCCGCCTTTGGGTTTACGGTTGTGTGGGTAGGGTGGGCTGCGGCCTGCGGCCTGTGACTTGTGTGGATGGGGAGGGCCGACTGAGGGCCAATGAAGGTGACACCTGCGCATTGGGGTGGTCTTGGGCTATTGGTACCTGGGGTCCTGTCAGCTGCGACGTGTGTGGAGGGGTACAGGGCCAGCGGGCTGCGGCCTGTCATGGGGCACGGGTCTGGCCTCGACAGGGGGCAGGGGAGGAGGAGGCGTGCTGAGGGGGGGTGCCAGGCGGCCACTGAGGGGGCCGTGCGGGGCGCTCCACAGGAACGGGGGGTTAGCTTCGACGATGGCGAGGAAGGGGCTCGGACTGCCTCTCCATCCCGTTCGCTCTTCCCGCAGGGTGGCCTCTGCCGCTCGGCCCTGCCGGTGGGCTGCGAGCCTGCACCGGGGGCGCCCGAGGGCGGGGCCGGGAGCCGCGCCTCGGCCCCCTCGGGGCCGCCACTTGCGCCCTTCCTGGGCTCGGACGCCTCAGCGCCGCTGCACCCCGCCCCGGGGCTCGCGGGCACGCCGGGGCCTCTGCTGCCGTCCTGGCGCCGGGTTGCCGAGGTGGGTGGGGCGGTGCGGAGTCTCGAGGGCGTGGAGCTCCAAGTGGGAAAGGGGCTCGGGTCTGACCGTTGCAGCTGGCAGCGTGCCCTGTTTTCCGGGGCGCGATGTCTCGTTCCTACTTCTTAGGGCACTCGTTCCCGCCCTGCTACCAAGTCTAAAGGAATCCAACGCTTCTCCTTCGGGAGGCCGCTTGTGCTACTGCCCGGGGCCCAGTGCTCCACTCCCTCGCGCAGCCCTTCGGCCCTTTCCACCCTTTCCCACACATTCCTACCAAACCCTCACCGTCCTCCAAATCACCACACCCGCGCAGATTCTGGCCCCGCTGCTCCACCCCGCGGCCCGCCTCCTGGACCTGCCGCCGGCGCCGCTGCTGCTGGCGGGGCCGCCGGGCTGCGGCCGCCGCACCGCCGCCCGCGCCGCCGCCGCGGCCCTGGGACTGCACTGTGTGGTGGTGTCATGCCACGAGATGGCGCCGCCGCCGGGTGGGTCGTGGGCAGGGTTGAGATGATAGGATGAAAGCGAAGGCTGAAGGAGGGTGGTTAAAGGGGCGTAGGGAGAAGGGCCTCGCTTGTGATGGTAACTCCCGCCCTTGCAGGCGAGGCTCCTCCCAAGGGCGGCGCGGCCGCTGCTCTCGCGGCGGTGGTGGAGGCAGCGGAGCGGTTCGCCCCTGTCGTACTCGTACTGCAGGTGGGTGTACGGCACTTGCACGGGGAACGCGGACAGCTACCACGCTGTTGGATACGGCTTAAACCAAATGTTTCCCCCCGTACGTTTGTCGTGCTGTGACCCCCAGGACCTGGAGGCTCTCGCAGGTACCCGCGGCGCCGCTGACGCCGGCGGCGGCGGCGGCGCCGCCAGCGCCGCGCAGCGGTGCGCCGAGGTGCTCTCCGCCGCGGCGGCCCGCGGCGGCGGCGCCGCCGCCCGCGCCGCCGCCCTGGCGCCAGGCGGCGTCAGTGCTAGCGATGGCCCGGGCTTTGTGGCCATCATCGCAACAGCCACGACTCTGGAGGACGTGCCCCTACCCCTGGGCCGTGTCTTCACACACACGCTCACACTCGACGCCCCCGCGGCCCCGGAGCGCCGCCGGCTGCTGTCGTACCTCGTGCGTGCCGCCGCCGCCGCCACGGCCGCCGCCGCTGCCGCCGCCGCCGCCGCCGCCGCCGCTGCCTCCGATGGCAAGGACACAGATGCCGTATCGCCGGAGCTTGATCGAGATCTAGATCCGGCGGTTGATTCGCTGGTCTCGCAGACCGCCGGGCTGCTGCCGCGGGATCTGGTCGGGCTGGCGGCGGACGCGGCGGCGGCGGCGCTAGGGCGGGCGGCGCTGCCGTACGGCCTGGAAGGCCTTGGCCTGCGGTTGCAGCCGCCGCCGCCGCCGCCCACGGCTCCAACCGCCGCCCCTGCCGCCGCTGGTGCCGCGGAGGCGGCTGGCCCGGCTGGTACCAGCACGCCTCCGGAAGGGACCGTAGGCGCCGCTGCCCCTGCCGCGGGGGCTGCGGCAGGGGGCGCAGCGGGTTCAGCGAGCGGGGCCGGGCGGTCGGGGGTGCCGGAGGGCGGGGGCGCGGAGGGGGTAGGGGCGAAGAAGGGGGCCACCGGGAAAGAGGGAGTGGCGAGCCCCCTGCTGGATCCGGATCGGGACCTGAGGGCAGCTCTGGATCGAGTCAAGGCCCGTACGGCGGTGGAGGTGAGGGTCGGGGGTGCCGAGGGGCTGGGGGTGGGTTCGGGAGTGGTGGCGGCAAAGTGGTGCGCCGTACTGCCTGAGGCACAGTGCTCTCGGCCCGAACTGTGTGCTGTCTGGCCCTGCCGTCGTCTGGCGCCCGTACCCGTGCCCGCACCCATACTTGTACCGCATGCTTGCCTCCGACCCAGCTTGTTCCCTCCCCGTTCTTCACCCGCCTCCCCCTCCCCCCAATCCCTTTCTTCCCGTCCCCTTCCCCCCCCACCGCTTCCCACCACACAGGTGGGCGCCCCCGCGGTCCCCGACGTGCGGTGGGACGACATCGGGGGCCTCGAGGGCGCCAAGCGCGCCATCATCGACACCGTGGAGCTGCCGCTGCGGCACCCGGGGCTGTTCGCGGCGGGGCTGCGGCGCCGGAGCGGGGTGCTGCTGTACGGGCCGCCGGGTGGGGGCTTTGGGAGGGTGGTTGGAGCAGGGGCGGGGCTAGGGGGCTGGGGGAGGGGTGCCGGGGTAGGGTGGGAGGGGCGGGAAGGGGGCAGAGGGGTGTGGGACCGTTCCCTCCTTCGCCTTCCCCGTCCTGCCCTTGCCCTGTCTCCCGCCGTCCGCGCTCTCCCTCGACGCTTCTCGTCGCCGACCTCCCCCTTCCGTCCCCCCCCCCCAAAAGGCTCCGGTAAGACGTTGCTTGCCAAGGCGGTCGCCTCGCAGTGCGCCGCCACCTTTATGTCCGTCAAGGGGCCCGAGCTCATCAACATGTACATCGGAGAGAGCGAGCGCCAGGTAAGGGGCCGATTGGCTAATGAGACGTGTTCCAGACTGTCCAAGACGGTCTCATAGAATGGATGAAAGGGCTTGTCCTGATGAAAGGCTGAGGTCACACGGCACCGTACAGCAGCTACGGCAACGCCATGTGCCGTACCATGATCTCTTGGCGGCGGCTTGCCTCGGTCGGCGGCGGCGACAGCGCCGGTCCTTTCCCACCGATACCTCTTCTCATCTATCCCTAGCAACCCCACTGACATCATCTTTTCCGCCCAACGCAAAACCCCTCCCCCAAATGCAAAACCAGGTCCGTGAGGTGTTTGCCCGCGCCCGCCGCGCCGCGCCCTGTGTGGTGTTCTTCGACGAGCTCGACTCCCTGGCGCCCGCGCGGGGGGCCAGCGGGGATTCGGGTGAGGCGCCAGGGTTCGTGCCGCACGGGCTGTTGCCGTACGCGATCGTGTGAAGCCTACCTGGGCCTCAGCTTCGCTGGGGGCATCGCTCCCGCGCTCATGGTCCCGAGTTGGGTAGTGACTGTGTGCTGTGTGATATATAGGGGCGTGCAGGGCGCCTTGATCGTACCGGTGATCTCCAATCCTCATCTGATGTCCCGCAGGCGGCGTGATGGATCGCGTCGTTTCTCAGCTCCTGGCTGAGATTGACGGCCTGAACAGCGGCCCGCCGTCGTCTGGATCCGGCGGGTCCGGATCTGGCATGATCTTCGTTATCGGCGCCACCAACCGCCCCGATCTGCTGGATCCAAGCCTGCTGCGCCCCGGCCGCCTGGACGTCATGGTGTACGTGGGCATCGCCGAGGATCCTGGATCCAAGGCCAAGGTCCTCAAGGTGAGATACTGGGATCCAACACCTCGTGCATGCACGCTCCCAAACACCCTTATACCGGCATTGGCCCCCCAGTGACGTCCTCCTGCCCGCTCTTTATTGGGCGTATTGGGCAAGCCTCGACCTTCACTCATTGCCACCCCAAACTCCTGCCTTTGCCTCTGCCTGCGCCCTCACCCATGGCCCTCCTGGTCATGTCTTGGACCTCGCCGTACCCCACCTCTTGGCCCCAACGGAGCGTGCGGGTTTGGTCCCCGCCTGTCACATCTGTCTGTCTTCATGTCTGTCTGTCTGTCCTCCCGCCAGGCGCTGACCCGCAAGTTCTCGCTAGCGCCCGATGTGGACCTCTCGGCCCTGGCGTCCGCCTGCCCCATCACCCTCTCCGGGGCCGACCTGTACGCTCTGTGCGCCGACGCCTGGATGGTCGCCCTCAAGCGGCACATTGGCGCCAGCGAGGCAGGCGAAGGGGGCGCAGGCGGAGGCCCCGCAGGGGCACTGACGGACGGCGCCTCTGGCGCCAGCGGGGCGGATGCGGGGGCGGTGGGGGAGGCAGGTGCAGGTGCCTGGGGGCCTGGGGGTGCGGGCGGCACGGCGGGGCCAGCGAGCTTGGGCCAGGTGGCTGTCAACGGAAGGCCGGAGCCACTGTCGAGTCCGGGCTCGGGTCCGGAATCCGGTTCCGGGAATTCGGTTCCGGGTCCGGACGCGGATCTTGCGGGCCTGGGAACTCTGGGGGCGTCGGTGCGGCGGAAGCGCGCCGCCAAGGCCGCCAAGGCAGCGGCGGCGGCGGCAGCAGCTGCCAAGGTGGCGGCGGACGCAGCGGCGGGAGCCGCCGTGCCCGGCGCCGATAGCGCCGTCGGGGCTCAGCAGCCGCCAGTGCCGAACGGCGCAGCGTCCGCTCCCGAGACGGGCGCTGCGGCTGGCGGGGCCGTGGAGGTGCCTGCAGCTCAGGCCTCGACGGCGCCGGCAGCTCAGGCCTCGGCGGCCGACGTCTCAACGCTCGACGGCGCCGCCAGCGCGGCTCCAGAGGCAGCCGCCGCCGCCGCCGCCAGCGCCGCTGTGGAGAGAGCCACCCCTCACGCCGAGGCCAACAGAGGCCCAGTGGGGACCAGCTCCGACAGTACGACAGACAATGGCGCTAGCGGAGGTGCAACGGCCAACGGTAGCGCAAGCGTCAGTGGCGGCGATCCGGGTACGGCAACGGTTACCGTACGGCAGTCGGACTTCTTGGCGGCGCTGGCGGCGCTGACGCCGTCGCTGAGTCGTTCCGAGCTGGCAAAATACGAGGCGCTACGCGCGCAGTACGAAGGGCGGGCGGCGCCGGGCGGCGCGAAGCGGTAGCTAGGCTAGGTGGCTACGCTACGCTCGATAAGACGTACTGAGTGTGGGCGAGCAGGGTCGGTGCCAATTAGCAGGAACGAGCGAAAGCACGTTGTGGCGGATGCGTGAGAGGTAGGGAGGAGGACGGGACTTTCCTCAGCAGATGCATTCAGGATTTGGGGTCACTGGGATGCATGATTTATGGAGAAGGTCCTGATGCCCGCCCACTCCGGGAGGGCGGCAATTAATGGCTGGCGGCAGGTGCGTGGGGAAGCTGTGAAGAAGCCCAAGTGGCGGTCTGGCGGGTTATGCGGGTGGGGCTTGCGAGGTCCGCTTGTGGGCCTTTCACTTGCATGGTCACCGGGGTGGGTGGGGTGCATGTGAGGGAGAGGGGCTGGGACGGGGTCGGTCGGGCGGGCCAGGGGTGCATGGGGCTGATGGGGGGTCGAGGGGAGGTCGTCGTGCGGTGCCGAGTGACAAGGGCGGTCTGGGCCTGGATTGCAAGTTCACGAGAAGCCCGTCATCGACCTCGACCTGCAAGGCCCAACCGCTATTAGCACGTCCCGCTGCCAACGTCTCCGCTAGCTAAGCATCTCTGCTCGCCCGCAGAGCCTGACGGCGGCGGCTCAGCCCACAAAGCCACCAAAATCGTTCGGTCTGGTCCTGCCTTCGGGCAGCCACCCTTGTCCTAAGTCCCACCGAACACGCCATCCCAGTAATGCGACCCCGATCGAACGAAGCTTCTCCCACCATGTATTGCTTGCAAGCGACCAGCAATGCACTCGCGCGCTCCCCTACTCTCTCCTGCTGCCTCATTGGCCCAAACATGCATTCTTGCGCACTCCCTCGCTCCTCAAGATAAGAACCTCCTCACTCTTTACTCCTCGACAGACCACACTCCAAGGCACTCGATCGGTCGCTCCCTAGCATGTGCTCAGCGGCACTCTAACATGCATGACATCACTGATACGATGGATTGTGTTCGAGGACTGCGCACGATGCACACGTACGAGCATCACAGCGTGATCATGTATAGCCCTGACCACACCGTAGTATGGGGCTCCAACAAAACGGTGACATGCACCTGCTAGCTGCCGGAAATTTCAGGTCGTAGGATTGCGCACGAGCATGCATCACGTCAGCAGCATGACAATGCACCCCGGCCACCGGGAGGGCAGGAGCCTCCATCCAACAAAGTGGGAAAGACGTGGGCCGACATGGGCCGTTAAAATGCGTTGTGAGTTGGTGAGTGGGGCTTGACGTGTTCGGCTCAGCCGCTTCCGCCACCTTTGTCCAAGCGCGCCCGGTCTGTACCTAGGAGCCAAGGCAGTAGGCGAAATCAATCCTCGGATCTACCACAACCAGATAGATGCGTGCATACATCTGCTCATGATTAATAGGGGTTACCAGCCAGCACATGAATGACCCACAGCCCTCTTGAACCACGCCGCCAGGATTTAAGTCCGGTGCTGCTCTGGTCTGCTGTTCCTATAATCCCTTCGTTCTTGGCCACATGCCAGCGATATGATCCCGCACAGCCCTCCTTGAACCACGCACGCTTCTATCGAGCTACCGAGTTTCTTGGATTCCGGCGGCGTTGACCGGCCGGCTTCCAGTGCTCCTTCTTAATTGGCTAAATTGGCACATGTAGCACATGCCAGCAATCTAATCATCCGCCTGTCGGGTACCAACTGAAGTATGCGATAGATCTAGGCAAGCTACCGTGGCTTCCAGATGAAGCTCATGACGGACACCCTCTCTGGTGTACGGCCGATTTCGATGTAGGCAAGGTACCAGCCGTTGGGAGCTACCGTTGACTGGCAAACAAAAATGGGCACAGATAGAGAGGAGCAGGCAGGAGTGCTTCAACATGCAAGCATGGGGAACGCACATGAAGACAATGACAGCACATATTGACATATGCATCTTCCGCAATACACGCAGATCGTGACTCCGCCCATCTAGCCCATACATCAGCAGGTCGATAGGCCTGCCACCCAACACGAACGCAACACACCTGTGCGCAGGGCTGTATCTCAAAGTACTGCCTCGGGCCCCAGGTAGTGGAGAAGCTGCCGCTCACAGTAAGGTTCCGGTTCAGGCTTGTCCAGAACCTGATGCCCTGTTGGGTTCCGGTTAGACGGTGTTGGCGGCACGTCATTCAGTTATTGCTGGGACATGGCTGCTGGCTTGGGTAGGCCATACCTTGATTACTTGGGAGAATCCAATGTCGACGTTTGGTTCCGTATGCGATATGCCAACCTGAGGCACCAGATCAACCGGATGTATTGGAGCCAGGGAGGACACACATGCAGGGAGGGGCGGGTCAAGCGTACGCATGAATGCGTATGGGACTGCTCGCGGTGCATGTATCATACCTTGGTGATCTTTTCACCGCTGCTCAAATCCCAAGAGCCTCGGTTTGAGTAGTAGGAGAGGTTAAATCCACCGTGAAAAGGCCCCCACGTATCGCCGTACCTGTCGTCATCAAGCACATGCATGCATGAACAATAACCTTGAAACGTGAGGCCACGTGAGGTGGGTGATGCCATCTATGCATGTAATCCGCATGCTTCATTCGCACCTAAAGCCAATGCCTCCAACCCAGGACTGGGCCCAGTTTGAGGGTCCCGCCTAACAAGGATTAGGAGGAAAACAGGCATGTTGAGCAGAGAGTCAAGCAATGTATGTCAACTTGCCCTTGCTTGCACACCGACCTGCCACTGGATGCCAGTGATGTCCTGGTCATCCCATGATTCATCTGAGGCCCACGAAGTAATGGAAGTGCTGTTTACGTAGTCCCCATAGTTGTAAGGCCCCCAGAAGCGACTTGCGCAGGCAGTGGACGAGGCTGCATGCGGAAATAAAGAGACGGAGCAACGTCATACGGCCATTTAGTCCATAGTCCATTCATTTGAGTGCAAGTTGTGCCCCGCTAATGAATTGCTTTCACTATAACAATCACACAATGTGAGCTTGGCTCACGTTTGCAGCACCAGCAGGTGCCACAGCCCCGGTACGGCTCATTGTAACCCTTTGTCCATACGTTGCCCGCCGACGTGCAGGACTGCGCTTGCAATAGCGGGCGAGGGTAGAAGACAATGATGCGGAATGATGCCCTGCGGTGTCCAGCTAGCTGCCCACTACTCACCAATTGTTGTGCAGCATCCGTTGATCCGTTCACAGACGCGCATGAGTAAGAGGCTGCAGGGGGCACGCAGCAGATGGGTGCCCGTGCGCTTCGGAGCGTGCAAGTAAAACCAAGAAGGCATAAGCAGGAAAGTCTACCGGTACGGTCCGTGAACAATCAAGAAGCTGCTTGCATTGCCTCACCTGTGTCTGGCCAAGCCCACCCAAAAGCAA
Source organism: Edaphochlamys debaryana (assembly GCA_016858145.1). Lineage (NCBI taxonomy): Eukaryota > Viridiplantae > Chlorophyta > Chlorophyceae > Chlamydomonadales > Edaphochlamys > Edaphochlamys debaryana. Next base: position 261,868 of record JAEHOE010000024.1, on the reverse strand, counting down.
TGGCACGCAATGCGTAGGCATCTTCCCGCCCTGTGATCCAACCCAGCCGCTTTTCTCCATTTGAAAAGCAGTCGGCAGGCTTTGTGGGGTCCACAGTGGGCTGCTTGACGTAGAGCGTTGGGTCCGTCAAGGGCCGTGCCGACCCCACAACGAATGACCGCGAGGATGTTGTGAACTCTAAGCGAGCCACCTTCACAGGGCTTTTGCTGGTGTACACCACAACTGCGGTGATGCGCTCTCCCGCGGCCACGTCAAGGACAACGCTTGATGGGGTACTCGAATTCGTAGATCCTATGGTTCTCCCCGAAGAGCCGGGATTGTACCAGAACCGCATGTAATCAATCCAGTTTCCAGCGATCCAATCGATCCTTGTAACTGCATGAGCATGGGCGGGGTTCAGCATTCATGGGGCGGCGGGGCAGCGCATCCATGCTAGGTAGGAATGAAGATCCCGATCTGGATCTAAAATCTAGCAGGCGTGGCATGCATATGCAACAGGACTGCCACTTGTGGATGGACTTACTAAGCTTCCGGCCGCCATTCGATATCGCTTCGTCATCAAAAATAGCTCCGCCCGACGGGTTTCCGAACACGCTGGACTCCCCCTTGCAAGTGTCCGCCGGGTACTGGCCTGTGGTAGTGCATGGGCGGTAAGAAATTTCCATTTTAAATTAGTCTATTGGCAGCAAAACCATGTATGGCACTCGATGTGCACAAATTAGCAAGCGGCAAATAACTAGACTCACTGTCAGGCGGCGGAGGTGGTGGGAATGGTGGCTTTGGAGGGGCTGCGTGCGCCGTGGAGCATTGTAGGGTAAGCTTGCAGTAAAAGGAATCCAGCAGGTCTGCGTTCCGACTCTCTGGGCTGCCGGAGTAAAATAGCAGACGGGAGACATGCTATGCCCTAAACCGCTTACGAGGTGCAGGAGGCTTTGGTGACGGTGGAACGGGCGAGGCTGAAGGAGTGCGTGGACAGGAATGGATAGGGGAGTAGGGTTAGTAAGTTAGGATTGTGGAGCAGGGCAAGCAGGTAGGGCAGCAGGGTGACACGTTGATTGGACACGTGACGAGTCAAAATTTGGAGTCAGCTTGTCGGCTTTGTGCATTGTCAATTTAGGCATGCAGGTCTTGCTTACGAGGCAAAGGTGCTGGTGACGGAGGGCTTGGTGGTGAGGCTGCGGTTACATAACAGCGGCGCGGCAGCAATTTCAGATTGATTTACATCAGGATTCACCGGCTGGACTACTGAGAGGGCGTTTTCACTTAGGAACTGCTTACGAGGTAAAGGCGGGTTTGGCGAAGGTGGAGGGCTAGGAGGGCTTGCTGCGCAGGGCACAAGCATGCGTTATAATTGATGCGCACCAGCAGAGAGACGTGGTACGGCAATCAAGCTTACGAGGTATGGGAGGATTCGGTGAAGGAGGAGGGCTCGCTGCGCGCATTCAGCACAGCCTGGGTGTCAACTTAAAATACATGTACGGCAGGGATCAACCAGCAATCCAGCAGCAATCACCATTATTGCATCTATCTAGTTTGCTACCGAGGCCCTGCGGCTCACGTGGGGAAGGTGGCTCTGGTGACGGAGGCAGTGCTGAGGTTGGGGTGGGTGGGGGGATGGGTGGGTGGGTGTGGGATACCAGGCGACCGTTAAGCTTAAGGTAGAGCAGGGACGTGAGATTAAATAAACAAAGTACCATCTAAGCAGACGTACGGCCTTGATAGCAGCAGACTCACGCGGCGGACCGGGCGGATCGGGCGATGGCGGGGGCAGTGCTGCATTAATACAAGTGGGGGAGGGCACCAGGATCTAAGCATGCGCAACCCGAGTGCCCAGAACAGCAACTATCTACAGCAACAGGATTCGAACATTGCAGTTTCTCTTACGAGGCTCGGGAGATGGCGGGTGCAGAGGTGGCGGAGGGGCTGTGGCGGCGTGCGGGATGAGGCGGAGAAAGAATGAGATGGGCTACGGCTACGCACACAGGAATAATTCCTCACACAACAGGCCGTACGAATAAAACCTCGCTCATCACAGCTTCATTAGCACCCTCTTAAATCGAAGGCCACTATTTTAGGAAACCGCTCACAGGGAGGGTCCGGAGAAGGAGGTTCATAGGCTGCGTACACAGGAGAAGAGAATGCGTGAGAATGCGTGTGTGGGGATGATCAGAGGTAAGTAGACCCGCAGTGCATTAAACACTCTTACTGCCCATTAATGTCACTCTAGCACCTTACGTGGATTGAGAGGCGTTGGCGATGGTGGAGAGGGCGCTGTACCCAAAGGCAATAATGCCGGTGAATGGGAGGCGCGGGCCGGGGCAGGGTTGATTGGAGGGGCGGCGGGGCGGCGGGGCGGGGCGGGGCGGGGCGTTAATTCACTTCATACCAGGTCTCGATTGTCAGCTGGGTCACATGCAAAGATAAAAAGTATCTGCCATATAAAACCATTCATGAGGACTGCTGTCCATTCACCCACTGCTAAGCAAGCCTTACGTCGGGGCGATGGCGGACGCGGCGGGCGGGGTGACGGCGGCAAGGGAGGCTTCGGCGGGCTCGGTGCTGCAGTCAGCACGCAAATGGAGGGCCACCTTAGCTAGTAGGGCCATCCGGACAGCTGTTTCACCTCCCAACCGCGTATGCACATGAGGTCGGCGGCATACACCAGGCAGATAGAACCGTAGCCCGGCCAACCAACGTAACCCCCCAGGGCCTGTCCTGTCAGCCGCCCACACTCACGTGGTCTCGGAGGCTTTGGGGATGGGGGCGAAGGTGCTGCACACAATCAATTGATTGATCCACAGATCAACGGCGATTGATTGGTAATGCAATTATGGTAAATGGCCAGCATGCCGAAAATTGCTTGCCACAAATATAGCATAACTTACGAGGGCGTGGGGATGGCGGCCGAGGTGCTGCGTTCGTCAAAAGTGGATAACAATTAGCCAGAATATTAATGTGGTGTGCATGCTCAGATAAAACAGGATCAAATCGGGTGATCAGGCCTTACGGGGTTGGGGCGGCTGTGGAGACGGCGGCCGTGGGGGTGTTGGAGGTGCTGCAGTGGGGCGGTATGTTTATTTGGTGGGCTAGGAGTCAGAGCAGAAATAAATAAAGAGCTGGCGTAACGGCGTAGACGAAGCCGTTTCACCCATACCGTACACATAACAACGCACACCCAGCCAGGGTCGGTAACGCGAAGTGCCGAGCACTCACGAGGTGCACGGGGAGGAAGTGGAAGCGGGGGCACCGGAGCTGCGAAGACACACCACAGACCAAGCAACGAACAAATTCAGAACGGCACGATGCAGTTGGTCCCCGCTTTTAATCATGCATTAATGCCCCATCAAGCAACACTCACGTGGCGCTGGAGGGCTCGCTGCGGACAGGCAGGGTCAAACGGAACGGAAAAGTGACAATGTTCCGTCAAGAAATAAAGTCAGGTACGTGGTTCGGCGCTCCCCACGACGCTCGACCTCAGCCTAGCTGGGCCGACCCGTTTCTAGTACCATTTCCCCAGTTGCCACAACCCCCCAAATTAGATGCCCCCCCACTAGCAAAGTACCGACCCTTACCACAGCGCGGCCGTCAAGCAACTAGCAGCAAGGCACTTACGAGGGGGCATGATCTTGGCCATCAGGCACACTCCCAACTGGTTAAATCTATTTGCGGTAGCGTTGCGCTTGGGCACTCCGTAGCCAGCAAACCAGCTGAATCCCGCACAGCCGGACTGCTGTCGACACCAGTCCGCAAGCTCTGTTATGTTATCGAAGCCTGCCGCCATGTCAGACCCCCAACTGTCCACGTCCACCCTTGCGCTGAATCCGGGCACGCTCGGGCACCTGCGGGCGGCGGGTAAACCGAGCGATGTTCGTCAACATGTGTCCAAAACCGCAAGCAAACTGAGGAAACTGCCCCAAGGAGGTGTAACTTCATCAGAAGCTAGGGTGCGAGGAGAATCCTAGCTTACGGCGAGAAGGGTGGAATGCACTCTCCTCTACTCTGGGCGTAGCGGCAGATGTACACCTCGATCTTGGTGCCATTCTCCACCATGTCTGCAGGGCGGGGTGGCCGGGCGGCATGGTGTGCACCCCTCAACTGTGCACGTGCTCAATGGATGGAGCATAGAAGGACCGGCGGCCATGGATGCCCCGGGCACTGGACCCGTCACGAAAACGTCTCCGTCCGCTGCTGGATGGATCTCGGATCTCTGATCTCACCTACCTCCAGCAAATACTGACAGCTTGAGCTCCTCCACGTCGTATCTCCTGAGCGTGTTGCTGGTTGTGCCCAGCGTTGCTCGCAGCGTGAACCGCGGGTCCAAGTCACCCCGCACTTGGTCGGCGCGGTCCCGGAGCGCCTCGTGCACACTGAGCGTGTTATTGTACTGCGGCAGCAGGCTGTTGTCCCCGCCAAGCGACTGACGCACTGACAGGTAAAGGTTCTTCGTGCTGCGGGGGGCAGGGCATGCAGGGTAGGCCGGCGGATCCAGGTGCGTGGCACAGTGCGTGGCAGGGGCATGGGATTAACCTTAGTGAATAAACATGCTTGTGCAAATCTTAATGAGTCCGTGTCCCATGTCAAGCCAAGCTTAATGGAGCTTACCAAAGTTTGTGAAAGCTCATCGATAAGATCCCTTTTCTCTTCTTTTCTTGCCTAAGCACCTCTCCAACCATGCCCAGGCATCCTTTGCAAAGCCAACTTCCCTTGATTGCTCACCTGTCTGGCACCCAGTCAGGCACAACCTTGATGTACGAGTCCTGCGCCCCTTGCCACGTGGCGCGCAGCCGATAGCTGATGCAAATCCCTGCATGCATGGCAGCCGCACCGAATGAAGTTCATTACTAATGGCCTTCCACATGCCACCCCCAAACACAACACGCTCCTGCTGAGTTTGCCTTCTATTGCATTGATGACACGTACGCAAGGCTGATGCGCTTGCCCACCGAGCCCGGTTTCATTGCCGCATGATGCTTTTTGCTTGCCCCGTATGCGTGCATGGGACCCAAGTATCTCCTGAACCCGTGCGATTTGTCTTGAAGTAGGACATTGCTTACCGGTTCTCGCTAGCTCCAGTCCTGTCACATTTGCCAGAGCAGTAGACCATCCCAGAAAGGCAAGCTCTGGCGCTGAAGGGCTGCGCACAGAGCGAGGGCAGCGAGGGCACATGTGTTGCAAAGAACCAGCCAATGCTCTTCCTCTGTAATTGAAGCATATATACCAGCCAATGCGCCTCTCTTTGTTTCGTTCCTTGCCTGCTTACCAAGAGCTGCCAAACCTGCGTTCCCAGCCAGCAGCACAGGCCACACGTGGTGCCACAGAAGAAGAGGAGACGACGCAGAACGAAGTAAAAACGTCAGCAGCTCTGAACGAAGCACGCCCATCCACAAGTGGGCGGGAAACAAGATGCCAGTCTGCTTTGCAACTGCCGGCTCACCCCTGACACGTTGTGTCATCGCCGTACTCATTTCCCCCTTGCCACCCGTGGAAGAGGCCAAGGGTATGAAACATCTCCTGCAGGACGGTGCCGCGCCGGTACAAACCCTGCGCGACCGCGGGCAGCAACGGCGCAGTACTAATAAACAGAGAGCACGGTGTGTACAGACACTTGAATAACCTTCAGTAAAAAAACGGCCAGCTAGCAGCGCTGTCGATGGCTCACCCATATGCTGGGCATGTACCAGACGTCCGGGCCCTTCTGAGTGGCCAGGCCGCCCCAATAACAAGAGGCAATTGGGGGCATGATGTAGACCACGTGGCTGAATGTCGCCATGCGTGCTCCTGGGGGCAATTGATTGGATTGATTGGAGCACGCGCGCAAGAAAGGTTGCTACATTTCCCTAAGGATCAAGCAGATCCGGCTCCCGGGCGCCCGTCCCTTGCCCGTGGATGGAGCTAGTGGAGCCAATACCGCAGCCGGGGCACCGCCAGCTTACGTCCGAGGGTCAGGTTTGCGACACCCCGCGCCGCGGACCGGATGTCTGCAAATGCGCAGTAGTAGACGGCCTCGCTGCAAGGTAGCGCCACTTGAAGAACCTGCAGAGGCAAGAGGGACAAAACTCAAATGTGATTCACAGAAGATTAAGAAGATATACATGATCACTTCCCTCATGCCGTACGGCCGAGGTGATCGACGTTTATTTCCCGCTTGCACCTGACCCCTAAGCGGGCTAGCTAGCGCCATACATGAATACATGCCTGGATGGCTGGCACAAGGGGATAAAGCACGGCTTCCAACGCTCGCTCACCGTGAACGCAATCGGGTCGAAGGACATGAAGCCGTACGAGCAGTTGATCATTTGGTACACGTAGCCGCTGCTTGGGTTCCAAAACAGGCCCCTCACCTGGCGTGAAATGACACGCAAGCAAGCAAAGGAGCAAGGGGCGGGTGGGCTTAAGTTGTGCTGCGGTTGGCTCTTTCTAGTACACGTCCGTAAATTTCCCCTCTGACCTCGCTGTTGTTGAGTGAAGGCGAAGCGCATGACGGATCATTGTTGGTTGTGATGACGAGCACTAGCATCCGCACCGTGACGTTCAGAGAGGTGGGGCCAGCCGTTACACTGTGACGGACCACAAGGTGGGGTTGAAGTTGAGGGGTCGGGCTTGAACGGGGTGGAACACTTGATTGCTCGTTCATCCCTCCCACGCACTGCCCCTCATCTTTCATGTGTTTGTCTTACTTGAGTTTCACGACGTTCGTAACTTGAATGCACGTGGTGTTCACGGCAAGCAGCGGCGTGCACACCTGAGTCGAGGCACATATGGCGGGCGAGGTTTGAGTCAGTCCCTGCTGCCCAGCTCTTTCTGAACACTCAGTGCTAGTGAGTTTCCCAACCAGCACTTGGCCGCCAACATGGCACCTGAACCTCTCAAGTGGCCTATGAGCCCCGAGTGACCCTCGCCCCTGCCTCACCAGGCTGACGTAGCTGCCCGAATCGAACAAGGGCTCCTGAGTGGCAGCATCGAGGGGCGGCGCCCAAAGGTCTAGCCTGAACAGGGCCCTGTCGGCCGCAGACTCTAGCAGCCACAGCACCTCTGTGTGCGTGTCCAGGAAACGGAGCGTGCCCTGTGATTGAAGGCACGGAGGAGGCACAGGTGGCGGGCACACGTACGCTTTGCATTTAGAGAGCCACAGGTGCTGGGGCGGCCTAGGGGCTGAGCCGATGTCGGGTGGGCCCATCACATCATGCATGGATTGGCCGAATGTTCCCTTCTCCCTCACCCCCGCACGCTTCCGTCCCGCCCATGCCCGCCTTTTTCCTTTCATTCGACTTCAGTTCGCTCCACAGTAACCATCTCCCATTAGCCCTTCCACGCATCGCGCCTCACTGTGAGGTTGAAGCTGGTGCCTCCCACGGGCACTGGCGGCGAGGGCGCTGCACAGAATGATAGAAATATGGATTGATGGTTAGGAGGCAACATGCGCATGCAAGAGGCCTTCAAAAGCATTCACCACCTAGCTAGTTGTGCAGTACGGCGGTGCATGACGACAGCATCACATAAGCACCTCCTGCTTTTCCCTAGTAGAGGCGAGGAATGGTCCCCTCCCTGCTGCTTCATCTTACGTTGCGGAGGACGTGGAGGGCGTGGGGGCGGGGCCGGGCTGGGCGGCCGAGGCCTGCGGGGCGGCAGGTGGACACACGCAGGATGTATCCGGTCCATGTTAACCAAAGCGCTTCTGTCTCGATCGCTCGTACAACTGTCACCGCTGCCAAACCGCTGCCCAGCACAAGACAATATAATAACCGCTGGGATGCCTGCTGCCAGGAAGCGCCCACACAGGCTCTTTGAAGAACTGGAAGAGAGCGCCGGATGGAATGGAGCCTTCCTAGGCACCCGAAGCTCTGCTTGAGCATCTTCGTGCATCTTCCATGCATCCCATGCCCACGACTCACGGAGGTGCCGGGGGCGAGGGCGGTGACGGCGGCCCCGGTGGTGGCTCAGGGGGAGAGGGGGGCTGTGGTGGCGGTTGTGGCGGGGCAGGAGGCCGGGGAGACGGTGGGCGTGGGTTGGGCCGCGGAGGCAGAGGCGGAGCTGGAGGGCGGGGGGGCAGAGGCGGTCCGGGGGGCTTCGGGAGCTGCAGTGGCGGTCGAGGGGGTGGAGTGGGACGACTGGGCCCAGGGCTAGGCGGACGGGGCGGCTTGGGTGGTGGCAGGGGCGGCTTGGGGGGAGAGGGAGGCGGCGTGGGCGGCCGGGGCGAGGGCAGAGGCGGCAGGGGCGGCTTTGGTGGTGGCAGGGGCGGTCGAGGTGGGGGCAGGGGCGGCTTTGGGGGTAGCGGTGGGGGCGCGGGAGGCCGAGGCGGGGGGAGCGGCGGCTTTGGAGGTGAGGGAGGTGGTGCAGGGGGGCGAGGTGGTGGTAGGGGCGGGGCTGGTGGCTTGGGGGGCGAGGGCAGAGGCGAGGGAGGCCGAGGCGGTGGCCCGGGGGGTGATGGGGGCCGCGGGCTGGCCGGTGTGGGGCCAGGCGGCTTAGGCTGCCACGGCGAAGGAGGGGATGGCCCTGGGGTTGGGGGCGGTGAGCGGGATGCAGGGGTCGTGGGCGAGGGGCAACAGGCTGCACGCGTGCATGGAGGGGCAGCTCGAAGGCGGCTTCGGAAGGCCGCGCGTGGGTAAGAGGATGCGTGGGCGAGAGCATGCCGTGAATGAGGGGCGAGGACGGCACGATGCAGGGGACGAAGGCACGAAGGGTTGGCCGTCAGACAACTTGTAGTTTGGGCCTCTGCGGGCCTTGTACCGTCTGCCAGGAATACTCCTCCAGGAGCATCAGAACGGTATGTGGAGAGCCGTGGACAGCGAGTGGCTAAAAAGGAGCGAGGAGCGGCCTGAGCCGGCCGACCTCGCCATAGCTTCCCGTTGGCATAAGAGAAGCGCTCATCACGCACAATGTAGTCTAGTCGGTAACTGTGCAGCCTGCGGTTCTAGATGGCCGACGCATTCCCAACAGAACTCACCCCCGGACAGAGACCCCGTACCTATTGAATGTGTAAGCGCTGTGAGCGCTAGTGTAAGGAATATGATGGAAAGGTGCTGAGCACCTGCCGCGCGGCGAGCCAGCATCATCCTCCAAGCCGCCAGCAGGCAGCGCCTCCTCACAAAACTCGTCGCTAAAGCTATGTGCGTCTATATCTCATGCAGCGCTGTGTGCTGCTCGCTCGTGCGGCCGACCACGCAACGAACGCAATTCATAGCGAGCCGGGCGCTACTTGGTTTTTGACGCAGGCGCTGTCAACCTAGAAGATGTTAGTGGCATTTTGTAGCTAGCCACCGGCGTGTCAGGCGCGAGTCGCTTCCTCACACAGGCTCCGCCGAAGGGAACTTGCGCTATGAACACGCAGCACGAGAGCGTCTTCGGCATTCACAACGACAGAATCTAAGGTGCTTTTTGACTGTGGCAGGCGGCTGATGTCAGACGTCTGCACCGTACACAGGGTAGGGCACCCCCCAGGGTAGGGCGCCCGCCCGCCCGCCCGCCGAGTTCGCCCCGTCAGCGTGCCCGAAGCCCCCTGCATGCTGGGCGTGGGCAAGGGCGTGGGAGGACGCGGCCGTATGCAAGTCCGTATGCAAATCCAGTATGGTTATGGGGGCATTGTGAGGACAGTGCATGCACACATTCGTTCACAGCGGCGATGACGGGGCCGTAGCTTTCGCGCCTGCGCAGTCTTCAGGGCCGCACTGGCTGCGATCCGCGTTCGCACTCGTGACCCTGCTTGGAAAAGATTCTTGGCGCTAGTGTGCGGAGCTTACTGACTTAGGCCCAGGAATGGATGAGGCCAGGCATACTTGACACCTGGTTCGGAAAAGCCTTGACAAGTCGCAGCTTGTTCTTTTTAGCCAGAAGGATTCGGCCCGCCAGCAGGGGTTTTCTGGCTCTGAGCCAGAAGGATTTGGGCCTTGGTGTGGGGGGGTTCTGGCTCCACGCTTGTGGACATGGGGCACGAGGGGCCAGAGTGGGACCGAGAGGGCTACGCAGCCTGACATCTGCACGCGCTGAGGACCGGTCAGCAAGTTTGCACAAGGAGGAGAACAGTTGGGCCAAGCCCGCATGTCGCCCCCCTACCAAGCCAGAAGAATCTGAGCCCTCCAAGGGGGGGCCGGTCTGGCTCCATGGCCAGATTGCGGCCCTCCCAGGGGGGGTTTCTGGCTGTCAGCCAGAAGGTCCTGACGGAAGATAACAGCACTGTTGACAACTATATATCACATGGCAGCCCAAGCTCCCTTCAAGAGGTGCAAAGCTGGTTCGGGTGCAAAGTTGTGAAGTCAACCGGCGTAGGTAGGTTCGGCAGCCCGCTGTCAAGCTGGGTGGGTGCCTGTGCCCCTCTGCAAGGGCACGGCCTTGCCACCGCGTGCAAAGGACTGGTGCGGCGTGCGTGGCCCTGGCCCTACTGCCTCCAAGTGCCCACAAAGGAAGGCGTCGCAATTGAGTCCGTCGACTCACAGCAATGCGCTTGTACAGGAAAGCATCGCCGTTGAGTCGTAACCATGCGCTTGAGAGCCTCACCTTCAGGAGGTCCCGCCTGACCTTCCTTACGGAACGGCCATGCCAAGCAACGCAAAGCCGGCCCCCACGACATATGCCCTCTCCAGCCCTGCTCCCCCCCCGGTAGTGCCGCGGCTGCACTGCGGTGCTACCCTGCCCTGGCAGTTCGTCATTTGGACGGCTGCATAACCCCAACACAAGGCCTGCACCTCTGCCTACGCTCTACCTGTACCTACTGCCACTGCTACCAACACCAACATCTTATCCTCTGGGCATAAAAGACCATTCGCCAGCCGCACCCTCCGGTAAGCAGTAAACAGGGCACCTTTAGCCCTGCCTGCGCAGCGAGGTCCCATCCGTCCTTCTGCTGCCTGCCGAAGCAAAGCGGTTCTGGTGTTTGGGTTACCGGTACCCGCCATGTGTCCCAGCCCTCCAGTACACGACGCATTCCCAAAGCAGCGCCTGTCCTGACCACCGGGTGACCGCAAAAGAGGAAAGCGCAACGAAGCGCTGATGTCTGACATACGGATTCAAGAGGCGGCGCGCGGATGAATATGAGGCGGCGCTTGCAGCAAAACGAAAGGCTACGCTCGTCACGTGCTGCCTAGCTGCAGGTCCGGATAGATACAGGTTCGCCGGCGGCCACAAGTTGGCCGCCCACCTGAGTGCACGGGCAAAGCCATGCGTGCACGCAGACGTGCGTGCACCAATTAGGCATAACATTGATCACATGAATCAAGAACTAACGCTGGGGCTAAAAAGACAACGTCGGTCAAGTCAGCGTCTGCTCTGCAACGCTCACCCCAACCAATAGGCAGCAAGCCGAGGAACGCCTTTCGGCAGACCTGGACGCTAATGGCGTGGCTCTTGCCAACCCTATTAATGTCCTTGGTTTGTGAAGTGCGGCGGAGCAACTGACGCTGCCGCATACCGTGCGCCACCACGTCAGAAAAGGAAGACGTAGTAAGTGGGTAGCACGACGCTTATCATCACGAGTCCTTCCCCTAAAAGCTTCTTCCACCCACCCCCTCTGCTTGCTGCAATGCAACAACAGAACAGTGCAGCACTTGGCGGGCCCGAACCCTGCCCAAACGCTGTGTTGCAAGCGCGCCGCAGTTGCCCAACCTAGGCCTAAGGCCTAAGCAGCACACCCACAACGCCCGTGTCATGTCCTATTAAAGCTACCCGTCCGTCCGTCCTCAGAGCCTCGTCCCTGCTTACCCCGATCCCAACGGTCCTCCGTTCTGATCCTACCCCGGTCTTCACGAGCTCACATGCGTTCGTCCGGTTCGGTCCGGTCCAGTCCGAGGCTGTCCAGTCTCACACACTTTCAGTCTGTCCAGTCTGACTCGAGCGGCTCCGCTCACAGTGCGCCCGCCATGCCCAGCGCCGCGGCGGCGGTGGCCGAGGGGGGTGGGCTCTGCAGGAACAGGGCGCAGTCGAGCCCGTCCATGTCCACCGACGGCGCCAGGCCCAGCGACCCAAGGTCCGACAGCGCCAGCGAATCCAGGCGCGGCGCACCCCCGCCCGCGCTCAAGCCCATGCCGAGGCCGAAGCCGCTGAACTTGGCCAGCTGCCCCGCGCCTGCCCTGGCGGAGCCCGCGGGCGTGGAGGCGGTAGCGGAGGAGGAGGGCCCGCAGCCCTTGGGCGGGTTTGACGCCGTCAGAGGGGAGAAGCCGGCGAAGTGGGCCGGCCCGGGCGTGCCCAGACCCCAGGCGCCGAGCTGGATGGGGCTGAAGGGGTTGAAGGGGCTGGGCGAAATCTCCATGCCACAGGCAGAAGACGGTGCCTCGGCCACGACCGGCTCAGCTTTGACCGACACGCCGGCTTGGCAGGCGTCCGTGGCGGCCGGGTCGGCGGCCTTGGGGCCGCTGCCCTGCAGGGAGGGCACGCGGACCAGGACGGTGACGTCGCAGCCGGCGACGCCACTGCCGAACGAAGGCTCGCGGTTGCCGGGCTCGGCGGAGCTGGGGTCCGCGGCGGAGCCGTGGGGGCCGCAGGCGGAGGCCGAGCCCGGGGTGGGGAGGAGCGCGGGCGTGGTGGCGAAGGTGGGGGAGGGAGGCGCGGCGGTGTGCATGCAGGCCTCGGGTGTGGACGCGACCACGTTGTGCTCGGTGGTGGCGGCCGCGCGGCCGCGGCATGTACGGCATGCCTGCTGCGCCACCTCTTCGCCTGCCTCGTCAGCGCTGCCCTGGTCACTGACCGCCGAGTCGTCCCTCGGCTCGGCCTTAATCTCGATCCGCACCTTGCCGCCGCCGCCCACCTGCCGGCCCTGCTGCGATCGATGCTGCTGCTGTGACCCCCACGGCTGCGCCGCCCTAGCTGCACCCCCGGGCGCCTGCGCCTGTGCCTCGGTGGAGGAAGCCACGGCCAGGTCGGCGAGGGGCGGCAGCGAGATGTCGTCCAGCTCAATGTCGTCCAGATTGAAATCCAGATCCTCGTCGTCCCCGCCCATGGTGAAGGCCTGAGCCACCATGGCTATGTCCTCTGACACGGCCTGGGGCTGCTGAGGGTGCTGGGGGTGTTGGGATTGTTGGGTCGGGTAGGATTGTTGGGAGAGTTGGAGGGGCAGGTGGTGAGGCGGAGCCTGGTGGGCGAGGTGCGACGGGGCCTGGGCGGGCGTGGGCTGAGGCAGGAAGGGCGGCGGGAAGCCGGGCTGGGAGGAGGCGTGCTGGGGCTGGGGCTGGCTGGGGTGGGGCGGGTAGTAGTAGCCCGGGTGTGGGAGGGAGCCCGGCGGGGCGTAGTGCGGCGGCGGGGCGCCGGGCTGCAGGCGTGCGGCGCCGGGTCGGGCCGAGCCCGCGGCTGCAGGGGGCGGGGCCATGCCGGGCCTCGAGGCTTGGGCGCCGGAGCTGGACGGGTAGGGGGGAGGTGCGGGGCCGCCGGGCTTGTAGGGGTGCATCATGTGCATGGGCGGATACCTGCAGGGCGGCGGGGCAGGGCGCAAGGGTGGGGTTGAGGTTAGCATTGCCGTGAGACGGATTGCGACTTGGTCATGTGGAGAAACGAAGAGGAGCATTAAGCATTACCGTACAGCATGCGCCCAAGGCAGCGGCACGACGTCGTTTACTCACCCTGGCATGCCGTAGGGCGAGTACATGTACGGGTAAGGGGCCGGCGGGTAGGGCGGCGGGGGCGCGCCGCCGCTGGTCCCCTCACCCGCGCGCTGACCGGACTGCTGCCCTGGGCCCTGCTGCTGAGGTCCCGGGCCGTGCGGCATGGGCGGGTAGCTGTACGGCGGATACGGCATGCCCCAGTAGCCCATGCTGGGGTCCGGCATGCCGTAGGGCCCGTACGGATATCCGTACGGATCGTACGGAGGGGGCATGTGCCCGCCGTACGGCATGCTCGGCATGGGACCGTACGGCTGCGAGCCCGGGCCGTACGGCGGCGGCAGCGAGGCGGGGTTGCGGCTGGCGGCAGCTGCGGGGTCGGAGGACTGCGCGGTGGGCTGCGCGGGGGCTGCGGGCTGCGTGGAGGCTTGGGAGGTGGTGGGCTTGGGCGGCTTGCCGGACTGGGCACACGTCACTGCCGCTGTGTTGCACGTCATGGCAGACGTGCTGCCGCTAACGGTGCGGTGCTGCGGCGGCGGGACGTGGGGCCCGGTCGTGACGACGGCGCCGACGGAGGCGGCAGGCCCGACGGCGGCCGCCGCCCTGCCTGGCCCGGGCCCGGCGCTCTCGGCAGGTGCGGGGGCAGGGGCGGAGGCGCAGGGGCGTGCGTGGCCCAGCGGGGGGTGGCTGGGGTGGACTTGGGCCGAGGGAGCGGGGCCAGAGGGGTGGAGCGAGTGGAGGTGCGGGTGCGGATGAAGGAAGTGGGGCGGCAGCGGCGGGAGCCCGGCCGCGCCCGAGAGGGCCGGCAGGTGCTGCGGCATAGGCTCCGATGATGCAGGCGCGGGCGCCGCAACCCCCGCCGGCGCTGCCTGTGCCTGTGCCTGCATCTGCGCCTGCTGCTGCTGCTGCTGGGGGCCTGGGTCCGTGGGCAGGGTACCGTTGCCGGGCTGGCTGAGCCGGCCGGCCCATGCGTTGGCGTCGGGCGCAGACACCGAGATGGGCAGCGGCAGGTTATCTCCGGGGGTGCGCTGCAGCATGATTGGCAGAGCCCGGCCGGACGTGTCCTCGCCAAACACCAGCCGCACCGCGGGCCGCGCCGCCACGGGAGCGCAGCCGCCGCTGGACGACGGCGGGGCGCTGCCGCCGCCGATGGAGCTGCCGGAAGCTGCCAGCGCCGCCATCACGCCGCCGCCGGTCGAGATGGTGCGGCTGATGGGCGGGCGGGCGCCGTCGGCGGCGGCGGTTTCAACTGCGCCGCCGGCCGAGTGGCCGGTGAAGCTGGAGGAGCGGCCAGTGACGCCGGCGCCCGCTCCCGCACCGCCGGGGCCGAGCTCGAACGTCCTCGCGCTGATCTTGGACGCGGGGGAGGTGGAGGCCGAGGTGGCTGGGAAGCTGGGGTAGCCGAGGCAGTAGCCGAAGAGGCCGGCGGGGCCGGCGGCGCCACCGCAGGGCGCGGATGAGAAGCTGAGCAGGCCAGGGGGCAGACTCGAGGTTTCGCCGCTGTCAGCCGAGGGGCGGCGCATCTTGGGCGCGCGGGCGACGGAGGGCTCTACGTAGTCCTCGTCATCGTCCTGGGGAGGGAGCGTGGATGGGGGCATGAATGCAAGGGAGGGCGTGCAAGGTGTATCGAGGGGAGAAGGCTAGGGAGCCAGCAAGGAGAGCGAGTCGGGTGCTGGGAGGAGTGGAAAATTGAGGAGCGTAGAGGTGGACCAGCGGCACTGGGAATGTATTTTGCACACGGGGGTCGGTCTGAAGACACCAATGCTGTGGCACGAAGGGTTGAGAGGCTATGGGCTGGCTGACAAGAGAATCGCTCCCGTCCCCCTGGCACACTCACGTCGCCGCTGAAGCTCCGGGTGCGGTTGTGGGAGGGCGCCCCACCGCCACTCGAACGACTCGCCCCATCGCCGGACTCCTGCGGAGGACGAGGTAACGCAGGCACAGAACAGGTCAGTCTGCGGTGGAGTAATGAAACGGCAGCGGCCTCCGCAGAGCGGGAACCCCAGCTATGCTCCGTGACCACGGGGCGCACCTTCTTAGCCGCCCGGTACTGCCTGAAGTACGAGCGAACCTGATCCAGTGACCGGAGGCACTTGCTGTGCGTTCTGCGGTGGAAGGGGGAGAGAGAGGGGTCAGGGGTGAGTCACCCCGTGTCGCGAGTCAACAACGGCGCCGTAGGGCGCTCCTTGCGGGTGTGCCCCCCCGCCCTCGTGTCACCCACACGTGCGAAGGATGCAGGGCTGCTAGTTGTGGCTGAGTCCGCGTTTGCCGCAGGCAACATGCATCGCACCTGCACTCTTCCCAGGTGGGCTTCAGCTCGCCCCAGCAGGCATCCGCAGAGCCCTCGTACCACCTGTTGTTCATCAGCACATGCAGCCTTGTGAGCCCCACGCTTGTGAGCAAAGCCCTCGCGGAAGGTCAACGCCGAACGATTGCGCTTCCGCCTCCGCAATTGAAATGATTGGCAGCTATATGTGCTTGACAAACAATTGCGCTTGCGCGTGTGAAGCGCAGTGGGCGGAGACCTCGGCAACGACCTCCGCCAGCTTGCGTCTCACCGCTTGACGTCGCTGACCGATGGCCGATGCCCCTCCGCTTCCCAAAATGCCCTATACCAGCCGTTGAACTGCAGAAACGCGGCCAGTGAAGAGGAACAGGCTCCATCATCGCAAGCGCCAGGGCCGCCCCGCAGGGCCATTGCGCCTAGCCTTGCTTGCCTTGCTGCTCACCTCACACCAAAAGCCCATAGAGCGCCTAGGGCCGCGCCCCTCGCGCTTCTGGGAGTCCGGTGAGGTCGCCATGGTCCAAGTCTCGGTCCAGGTGCGTCAGCAAGTCCCCACCATCAACGTCATGTGTTAACTGTTTAGTAGGTGCGAAGGTCCAGTCGTCGTCGCGTCTGTGCAGGTCTAAGAATGGTGGCGGTGGCGAGGACGAGGCAAAATGGGCAAGCGCGCGCTTGCACCGCAGTACCAATGACCGATGACCGGCGTGGCCAGCACAGCTTCTCTGCCCCCGACAGCATATATTGTGGAACTGTATTAACTGTATCACACTGGAGCACACAGCGTCGGCGTCGAGGCTTGGGCGGTGTGTGTGTGCTGACGGCGCGCGTTGCTAGGACGCACCTGACGCCGGGGGTTAAAGCTGCTACGGTAGCTCTCGAGGACATGGATTAAGGAATCTTACTCAATACGCGCTGGAGAGCATCGCGCGGGTCGGTCTGTCGATTGCCTTCGGCATCTGTCGTTGCCGGTTTCCTCGGGTCTTCGCGTCATCTCCCATTTCTTATGCGCCAAAGATATGCAGTTGACGCCTAGGAGTCTACGGAATAAACCGTGGACAAGATTGGCCGGCGGTCAAGACCTTGGAGGTCTCGCCGGAACCCGGCCCCAGTACCCGGCCCCCGCTCAGCAGCACGCCACGCCGGTGTGTGTGCAAGCCCTCCTTCCAGTCGCCCGAAACGCGCTGTCCGGTTAGGGCTCCGTTCACTTTTTGGCACCCGGGCAGGGACAGGTACAGGTCAGTTTCTAAAGAGGAGGGCGGGTTTAACTGGCCAGAGTTGTGCCGGCACGGCCAGTAACTGCCGCGCGCCGTTGGCAGGCATTCCGGGGAAGGAGTGCAACACGGCGCGAGGTGGGCGGTCGGGGCAGGCAGAGGGGCCCTAGGTGACGAGGTCTGAAGTTAAAGCCTGCGAAGCCTGCTAATCGCTGAGCACGCCACGGACAGTCATCCTGCTGAGATGAGGCCGAAGGCCACCATGCTAGAAGTTGCTGCCGGTGTTGTAAGCTAGGAGCCCATGCTGACACTCGTGGTTGCGCGGGGGTGCACTTGCATGGCGGCAATGCGTCTGGCAAGATATGATGAGCTACAGGTGTGAATGAAAGCCTCCGGCAACGTCACTTCCGTCAAATTGCATGCGCAATCTTCAAGCCGCAGGAAAGGGCGGCAGCACCTATCTCCGTCTCATATGTACGGGTCACCTGAACGCTGCCTATCCCTGCTGTAGCCCCCCGGGTCCCAGGCGCTGCACCCAACTCCCCCCTCGACAGGCAAACTTTCTCACAAATTAAGCATCCCTGACAAAACTTGTCACCCCATCACCCATTGAGCTGTGTACTACTTGAGCCATAAGCATGCCTGATCCTTGATTTTGCATATCCAGTATTGAGAACCTGGAGGTGCCTAGTCGGATCACCAGCCCAGGACCCAACTGGTGATACGCCACCGTGTCCACACCACACCATATCATGCGTCAAGAATAGGCCGAAAGCACAACGCCTTTCTGCAAGACTCGTACAGCAAAACCGCGCCGTGCAACGACTACTTGAACAACCATGAATTCGACCTCCGGTACCCTGCCGGCTGAGGATTCAGTCCCATGGCAAGCGAGGGCGGCGGCACCTTTTCCTAGGATGGCGACGGAGACGCAGAGCGGCGCCTTGGGGACTTAAGGCAGGGAGAGAGGCAGGAGAGCAACGCCCTCAAGGTGAGGGCGACGGGGACCGGCGGCTTGAGTTGCTTGGGCTGGGCGAGGGAGACGGAGAGCGACGGCCCCGGGGAGAGGGCGACGGGGACCGGCGGCTTGAGTTGCTTGGGCTGGGCGAGGGCGAGGGAGAGCGACGGCCCCGGCGGGGAGAGGGCAACGGGGACCGGCGGCTTGAGCTGCTCGGGCTGGGCGAGGGAGAGGGAGAGCGACGGCCCCGGGAAGAGGGGGGCGGGGACCGGCGGCTTGAGCTGCTCGGGCTGGGCGATGGAGAGCGGGAGCCCCTGCCCCTGCCGCGGCCCCTGCCACCAGACGACGGTGAAGGAGAGCTGCGGCTCGAATCGCCAGGGCTGGGCGAGGGAGAGGGGGAGCGGGAGCCGCTGTCCCTCGGGGAAGGGGAGCGGCGGCCCGTGTCATCAGGGCTGGGCGAGGGAGAGGGAGAGCGGGAGCCGCTGTCCCTCGGGGAAGGGGAGCGGCGGCCCGTGTCATCAGGGCTGGGCGAGGGAGAGGGAGAGCGGGAGCCGCTGTCCCTCGGGGAAGGGGAGCGGCGGTCCGTGTCATCAGGGCTGGGCGAGGGTGACGGAGACCGACTGCCGAGGATCTGGGTAGACGAGGAGCGGGGCGATGGTGATGGTGAGGGAGAGCGGCGGTCGGAATCCTCCTTGGGGGATGGTGAGGGCCTCGGAGACTTAGATGGCGAGGAGGAGGGGGAGGGGGAGGGGGACACGTCGTCATCATCGTCATCGTCCTCATCATCATCCTCGTCATCGTCTCCGTCATCATCATCACGTAGCATGCGGCGCTGCGCTCCTGATAGGCATGAGGGTTGCGAAGCCAGGAGCAGCGAAGCAGTCAGCAGGCGCACCTTCCAGGCGAAGGTGATAACCAGACCGGCGACCGTGCCAATGAGAGTGGTGCACATGGCGTTTGGACGGTCGAGGGCACAGCTTTTCCCTAAGTTGGGCTGTCCACTTGGTGCTGAAGGCGGATGGAGGACCAGCTTGCAGCGCCAATAAGGTAGCTTGCCGCCCAAACCCAGTCCCAGCCCCGGCCCTAGACCCCCGCCTGGCTTGCCTCGCCCGATCAACCCCGACCCTCCTCCGGACCCACCCTCGTGCTCCGGCACAGCGCAGCCCTCCGCCCCGGGCGGCTCAAACTCCAGAAGGGTGCTGTACGACAGCCAGGTACCGTGCTGGGAGTCAATGCTAAACAGAGTCAGCGTCAGGGGGCCTGCGCCGCAAGGGGGCACGGAAGAACAGCGGGCGTATGTCATTGTAGACGGTCGGGGCGCCACTGCATGCAACGCCTGCTACTGCGAAGTGCTCTACAGTAGGCCTGATGACTCAGTCTTCACCACAAGGTTTACCTTGAGCGTCGGCAGGCAGGCTGAGGGTGACACGGTAATCCGCATGGTAGGACCCCGGCTGACCCAGAGCCACACGGCCGGGGCTGCAGGGTTGGAGGCAAGGGTAGAGCACGCGGGGAGGGGAGCAAGTTTTGAGCGTTCAATGGTGGGCAAAATGCTGGTGAGAAGGCCCCTTTAGGCGCTTTGTCGTTGGGGAGGCGGGCCAGGGGACATCAAGGGAGGGCAGCGGAGGTCAAAAGGGTCTGTCCTCGAATGTGAGGGGTGTTGCGCTGCCACTCTCCTGCTGGGCACCAATCGGCAGCCGTGCCGCAGGGTTGGAGCTCACCAGGTGGCGGAGGGGGAGGTCGCGACGAAGGCTCCGGCCGAGAACGCCAGGATGGCAGCTCGGGCGGATGGCAGTGAGACCTGGGGTCGGACCGGGGCCCGACAGGCAATAATGCACGCACCAGTCAGCCGCGGCCAATAGCTGACATTTTCTCCTTGGAGGCTTTAGCATGCATTACGCTTATGACAACAGCACGAGGAGAGCTGATAGAGAGGCGAACGCACTGGCGAGTGCGTGCCTACCTCCAGGTCTACGGTGGCACCAGGGCACAGCGTTTGAAGGAGCTCTCCATCAGAATTACGAACGAGGATAGCAACGCCTCTGCGTAGGTAACGAGGGGAAAGCAAGTCAGAGAGAAATGGCGTGCGGCCAAGCTGAGGCTTGCGCGAAACAGTGAGAGCATAGTACGCTCACTTGTCTGTTTTGGTATTCTGTGGTAGGAGCTCGCTGCACGCGCCCGCACCAGCGACGAGCGTGCGACCGGCGACCGGCGACGCGGCGAGCGTCGCCGCTGCAAATAGCAGCGTACCTACGAATGCTGCAAACATCTTTCCGATTTAGTGAGCGATGTTTGCGTGCACGCTTTTATCACAGGGCATCTTCCCCATATACGAGTTCACTCGCGTAACTCGCGTCGTGCGACCTGGAGGGTTTCAGGCGCTCGTCAAGGCCGTCAGCCCGCCCCAAGCGGGCTCCGCGCTTCGGCTCATGTTCCCGCGTTCCCTGGGCGTACGTGAGGTGTGTGGCTGTCGGGCTTTGGCGGCACGTCCAACCCGGCCGCACTTCTCGCGTGGCACGCGCCCGGAGGTGCAGGGAAGCCAGCGATGCCGACCATCCCCGGTCTCCACTTCCGACCAGGTCTCGCCTCCAACCTTCGAGGAATGCGGCCCCGTATATCCACTTGCTTTTGAGATACAATGTACGTACGCCCCCCCCCCCGCCCTTGGTCTCAGTAAGGGCGGGTGAGGAAAGAGGGCTGCCGCCCACGCACCTAACGAGCCCCCGGTACGCCCCTGGTGCAGCCCAGCGGTCGTCTTACCTGTCTAGCCCCTTGGCGCCCCTGGTTGCCCACACCTTGGCGGCGCGCGAGGGCTGCATACGAGGGCGGGAGGGACGGAGGGCGCGGTGGGAATCACCTGGGATGGGCCCGCCCCATCCTGCCCGTGGGGGTCGACGATTGGAGCCTATAGCGGGGAGGAGCCGCGGGCCGCAGAGGGGCTGATCGGTGCGGCGTGGCCCTCAGGGAAAGGGCTGGCTAGCAGTGGCAGGGCAGGACACTTGACATAGCAGCCACACCATGAGCCGAGCTGCGGAGGGGCTCAGTCCTGCCAGCAAGGCCTGAGCACGGGCGCCCTTGACGTCAGCCATGCACACGTCAACACGCATTTCGCCATTCGCTCGGGGCCGAGGGGTACGCCCCGGCCGGGCCCACCTGGTCCACCGTGAGGACCGGGTTGACAACGGGCGCGGGCAGCCCACAGCAGCGCGCCGCTCGTGCCCGCCGGAAGCCCAGCAGCCGCCAGGACGTGCCTTTCTCGGTCGGGTGTGCCGTGCAGCGTGGCACACGAGTTCTCGAGCCACCGGAGCCAACCTGCGGCGCGCGGGCCATGTGTGCCGTATGTGCACCCTGTACGGCAGCGGCTGCCGGTCCCAACGTGTGTTCCATAAGCCTCGCGACCCCAAGCCATGCTGGTCCTGCCATACCCGGAGTGCTCGTACATAGACTACCACCCACTACCTTGGCAGCCACCCGGCCCGTTGCGCGAGCTGATCCACGCATGCGCGATGCCTCGAGGCAAGGACAAAGCCGAAGCTGATGGCCCCGCCGACCTTGTTGAGGTGCTGGCCAAATGCCCGTCAGTCTGGGAATACATAGACGTGGACACGGAGCTCGCTGTGCGCGCGACCAGCCGCGGCTGTCGCGCAGCAAAGGACGCGGCAACCTCCCGCCTGCACCTGACCAGAGAAGCCGAGTCCTCTGGGCAGGGCGTGCCGCTAAGCAGACAGGGGCTCAAGTCGCTGGAGGGCCTGACCGCTCGAGGATGCCGCCCAACGCTCTTGGACATCTCCGTCCACGCGCACACGCCGCGGGGCCGCCTCGGAACGACGTAGGTGGACTGATACTAGCGTGACAGCTCCCAATGCGCTTGCATGGCCCGTTAAACCTGCCTCCAAGCAACTCTGCTTGCGCTCCGATCGAACATGGCCTCGTAGGCTGGCCCAGGCGTTGCGGCTCTGCGGCGCCTCTGTCAAGGAGCTGACGCTGTGGGGCCTGCTGCCGGACGTTCGCGAGGACATCACGAGCGACTTCGTGTCCTCGCTGCCTGCGCTGACCAGTTTCGACCTCCACCTCCAAGTCGACCTCCCCGCCCCCGCCGCCCCCCGCCGCGGCCGCGGCGGCCCCTCAACCCCCGCCGCCGCAGCCCCCGGCAGTCGTGGCAGCGCCGCGGCGGCCCCCCCCGCCGGCCCCGAGGATGACGACGGCGGCCTCCGGGTCTACGCCGGGGCCGCTGGCCGGCTACTGTCGGGGCTGGGCCCTCGCCTCGAGGAGCTTCGGCTGTCCCTCAGCGACCAGGGCTGGGAGCCGCACATGGGCCCCGTGGCGCAGGGGCTGGCGGCGGCGTGCGGGCGGCTCCGGAGCTTCAAATTTGTGGGGCATGAGGTGGAGCCAGACCGCTATGGGCGTTACCCATACGCAAGCAGCGCCGAGACCGCAGCTGGTGAGCGCCTGCTTGCCAAGCGCCTTGCTTGTCTGACACGACGACTGCGGGCTGTTGCAGGCTGTTGCGCCCGGCCGTGCACTGACCACGCAATAGCCCCACGGCCCCTCCTCACGTCTCTCCTCATTTTCCACAACTTTTTCCACAGCCAAGCGTCCCACTTCAGCCCTCCGCTTGTTCATCCCTTGAAACCTTTTGCTCAATCCCGCATCCCTTCCTTCCACACCCGTCCCACAGCCGCCGCCATGCGCTCCGCCCTGTTCCCTGCCGTCGGCCGCCTGAGCAGCCTCACCAGCCTCAGCCTTCACAACACCTGGGCCCCACCTTCGAACCGCGACCTCACGCCCCAAGCGCTGGCCGTACTCGAGCCCCTGTCCGCCCTCACCGGCCTCCACACCCTCAAGCTCGACCTGCCGGAGCTTCGGTGCTTCGTGCGCTACGACAACAAGGAGGCCATGACGGCTGAGGTCGTGTCCATCCTCCTGTCCACCCTGGCGCCTCTGAGCCAGCTTCGCGCCCTCGACCTCGGCGAGATGTCCCTGCCGTACGACAGCTGCCGTACGCTGCTGACACAGCATCCGGCTCTGACGGAGCTGGCCCTCAGCACCGTGCCCTCGGCCGTGCCGTGCGCGGCTGGCGCTGTGCCTTCAGCCCCGCTGCCCCCCGGCCTCCGCCTGCTGCGCCTCTGCGGGGACCGGCACAAGCTGCGAGACCTGGCGGCCCTCGCCACACCCGCCCAGGGCGCCGGGGCTGGGGCTGGAGCCGGAGCCGGGGCTGGCTCCAGCTCTGCTGGCGCGTCTTCGTCGGCCCCATCGGCCCATGCCTCGCTGTGGGTGCAGCTGACCTACGGCTCCCCGCCAACGGAGCCCGGGAGCGAGCCCGAGGAGGATTCGGACAGCGAGTACGATTTGGACAGCGAGTACGATTCGGACGGCGAGGGAGGATCGGACGGCGACGAAGACACCGTCAAGGTGCCGCTCGTGTCCCTGGGGGACTGGGCGGAGCGGCTTGATGAGCAAGCGCCGCCGGCCGACCCAGGGGCAGCGGCCGCCCTTGTGGCGGACCAGGTCCGGGCCCTGGCACGGCTCCTGACGGTGAAAGTGCCAGGCGGCGGCGGCGGAACTGTGCCCTGCAGCCGCCTGGGCCTGGGCACGGGCGGTATTACCCACTATGACGGGGCCCATGACCCAATCCGCATCCCGCACGCCGGGTGGCTCCGAGAGCTGTTGCCGGTGGGCGGTTGCCTGCGGCTGCTGCAACTCTTTGGCTGGGCCTTGCGGGGGGCGACCTGGCGGCACTTGCGGACGGGGCGCCGAGGCTGCAGGTGGGGCGGTGCGGGCTCCCGGTGTGTCATGTCACTCTGGCGTGTGGGTCGTAAGGCTCAGGTATCCGTGCTGGATAGGTTCGTTTCCGTCTGTGCGCCCACGTCTAACTGGGGCTGTGCGGGGCAGTCCAGCCTCTGTGGGGCATGTGGGTCGGAAGGTTGAGCAGTTCTAGTTGCTTGCAAAATAGCAAGGGGATTTTCGGAATCGGTTGTGGCCAGGCCGAGCTTGCTTGCGGCACCCGCCAGCTCGCACTCTCTTACTAATCCAACCCTTCGCTAGCTCCCGTCCTTCGGCTTCTCCCCGCAGGCCCTGCGGCTGTCCTTCTGCAGCCTCGCCGGCCCTCAGTGCCTGGCCGAGCTCGTCCCGCTGTACCGCATGACTAAGCTGTACATCGAGATGTTCGACATGCATGAGCTGTTGCTCGCGGACGGGGCCGAGGCGGCGCTGCGGGTGGGTCGCGTCTGCCAGCCGTTCAGTTGGGCCTGCCGCCGCCGGCGCCACCGTGGCTGTGACAGCAGCCTAGCTTGTTAGGGTCAGCAGGCATCAGGCGTGCTAGTGCTCTGCTTGCAGGGGAGCTTGCAGAGATCTGATGAGCTGCCCGTTCACAAGTACCGGTGGACCCCAAAGTAATGCATGCATGTGCCCTGCTGCCCGCTGTCTTCATCACGTCTTGGGCGCAGGCCCTCCTGGTGGCACCACTGGGCAACTGTCCGGTCCTGAGCCTCATCCTCCAGCCAAGAGACTACAACGTGAGCTCGGCCGCAGCCGCTCCTTCAACTCCCGGGTGCAGCGCAGTGGGCGAACATTATCCCGCCTTGTTGTGTGGATGGGGCGTACTCGCAGGTACGGCGAGCAAGTGAAGCCCGTGCCTGTGTTCCCTTTTGTGCAGGTCAACGGCATAATGGAGGAATGGGACTCCGAAGAGGAAGAGGAGTCGATCGATGCCGCTTTCATGAGCACGCCTTGGGGCAGGGCGAAAGACCGGGTGGGTGTCAGGGTGTCAGCGATCGATGACCCGCCGGGTCCAGCCAGCCAGCGCGATCGAGCTGGGGCTGCTTTGCGTGGGGTGTGCGCCAAGGCGGCATGCATGCATTCCATGCATTCCATGCATTCTAAGCAAGGGGATGGCGTGTCAAGGCGTGCGTGCTAGTCTGAGCGTCTGATAAGTTGCTGTCAACACGTGCTGCGGTACACCTCTCTGGGCGTTGCTTCCATCCCCTCTTGCTTCCAGCAGCAGCCCTTGTTGCGCCTGCGTGCCACTCCTCCACGGCACCCAGCCCTACCGCAGCCAGTACCCCGCGGCTCCACACCACAGACCCATGTTACCCATGTTACCCATGTTACCCATGTTACCCATGTTACCCATGTTGTATTCCACCCACTAACCCCACGCAGGTGTGGGCCATGCTGACCCAACTGGTGGAGGAGGCCACCGAGGACGGCCGCCTCGTGCGCGCCCTCATGCAGTCCCCGTGCCTGAACTGGTGAGCCATACATCAACCCACCGCCGCTGCGGGTGCGGGCCCCACAGGCTCCCCATGCGTGCAGCTGCCTGCACGGCGGTTGACCGGCGGCGGGCGGGTTGCTGACGTGGCATGCATGAGGCTCATGAGGCGCACGCAGCGGACCGAGTGCGGCTCCGCTGTGCGGGGCGTGGCAAGGCACTCGTGCATGCATGCAACAGCCGCCGTCCGGCGGGCGGGTTGCAGCTCCACTGTGCGGGGCGTGGGCTGGGACCTACTCCGCTGAAGGGCCGAGGTAGCCGAGGAGGCAGGAAGCGGCGGGGCTGACGGGTTGGGACAGGTAGGGGTGTGGGGTGGGACGGTGGGTGCTACGTACGGCGGTGGCTTGTGAGGGTTCAGCAGCGGGCCAGCGCGGTCCTGGACGGACTGGGCTGAGGTGGACCGAGCGGTATTGGCGGTGTGTGGCTGGGTACGGGAGACCCCTCATAGCACACAGGAGCAGCCCCAGCAGGAGCAAGCGGTCTGGGAAGGCGTAGGCGTAGGCTTTTGCACCATGCGGTACGGGAGAGCCGTGGGTGGATGGTCTACGACAGCCTGCCTCGCAGATGAACCGCCGGCGGTCGAGTGAGGCCCGCGGGCTGCCAACCGTGCAAAGCGTACAAAGCGCATGGGTTCACCCATGCCCTGTGAGGGAAAGTGCAGGAGACGTGAGTCAGTAGTACCGACACGACAGCCTCCCCCCGCAGATGACCCGCCGGCCGAGTGAGGCAGGCGTGCAGGCTGTTGAGCGCATGGGCGGGGATGCGTTGGGCAGCGAGGCAGGGCGTGAGTAAGACTTGAGCTTTTCCGTGGTTGCGGAAGAGGAGGCCTGCTTGATGCTGTACAGATTTCAACGGGGTTCTTTGATGCTGGGCCCAGGTTGCTTGAGAGGCAGGCGGCTTGGGTTCATTGGGTTTGATGTAGAGGCAACCTGGAGGCTAACACGCAGGGAGGGTTAAACCCTAAAGTTGCGGCCAGGGGTGAGCACTGTTTCATCGCTAGACAAGGCTTGCCGGTACGCTGTTGCAGCCGCTGGGGTTGTCGCTGTTGTGTTGGATGCTGTAAGGTTGTTCAACCTGTCACCACAGGCGTTGTGTTGCATATATACATGCATGTGCCCATGGATTAGCCGGCTTACCCGGTTGTTTGCCGGCCTCCCAAGCGTTCTGTGGGCGGATGCCCCTGGGCCCAGCATGGGGCGGGCACGAGATCACGTGGGCACGACCCATGCGAGTTGGGAAAGCCGAGGGCTCTCGCTGCTCGTTGGCAGGGCTTTGGTTGCAAGAGTCCGATCGCCGTGCCGGCTTTGCGCTACCTCCCTCCCGCGTGCCCTCGCTCCGGGTCACATACGGCATTCCTGAAGTCTTCGCCATTAAGCCTAGTAACATGAGTAGTGTCACTTGCTCTCAAGCCTGCCCAGAAACCAAGGACACAGCTATACTGTACGCTCGCCCTTGGGCCCTAGAGGCCTCTACAATAATCACCCTGATGAGTATCTATTATTAAGCGTTATTGTTGGTAGACAAGGAAGAAGGAAGAATCCCGCATAAACGAACTGAAGAGTCATGGCATGAGATCACACCTGAACCACTACGCGGGGGCAAGCAAGATGAATCCAGCTTTGCCCGAGTCTATCGTACTCACAATAAGAGGGCCGTATCACACCATGCCACTGTCAGCGCCAGCACCCTGTGCTAGGGAGAGCGCGCCACCATCGGCCAACCCTATCCTCGTCCTCGTCCTTTTCCCCTTCTACCCCTTCCAACTCTCCCGCTAGGCCTCCCCTGCGCTCGGCTTGTACGGTCTCACTCCTCGGGGGCGGGCACGGCCTGCGACTCACCGACCTCAACCTCCTCCAACTCCTCAGGGGGGGGCGCAGGGGTATCGTCCTCCTCGTCCCCCTCCCCGTCCTCATCCCCCTCCTCATCCTCATCAAGATCCTCGTCCTCATCCCCCTCATCCTCATCAAGATCCTCGTCCTCCTCGTTGTCCTCCTCCTCGTCGTCCTCCTCGGGGTCCTCCTCCTCGTCCTGCTCGTCCAGCTGCTCGTTCTGCTCGGCCTCCCCAAGCTCCTCGTCGTCATCCTCCTGGGCCTTCTCGACGGCATCTGCAGTATCACAAACGAGGGGGCGGGACGGCCACACTCGGGTGATGGTGGTTACCGGTACGTACTGTGCGCGGCGCTGGTCAGGCCCCATGCAGCTCGCCCCCGCCGGTTACCCGGTACGGACCTACCCCGCCAACTGTGCGTCCTCATTACCGCTCCGCACTCTGACCCCCAGCCCAGCCCAGCCCGGCCCAGCCCAGCCCAGCCCAGCCTTGTAGCCCAGGCTCACCCTCCGCGGCCTCCTCCGCCTCGTGCTCCTCACGTGGCTCCACTGCCAGGGTGATGCTGTACGACAGCCAGGTCTCGGAGTCGGGCTCAGTGCTCAGGAGAGTGAGCGTCAGCGGGCCTTTGGAGGGTGGGGTGGGAGGAGGGCAAGGCTTCAGCAGCAGGTGGTCAGGTGGGGTGGGCGAGCTGCACCGCACCCTGTCCATCCGGTTCAGGTTGCTGGTATACCCAGTAGGTGGCGCTTTCGCTCAACCCCTCCCCTTCTGGAGGCGGTTCTTGCTGTTACCATCGCATCCTGCTCCGCACCCTGTCCGGTACTGTACAGGCAGTGTTAGCGCCTCCCCGTGGGCGCCCCCGCCCCGCCCCACCCCACCCCTCCCAGCAGGCCAATCGCAAGCAAGGTCCCAGACTGTTGTTCCTAAGGACCTAGCCGCAGGCTTAGCTGCCGGGGGTATGGGAAAGGCACCTAGAAAGGCTGCACAGCCCCCATGCACAGCCTCCATGGGCTGCACAGCCTCCTAGGGTGCGGCCAAGCCCACACCTTCATTCCCGCCCTCGGTGCCCTTGCTCTGTGACCCACCCGTGGCGTCGGAGGGCAGCGCGAGGGCCACTCGGTACTGAGCCTCCGGCGCATCGGGCTCGCCCAGGGTCACCTGACGGGGGCTGGGGGGCAGAAAGGGCGATGGGACAGCGCTTAGTCCCGGCTACCCTGGCCCCCGCGCTAATCATGGACGCCGCGCCGTAGCGCGGTGGACCGTTGTGGATCAGCAGTTGCGGCTGGAGGGATGATTTTGCGGCGATTCAGGTAAGGACACCTCCTCTCTCTCCAAATAAATATCACAATTATCCTCGGGCTAACTACATGTCTCACCAGTTCTCCTCGGGGGAGGGGACGACGAATGTGCCGATGGACGAAGTGATGATGCCGACACGGGGGGATGGGAGCGAGACCTGGCGGTCGGGCGGCGAGCGGAGCCGTCGGTGACACGTGAGGCTCAGCAAGACTCCCTATAGCTTCCTAACTATGTTCTTAATGCTGCAGTGTCGTGCTCTCGTGCTAGGTGTCCCGCTCAGCTCCAGCCTGCGAGCTCCCGTGCGTGCGTCGCGGGCGACCCCGAGCTGCGACCCACCTCCAACACCACCGTTGAGCCTGGGCAGGCCTTCTCCGCAACACTCCCATCCGAGCGGAGTGCGACAATCGTAACACTCCTGTAGCGAAGACAGCGACAGGTAACGCCGGGTTAGACGTCAAAGGCAGGACAACTGAAATCCGTGCAATTCCCCGCGTGCAGAGCCGCTTCAACGCACTCGTCTGGCTCGGCGCCCGCGTCCGGAACCTGGCAGTCGTAGACCTCAGCGACTCGGGGCTGGGGGTCAACGAGTAAGCGCCGGCTCGCGACGGGTGGTGCGGCAAATGCCGCGACCACCAAGAGCGCTCCTATGAACGTGGCAGCTCGCATTGTGTAAGGCGAACAAAAGAACACAAGACAAGCAAATGCATTTCACCGAGCGCTACTATAAGCGCAACTGCGAGCCGGCTTGCACGACACCGCCCACATACGACCTGACTACAGCGCCCGGTCAGACGGAGGGGCAGAGCTTCCAACGAAGCCAGCACCTCCCGCCAGCACGTCCGCCCTAGCGTCTGCAGGTTCCCTCACAGCTCTGTATCTGCTCTGTAGCGCCAGTTCCGCCCGCGTCAGTAACCTGTCAAGTTGCAAACCGCGCCCAGATCCTCGAAAGACTCTGCCAACCTTCCTGCCTCAGCCCTAGGTGCATCAGGGTGCACCTGTACCATTCCTCGTGGCTGAAGCTCAAACTGCTTCAAACCGCGAAAACATTAACAACCGTCCCATCTTCTCACGCACACCTCCGTTAGCCCCGGCTCAAGGCTTCGTCCCGCCCTCATCGCTCGGCGCACCGAGGCCTTCCTCGGGGACGGGGGGGGGATCCAAGGGGGGCGCGCGGGAGCGCACACGCTCCAGTCCAAAGGGGGTGTTACAGGGCTCTCTGGTGCGAATGCCCCCTTGGCACCCATGCGCCGTAACCTACTGGCATCGCCTCTGGGCTGCCGGTACGCCCCTTGGGATGACCACCTACGACTGGAGTGAATGACAGGCCCTGGAGGTCCGTCAGGGTCCGTCCTGAGCCAGCGGAGCCGCTGCGGCCCCGCGCAAATGAACGTCGCCAAGGCTCGCCGCCCATCTAGAGGTCCCCGCCCACTATAGGGAAACAGGAACCGCCGTAACGCTCCCCTGACTACCTACCCCTTGATTCCCCCTTCTGCCACGCCCCCTTGCTACGCCTCCTTGCAAGTGCCTGCACCTTCCTGCCACCCGCCCCGCATCACCCCGCCGGCCGGTTGCTAAAGCCGCCACCGCAGCCGCGGGCCCACGCACCACTTCCTCCTGCTCCGCTGCCACTGGCCCCGCCTCGGCCGCCTCAGTCGCCGCCCGCCGCCGCCGCCTTCCGCCGCTTGGCGCCCTTGGCCGCCTTCCCGCCCTTGGCCCCCAGCTCCTTGCGCTTCTCCGCCTGCCCCGCCTCCCGGTAGCGCTTCTTGCGCTCCTCCTTGTTGAACCTGGGGGGGCGGGGGGCGAGGGGTGTTGAGCGTTGGAGCGTGCTATCGGGCACGGAGGAAAACGGCAGACGTGGACGGATCTGCCTGGCCGGATGTTAGCAGGGACCAAGAAGCCTGTGCGAAGGCGTGCAGGGCCAGAAGCCTCTCGAGGTAGCCTCCTCTATCCCTCCTCCCTCCCCCAACAACAGGGACACTCACTGCGTGCGCCACGCCTCCTCCGCCTCCTTCTTCTTGTCGTACTGCGCGTGCCGCCGCTCCGCCTGCTCCCGGCGCTTCTTGGCCTTCTCGTTGCGAATGGCGTTGAGCTGCTGCAGCAGCGTGTAGGCCTGCTTCTCGTCTGGTGGGGGAGGGGGGGTAAGGGGGTTGAAAGGGGAAGGGGGTGGAAGGGAGGGGGCGTTAAGGAAGGGTTGGACCATGGTCGGGGAGGTGGGGGCTTCGGCCGCGTGCAGGCCTGCTTCTCGTCTGGAAGGTGGAGAGAGGGATAAAGGGGGTTGAAAGGGGAACAGGGTGAAAGGGAGCAAGGAGGGGTTGGCCTGCCCTGAACAATCACCCTCTCCACTGATACTCCGCCGCCCTGAAAAAAGACCGCCTCGAGGAGTCCGATCCCGTTGGCACGCCTCGCATCCCCGACCCTCCCTCACCCCTCTCCATGACCACGGCGCGCTTCTGCTCCAGCGTCTTCCGCTTCCTCGCCGGCTCCAGCTTGGGCTTGGTCTTGAAGGGCAGCGCGGCCTGCAGCGCCTTGGGCACCTGGGGTGTGGGGGTGTGGGAGGGGGGTAGCGGGCAGGGGGGTAGAGGGAAGGGATGGGAGGGTGTGTTGAGGATACGTAGGGTCGGCGCGTGATAAACACAGTGTGTGTGTGTGGAAGGGGGGTAGAGGGCAGGGATGGGAGGGGGAGAGGGGGGTTCAGGGGAAGAGGGAGCTGGCAGGTGGTGAAGCTGCTGGGATGCTGCGGAGCAGAGCTGGAGGGGAGGCTAGGCAGGCCAGGGGAAATACAGGACGGAGCCAGGCTGGGGATCGGAGTCGGGCACTCGGGCAGCTCTCCTCCCAGGCCACTTCCTTAGGCCACTCCCCAGGCCAAGCCGCTCCGCAGCACGGCACGCACCTTGAGCGGGTTGAACTTGCGCGGCGCCCTCTCGATGTCCCGATAGAGCGAGTCCGTGTTGCGCGGCGCGCCCACACCCAGGGCCCGGCGCAGGTCCGCCACAGTGCGGACGCCCACCCAGCCGTCGGAGCCGGGGCCGGCGGTGCCGCCGGCAGGTGGCGCGCCGCCGCCTGC
This sequence comes from Edaphochlamys debaryana, assembly GCA_016858145.1. Classification (NCBI taxonomy): domain Eukaryota; kingdom Viridiplantae; phylum Chlorophyta; class Chlorophyceae; order Chlamydomonadales; genus Edaphochlamys; species Edaphochlamys debaryana. The sequence goes on along the minus strand of JAEHOE010000024.1, from coordinate 230,437 downwards.
GGCGGCGGCGGCGGCAGCCGCCGCCGCGGCGCTCCGCGCCGCCGCGCCGGCCGCGGCGGCGGCCGCCGCCGCCGCCGCCGGCCCCGCGTCCCGGTAGTAGCCCAGCCCGGTGGGCCCCTTCTTGAACACAAAGCCCGGCCGCGGCCCGTTGAACTTGGCCGACGGGATGAACCCCTCGCCGCCCTTCCCCTTGCCTCCTCCCTCCTCCTCCACCTTCCCAACCGCCTCCGCCATCCCAACCACCCCAACCGCCTCCGCCTCCGCCGCCTCCGCGCCCGCCACGTCATCATCGATCCGGTCCTTGACGCCCGTCTTGGGCGCGCGCGGCAGCGCGGGCGGCGGCGCCAGCAGGTTGGTGACCGGGTTGTGGAAGCGCGGGAGGTCGAGTGCCACCCAAGCGCGGAGGAAGACGATGTCTGAGAGCAGGGGCTTGTCCTCGAAGGAGGCGCGGAAGGCGCCGTCCTTGGCCCCGCCCTGGCCTGTGGGGGGTTGGAAGAGGAGGGTGGGGATGGGCGGTGGTTGGAGGCCGGACACTGCCAAGATCTACCGGTAGCGGGTCAACCAACGGCTGTCAACTGTTCTTGACCTCCCCCTCCTCCATGACCTCCTCCTCCTGCATGCCCCCCTCAACGCACTGGGCAGCTATCCGGGTCTGGCCGCCCCATCGGTGGTGGTGGTTGGAGCCTTGCCAACTATTACACTACAGCATTGTCTGCCCCCGGCAGCCGCTCACCCGGCCGGAGCGCCTTCTTGATGGTTCCCCGGATGCCCGAAACGGTGCGCACGGCCGCGCCCTCGAACTTGGCCGCCTCCAGGGCCGAATTGAACATGCCCCCGATGAAGGCGGTGTGGCGGTGGATCTTGGTGGGGGTGCCCACCTGACAGGGGGAGGGGGAGGAGGGGCGGGAGGAGGGAAGTTGGGGAGATGAATTCCGGTGGGGAAGGAGGCCTTGGGGTGGGAGAGAGGGCCGCGCGCGTGCCTGGCCTCCCTCTCCCTGCACCCCTTGACCCACCAGGTTGAGCGTCCTTACCTCGCCATCCCCGTTACACCCGCAAGACGTTCATGGCGACACACGCCCTTGGCCCCGGACAGAGCAATACCGGTACAGGCTTCTTGTCCACCCCCCTCTTGCCCCTATCGCCCCGCCCCCCCTTACCCCCTAGACCCCCTACCATCCCTGCAGCCCCCCAAGGACCCACCAGCTTGAGCTTCTTGACCACCCGGATGTCTGCGTCCAGCTCCGTCACCACCCCCGTGGCGGCAATGCGCCAGGAGGCCATCTGGGGGGACGGGGGGGAAGGGATGGGGGGAGTGGGAAGAGAGGGAGGCGTGGAGGAAGGGAAGAGGGCGGTGGTTGGAGGTTGGGTTCTACGCGACCCCCGTGCGGTCCGAGCGAGGAGGCGTCACACGGCACAGCACGGCGCAGCACATCTCAGACCACAGCACAGCACGACACATCACGGGCGCACAGCACGCACAGCACGCACCTGCCCCTCGAGCTTCTGCACGCACGCCACGCCGCTGTTGGGCGGCGCCAGGGGCCCCCAGGCCACCGCCACACAGTGCATGTGCTCGGGGGAGTACTTGAGGAAGCGGAGGCGCCGGTTGTGGTCCTCGACTGGGGGGGGGGTGAGGGGGAAGCAGAGGGGGAAAGCGTGCGTGAGCTCACCAGCTGTTGAGACAGGGTCTGTCTAAACCATAACACCATGGCCGCAGGAGTCGGGACCCCAGGTGCTGATCCCACGCCGACCTTCCAGCAAGCTGTGCCATGATACGGTACATAGACCGGCTACCCACCACCTCAGCCGTCGAGGCACCAACCGTCCAGCCAACCGCCCAACCGCCAACGACTCACGTGCGTACACGGGCAGCGACTGGAAGCGGCGCCAGCCCACGGAGAAGACCAGCGGATCCCGGGACTTGAGCAGCTTGGGGAACCAGCGGTGCCGCTTGAGCCGCAGCCGCAGCATGCCCAGCTTCTCCTCGCCCTGCCCCAGGCCGCCCAGCAGCAGCGGGCGGCGGGGGTCGTGGTGGGTCACCAGCTCGCAGGGCACGCCTGCGCGATTGTGCGAAAACGGCCAGAAACGGAGGTGCGGGAGCCAGGAAAGGAGGTGAGTCGAGGTGTTCTAGCTTACTGGAGCGGAGGTCAGGGGGCGGAGGTCGGGGTGCAGCAGCCAACCATCGCGTCGGCCCCTCGCCATCTTGTCCTTGCCCCGCCCCCTCACCCGTGAAGCGCATGCGCACGTAGGACCCCGGGCGGTGCCCTTCCATGGCCACACGCGTGGAGGGGTCCAGGGAGTCGAGCAGCTGCCGAGTGGCGGCGGCGCGGGCCACCAGCTCCGCCTTCTGGGCATCGTAGAAGGTCTCCTCGTCCTTGGGGCCGGCGCGGCCTGTGGGGGTGGGGGTGGGGGTTCGAAGGGGAAGGGATGAAAGGGGCAGCGAGGGGCGGGGGTAAGACTGGAGGACCCGTCGGGATGGGGAGCGAGGCACGTGTTTGGCTGGCATCCTCCTCGCCCTCTTTCGCCCTCTTTCCCTCCTATGCCGCAGGCCCCCTGGCAGCACCCACCCTCGGCACCCACCTGGCACCTTCTTCCCGCCCTTGCCGCCCTTGCCCTTGCCGCCCGCCTTCCCGCCCGCCTCCTCGTCATCGCTGCTGCCCTCCCCGCCGCCGCCGCCCTCCTCGTCGTCCTCCCCGTCCTTCGCCCCCTTGCTGCAGTTGCAAAGGAACGAGGAAATGAGGAGATGGGGAAGGGAGTTTTAGGCAAGCACAACATGGAGAGCCGAAGCCGAGGCCTAGCGCAAAAAGTGACGCGCGCGCGGCATGCCCCGTACGGCAAAGCCGCCTGTCGTACTCACGTGTCGTACGACGCGTCGAACGCTGCCTTTTTGGCGGCCTTCGCGGCCTTGAGCCGCGCCGCCTCCTTGGCTGCGTCCTCTATGGCCTTGGAGGCCGCCGCCGCCACGGCGTCCCCCCCCGCGCCACCGCCCAAGGCCTTGGCCGCCTCAATATCCTCGAAGTCGCCAAACACCTGGTGGGGAGGAGGAGAGGTAAAAGGCAGAGGAGAAAGAGAGAGATTGAGGGGGGTCACAGTGGAGTGGTGGGAGGAGTCGGGAGAATGGGATTGCAAGGTAGAGATTAGAGAGGTAAGGAGATCGGCCAGGGCAATCTGTTGTCATACTCCATTCCCAACCACAACGCATCCTCACTGCCGACCCGCCTTCCCCGGGCTCTCCAATCCCTCCCTGCCCCCTCCCCTCGACCCCTGACCTACGCCCCACCCCCCAACCCGCTCGCCCTCCCCACCGCACCTCATCGTCGCTGCCGCTGCCGCCCGCCTCCTCATCGTCGCTGCCCTCCGCCGCGGGCCGCGCCTCCGCCCGCTTCTGCCCCTCCGCCCAGTCACCCGTGACGAAGCGGTTCCGCAGGGAAGCCACCAAGTCGGGCGGGGGAGCGCCGCCGCCGCCCTCGCCCTCGCCGCGCCACACGGACAGGGCCTCGGGTGCGAGCAGCACGCGAGAGGTGTCGAGCGCTGGAGGGACGAGGGGAGGGGTTGTGTAGGCGGGGTTAAGGTTGGCAGGTGGAAGGAGTGGATGAGGGGGGCTACCGTGCGCCGTGAAGCGTGCGTCTTGCCCACGTGGATGCAATCGAAGATCAGAAACCAGAGATCGGTTGCAGTCTGGCGTGTGTGGTGGGATAGCAGTAATTTGAGCTTGAGTTTGGCTGCAGGCAGCGGCAGGCAGGTCGAGGGGGCGGCGGCTCAGGCCTTCGAGTTGACTTCAGAGGTAGTCAGGCTCATAACCGCGTGAAGGGGTGGGCTCATCCTAGCCGGCCCCCCATATGCGCTGCAACGCTCGTGGCGCAACGGAGGGCGACGGGAGGGTTGTGTGCGCCGACGTGCACACCGTGCGGTGCCTTACATGCAAAGGCATAGATGCATGGGTGCCAAATGCCTCAACTGCACATCCAAAGCGATTCCCAACTTGCACACGCTGGAACACACGTGGAGGTACGCGTACGGAGTGCATTGCGAATGCGAAAGGCCCGTGGTGGGGAACCGCCAGTCAGATCGTAAGCATACCGGTAGACCATTGGGTGTCTGCAAGCTGATGTAGGAGGATCACGGCTCAGGCCTTCGGATTGACTTCAGAGGTAGTCAGGCTCATAACCGCGTGAAGGGGTGGGCTCATCCCAGCCGGGCCCCCCGCTTGCTCCATAAGTCTTTCATGCTAGTGCCAAGAAGGGGCGGCGGGCGTGTTTTGCCGGCCCTAAACTGCACGATCTCGGCGAGTGCCTTTGACGGACAGAAGAGTCGTGTAGCGCGTGGCATAAAAGAACGCGGTAGGGGCGTTGCACGCCAAAGCAAGAACCCAACAGACATGGGCAACGGAAGCTAGGCGAGGGGGCATCACGGCTCAGGCCTTCGAGTTGACTTCAGAGGTAGTCAGGCTCATAACCGCGTGAAGGGGTGGGCTCATCTCGGCCGGACCCGCCTCCGCCTGCTCTACAGGTGCGTGTGTTTGGCAGTACCCAAACGTGTGAGGCGGTACCTGCCCCAATCCCCCTCCGCGCTCCCTCCCCTGCCCTCCCCCCCCCTCCCTCCCTCCGCCCCCCCTGCCCCCCGTGCCTCACCGTCCACTGCCTCCAGAGGTGCCCCCCGCGCCGCCGCCGCCTTGCCGCCGCCCCGCTCCGCCCCGTCCTTGGACTTGAGCTTGAAGAAGTCGTCCTCGCTGTCGTCGCTGTAAGAGGCAGAACGCAAAAGGCGACGAAACGTAATGTTGGGTAAGCTAATCCAGGAGAGGTCATGCACAATCACGACTGGCAGGGAGCAATAATGAAAAGGCAGCGCAAGGCAGCGTCAGACACTGATACTACGGGAGAAAAGACGGCCGGGAATGGGGGGCACATGTTTGGCAGCTCCGGCCAACAAAGCACGCCACGCAAGAGACACACCTGCCGGCCCCGGCGTCGCCCGCGCCGTCGTCGATGTCCCCCAGGCCGCGACCGCCCGCCTCCTCGTCGTCATCGTCCTCGCCGTCGTCCTCGCCGGCGGCGCCCGCCACCGCCCGCTTGCCGTACACAAAGGCCGCCAGGTCGGACGAGCGAGTCGAGAAGAAGGCGGACGCGCGGGAGGCCATCCCGGCCTTCCAGCGGGCGGCGGCGCCCATGCCTTCGGATTGGAGGTGAGGAGATTTGAGTGGGATAAGAGGGCGTTTGTTGCTGGGCGATGGGGGGGGCAGTAAGGATGGCAGTTTGAGGCACGCAAGAACGGATGCTGGAAGGTTGCAGAGAGCCCTAGACGCAGGGGCAGGGCTGGGTAGCCAAGGTGCCAGGAAAGCACGGTCCCACACCCGCCTGCCCGCAGGCCGCGCCTGACCCCTCGCTCCCACCCCTCTCACCCTCGTCCTCCTCCTCGTCCTCCTCCTCATCGTCGCTGCCGCCCGCCGCCGCCGCGCGGCCGTCCGCCAGCCGCCGCCGCTTGCGCGCGCCGCCTGCCCCTCCCGCCCCCGCCTCCTCGCCCTCGTCACCGCCATCCACGTCCTCGTACTCCTCGCCCTCGTCCTCCTCCTCCTCGTCCTCCTCCTCGTCGTCCGAACCCCGCTCCAGTGCGACGCCCCCCTCCCCGAAGAGGGCAGCGCGGCGGAGGCGGCCGTCGGCGGTGCGGGAGGGCGCAACGGCGCGGGGCATACCCTTGCGCAGGGCACGTGCGCGCGGGTCGCCTGGGGGAAGAGGAGGAAGACGGGTGAGAGTGAAGACGTGTGAGAGAGATGGGCCGGTGTAGAGGGGCATGGGAGGGTCTTTTTGAGAGTAAGATGAGCTCGCGCTACCCCAGGCCCGTTCCCCTGCCGCACCCATGACCCGTCCCTCACTGCCTCACCCTCCTCGTCATCGTCCTCCTCCCCCTCGTCATCGTCCTCCTCGTCCTCGCTGCCGCCCTCCTCGTCATCGTCGTCGCTCCACCCGTCCTCCGACCCGCTCTCCTCCTCGTCCTCCGACCCCTCCTCGCCGCCGCCGCCGATGGACTTGCCGCCGCTGCGTTGGGTAACACACAGGGACGTTGGAAAGTCGCAAGCCGCGGAGCACATGTTGTGTTGTGATGCGTGCAACACCATGGTCGCAAGCCAGCAACAGCCAATGGCCCAACAATAGCATCAACGGCGCCGGTTAGCTCGTGCAGATCACAACCGGAATCGTCCGAGTCAACCGTCCGCTCCAACCGTCGCACCTGAAGATCTGGATCTTGCCCTTCCGCAGCGCCTCGTCCACCGGCCTCTCGGTGGCCTGGAGGGGAGTACGGACGGAGGTTACAGGGCAGGGCGGCGATACGGGGAAGGCGAAGCCCGACCCCCCTGGCACCCGACTGCCTACTCTTCTCTGCCCTACATGCCCCCAGAGCCCATCCCCCGTGGCGATTCACCGCCCCCACCCTTATCTCCCAACCCCGCCGCTCGTCCCATGCCGTACCTGCAGCTGCCGTACCATCGCCTCGCCCTCGTCCGCCGCGCGCGTGCCGTCTCCCGTGTACTGCACCTGTGAGAGGGAAGAGGGGGGAGGCGGGCACCGGAGGTTTGAGAAGCAGAGGGCCAGGCGGGCTGAGGCGGGACCAAGGCTGCTGCAGGCACCCCGCGTGTGTACGGCATCCATTTGCCGTACCTTCCAGTCCGGGATGTCGATGTATACGGCATCCTTGTCGTACAGCAGGCCGCCCACGTCAGCCATGGGGGCGTACAGCAGCCGCTCCCGCTCGTTGAGGGCGCGGCGCTTGGCGGCGCCGGGCAGCGGGCACGGGTCGGGCAGCGAGTCCAGCTCCTGTACAGCAACAGATCGTGTCATTCACGGCAGCGTACGGTGGCATCCGGACGCTCGTTGCCGTGCGGGAGCAGCACCATGCCGTACAGGAGCAGTACAGTGTCGTACCTGCATGGTGAAGTCGCCGACGCCCGCGATGTGCACGCGCTGGAGGGTCTTGAGGTTGGTGCCACGTAGGTAGCCGTACAGGATGACGTCACGGTCACACTTGGGGTTGGCGCGGACTGTCTCGCGGGGGGTCACGTCCTGACAGGGCAGGGGCAGCGGGAGGGAGTAAGCGCCGAGCACTCGTACGGCTGCGGGCTCTTTCCACCTCTCCCACCCGGCACAGCCTTCCGCAGACCGGCTGGGTTCCTCTCGCACCATAATCAAAGATCCACGGAACGGTGGAAGGCACTGGCGGGGTCCGTGATCCCGATGCCCCCTTCCCCCTGCCACCTTCCCCAAGCAGCCCCTCCACGCCCCTCCACGCCCCTCCACGCCCCTCCGCGGGGTGCATGCTCGCCACACACCCTCCCGGCCTACGCCCGGCCCTACGCATCCTCAACACACACACACACACACACACACACCGGCCCTCTTCCCCCTGCAGTCCCCCCTCCGCCTCCGGCCGCCACCCCCAATGACCCCGACCCCTGCCGTACCTCAAATCGGTCAACCAGGGTGTACGGATGCGCCAGGCGCCACGTCAGCGGCCGGCTCTGCGGGGGGGAGAGAGGGAAGGGGGGCGTGGGACAGGGCCAGGCTCAGGAGCCGCCGCTAGCGCGAGCCGGACACGCCCATGCACGCGCCACCCATACAGACACGCTTTCCTTCTTTCGCTGCTTGCCGAGGTCTCTCGTGTTGCACACCGTTGGCGGGCACAACCACGACTGCGCCGGACTTCGCTCTGGGCCGTGGCGCAGCGTGTTCCCGACCAGCCCTTCCAGCCCGCTTCCGCCCGCAATCCAGTACGTCGGGCGCTACCCCGCTTCCCCCCGGCCCCCCCACCTTGGTGACGCTGATGAAGCGGGCCAGGTTGAGCACCTCACGCTTCAGGTACTTGCCTGGGGGGGTACAAAAGGGAGCAAGACGATGGAAATGGAAAGAAGCTCGATGGAGTGTCATCCTCGGGACACTCACGGCCTACTGGACCCGATAGAGACGAGAAAGCACCCACTGAATGCACGCACGACGCACCGTGCTGGATGCCCGACAGGTAGAAGAGCTTGGCTCCGTCGTAGATCTCGGTCCAGAAGCGCTGCTTGAGCTTCTTCTTGGTCTTCTTGAGCCGCGCCGGCTCCCGGAAGCCGTCCAGGTGAGTCAGCACCCCCATGACCTTGGGGAAGCCGTGCACCTACGGGGGTGGGGGGAAAGAGGCTCAGAGGCGCGTATCGGTATTATACCGGGGATAAGCACACTGGCCGTGGTTCGCGGGCTGGCGCATCACGCCCGCCATAGGCCGGCAGCCCCGCCCTCCTCAGACTTTCCACACCCCGTCCGCCCCCCCCCGGCCCCACCCCTGCCCATCCTACGCCCCAACCCCCGCCCCCGCCCCACCTGCAGCAGGTTCAGGAACTCGAAGGTCTCCATCTCGAACCCGAACGCGCCATCGATCATGAGCAAGACCAGGTCGGCATACTTAGCAGCGTCCTGAGGGAGTAGGGGGGCAGTAGGGGATGTAGGGGGGTTGGGGGGAGGGGGGAACACAGGACGGAAGGGCCCTTGCTCCACCACCGGAGGCCTCCTTACCTCCTACCCTTGCTGCCTTCCCCTGCCCGCCGTACGGGTAACCCTAACACAAAACCTCCCCTCTCTTGCTGCACCCCGCCACCCCCATCATTCCGTACCCCTGTCCCCCACTAGCCCCCCATCCCGTCATAAGTCCCCTCTTCTTCCCCGCCCCACCCACCATCATGCCGCACAGGTCGCTGGGGCACTCCACCAGCGTGATGCGCCGCTTCTTGCCCGCCACGCACGTGATGGGCCCCCGCACGTCCGACAGGTTCTGCCGGGTGTAGTGCTTGACCAGGCAGCGGATGAGGGTGGACTTGCCGACCTGACAGGGGGGGGGAGGCAAGAGGTGGGGGGAGGGGGAGAGGGGAGAGGCTCGTTCAGCTGGGCCGACCACCGGAAGCGCTCGCACTCTTCCCGATGGGGTTTGGGCAGGAGGCTTGCACACAGTGCCCGCACCGGGAGGAGTAACATCGCCCCGCCCCCTGCCTCTGCAACCCAGCGGACCCCAACAGGGGCCATCACCAGCCCCACACGAGACCAGGCAACACCAGAGGGCTCTGCTCCGGCCCCTCCCCGCGACCTGCCGCCGCCGTTCCACGCGAGGGCCGGGCTTCGAGGAGCGCAGGCACCATACCTCCAGCCACCCTCCTCAGCGTGCCTCCCCCTCCACGTATGCCAGCCTCCCGCCAGCGCCAACCCACCAAGCCCCCGCCTCCGTGCTCAGACCGGTACAGCACGTGCGTACCGTACCCGTCCCACGGCCCACTCGCCAGCACCACAGAGCCCGCGGCTGGAACAGATATCAGGCGGTCAAGCACAGACCGACGCCCGCCCCCTCCCAACCCTTCGTCCCCGCTATTGCATCACTGTGATGGTCGCGCTAGGCCTCTCCGCCTGACTGCCTTAAGCTGACTCCCAGTCAACCCCCCCCCCTGGCACGGGCCACCAGCACCCGCCTTGTCGTGTACCGCCACCCCATCCCCCCCCTCCATCCCCGCTGTCCAGCCCTTGAGCATGCAGCCCCCCTCTCCGACACTCCGTAGCCGCGTTGCCGCTTACCGCCCCACCATGCCTCCCCCATCCCCGCCCAGTCGGTGCGGCCCCGGGGCACGCGCCCCCCGTCATTGCCCTCGTCCCCCGGCGCCCCTCGGGCTCCCTCGCCTCGCTGCCGGTCGGTCCACCCTACCCAACACGGTGTCGAGGATCGCCGAGACCCCGTGACCCCACTCTGACACTTGACCCGGTGTCACCCGCCCCACTACCTTACCGCCCGCCTCACAAGTACACACGCCACCCGTGCAGCGCAACTGCAGGCGCCTCCCCGCTCCCAGCCACCCTAAAACAGCGATGCCTGCCAGTTGCCACTACCCACTCCCTTGACCCACCTTCCTTAACTCCCGCTCACCCCGGGCAGTCCCAGGGCAGGCGCCCTCCCGCCATCCTAGACACCATCGCGTGCCTTCCTCCGACCCCCCGGATCAGTCCCGAGATCCCCGCTCACCCCGGGCAGTCCCTGCATGTGCGCCCTCACTCAATGCCCTCCTCACACAAACCCTACCCGCAACCCCCCGAACCCCCGCTCATCCGGGCGGCCCCTGCACCAGCCCCTGGATGCTTGGCCCCCTCCCCCTCACAAACCCTTGCCCACTCGCGTCCCTGCTCAGACACTCACCCCGCGGCGGCCCCTGCACCGGCGGACTCCCTGACACCGGCACGATCCCGCTCATCAACAAACACCTCCCCGCTTCACTTGCCACCCCCCATCCGGCCATCCCCCGCTCACCCCGGGCGGCCCCTGCACCAGCACCACGAAGGGCGGCGGCTCCTCCGCCGCCTTGTCCAGCATGGGCGCTGGGGGTGGGTGTGGGGGTGTGGGGGGTGGGGGTTTGGAGGGGCAAGGGAGGAAGAGGGCGTCAAGAGGCAGGGTCGCGTGGGGTCGCGGTGGCCGGAAGGAACCGGGGCGTCAGGCAGAGGGAGCCCGGAGCCCAGGTGACAGGCCTGGGGCGAATCGACTTCTCGTGTTGCACGACAACCCCCAGCCAGCTCGCTTGGGGTGAGCTGGACGGCCTGACGTGGCGGCCGAGCCAATCCATCCCCCCGACCATCGGCGTGCCACAACCACGCCGGCCCTCCCCCCCGGCGACCCCTGCGACCCCCGCGACTGACCATGGAGTCGGCGTTGGTCCTTCTCCGCGGTGCGCGCCTGCTGTGCCTTGGCTTTGCCCGCAGACTGAAATGCGAACGCCTTGGGGTTCTGCCGGCGCTGCTCATCCGTTACGCCACGCTTCTTCTTATCGGCCGTCTTCCGCTTTTCCGCCTTTCTCCCGGCCTTCGGCTTTCGGTGGTCCTTGCCGGCGGCCATTGTCACAGCCGCCTGGCCGCGGCGGCAACCTAGAGTCCTAGCAGGCTATACGACTAGATTAAGCGCTGGACGCAAGTCGTGCTCGGTATGCCGGTGAGCGAGGCGTCGACCGCCGCCGAACGTCGGTCTCGGCTGCCGTCCCGAAGCAGCCGCGATAAGCTTAAGTATACTTTGTAATCAGGCTCTATCGTTCTGGCGACCGGCAGAAGGGCTCTACTGGGTTATTGCCGGAAGACCCTGGATTTGCTTGTCGAGGCACGAGGAACTAGGTGCAGGTATGTGTGTACCTTGCCCAACAAGTCCACCTTGCGGCAGCTCTTTGGCACAAGCTGCGCAAGAGCTTGTTGCATGCACATGCTGCGCGTGCAGCGCCAAACCCGCACGCGCTCTCCCGCCCCCCCGGCCCCCGCTCGGTTCCCTCGCACCCCTCAGGGGAAACCCGTAGAGACCGCTGAAGCGTCGGCCCCCATCACATGTACGCCACACGACACATCTCTTAAGCAGCCAGAGCGAACTCGGGCCAGACTGCATCCAGGGCGCCCCAACGTTCGCACTGGTGCAACACAGCAACACAGCAACTCTGCCTCCTCGAAGCCCTTCAAAGAGCGCAACTCCGACGAATTCTTGTTTGTTGCGGGGACGGGCCGCGAGCTCGGGACCCTCAGCATCCCTGCTCAGCAAATGGGGCAATCGCGTCACTTTTGCACTTGTCCCTGGAAGCCCGAGGGCGGTACATGGTTCTCGATGGACTCATAAGATACTGGCTGCGGGTGGTGCTGTGGGTCTGGCCGGCCGTCGGCACTCCAGTCGGGGGAAAGGGTCGGGTTCCGCGCGGGTTGGCCCGGGTTGGCGTCACCTGCGACTGGCCTCGCCACGGCCGACGAGCCGCTTTGAGCTGATCTCCATGCGATAGTGAACACAAAACTCTGTGGGTTGTCTGCTTGGAGGGAGCCAGGGAGGAGCGTCTGGCATGCCAAGGGTGGTGGTTTTGTTGGTTACGCCGGTGTGACCTTCCCATGAACGCCGCGCCGTTGCCGCGCCAAGGTAGAATTGCCCCTGCCCCTGGTGCGTACACAATATACAGATTTGAAAGCACGTCCACTTGAACATCACGAGCACGTCTACTTGAACAGCGCTCCGAAGCGACTACTCTGTCTGCAGAATTGAGCTTATCCAAGCTTACCCACTGCTGAACGATCATGGAAAGAGTTCGATGTCTGCTGCTTCTGGCTGTTTGTTTAGCGTCGGCGACGGCCCGGCCACTGATGGAGGCACGCCCAGCGGAGTCGTGCGGACTGAGTCCGTGTGGCAAGGATGATGACCTCCTCGCTTGCAAGGATGAGACGGTGGCTGGCCGCCTGGATGACACGCCTGACGAGTGAGTGAGCTCTCCATGCGCTAGCGCTGTCCAGCTCACCAGTCGGCGATGGCCTTGGACCGAGTATGATGTGATTGCTGGTTGCAGGGAGAGCTTTGTTGGTGTGCTGCGCGCCGACGGCCAGCTGGGCAACATCCTGTGCCCAGGAGCATCCGCCACCCTCGAGGTAGGCAAGGGCGGGGAATTGCCGTCGCTCAAGCAGTCGGTACATTTCAGTGCAGGGCAGGCCCTGCGAGCTGCGAGCTGAAGGATACGGCCTTCGGAGCTACCCTCTGCTCCTCCGACCCGTCGACTTCCTTTGCCGGCGACGGCTGACGCTGCGGCTGCCCGCCCCGCCCTGCACAGATTACCTTCCCTGCACCCCGCCTGGCGATACTGGCGACCTCAGGCGGCGTCTTCCTCGCCCCGGCGCCGACGCGGCAGTGGTAAGCAGCTTGACCATTCTCCGTGCTGCCGCAACCGGAGATGGCCGGGCTCGCCGCGTCCTACCTCACCTGCCTACCCTCTCCGGCCGCTGTGCTCGGCCCTCGGCCTATTCTGTCTGTACCCTGTACCGTATAAGACTCGGCGTGCCGGCTTCCTCTCACTTCCTTTCGCGGCTCCCTTCCTCTGCAGCCCCCGCCGCGTGGTCCTGGGCGAGGGCGTCATGGATGCGGCCGCCTTCCTCGCCACCCTGGCCATCCCCGAGGGCCTCACCGGTGCGTTCCCCCACGTGCGCAGCACGGCTTCTAGTTCTAGCTCCCTGCAACACACAGTACGCAGCACGCAGCACGCGCACTTGGCCTGGCTCCACACAATGCTACCTGCCCTGCGTGTCTGCGCAAAGGGAGGCGCGCTACCGCACGTGCCGTGCCGGACCACGTCGCGGCATCGCGTATCGTCAGCGTATCTACCTCCTTCCCACCTCACCCACCCCCTTCCCGCTGCGTGACGCAGGCCCCGTCACGCTCACGCTGTTGAGCGCCGAGGCGGGCTCCGACTTGTGGCGGCGGCGCCTGGTGTCCCTGGACGTGGGCCCGCAGGGCTGCGAGGCGGACCCCGTGGTGACGGGTGAGAGCAAAGGGGGCTGGGCAAGGGGGGATGAAGGCGAGGGCGTGGGAGGTACGAGGCGTGAGGGCTGCAGGCGCAAGGGGAAGCGTGCGGGCTTCTCGAGGAGTCTGGCGTCGGCGTGCTGTAGTGCCACCCTCACGGCCCTCGGCCTTGCAAGCAACCTGCCATGCTCGCCCTGCTGGGCTGGAGCACCCCCTTCCCGCCCGTAACCCCCCACCATCCTCGCCCCCCCCCCCCCGGCCACCCCTGCAGCCGACGACGCCAGCCTCTTCTCCCCCGCCGCCAGCCCCGGCGCCGAGGACCAGCCCGCCCAGCCCCAGGACGTGGCGCTCGTGGCCAAGGTCCTGCGCCTGTTGGGCGAGGGCGAGGTGGCGATCCGGGCCACAGATGCGGACGCCTTTGCGCCGGCGCCCAGCCCCGGAGCCGCCGCGGCCCCGAGGTCTGCCCTGGAGGGAAACGAGAAGGCCGCGCCCGCGCCCGCGCCAGAGGGTGCGGTGGAAGCTGGGGTGAAGGAGGAGGCGGTGGCGGAGACGCCGGCGCCCGAGGGTGCTGTGGTGGAGGTGGTGGCGGAGACGCCTGCGCCGCAGGGGGCAAAGGACGCGTCGCCCAGTGAGCCCGCGGAGTCGCCCGCACCACAGCCCGACCCCGCCCGGCGGCTGGTCAAGGAGAAGGAGGCCAACGAGGACGAGGATGACGACGAGGAGGAGGAGGGTAACGAGGCGGAGGGGGAGGAGGAGGAGGAGGAACTGCTCGAGAAGGCCGGCGCGGCGCCGGCGCCCTCGGGCCGCGGCGAGCGTGTGGGGGAGACCCCGGCCCCGCAGCGCACCCTGGTGATGGAGCACACGGGCGCGCCCTCGGCCTCAACCTCGGCGGCCAAGATCAGCTCTGAGCGTGTGGGCGGGACCCCCGCGCCCAGCCCCGCGCCCGGGCCAGGTTCTGGCCTGGGCGTGAAGGCGGAGGAGGCGCTGGAGGCGGGGCCGTCGCCTGCTGAGCCCGAGGCTGCGCCGGAGCAGCCCGCGCGGAGCAGCTCACCCGCTGGGGACAGGCACGGGCGCAAGGGCGGCAAGCGGGGTGGCAAGCGGGGTGGCAAACGGGGCGGGAGCAAGGGCGCGGAGAAGCAGGAGGTTGTGAGGGCGGGCAAGGCGCCCCGGGCAAGCCGGCGCATGCTGGGCTGGTTGTAGGAGGGGGGGCTTGCGGGTGCAGGCTGGTGTTGTGGACTGGCATGCGGGCACGCTGCCCGCGGGCGGGCACAGTCGTGTCTGGGTAGGGCATGTTTGCTTTGCTCTTTCCTTTGGTTTTCCGGTTTGCAAGTGTGTGAGAAGTCCTCTGTCAAAGTACGTCATCTGGCGCGTTAGTTTGTTGGAGACATGTATGCCTGACAATAAGCCGCTCCGGCAGCCGCAAAGGCAACAATGCTATGTGAGTGAGAGGGCGATGGGAGCTGGGACAACACACTTTGATGGGCCGGACCGGGGGGGCAGGGGGTGATGGACCGATGCCGTATCATGGCATGCGGTCTACCCGAACTATGCTGGATTTTGCTGTTCATATCCACTCCGTCAAAAGTGGAATTGTGTCACGTTCTATGCCACTTTGACATGGCCCTGAGATACGAGGGGCAAGATCAATTTGTTGGGCACTGCAATGTGCCCATGCACTGCGGGTAGAAGCAGGTTAGGTGAGGGCTGATAGACTCCACAGCAGAACAGGCATGTGGAACGGCGTACTGGTCGATAGCTTAGGGCGTTTATCATGGTGTGCACGATAACAATTCATCCGCATTCCTTATCTCGGACAGTCTTGCGAATGAATGTGTGCACTCGGGCTCTTCGCTTGTGGGGCGGCTGGGAGTCGAACGTGAGGTGTGAGGGACGGGGATCTTCCCACCAGGCCCCAGCCACCGACCCCCGGGGGCCCGGGGGGGGTGGGGTGCTTGATACGGTAGGCTCACTTAGGGGTACGAAGGAGGCAGGGACGTAAATAGTTAGGTAGCAGGTTTATGCATCGATAGCGCTCTAGGACTGATGTGAAGGGTAACGGTCTGGCATGAGGAAGTGTCGATTTGTCTCCAGCCCAAGGGGAGGTAGGTAGGATGAGCGGCGGCATCAGGCACGGGCACGAGCCGGCCCTTGAGGGAGGGGGCCGCAAGGCCCTTTCGCTGCCCATGTGTTGGCGCTGCCGCAAGCAGGTCGCTGTTGGTCGGGAATTCCTGGGCCGTGCCCTTGCGCACTTGCTTGCCTTGCACTTTGCTTTAGATCCTGTCAGCAGTAGGACAACGTGTGCCAACGTTCATGGCAATCATGAGGGGGCACCCTGCTGAGTGGTGGGGAGCTGGGGACCGGCCGCGAGGCTATGTAACAGCCCCCAGGTGAGCTCCCGGATGCACGGGCTCCCGGATGCCAAGCGCTGATGGTAAACGCTGAGGAAGCTGTGGCCTTTGCATCAGGGGGGGAGGCGGGGACGGATGACAATGCGGGGAAGGGCCGGTGCAGAGGAGGTTGGGGCTTAAGCAATGGAGCCAGGGTGCTGGAAGCACTCATGAGCGCGGGTTCAGACGGGGGACGGGCAGGGGTAGGGGTTATTATAGACAACGGGGCGTAGTGGGGGTAGGGGTAGGGGTTGCACGCTTGCACCTCCACACGGCCACGCCTCATCAGGCCGCAGCCCGGGCAGGAGGCCCTCCACATTTCCCCCTGGCCTTGCCGTAGTCTGCACTCCGTTTGCAGGGGTTGAGAGACAACCGTGTGAACGAGGTGCTCTCGGTCGAGCCTGATGCGGCTTCGGGCCTGCGCCTCGCGCTTCTGCGTCGGCCTGCGCCTTGGTTATCGCGTAACGTAGGAAGTACCGCGGTCTGACCGCAGCACGGAGGCAGTCAGAGGGGAGGCTTGCGGGCAGCAAGAGCGCGAGACATCGGCCGCAAAAGCATCAAAGGCGAGGAGGACGGTAGGGGCCGTCTAGCTATCACGCGTGGCGGGCGGGTCCTTCGCCTCCCCTCCCCTCCGTATGCAATTTGATATACGGTGGCACCTTCCGAGGTTAAGCGCCAAAATTGCCACCATCATGCGAGTGTTCGCTATCTATTGACACTGGGCAGAAACGCTGAGGCTGACAAGTCGGCCGGCCTCGCCGCATCGGTGTGGCGCTCTACGAAAGGTGTGACGACGGCGTATAAGACGGTCTCAGGTCTGTAGTGATACATACGTCCTGACGGAGCCAATATACAACATGAGAGTACACGCTCTCGCCGCTGCAGCGCTGCTGCTTGCGACAGCAATCACGGTTCCCGCAGTCGCCGGCCGGCGCCTGGTATCGAGCGACACCCAGTCCAGTCATAAGCTTGAGGGCTGTGAGGAGCTCCTTGATACTGGCGCGACGGACAGGTGCGAACAACCGAGTTGGACATGCAGCTTGGGGCTTTTTTACATAAGCGCGTCCCGCCTACCCCCAGGGATGTTGTCGTCATCATCCGTCACACGAATGGGCAACTGGCAAAGGCGCTGTGCCCTGGCACCACGCATGTACTTGAGGTAGGGCAATGCGCGTCTGGCCATGCGGCGCCCGCAGGACAGTGCGCGGCCTCAAGTGTACCGTGTTGTCAGCCTTGTGAAGACCGTGCATGAAGCATTCCGTCGCGCTACAGGCACGCGGGCCTTGGTCAGCTGGCTGCCGCCCGCCCCGTGCCGCATTGCCACGCCCTAGCCAACACCTCTAAAACCCCGCCCACCCCCACGGCCCTACCCCTAGGTCTCTCTGCCCTCACCCCGCCCCGCCGTCCTCTCCTCGTCAGCCGGCGCCTTCGCTGATGCTTCGTCCTCGAGCAGCTGGTGAGTCACTGATGGCGCCAGTGCCTGTCTGGCTTTGTACCGCCTTTGCATACCGTCTAGCGCGCTCAGCCTCATCTCAGCCTGCCTGAGCCCTTCGCATCTTGCACGGCGCGGCGAGGCGGCTGGGCTTTGTCAGTGGGGCAGCATCTTGCACGGCGCGGCGAGGGCGGCTGGGGCTTTGTCAGTGGGCGGGGTCGTGGACCCCTCGCGGTGAAGAGCATCAGCCCAGGCTTCGTTTCATGCCCGCCTTCCTTCAACGCTGCTTGTCCCGCCCGCCACGAGCAAGCATATCCAGCAGCCGTGCCGGTACATAGCCACACGTCAGCCCCCCTACACCCCCCCTGCCCCCACTGAACGTACCCCCTGCTGGCTCCCTCACCATCCCTTCCGCCCCTGCCCACAGCCCCCGCCGTGTGGCCCTGGGCGATGCCACCACAGCTGCCTATAGCTACCGCGCTTCGCTGGTCCTGCCCGCAGATGCCACCGGTGAGATCGTGAGAATCCCGCAGGGCCCCTCACGGACCAGCTGCTCCTGGCTTCGTTGCAGGGACGCGTACGACAGATGTCAGCGTACGGCAACCGGTGCTTCTTCTCATCTCAGAACCTCAACCTCTTGGCAGTGTAGTAGCCCCCAACGTCTCAACTCCCGTGCCCATTTCACCTCCTCCAACGCAGGCCCGGTGACTGTGACAGTGCTCAGCGCTGATCCCCAGACGGGCGCGCGGATGTCGTACATCACCATGCTTGAGGTCGAGCCACGTAAGTGGGGTACCGGGGGTTGGGGGGGGGGGGTTTAGCGTTGGGAGGACAGGCAAGAGTGGAGGAGTGGAAGGGCGGCGAGCTGGCTGGACGGATCATGGGCGGCGACAGATACCGATCATGCGCTGCTGGGGTCGTCCCCCAACAAAGCAGGGTAGGGTTCAGATAATGACGGGGCGACCCAGGTGGATACGGTTTCCGACTTCTGTAACCTGTGCACTCCCCAACATGCTTGTGCCGCCTTCAGGTGATGCACACCGGCTGCTGAGGGAGGCGAGCTCGGGGGGCGAGTCCAGCTCCGGCGGCAAGACCGAGCAGGAGAAGGAGCTGGAGAAGGAGCAGGCGGAGAAGGAGAAGGAGCTAGAGCACGAAAAGGAGAACGAGAAGAAGTCTCCCTCCCCCACCCCCGTCACCACGCCTGCACCCACCCCGACTCCCTCCCCTGAGCCTGTCGAGTCCCCTGAGCCTGTCGAATCCCCTGAGCCTGTTGAGTCGCCTGAGCCCGTGGAGTCCCCAGAGCCGGTGGAGTCGCCTGAGCCTGTCGAGTCGCCTGAGCCGGTGGAGTCGCCTGAGGACCGTGGCCGGGACCGTTCCCCCGAGGACCGCGGCCCCGGAAAGGACCGCTCTCCGGAGGATGCCGAGTCCCCTGAGCCTAAGGAGTCCCCTGAGCCTAAGGAGTCCCCTGAGCCTGTGGAGTCGCCTGAGCCTGCCGAGTCCCCCGAGAACCGCTCACCTGACGACCGTACGTCTGGGCGCGACCGTTCCCCCGAGGACCGTTCCCCTGGCAAGGACCGTTCCCCGGAGGACCGTTCCCCTGGCAAGGACCGTTCCCCCGAGGATCGTTCCCCCGAGCCGGCCGAGTCCCCTGAGCCTGTCGAGTCGCCTGAGCCAGCTGAGTCCCCCAAGCCTGAGCAGTCCCCCGAGGACCGTTCCCCCTCGGATCGTTCGCCTGGCAAGGGCGGCAAGCGCAACCGCTCGCCCTCGCCCTCGCCTTCGCCCTCGGGAGACGACGAGCCCTCGCCCTCGCCCTCTGAGTCGTCCCCAGATGACAACGAGTCCCCTAAACCCTCTCCCAAGCGTGGGGTCAACCGCCGGTCGCCGGCGCCCTCGCCCTCGGACGATGAGTCTCCGTCCCCGAAGCCCTCATCGCCCAAGAAGGGGCCTAAGAAGGGTCCTAAGAAGAACCGATCCCCCGCGCCTTCCCCCAGCCCCGACGGAGTGGACAATTCCCCTGCGCCCAGCCCCTCCCCCAAGGGCAGGGGCCGGCGCTCTCCCAAGCCCTCTCCCAGCCCTGAGGTTGAGAACGAGTCTCCCGAGCCCTCTCCCAGCCCTGAGGTTGAGAACGAGTCTCCCGAGCCCTCCCCCTCCGAGTCCCCGTCTCCTTAGCCCAGCCCTGCTCCCTGAGGAGGCTTGTATTTTCCTCCACATTATTGCCCCAACATCCCCTTCACCGCTGACCCCGAGGCCTATGGCGGAGCTCACCAGGTTCGGGCGGCGGCGAGGACGCGAGCCGGCGCGCAGAGTTTCGCCCGGGGCTAGCCCCTTTCGGGTTGTCAATGTGAGTGAGCAACTGACAAGGCGCCATTGGCTGAAGGACACGTGTTCACGTGTTCACGTGTGTATGGCGGTTGCAAGGCGTGGGGTTACAGGACACGCCGTTGAGTTTTGACGGGGATGGGCGGGTCAGACATCACCTGCACATAGGTGACGGTGTTAGTCTGGGGTACAGAGGTTGACCTTATCGCTTCGAGCGTAGAGTGTAGTCATTCTTACACCTTCATTCGTGCTAGCCCTGCATCGACTGACAATCGGCCGCACGTTTTGGGCTGGGTCCTGTGGTTTGGTGGGGAGGCAGGCTGCTGAAAAGCGTGCAGTTGGAATCGGAGCCGGGCGGGGGTCGATGCCAGTATGTGCCATGCTCTGGGAGAACTGGGATGAGAGACTGGGTGCAGGCTGCAAAGCATGCATTATGTATATGCTGCAGAGATGCCAATGCTGAGTCATGGTTTGCGGTTTGTGCACGCAAGCCATCTCGAGACGCGCAGAGCTGCACGGTCTGAGAGAGGCCAGGGGAACAGATGAGGGGTTCTGTATTCGCAGGGGCCATGAAGGGACACAAATGAGGGGTGGACGGGGTTCCAGGCCAGCGATATGATGCGGGAGTTCTGTAAGCCCGTAAGCTGCAATCCCCGCTCCACCCAATGCCGTGGCCTCTGCAAATGGTACGATGCTACAGCGCGCCGCAGGGGGTGCGGTGCCTCGGCAACCCTGTCGCATGTCCGTGTGCCGGCTCTTGTGAGCGCCCTCACCCTCAGCTGGCAGGCGGCCTCCTTCCCTGGCAGCACCAAGCCAAGCCCGCCCTGCGCTCCATCCTCCATCGCCTGTTGCCACTGTATGCAAACCGCCCGGATACACGGCTGCACGTCACCTTGACCCCTCGCGTTTGGCGTGGGAGGCAGGGCGCAGCGGAAAGCAGTGCCCACCTACGTGGGCGCAGGAGCGGTGGTGATGCAGAGACGGAGGCGAGCTTGGGGTGGCGAAGGAGTGCGCAAGCAGCCAGTTGGTAGTGAGCCTGGAGCAGGTCGAGGTAGGGACGGTAGGGACATGGTGACGGCGCGCAGGACGCAGCGGCGTGGCGTGGCGGGTCAGACGTCAGAGGCGTCGGGCCATCTGGGGCCACGCGTGGTCGTCTTCTCTCAGGCCGTCCCTGGTCGTCAGAGGGTGACCTCGGGGCCGTGCCCTTGTGCACTCGCTTGCCAGCACTCCTTTTTGTTAACCTTGGGGTACGTGCCGGGTGCTGCGACCAAGATGGCGGTTCTCGGAAGCCGCGGCAGCAGCTCAAGCTATGGCGACTGGGGCAGGGTGCATGTCCGCAGAGGCCCCCCCACCCGCGGATGGGGCCGGGTGTCAGCACAGGCCCCCCCACCCGCGCGGCGCCGCCAGGGGCGCAGGTGACGGAAGGTCGGCCGAACCCTAACGCGAGCCCCGTCATGCGCAGACCGCTCGGTGGTGCGGGTTATGCCCGCTTCGGTCCAGCCGCAGCCCGCGCCGCCCTTTGCCCTAGCTTGATCGCCCGGTCGGGCTGTCGGGGTGCCGGGGTCGGGCGCATCAGCGGTTGCGGTCTCGTGGGGCAAGGCGGGTTTCTCACGGGGGCGGTGGGGTCTCGCGGGCCGCGACCCGAGCCGTCTCGCGACACGCAGGCCGCACGCACTCGGCATCAAGCAAGCAATCGGCTATCGCTGCGAGAGCGGTACGTGAGCATAGCCCCAAAATGCCTGCTTGACAGTCGGGGCGAGGCCGAGCGTATCGTAAGGCCAGTGCACATGGGGGAGTGGCCTCCACGGGCCGTCCGGCGTCTGACCGCTCCGAAAGCCCATGGCACGTATAAACCGCGCCGCCTGTTCGATTCACACATCTTTTGTCGCCATCAACCCATAGCAACACAGGCGCACGGGAGCGCGGCCTCCACGTCACACACTTCCTGGTTCGGACGTGTACCATCCGCGTCGGAGCTTGCGTCGGCACCCGTTTCGCAAGGTGAGAGCATCGGAGGGCTCTGTGCTACCATCGAGAGCGCGGTGAGGGTGCTGAAGAGCTTCTGGGCTAATAGCTTTCGAACCGGCGGAATCGCAGCGCCCATGTGTACCGTCAGCGCCTCCCAGCTGACGTGCCGGCCGCTGAGCGCGCCCCTACTGCGCTCGTGCGTCCCTAATCTGCGCTGTCGTGTCCATCTTTCGCCCGGCAGGCAGCACCGTCGCCACGATGATGCCCACTAAGGCGTCGGCGACGGAGAGCCTGAGCAATCACACGAGGCTGGAGAAGTCTTGGAGCCATGTCGGCATTCCAGATCGGGAAGGACAGATGCGGAAGGGCTTCGTGTGAGTCGGCGCAGGAACGGGTGTTGCAGGGCGCGGGGTTTCGGGCACCCGCTGGCGAGGGCTGGTGCCTGCCCTCCAACCCTTCCCTGCACGCTCCAACTCGCGCCATCCCACGCCTCAACAGGCCCTCGCTCGCTGGTATCTTCATCGTTATCCTCGGTAAGCCTCACAACTCTCATACCAGCATGCCTCCGCACCGCCCCTGCCTGCTGCTTGCCAGCCCGCCTTCTGGTCCGCCGGCCTCAGGCCTCTGTTCCACAGATCCCCCCCAAAACTCCCTCCCAACCTGGTCTTCCCTGCATCCTCCCCCCCACCACCACGCTGCCGCTCCTCCCCCAGGCCTGTTCTTCGGCTTGGTGCAGTACACGGAGGTGGGCGAGAACGCCATGGACCAGGTGCACCGGTACTACACGTACTTCATTGACGTACAGATCATGGTACGGCGGGGAGACGGGGGGCACGTGGCAGAGAAGGGGTGTCGTGCAGGGGGTGCATTGCAATGGCTGGCAGGACTGACCTCCTCCACCCCCTCCACCCCTCATGCTAGATCTTTGTGGGCTTTGGCTTCCTGATGACCTTCATGCGCCGTTACAGGTGGGGAGGGGGAGGGAGGATGGGGAACACGTGAAGTGGGGGTGGTGGGCGCGTTGGCGCGCACTGTGCGCGGCTTCCCATTCCATGCCTCACCCCCTCCACCGTCCTCTCCCCACACACACGTCGGCCTCCTCCTGCCCTCAGCACCTCCTTCTCTGCCGCCTCCACACCCCCTCCTCCCCCCCCCCCCAGCCTCGGCGCAGTTTCTCTCAACTACTTTGGATCCGCTCTGATGATGCTGGAGGCCATCTTAGTCATCGGCGCCACGCAGCAGGGGTTCTGGAACCTGAAGGCCTCCAAGATCCAGATCGACATCGAGCTGCTCATCGACTGCTCCTTCTGCGCGGGTGGGGGGGGCGGGGAAGGGGGGGGAAGGGGAGAGTGGGGGCCCGTGGGAGGGCCGGGTGAGGTGGAAAGCGTGTAGGTGTGTTTCCGGGAAGACGCTGAGATCTGATTCAGGATCTCGGTCGCTGAATCCGCCAAACCCCAATCCCCCTTTCCAGGCTCTGGCATGATTGCTTTCGGAGCCATCATTGGAAAGGCCTCCCCCACTCAGCTGCTGTGGCTGCTGGTGTGGCAGGTGGGGAGGCGGGAGGGCGGATGGGAGAGAGGGGGGAGGGCAGTCTGGCTTGAGCTTTACACTTCTCCCCCTCCCGCCTCTCCCCCAGGTTCCCCTCTACGCCCTGAACCAACACTTGGTCATCTACACATTCAAGGTGGGGGGGAGCGAATCTCGATTGAAAGGCAGGGGGCAGGCACCGTTTTAGACAGAGGAGGGTCACAAATCTCACAATCGATCTTGAAGGTCAGGGACACCAGAGCTGAACCCATAGCTCAATTCTAGTTCTCCGCGTTGCCTCGACCCCAAATCTTGCCCTCCCCCCTCGCCCCCCTGTCAGGCCCTGGACATGGGCGGTACGATCGTGATCCACCTGTTTGGGGCCTACTACGGATTGGCCGCATCGCTCGTGCTGTCGCGGCGCCAGCCCCTGCACGGCCTCGACCACCCCAAGAACAGCTCGGCGTACCTCAACGACGTGTTCTCAATGGTCGGAACGCTGTTCCTGTGGATCTACTGTGAGTCACTATGGATCCAGATCTGGGTCCAGATCCTTGTGGAGGGAGGCGCATCTGTAATCGGAGAGACGCGGCCGCGTTTTGAGCTCATACGGACAAACGAAGAGGACGGGTTCAGGAGTGCTAAGCAGGACTCCTCGGCTCCCTTCCCCGCTTGCCTCCCCTCCCCTTCTTTCGCAGGGCCTTCCTTCAACGGAGCGCTGGCGTCGGTTGCCCCCGAGAGCCTCGAAACAGCCACTGACGCACAGGTGGAATGGGGCGGAAGGGGGGGAGACCTAGGCAACCGCCTGCCCTTACCCCCCCTGCCCCTTCCCTCCTCCTTACCATAACTCCTTCCCCGTCCCCCCTCTTCCTCTCTTTCAGAAAATGTCCCAGTTTCTGTGCATCGTGAACACGCTTCTGTCGCTGCTGGGTGCCGTACTGTCGGTGTTTGCCACGTCAGCTCTGGTCACGGGGCGGATCAGCATGCTGCACGTGCAGAACAGCACTCTGGCGGGCGGAGTGGCCATGGGGGCAGCATGCACGCTGAGGATGGTGGGGCCGGGGGGGCGGGGCAGAGGAGGGAAGGGAAAAGGGAAGGGAAGGAGAGGAAAGAGGGAAGAGAAAAGGGAAGGGAAGGGAAGGAGAGGAAAGAGGGAAGGGAAACGGGAAGGGAAGGGGAGTCAGAAGAGAGGGCAGGGTTTCGCGGGCGAGTCAAAGCTTGCAAACATGCTTCTCCGTCCCTTCCCCTGATCTCTCTCCACCGCCTCCCCAACCTTCCTGCTCTGCTCCTTCGCCCGTCCCCCCCAGACCCCCGGCGGTGCCCTGTGCGTGGGTCTGTTTGCCGGCTGTGTGTCCACCCTTGGCTTCTCCTTCCTCACCCCCTTCCTGGACCGTACCATAGGCCTGGGGGACACGTGCGGTGAGGGGGGAGGGGGGGTGCAAAAGAGGAAAGGGGAGGGGGGCTAGGCAAGGAGGCGATACCTCTGTTCCTCTCCCGCCTCCTCCTGTAACGCACTGTGTCTGCCCCCTCCTCTCCCCCCCCCCTTTGCTCAGGCGTCCACAACCTGCACGGCATTCCCGCCATCCTCGGTACCCTGGTGGCGGGGCTGGCATCGCTGGGGCAGCACTCGGATTACCTCATGTACGGCACCGGCAGGTGAGATCTGGGAGGGATCTGGGCTCCCGGGATGGTGGCAAGGGCACGGCTCGCTGACCCCTCCCCTCCCTCCGGGCCCCTCTCTCTCCTCCCCCTCTCAGGGAGCAGCTGGGCTGGGAGGTGCTGGCGGGCGTTGTAACGCTCGCCATTGCCACCAGCGGGGGCCTGCTGGGGGCCTGGGTGGTCACCGCTCTCAACCTCACGCGCGCTGAGGACATGGCGGTACCCGAGGTGGGGGCCGGACAGGGGAGGTGGTGGAGATGGGGTAGTGCCTGCTGGGGGCATCGACCAGGCGACAGTGAATGTACGGCAGGTATAGCAAAATCTTGCTTGTCAGCCTCTGAACCCTATGCCCCGTTCCCCGTTTCCCCATCTTCCCATCTCCCCCCCCCAGCTGTTTGACGACGGCCCCTGGTGGGAGGGTCAGCGCGTGGAGCCCCTCCCCGTGTCCTCCTCGGTGCACGTCATGGGGGGGGCCACACGCAGGGACGGAACCACACACCGGAGCAACGCAGACAGGTCCAGGGGTGAGCAGGGGCGGCAACGCAACACCCACGTGCCGGCGCCCCAAACTGCTGCCTCCTCCCCTAGGCATCTCTGACATCCCCTCAACCCCCTCTACCCTTCTTCCCTCCTCTCAACCCCCCACTCCCCACCCCACCACTCCCACCCCCACCCTCCCCAGCCGGCGGCTCCGCCACCTCCCACCACGGCCTCCGCCGCCCCGAGGGCGCCCTGGCCCTCACCCTCACCGCCGCCGGAGTGCCCGCGGACCCCTCCAACACGGGCGCCGCTGCCGCCTTTGCGACCAACCACGCGGTGCACGGCGTGGCGTTGTACATCCACGCACCCGGCTCGGGCGCCTTCACGCCCCTGCCGGCGCCCGGGGCCCCCGCCGCCCCGCCGCCCGATGCGCCGCTGTTCGCGAGTCAGAGGGACTCGGAGCCGCGGCCGGTGCAGCCCATGGGGGTGGACCAGGGGGGGGCGGACCGGGTGTGAGTGCTGCAACGGCCTGCGGGGGAAGAAGGGATAGAGAGTGCGGGGCGGAAGGTGGAGGTGGCGTTGACTGCGGCATGCGTGTTTCGTTAGTGATGGAAGATTCTGTCAGCACGAATATATTGAGCGTGATGCCCTTTTGGGACAAGACTCGTGGATGCCGGACGCGCAAGATTGGCGGTGGATAGAAGGATAGGCGGCGGGATGTGGCCCGGTGCGGACTCATATGAAGCAACTTCCGGACCGTCGCTGGGGCCATCCTTGCGCACGGTAAGTCATATTCACGGGCGCGCATTGCGTCCGCGGGGGGCGTAGGGATCTAGTCCAGGGTACCCCTTATCTAGTCTGGATCTAGTGGATGTAGAATGGATAGATTTGCTTTGCCAAGGTGTTGCCGCCCTGGAGGAGGGGATAGGTCAGGCGCCTGGCAAGTTGACTGGTACAGCGCTTGACAAGGAGCACGTGGCGTGGGCAGATGTGGTGAGAGACGCCTGATTATTTGGGCAGTAGCGCTTTACGCGGGGTCATTAGCCCAGGAGTTAGTTGGGGAACCGTTGCCGAGGCTCGCATGCGTTGCGAGGACGCTACAAGGCGCCCGCAATTATGGATGCTGTCTTGACGACCCTTCGGACATGGTAGGAACGGGGTTGAGGAGTCGGTTGTTGAAGCCCTCGGTTCCTCGCTGTCTCCCGTATGCTGGGCCTTGAAGCTCGGAGAGGGGGCTTGGCTGGCCCAGAGGGACATTAAGCGTGCTGGACAGGGATGGACGTGCGTGCGACTTTGAGGAGGCTTGGGTGACGCGAACGGCCTGCAGGCCAGCGACAGCACTTGACCCCAACTGTCGAGCGTGCCATCGCTGCACTTTCTTTCAACCCCAACTGTAAGCCCTCCAGCAGTTGCTTGTTGCTCCGGACCCGCCAGGTCCACCCCTTTTGCGTGGCATGGTGCTTGCGGAGTGGGGATGGCGCAAGCCTTGGACGCAGGCTGGCGCTGCTGCCGCCCCCGTCCATCCGACTGCGCGGGACCTGCCGTCCTGCAGCATGAGGAGCAGGTTGGTAGAGAATGAGGCCTTCACTAGCGGCGTTGCCGCCGGCCATGCAGCTGTCGGCGTGCCGGAACCCGGGTTCCAGCCAACCCATTGCGCGGAAAGCACGGGTTTGCCACGCGAAGCCAGCAGTTTGAGCTGCACGTTTACATATAGCCATGCGAAGCTCTGGACGCGTGGCGAGGCGGCTCGCGTGGCCCACGCCGTTTTGCCATAGGCGTTCGCTCGCGCAGGTACGCGTCCTTAGCTCGGAAAACAGATAAATGCATTATACCTGAAGCATCCATCCAACGCAGGCAAGCGATGGAGCCACGCGGGGCGAGGATGGCCCACAAATGCACACCGTGGTTAGCGTCGCGGAGGGCACCGGCGACGCGTTCGCCTCTGCAACAGTCACATTTGCGAGCGGCACGTCGGAGGCAGCTTGCGACGCGGTCCAGGTGCGCGTGCGTGTCGCGGGCTGGCCACGCGTGGCCAGCCCCCGCTCCTTTCACCCGCCGGCCCCCACACATTGCGCCCACGCTACCCAGCTTCCAAACCTCACCCTGCCCCCCCTAAACCCCCTTTCCTGTCTCTCTTTACAACCTTCAGGTGGCGCTGCTGGCTCTGCGCGGTGCCCTGGGCGTGCAGCGGCCGCCCTCAGCGCTGCTCGCCAGTCTGTCAGCGGAGCTGCCCCGAACCGCCGTGGCAGCGGCTGCGGAGGCGCTGACGGGAGCCCTGGGGCCGGAGGTGCCGCTCGTCGGTGCGTGGGCTCGTGGGTGGGGTCCGAGGGGGTGCGTGAAAGGGGTGTGGAGGGGAAGTGTGAAGGGCGTGTGGGGCGTGTGGGGGCGTGTGTGTGGTAGGCACGTGGGCGATGGCGGGTGGGGGCCAACATTGCTCATGGCAGGGGCAGGGGCAGGCACACAGCCTTAAGGGGTTACATCTGGGCCAATGCCATAAACAGAATGCAGTTTAAGTCGTTGTTTGTAACCTCCTGCGTCTCCCTCCGCAGGCTGTAGCTCACACCTGCGCATCCCGGATGAGCGGCGAGCGGGCTGGGGAGGGGCGGGGTCGGGGTCGGGGGGAGGCGGTGGCGGAGACGGAGGGGGCAGTACGGCATCAGCAGCAGGGGCAGGGGCGGTGGAGGGGCCGAGCCTCAACGATGCCTCCGCCGTACGACCGCGTCCGTACCACGTGACGCTGGCGGGCGCTCATCTGCCGTACCACGAGGTCCACGCGCTGCGGAGTCAGACGGTGAGCGAGGGGCCACGTGAGGGATACCTGTTACCTGGGGGGGTGTACCGGCAAGGACGGTGTTGGTACTGTGTTCCTGGCGGTGCCGACAGCCACCCCTTGGCACCCCCCACTCGGTCACTGATGTGGACGTACGCCCCTGCCCGTCTCTCTCCCTGCCCCTGTGCAACCGCCATGTGATCTACCGTGCCCTGATGTACTGTGAACCCCTGCCGTCCTCCCTGCCTGCCTGCAGGGCTCTCTGCCGCCCCTCCCCCATTTGGGCCCCGCCCTCCGAGGCGCCCGCCCCCCCGCCTTCCTTCTCCTGGCGGGGGCGGACGGACCGGGGGCGGAGCTGATGGGGAGGCTGGAGGTGCGGGGGCGTGGGGGCAGGGGGAGGGGAGGCCGGGGTGGGGCGTGTGGACCCGGGGGAGGCTGGAGGTACGGGCCCTGGGCGTTCCCTCTATCCCTCTAATGCCTCTATCCCTCTAATGCCTCTATCCCTCTAATGCCTCTATCCCTCTAATGCCTCTATCCCTCTAATGCCTCTATCCCTCTATCTCTGCAACCTGCAACCTTGATCTTGACGGCGCACCGCGCTGCCTTGACCCTATACCGCAGAACCTGTTCCCCGGGTCGTGCGTGGGCGCGGGGCTGGCGGCTCCTCGGGAGCGGCGGCCGGCCCAGGCAGCGGCGGGGGGCGGCAGCGGCAGCGGCGGTGCGGGGCCCGCATCGGATGCTGGCGCGGGACCCTCGGGGCGGCCCGCGCAGCCGGGGCCGGGGGCGGCGCGGGGCATTGGCGGCGTCACGACTGGGGGCCCCGCGTCAGAGCTCGGTGAGCCGGGGGCACGGGGGGCCGTGCACCTGTTTGAGGAGCTTAGTTTGTTTGCTGCGCTTGCTGCATGTCGGAGGTACTCTTCGCTCCGAAGAGGCCTCCTTCAGATGCGTACGGCCGCCTGTCGACGTACCGTAACGTACCGCCTTGCCTGTACCGGAACCCGCTTGAGCTTTGCATCCCAGTACATGTTACGAAAGGTTACAAAGCGAGCCTCTGACAACTTGCGTCGTATATGCTCGTATCACTTTCCACTCCCCAGAGGGACCCTTCCAACGCATGCTCCTTGACCGGGACGGCGCAGACCCCGGCGGCGCCGCCAGCAGCGGCAGGCGGCGGCGGCCGCCGCCGCTGCCCGCCGCCGCCGCCGCCGCCTCCAGCTTGGACGAGTCACCGACAGATTCGGACAGTGAGAGGGCCGCGTCGGACGGGACGGCTGAGTCGGACGCGGCGGCGGCGGCGGCGGCTGAAGCCGCGGGCCCGCCACCGCCGTTCCTCATCACAGGCCGCGAGGTGTACGGCGGGGCGGGATGCGCCGTACTCGCGATCTACCCCCGTACAGAAGCGGAGCCCCATCCGCCGCCGCCGTCGCCGCCTGCCGCTGCCACGGAAGCAAACGCCAGCGGCGCCGCCCCTGCCGCCATTGGCGGCGGCGGCGGGGCGACGGGCGGCGGCGGCACGGGGTCTGGGTGGCGGCTGTCGGCGCCGTCAGCGGATTGGCTGGCTCGTGTGGCGCTGGGGAGTGATGCGCTGCGTCACGTGGTGCTGAGGGTGAGGGGAAGGCGTGTGTGTGTGTGAACGGCTGCTCGTGTTAGCCGGGGAAGCGTAGGCGCGGCGCGTGTGCGTGTGTTGAGGGCTGATCGCTTCAGCCGAGGAAACACAAGCGGCGTGGGTGGACCGGCCGCAGACGGCAGCCGGGGAGTGCCGGGGGGCTGCTGGTGTGGGCGACGGTGATCCGCGCCCTCACATCTACCGTGCGTGCGTGTGCTAGGAATCGCTTGCTGAGGAGCCGAGGAAACACAACTACGGCGGGTGGGCCGCCCGGGGACCGCCGGGGCGCCGAGACAGGGTATGTTAGGTTTGGGCGATGGTGACCGGTGTGTGCGCCCGTCCCTTGTCCCTGACGGACTCCCCTGCCCTGGCCCCCCCCCCCCCGCCCCGCCCCGACGCCAGAGCTCCGCACTCTCCGCCATCTCCCCTCCGCCCACCGGCCCCGAGCCCGCCCCCGCCTGGCCGCCCGCCCCCGCCGATCCCCTCTCCTGGCGCCCCGCCGCCCCGCTGCCACCCGCCCTCGTCGTCGACCCCCCGCCCTACCCCGGGCCCAGCCAGGCCCAGGCCCAGGACCGAGAGGGCCCATGGCTGGCCCAGGCCCAGGCCCTGGATCGCGGGCTCGGGGGGGACGCGCCGGGGCCCTGGGAGGGGCCGGGGGGCGGGGCGGGGGGCGCCCCCCCGCCTGCCGGCCTGGAGGGTTTGCCGCTGTTTCCTCTTGAGAGCGCGGTGCTGTTCCCCGGACAGACGATGCAGGTGGGCAAAGCCCTGGCCTAGCATCAAACTGATGTGCAGAGTACGAAGTGTAGATTTCAGCAATCATCCCCCTTAGCCTGCTTGTGTCGACATGAAGACCCGACCGACTGCCCTTATCCCCACGTGTGTCCACCCGAACGAGTATGACCCACCACCCATTATCCTTCCGCGCTCCCTTTCCCTGTCCCTTTCCCTTCCCCCTCCCCCAGCTCCGTGTGTTCGAGAAGCGCTACCGCCTGCTGGTGGCGTCCTGCCTGGAGCAGGGGGCGGCCTTCGGGCTGTGTTGGCGGGGGGTGGGCACGACAGCGGTGGTGCGCAGGTGCGGGGTGCAGGGTGGGCGAGGTGGGGAGGACAGGGTTCGTGGGAGTGGTTGCTGCCGGGGCGACTGGGGGCGGGGTGGGGTGGATGGAAGGCGAAAGCGCACCATGGCACAACGGTGGCTGGCTGTCGCCAACCGCTAAACCGCTAACCGCCAACCGCTAACTGTCAACCGCCGCAGCTACCAGTCGGGCCCCAGCCATGAGGCGGGCTACGTGGCGGTGCTGCTGCAGGGGGGATGCAGGTGGGGGGGGCCTGGGGGGTATGGGGGGGGGAACGAAGGGAGTTGCGCGTGTACTGCCACATGTGACTGAATGGCGGTAAGAGGAAGGCAGCAACACGCCACCCATGTCGTACACCCTTGCCGTACAGGTTCTCGTACGAGCCGAGCGACCTGACCGTACTCCCCGCCTCGTACGGCCTCAACGCCGCCGTAAGGTACGGCAGCTTCATTTCGGGTGCAGGAAAGGTCTGATGGGACGGAGCGATGGCTGCCACATGCCTCCACACGCACGCCTACCGTTGTGCACTCCGCTCCCACCTGGCCCGATCTCCTTCACCTCTCTGGACCTGACCCCCCTTCTGACCCCCCCTTGGCGCTATGCACGCCTGCCCTTCTGCTCCCCGCTCCCACCTGGCCCGACTCAGCGGGCAGCCCACTGACCCACCCCACCTTCACTGCCTCCCCCCCCCTCCCCCCCAAGCGCCCCCTACCTCCACGACGAGCCCTACCCCCCTTACCCTTTTACCCCCCCTCCCCCCTAACCCCCTAAACCCCCACCCCTCCCCCCCAGCGCCCCCTACCTCCACGATGAGCCCCCCCGCTCCCCCGAGGAGGTACGGGCGCTGCTGGCGGCCGCCCGCAGTGTCATGAGCGCACTGGCGGGGGCGGCCGCGGAGCTGGGGGCACAGGTGGGGGGGGGGAGCTTGGGGGGGGGGCGGGAGTGGGGCGGGAGTGGGACTGGAGGGGGGCGGCACGTTGGGTGCTGGGAGGGCTGGAAGTATGTATCCCCAGCCAACCACCCACGACCCACCTCACCTTCACTGATGCCCCACCCCCACCTCTGCTTCCCCCCCCCAGGTGCCCCCCGCGCAGCAGCCCGCCCGCGCCTTCGCCAACGCCCTGCACCTCATGGGCAGCGCCCAACCGCCGCCCCAACCGTCAACCGCCGCCTCCCAACGGTCAACCGCCGCCGCCGCCGCGCCCGCCGCGGCCTCGAGCGCCGCTCCCCAACCGTCCCTGACCGCCCAACTCCTCAAGGCGGCGGCGGCGGCGGAGGTGGCGGCGGCGGCAGCGGCCCTAGACCCAGCGGGGGCCTCGGCACTGTCTCTGGCGCTGGCGCCACACATCCCCCTGCAGATTGAGGCGATGCGGAGGGAGTGAGTCACGTGGGGAGGGGGTCGGGGGGGTGGACAGTGTAGAGGCGGCGTCTGTGCAGTCAACCCGGGGAAGTGGACCGCGAGGAGACGGAGGGAGCGGGGAGGGGGCTCGACAGTATCGGGACAGTATCAGTGTCTGTGCTGGGGAGACCGGGAGTTCGCAGGGCGGGAGGAGAGCGCAGCCCCTCCTGGCTCCTGCCCACCCCCTGGCTCCCTCCGCTTTCCCTGCCAACACCTCACCTGACCTCGATCCCACCCCTGCCCTCAACCCTCACCCTCGCCGTAATCCCCCCCTCCCAACCCCCCCAATCCCCTAACGCCCCAGGTGGCTCACGGGCCGCTCCGCCCTGCCCCGGCTGCAGCAGCAGGCGGCCTGGCTGCACGGCTCCCCGCGGGTGGCGGCGGCGACGGCGGCCTCCGTGCTGGCGCTGCCGAGGGGACACCCGCTGCGGTCGGCGCTGGGGCTGAGCAGCTGGGGGCTGGGGGCGTGAGGGGTTGAGGGGCTGAATGCTTGGGTGTGGGGGCTGGGGGCGTGACGGGCTGTCGGCAAGGTGGCGGGTTGGGGGAGGGGGAGGGCGGGATGGCGGTGGCGGAGGTGGTCAGGAGCAGGAGAGAGCGGCGCGGGAGCGAGGGGACACGGCTAGCCTCCTCATCTTACGTACGGTTACGTACGGGAGCCGTGGATAGGGAGGCGCCTTGATAAGGTGGCAGTGGGGGGCCCGGGCCATTACCTGGGCTGCGCTGTTGGCAAGCGGTACCGCAGCAGAGTACGGCAGACACGAACTGGGAAACGAGCAGTTGGACGGGTGCGGCCCCCTGAGGGATTCCCTCGGAACGGAACCAGCACCAACTAGAGCACTAGAGAGCTTAGTAGGGTGGGACCCGACCGGCCAGGAGCAGGTGGCGTTGTAACTTGCAAGCCGCCCGCACGCGCGTGTGTGTGCCATCGAGTTGCCAGTCCGGCAGGAGTCAGGTGCCGGGTGCCGCCATGGATAAGAGGTGATGGGGTGCATAGCTACGGTACCATGGAAGGAGGCAGATTACAAGAAGCGGAGGCCAAATCCTAAGCATCCGAGAAATACTGCGTGCCGTGTCCGGTACGTGTCCGAAACTAGTGCAGCGTATCTCATGCGCGACGGAAGCTAGGTCCACCGCTCTTACAGGGCATAACAGCTATCTATGATGCACTCAACAACGCGTAACCATGAATTTGACACGAGTGCTGTCATGTTGCCAAGCGCCTTATCTGTTGCCCCACCCGTGTGGGAAGGGGCGGCACATGACAAGCACACACTCACTGCCCCTCAACGCTGCCACAGGTCCTGTAGCAAGCGCTAACACCTACCTGAATAGAATGAACTATGGGCAAATGTAACGACCACACCCAGCACGGAACCTTGTCCGAGTCCAGACACGAGCGCTATGTTTGCGCATTATGGGGGAAGGCGCGAAGGCCCGCCTCCTGGCATGAATCCGGCCAACACACTTCAGTCCGGTCTAGTTCGGACATTGGTAATCCCCCCAGCCGCAAGCAAGGATCTTCACCCCACACCGCCCTGACCCTGACCCTGACAGCCGCCCCGACAGCCCCGTGTCTCATACCTTTAACGCCTGCAATGCGCTTGCCTGCCCTCCCAACCACCTTGCCGTGCCCTCGTGCACTCACCTGCATTGCACGATTGCTTTGGGCCACCCCTAGCCATAGCCACCTTGCCAGAAGCCCCAACCGGCTGTGCCCAGCCCAATCCTCTCACCCCAGTCCGCACACCATCTCAACCCACTCTTCCACACTGTATGCGTACAGCACCCCTGCCGTACCTCACATGTCTGCCCTCGCCTATTGTCGTACACATCTGAACGACACACGCCCAACGCGCACACGCTTCCCACGTCACATGTCGCCCCTCGCCCCTCGCCGTGGTCACACCCTGTCCACCCCCCCCTGGTCCACCCCCATGGGCTGCACCGGCCGCGGCTCCGAGTCCCTCTGACTCGCGAACAGCGGCGCATCGGGCGGCGGGGCGGCGGGGGCCCCGGGCGCCGGCAGGGGCGTGAAGGCGCCCGAGCCGGGTGCGTGGATGTACAGCGCCACGCCGTGTACCGCGTGGTTGGTCGCAAAGGCGGCGGCGGCGCCCGTGTTGGAGGGGTCCGCGGGCACTCCGGCGGCGGTGAGGGCGAGGGCGAGGGCGCCCTCGGGGCGGCGGAGGCCGTGGTGGGAGGTGGCGGAGCCGCCGGCTGGGGAGGGTGGTGGGAGGAGGGTGGGGTGGGAGTGGGGGTTTGAGGAGAGTGAGGAGTGGGACAGGAGGTAAGGCAGGGAGGTGGAGGGGATGCCAGAGATGCCTCGGGGAAGAGGCAGCAGTTTGGGGCGCCGGCACGTGGGTGTTGCGGGGCCGCCCCTGCTCACCCCTGGACCGGTCTGCGTTGCTCCGGTGCGTGGTTCCGTCCCTGCGCGTGGCCCCCCCCATGACGTGCACCGAGGAGGACACGGGGAGGGGCTCCACGCGCTGACCCTCCCACCAGGGGCCGTCGTCAAACAGCTGGGGGGGGGAGATGGGGAAGATGGGGAAGATGGGGAACGGGGCATAGGGCTCAGAGGCTGACAAGCAAGATATTGCTATACCTGCCGTACATTTACTGTCGCTTGGTCGCTGCCTCCAGCAGGCACTCCCCCATCTCCACCACCTCCCCTGTCCGGCCCCCACCTCGGGTACCGCCATGTCCTCGGCGCGCGTGAGGTTGAGAGCGGTGACCACCCAGGCCCCCAGCAGGCCCCCGCTGATGGCGATGGCGAGCGTTACAACGCCCGCCAGCACCTCCCAGCCCAGCTGCTCCCTGAGAGGGGAAGGAGGGAGAGGGGCCCAGAGGGAGGGGAGGGGTCAGCGAGCCGTGCCCTTGTCACCATCCCGGGACCCCCAGATCCGTCCAGATCTCACCTGCCGGTGCCGTACATGAGGTAATCCGAGTGCTGCCCCAGCGATGCCAGCCCCGCCACCAGGGTACCGAGGATGGCGGGAATGCCGTGCAGGTTGTGGACGCCTGAGCCAAGGAGGGGGGGGAGAGGAGGGGGGAGACACAGAGCGTTACAGGAGGAGGCGGAGAGAAGGACAAAGGTATCGCCCCCTCGTGGCTCGTTGCACAAGGGATGTCGCCCTGGCATCCTAGCCGCTCGCACCACTACAACAAGAGGTATCGTGCACTTGGATGCCAGGGCGACGTCCCTTATACTCGTCCCATCGCTCGTTGCCCACCCCCCACTTCCCGCTGCCTCTCTAGCACCCCCCCGCCCTCCCCCCTCACCGCACGTGTCCCCCAGGCCTATGGTTCGGTCCAGGAAGGGGGTGAGGAAGGAGAATCCCAGCGTGGACACACAGCCGGCAAACAGACCCACACACAGGGCACCGCCGGGGGTCTGGGGGGGACGGGCGGAAGGGTAGGCAGCAGGGTAGGCGGCTGAGAGAGATCAGGGGAAGGGACGGATAAGCATGTCTGCACGCTTTGCTCGCCCGCGAAATCATATCCTCTCTTCTCACTCCCCTTCCGTTCCCTTTTCCCTTCCCTCTTCCTTGTCCCTTCCCTCCTATAAACCCCCCCAGGCCCCTTCCCCCTTCCCTTTCCCTTCCCTCCTCTACCCCCCCCCCCAAGGCCCCACCATCCTCAGCGTGCATGCAGCCCCCATGGCCACTCCGCCCGCCAGAGTGCTGTTCTGCACGTGCAGCATGCTGATCCGCCCCGTGACCAGAGCTGACGTGGCAAACACCGACAGTACGGCACCCAGCAGCGACAGAAGCGTGTTCACAATGCACAGAAACTGGGACATTTTCTGAAAGAGGGGGGGACGGGGAAGGAGTTATGGTAAGGAGGAGGCACGGGGCCGGGGGGGTAAGGGCAAGAGGTTGCCTAGGTCTCCCCCCCTTCCGCTTCATCCCACCTGTGCGTCAGTTGCTGTTTCGAGGCTCTCGGGGGCAACCGACGCCAGCGCTCCGTTGAAGGAAGGCCCTGCAAAAGAAGGGGAGGGGAGGCAAGCGGGGAAGGGAGCCGGGGAGTCCTGCTTAGCACTCCTGAACCCGTCCTCTTCGTTTGTCCGCATGAGCTCTAAGCACCCCACTTCCCCCATAGTCAGTTGCATCGCCCTCAAGGATCTGGACCCAGATCTGGATCCAGAATGACTCACAGTAGATCCACAGGAACAGCGTCCCGACCATTGAGAAGACGTCGTTGAGGTAGGCCGAGCTGTTCTTGGGGTGGTCGAGGCCGTGCAGGGGCTGGCGCCGCGACAGCATGAGCGATGCGGCCAATCCGTAGTAGGCCCCAAACAGGTGGATCACGATCGTACCGCCCATGTCCAGGGCCTGACAGGGGAGGGAGGGGGCAGGGAGAGGGGAGGCTTGCTGTGGGTGCACAGCAGTGCCGGTATGGCCCCTTGGCTTCCACGCTCGCTCCCCTCCCCCTCCCCCTCGTCCCCCCCCCCACCTTGAATGTGTAGATGACCAGGTGTTGGTTGAGGGCGTAGAGGGGGACCTGGGGGAGAGGCGGGAGGGGGAGAAGTGTAAAGCTCAAGCCAGATTGCCCCCCTGCTCGCTCCCGCCCTCCCGCCCCCCCACCTGCCACACCAGCAGCCACAGCAGCTGAGTGGGGGAGGCCTTTCCGATGATGGCTCCGAAAGCAATCATGCCAGAGCCTGGAAGGGGGGATTTGGGTTTGGCGGATTCAGCGATCAATATCCAAACTCATTGTTTCAGCATCTTGGCGGAAACACACCTTTCCCCTTCCCCCCCCTTCCCCCTCTGCCTCGCCCCCACCCGCGCAGAATGAGCAGTCGATGAGCAGCTCGATGTCGATCTGGATCTTGGAGGCCTTCTGGTTCCAGAACCCCTGCTGCGTGGCGCCGATGACTAAGATGGCCTCCAGCATCATCAGAGCGGATCCAAAGTAGTTGAGAGAAACGGCACCGAGGCTGGGGGGGGAGGACGGGGTGTGGAGGCGGCAGCGAAGGAGGTGCTGAGGTGAGGCATGGAATGGGAAAGCCACGTACAGTACGTCCGCCAATACACCCACCGGCACACGTCCCCCTTCACGTTTTTCTCCTCCTCCCCCCCTCCTCCCCTCCCCCACCTGTATCGGCGCATGAAGGTCATCAGGAAGCCAAAGCCCACAAAGATCTAGCATGAGGGGTGGAGGGGGTGGAGGAGGGTAATGAGGGTGGAGGAGGTCAGCAGCCATTGCAATGCACCCCCTGCACGACACCCCTTCTCTGCCACGTGCCCCCCGTCTCCCCGCCGTACCATGATCTGTACGTCAATGCCCCCCCGTCTCCCCGCCGTACCATGATCTGTACGTCAATGAAGTACGTGTAGTAACGGTGCACCTGGTCCATGGCATTCTCGCCCACCTCCGTGTACTGCACCAAGCCGAAGAACAGGCCTGGGGGGGGGCGTGTTGGGGGGAGGCGGAGGATGCAGAGAAGGCCAGGTTGGGAGGGCAAGGGGTGAGGGTGTGGGGCACGCTGAGTGAAGCACGCTGAGCACGGGCCTACATTTCGCCGGCGGGCCGGAGCCGGGCTGGCACGCGGGCAGGGGCCGTGCGGAGGCATGCTGGTATGGAAGGGGCCGGGGGCTTACCGAGGATGACGATGAAGATACCAGCGAGCGAGGGCCTGTTGAGGCGTGGGAAGGCGAGAGTTGGAAGCGTGTAAGGGAGCGTTGGAGGGCAGGCAGCAGCCCTCGCCACCCGGTGCCCGAAACCCGCGCCCTGCAACACCCGTTCCTGCGCCGACTCACACGAAGCCCTTCCGCATCTGTCCTTCCCGATCTGGAATGCCGACATGGCTCCAAGACTTCTCCAGCCTCGTGTGATTGCTCAGGCTCTCCGTCGCCGACGCCTTAGGCATCATCTTGGCGACGCAGCTGCCTGCCGGGCGAAAGATGGACACGACAGCCCAGATAAGCAACGCACGAGCACAGTAGGGTTGCGCTCAGCGGCCGGCACGTCAGCGGGAGGCCGCGCTGACGGTACACATGGGCGCTGCGATTCCGCCGGTTCGAAAGCTCGTAGCCCAAGAAGCCCTCCAGCACCCTTACCGCCCTCTCGGTGTTAGCACAGAGCCCTCCGATGCTCTCACCTTGCGAAACGGGTGCCGACGCAAGCTCCGACGCGGATGGTACACG
The DNA here is from genome assembly GCA_016858145.1 of Edaphochlamys debaryana. Classification (NCBI taxonomy): domain Eukaryota; kingdom Viridiplantae; phylum Chlorophyta; class Chlorophyceae; order Chlamydomonadales; genus Edaphochlamys; species Edaphochlamys debaryana. The sequence goes on along the minus strand of JAEHOE010000024.1, from coordinate 192,378 downwards.
TCCGAACCAGGAAGTGTGTGACGTGGAGGCCGCGCTCCCGTGCGCCTGTGTTGCTATGGGTTGATGGCGACAAAAGATGTGTAAATCGAACAGGCGGCGCGGTTTATACGTGCCATGGGCTTTCGGAGCGGTCAGACGCCGGACGGCCCGTGGAGGCCACTCCCCCATGTGCACTGGCCTTACGATACGCTCGGCCTCGCCCCGACTGTCAAGCAGGCATTTTGGGGCTATGCTCACGTACCGCTCTCGCAGCGATAGCCGATTGCTTGCTTGATGCCGAGTGCGTGCGGCCTGCGTGTCGCGAGACGGCTCGGGTCGCGGCCCGCGAGACCCCGCCGCCGCCCCCGTGAGAAACCCCCTCGCCCCACGAGACCGCAACCGCTGATGCGCCCGACCCCGGCACCCCTGCAGCCCGACCGGGCGATCAAGCTGGGGCTAAGGGCGGCGCGGGCCGCGGTCGAACGGGCGGGCCCCCTGCGGCGTAACCCGCTCGACCGAGCGGTCTGCGCATGACGGGGCTCGCATTAGGGTTCGGCCGGACCTTCCGTCACTTGCGCCCCTGGCGGCGCCGCGCGGGTGGGGGGGCCTGTGCTGACACCCGGCCCCATCCGCTATTCATGCAATTTGAGCTGACGCCGCTTGCGAGGCCCGCAGGTTTGCAGCGCAGAGCGGGTGGGTGGGTGGCTGCCGGCCCCACCCAACATAGCTTGGGAGCGTACCACAAGCCTATCACGGCCTTTACATGGCCTGAGCCCACACTGAGGCACCTCCCGAGTGCTGACCAAGCGTATTCACGCTGATCGGTTGGCCACCGTAGGCCCCACCTCTGGGCTCAGTCGACCCTCCGAGAGCTGACGAAGCGCGTCCTCGAAGGGGCCTGAGCAGTGAGCACCCACAGACACCCTGGGCTTGGCTGCTTGCACAGGTCCCCGAGCTGCCGTTCCTTGGCGTTGGGCTGGCCTCGCGACCCCGCCTCCGTCTCACTTGCCAATGCCAGAGCAGGCAGTGGTGGGCTTCAACCCTGCACTTACCCGCCCAGGTCCGCAGCCCTGGCTATCTACCCGCATGCCCAGGTCTGCGTAGTCAGCGGAACACGCCCTACGCCACAACCAAGCGCTTCGCTTCGTTGTTTTCTTCTACACCCGCATGCTCAGCACTACCCCCTACCCTTGATTCACCCGGTGGACCGCGAGGCGTAACACACATGCCAGAGGCGGCACCTAGCCCCCTACTTGGGTCGTCCTATCTACCATAAGCGTCCGATCAGCAAAACTTCTGCTCTACGCCCCCTCCCTGCCCTTCAACTGCGGAAACCCCGCGCCAGCCTGCCGCCCGCACGCACCGTCACTGCAAAGCCTTGGACCCGACACCGCGTGCGGCAGGTCCTGCGGCTCGCTCGCAAGACATCGCCTCAGCCGCTTACCGGTAATCACCCTCGCGCTTGTTCCCCGCCCCGCCTACCTGATGGCTCCTTCCGTCAACCTTCCCGTCAAGGTCTCACGCGTAAACGAAACACATGGTCACGCTCAGGCTCGTGCATCGTATGGACCACCGCTGCGCACCGGGACACGCTGACAGGGTCCTGGGCAGCTACACCCCGACCTCCAACACGTATCCACACCTGCCATCCTACCCTCCCTCCTCCCCCAACAAACCACCACCATCACCACGAAACACATCCGCACACCGCCCGGCCCCGCGAAGCTCTGGCTCGCGCCACGCCCCCGCGGTGTCCTGCCCTGCCCTGCAACGCCGCCCGCTGGGACCCGCGTCACAGTGTCAACGTCGACGGCTTGCTCGCGGGCGACGCGTCCAGCAGCACGTCCCTCACGCCCCCCGCGCTATTCATCAGCTCCACCTCCTCCTCCAGCTCCACGTCCAGCTCCCCTGCTGCGATCAGGGCCTTGGCGCGCTGCGCCTCGGAGTTCCAATCAAACTTAAACACGATCCAGGACAGGATGAGGGACTGGAGCGAGGCGGTGCAGGCGAGCCCGGTCCACAGGCCCATGGCGCCCAGGCCCATGCGGAAAGCGAGCACGCAGGCGAAGGGCAGCCCGATGCCCCAGTACATGAAGAGGTTGATCTGCGCGCCGATCTTCTGCCGCCCGCAGCCGCGCAGCACGCCCGCGAGCACCGTGTTGGCGCCCTCGCCTGGGGACGGTGGGAAGCAGGGGGCAGCGGAGCGGGCGACAAGGGTTGGTTGCGCGAAAGGGCTGGCGGCAGAAGCAGGGCACCTAGCGGGTTCAGCGTGCATCAAATGGCCGCTGACGTGGACGTGCCATGGCTGCCCGTGGCACCGGAGTCCAGACCCAGACTGGTCCGCCACGAGCCCTGTTTATGCCGAGCCCTGCCTCCCATCCTACGTCCCGGCCACCTCCTCCCACCTATGAGCGAGATGGCGAGCGTGGGCACGGCCTGGCTGGTGAGCAGCACCACCTCCCGGTCCGCCGCGAACAGCGCCCCCAGCTCCTCCCGGAACAGCAGCAGCAGGCCCGCGCACACAATCATGATGACCGTGCCCATGAGCACCGACACCTGTGTGTTGAGCCAGGCCTGCCGCGGCCGGCTGGCGCCTGGGGGGGGGAAGGACGGGGCGAGGTGTGTGTGTATGAGGTGTGGAGGAGGGCGCGCGGGGGGTGGACGGGGTCAGGCGCAAGGGGCCCGGCAGTTGAGAGGGGAGCAACGTGTGCAGTGATGGGTGGACGGTCGTTGGGGCCGGCCCGCAACCCACTGCGAGAGCGGTAGCTGCAGCACCCCCCTCGCCCCAGGTCCTACCTAGCTCGTTGCCCACTCTCGTGCTGGCCGCCCCGCTGAGCCCGTGCGCCGCGAAGAAGCAGAGCGCGTGGATGTTGAAGGTGATGCCCATCATGGACATGGTCATCTCGGGCCGTGGGAGCAGGCCCGACAGCATGACGATGATCTGGGTCGGAGGGAGGGAGCGGGGGTATTTTTTCGAGCGGGGGATCCTGGCCGATTGGGAAACTAAGGGAGAGAGGAGGTACGGGAGGGGCTTCGGAGGTGATGCACGACGCAACAGCTTTGAGCAGGAAACGGTGGGACTGGTGTGCCATGCACCTCGGGATCACAAGAACCAGTGGCCCCGGCGAGCGGGCAACAAGAACATCGGGTGGAGAGGTGGAGCTGGCTGAGACTCGCGTGCCTTGCAGCTCATGTGGGTCGCACGGGCGATCCAATTCCCGAACGGCTCAGCGCGTAAAGGCCCGCCGCTGCTCATCAGAGCCACGGCTGACCGGGAACCCATAGAGCACCTCGCGAGGCGTCAAGCACCCCAGCGCGCTCACCTCGAAGGTCCACCAGTCCAGGCAGATCATCACAGCCGAGGGGATGGCCACCCGGATGTAGAGGGGCCACTCCGTGAGGCACTCCCGGCTCCAGCCCGCCCACGTGCGCTTAGTGGGCTCCTGGCCGTACGTGTGCCACAGCGTGAACAGCAGAAGCCCCAGGCACGAGCTCAATTGCACGGCCGCCCACGCCACCGCTGCTCCGTCGAAGCCCCAGGCGCATCTGCAACAATCAGGAAGGAGGACCCGACGAGTGCCCGCCATACCACTGCAGCTTAGTTGACGGTTGCAAAGAGCTCGTGCCAGGCACCCCCGCAGTGCCAACGCAGTGCCACAACCCTGCCATGCGATCTTATGGCCTGGCATGCAGGCGCTATGCGCTCCGGGGTCCTGACTATACATGGGTTCCCTCTGGAACTTAACGGCATGGCTTTGCATGCTTGGCGCGCATGTGCCGTACCATTGCCCTCATCAACACACCCCTCCCCAGGGCTGCCACGCAGGGTTTGTTTCTGAGCCTTCCGGGTGCCGGAAAGCTGACATGCACCGACCCCAAACGACCCCCTCTCACCGGAAGATGAAAAACCATAGGTACAGCGGCGTGAGGAGCGTCGCGAAGAACGTGCAATACATGAGCGGCTGGACCACGGACTGCGCTGCCAGGTACCGCCGCAAGCACTGCTCGATGCCGTCGAGAATCAGGCAGGGGCTCAGCAGGATCGTGAAGCGGCCTGCCGCTTTGGCGATGTGCGGGTCCTGCCCCATGGCGAGCATGAGTGCCTCCGCCTTGCCCCACATGGCAATGCACATGAAGTTGAACAGCGTGGTGATCACCAGCGCGCGCTGGGTCACCACCCCGACCGTGGAGTACTTCTTAGCACCGTACGCCTGCCCGCAGAAGGTCTCCATCGCCGTGACCACGCCCAGCATGGGCGCGTTACCGCTGACGTTGTAGAGCGTCTGAGACAGCACCAGGGAAGACAGCTCCACCGGCCCCAGGTGCCCCACGAAGGCCGTGATGATAAGCTCCTTGGCGAAGGTCATGACCTCCATCCCCGATAGAGGCCATGCGAGGGACCACAGCCTGCGGTGGAGGCAGCAGCTGGACCTCAAAACCGCACTTCGCCAAAGACAGCTGCCTGAGGATGGCGGATGGCCAGCTGCGGATGGCCTGCTGCTGCCAAACACGCACCTGCTGGCCACAGCCGTCCATGTCGACTGTGACTTCTTCGGTGAAGACACCTTCATCGCACCACCTTTCAATGTGTGTTCATATCCGTTGAAGTGTCCTCCCGCTTCCGACTTGGTTTGCTTGTGCCCCCTGTGTCGGCCAGCGATCGCGGACCCGCTGCAAGGAAGCCAGCAGGCAGGTAAGCACTTAGCGGATGCCGCAGGGAGCTGGGAAGGACGGCGCTGCTACCTCCCAACTCCATCCCGCACCTGGCGATGCCCTCGATATCCTCCTGCACGTCGTTCATCGGCCGTCGATCACGTCGTTCATGAGCCCTATAGGTAAGATTCCAATGGCTGCGGCTGCTCATTCCGCGCCATTTGGAGGAATGAAATAGGCTTGTTGAGCGCTGACCCTGGCTCTTGCGCCCTGCGCCGTGACTGAGTTATGTCACGTCCTCAGGGGCTATACGGCGGCTGCCTCTGGCGGAGCTCGGTCCGGCTTTCAATTTATCAGTCTACGAGTATGGTCAACCCTTGCAGGTGATCGGTGATGATCTACGTGTATCAGGGCCTAACAGTGCAGACTACAGGGTGCGGGGCACGTAGGCCGAGCGTTGAGCGAGGTCACAACGGGCGGGACGGGATGAGACGCCGGCCAAAGCGGCCTTCGACCAAACCCCCTGCGTGCACTCCAGTGGCCTCCCACAGCGCTGGCTCTGCTCTGGGCAAGTCGCGCAGGGTATATGCAGGCCGCGTGTCGGACCAAACATCTCCGCAACATCCCGAGGCGGGATCCCTCGCCCGGACTTGGTATCTCACCCGCGCGCCCCGAACACGCCCCTGGACGCAAGAGCATTCTTAAAACCCTACCCCCTGACTCGTACAAGCCATCCCTCTCACCCAATGCGATAAAGCGACCGCGCCCATTCGGCCCATGCCAGCCAGTGTCCGGACTATCAGCCGACGAGGCTGAGGACGAGGGTGTCCGTTGGAAGGCTACAAGCTCCTTTGAAGGGGGACTCCAGCTGCCTCCCTGCAGTTTAGGGAGCGCGGGGGCAAGGGTGGGCATCGGCGACCCGCTGAGGGACAGGCTGCACAGGAGGCACGCTCCAACCCGACCCACACCACCTGTCAGCACACGGTACGGTACGCGCCACACCATCGCCTGCTGGGGACACCTCCATCCCCACGGCTGCTGATCGGTACCTCTGCCATAATCAGCTGATTGGCTGCGCCATCAGTGCATCACGACTAGCGTGTGCACAGCTGTCTACCCTGCAGCCCACATATCGGGGCTCTCGCAAAGGGTTCCCGGACATCTCGAGCATTCACCTTTGCTCCCAGCGCTCCCGATATGTCATCCCATGGTGTGTCCTGACACACCTACTGACCCACACGACCTCCCCCTCTCCCGTGTCTCCTTTCCCCCACACCGTGCCTTGAGAGAGTACACAGTGAGAAAGATTATACAGGCGGATGGGGGTGCGCCCAGGCCTCAACGACCAAATGGGGTGCCCAAGAGGTCCCTGATGTACGACGGCTACGATCTCAGGGACCTGATTGGGTACGGAGTAAAAGAATGAGGAAACGGGCCGTGCGTATCGGCGAGGGGGCAGGGGCCGGCCGAACTCGCAGCAAGACACCGCCCGCGCAGGGCCTGGGTGCAGGCGTGTGCACCCCCTTGCATCGTGTGCATCCGAATGTAAAAAAAAACCAGAGCTGGTGGTCCGAGCTTGTCGCGGGCTCACGCGGAAGCGGGGAATACCATGTGTGGAGGGCATGGCCGCACGGATCATATCCCACAACGGGGCACGCTGATTGATGTGGCGTCCTCCCCTGAATAGCTTCGTTGCGTGTCCGCAATGCTGGGACTTTGCCCATGTGGCGCCTGAGGCTGGCCCAAACGGCGCCGTTGGCCAGTCTCGCAGCCTATCCAGGGCACGTATCCCCGCAACGTCCCGCATCCCCGCTTTGGTGCTAGCTAGCCTTGCTGCTTGTGCACTGACTGGAGGCTATGCCCTCCGACCCGGCACGATCCAGCAGCAGCGCACCTCGAATCCCTAAGGCACCTGACCGGGAACTGTCGGGCTCATAACTGCAGCAATGCTTTACAACGGCCTGTCACCGCTAATCGTCGCGAGCGCGGCCAAAATCCAACCCGAGTCACGCTACCGGTCATGGCACCAACCGCCCAAGGAATGCAGAGAACGGTCCAAGCTAACACAGCAGTACCAGGAACACAGCAACAGCAAACCGTGTATGCGCGGCACATGCTCCGGCAGCGCACATGCACAGCCTCTTCTTGCCTCGCCCTAGCGTCGCGCAGTCACTCGCTCGAAATTGCCGCGAAAATCGTCAAGGCCTCGAAAGTCAAAACGCCCCAACACGAACGAACAGCTACACGTTGGCCCAAAACTCAGCAGCATCAGCTATCGTAGTACATACACGAACCCCTTTCCGGGCCCAAACCCAAGCCTCGGCCTGCCCGCGCGCTCGCCATCCTGAACTCGCCGCCGCCAGCGCCTCTCCGATTCGCGCCCGGCAACAACGGACCAAGGCGCGACGGAGAGAGGCGCGGCAGGGCCGAATCCAGGGCGGCTGACCAGGCCTTCCTGCTCTACCGCCGGCTTACGCAGCCACCAGCGTCCTCCTCACCCGCGCCGACCCCAGTGCTGCTACCGTCTGCTCTTCTCCTTCCGCTCCGGCCGCGACGGAGCCCCTCAAGTCCCGCCACCCCTTGGCTCACACCTCGCGCCCCCACCAGTCCCTTTTCTCACCCCCAGGCCCTTCCGTCCCCGCAGCTCCAGCCCCGCAGTCCACGCGAGCTCAGGGCCCCGGCGCGACTCTTCCCCACGCGAGGATCCCCGCCACGCCTCCGCCGGACCAGACCAGACCCGACCGGACTCCAGACCAGACCAAACTTGACCGGACCGGACAAGATCAGATCGGACTGGATCAGACCGCAGGCCTTGAGATCTGATCCAGTCTACCTGGAGAAGTACGGGCCCAGGTCCTTGACGCCCAGGCCGGGGATGCCGTGCGGCTTGCGGTCGGCGTCCTTGTCGGCCCAGTCGGCCGGGCCGTACACGGCGCACGTGCGGGCGGGCGCGTACACCTGGGGGGTAGGCATGGGGGTGGGGGTGGGGGGCAGGAGGTGGGGGATGAGAGGTGAGGAACGAGCCAGTCGCACGCCGTGTTGTGCAGGCCGGAGCAGAGGAGGCAGAAGGGGCGGAGGAGGCGCGCGCGCGTGTGTGAAGGGCTGCTCGCACGGGCCTGGGAGTCGTGGGCGCGGGCGTGTGTGAGTGGGAGCGAACGCAGGGCAGCAGGCAACCGCTCTCAGCGGCCCCAAACCGCTTCGACAGCTTTCCACTCGCCTCACCTGGAACGAGTGCGGGCGGTTGTCGTAGTTGCCCGACTGCGTCTGGAAGGCGGCGTCCGCGTCCTTGGTGATGTTGCGGTAGCCGCCGAAGACCTCCTCGTCAGAGGACAGGATGAGCTGCGCGGGTGGGAGGCAGAGGGCGGCGGGTGTTGCGGCTGGGCCGAGGGATTGCGGGGCTGGCACAGCGCGGAGGCAAGAGTCACCGCGCTGCCTGCACTCCCGACGCTCGTTTGCACTCATCCATCCCTGCCTCTTGCGGGAAAAACCCTAAAACCGCGCACGCACGCACCTTGTACGGGCCGGGCTCGCGGCAGCCCACGCGGTAGTCCTGGAACGACTGGGTGGGGTGGAAGTTGAAGACGAACACCAGGTCGCCGCGCTCGAAGACAATGACCTTGTCGGCCTCGTCCTTGCGGCTGATGTACGAGTTGGGCGCAGACATGTAGCCGAAGGCCTGGGGGCGGGGAGCAGGAGGAGTGGAGGGGGGGGAGGAGGGGTTGAGAGAGGTTTGCGCTGACGGTCATAGGAAGCCGTGGCGCAGGAGAAGGGCCGTCACTTTCCCTGCCCTCACGACGCCCCAGCCCCAGCACCCCTTGACAGCACCATTCTGCAAAGACGCGACGCTCTGCGGCTACCGAACTGCTACCTACAAGGGCACGCACCATGTCCAGGTGCACCTTGACACGGTCCCACTCTACCCCCCTCGACAGCCCCACGCACTACCGGAAACAATGAACTGCATTAGGAAATAGCCAAAAGCTCACGGCCCCACCTTGTCCAGGTGCACCATGGCGCGGTCAAAGGCCTGCAGGAACTTGTACTTGAGGAACTCGGCGTCGGCCAGGTCCCAGCGGCGGCGGCACAGGTGCAGCGAGCCGCCGTTGCCGGGCACGAACTTGCCCGTCGAGGGGTCGTACGAGTCCACGCGGGGGAAGTCGATCCACTCGGGGTGGCCGAACTCGTTGCCTGCCGGGGTGGTGGGGGCGGGGATGGGGGAGGGAGGGGGGGTGAGGAGGGAGGTGTGGAGGGCTGGGGTCGGCGAATGCACGGGCAAGCCCGCAACCGTTGGCCAGCCAGGCCCCCTGCTCGGCTCGTCGCAGAGCCCGCCCTTTCCCACCAGTGACCCAGGCAGGCCCTCACCCTTCCCCTCAGTGACCCCTGCTCGGAGTGTGCCAGACCCCGCCCTCTACCCAACAGTTATGCACAGCCCCACAGCCCCGCGCCCCCTCCGCCACTCACCCATAAAGTTGAGGTATGACTCCCCGCCCAGGGCGATGGTGAGCAGGCGGATGAGCTTGTGCAGCGCAATACCGCGGTCCACAATCATGGACTGGGGGCCCGAGCCGGGCACGGCCTGGGAGGGGAGGAGGGGTAGGGGACGGGTGTGGTGGTGGGGAGGAGCAATCGCGACGGGAATGCGGATCGCGGCGGTGCGGCCCGTGCGCGTGCGCGGTTGTACGGCAGCAGGAGTGAGGTTGCAAGTACGGCGCACGCACCATGTAGTCGTACATGTCCTTGTCCATGAGCCAGAAGGCGATGGTCTTGTCGCCCACCAGCGCCTGAGGGGAGGGATGACGTGGCAGGCCGGTCAGGGTCGGATCAAACCATCCGTCCTCCTCGACAGCCCCACTCCGCGACTCCCCAGCTTCCCCACCCGTTCTCGGCATCCTCCTACCCCGCCCAGCCCGCGGTGTGGTGCTAATCCGCCCGTCCTGTAGAAGGGGCGCCCCCCCTCCACGCGGCCTCCCCCTCCTACACCGGCCCCCACCGCACCTGGTCGTGGCTCTCCGCGTAGCCCACGCAGGCCTCCGCGTAGCGCCGGTTTGTGAGCGTGTGCACCAGGTTGCCCATGTTCCAGGCAAAGTCGTTGTGCAGCTTCATCACCTGGGGGTGAAGGGGGGGGCGGGGTGTTTGTTGCTGAGCGAGATCGCGACGACGGTGGTTGGGGTGGGGCGGAGGGGAAGGAGCAGGATGGGGATCGCGATGCCGCCGTGCTGGGTGGTGCGGTTGCTGACGTCCTCAGCTTGGCTTGCCACCACGGCCAAAGCGCCGCTTGCCTGGCTTCCCATGCACCTGCCCACTCCTTCTCCTTCCCATTCCCTCATCACCATTCAATCCATCTTATCCCGCGCGTTCTCCGGCCCCCACCCCGTGTGCTCTCCGCGTGCTCTCCGTCACTTCTCCCGAGCGCTTCCTTCCCCCACTCAACCCCTCAGGCCCACCCACCTCGATCCACTTGTCCGCGATGGCCATTTGCAGGCGGTAGTCAAAGCCCACACCGCCCTCCGTCCTGGGGGTAGTGTCAAGGGGTGAAGGGTGTGCGTGTTTAGGAGTACCCGGGGGCGAGCGGCAATGCGCGGGTGTGACGGGCTGCTCGCATGAGCCGGGTAGTCGGAGGCGCGGTGACTAGCCGGCCAAGGCGAGGGTGTGTTTTGTGTGAGCGGAGGGCTGTCTGTCCTAACTACGACCTTGAAGCTCTCAGCTTGCTTCTTCACGGACCCCTGCCTCCGCAGCGCCTTTACCCACAGCCCCTCCCCCGCCCTCACCAGGGCCGGCAGAAGGCGGGCATGCCCGACACATCCTCCCCAATGGTGATGCAGTTGGGGAAGAGGTCGTGAAGCAGGTTGTTGACGAGCATCAGGTACACAACGGCGTCCGTGTCCGTGTTCATGCCGAAGTACTCGCCGTAGTTGCCTGCGATTGGCGGTTGAGGCGGTTAAGACGGTTGGCAGTTGGTTGGTTGTTGGGCGGCATTTAAGGTAATTGAGCCGACCCAAATCGTCGAGGCCTGGCCGGCGCTCTTGTGATGGTCTTGCCAGGGCCCGAGCTGGTGCTGTCAACACGTTTCGGAAAGAGTACGGCATGTACGGCAGCACTCACCCGTGAAGGTGTACGACAGGCCGTGGTGGTGGTACATCATCGACGTGACGCCGTCGAAGCGGTATCCGTCGAACTTGTACTCGTCCATCCACCAGCGCGCGTTGGACAGAAGGAAGCGAAGCGTCTCCCAGTTGCCTGTTTGGCGCAACAGAACGTCGCCGATGATCTCAATGAACTGAATGAACTCAATGTCATGAGGATGATCAGGGCCGGACACGTGTGGCTCTGATATGGACCGCGTTGGACCCTTCTGCCACCGTCCGCCCTGCTCCGCACACCCTGGCAAAGTACACCTCGTCCCCAAGACCCAACCGAAGACCCTTGCATCACCACCCCAAGCCCCACGCACACCCCCCCCCTCCGCCAGCCCCTCCTCCGCCCACCGTAGTTGAAGCACCGCGAGTCCCACATCCAGTGGTTGCCGCGCGGCCCGCCGTGGAAGTACATGCCGTCGGTGCCGTCAAACATGTTGATGCCGTCGTTGGTGTTCTTGGAGGCGTGCGAGTGCACAATGTCCATCAGGACCTGCAGGGATGGGAGGGGATGGGGTGGGTAGGCGTGGCCACAGCACCCCCTTGGTCAGCCCCTACACAGGTCCGCGCGCCTGGCTCGGTCCGGACTGGCTGGCTTTACCCCGTGGCGTGGTCAACAGCCCCGTCCGTAGAATCCGGGATCCATTCCTGGATGCCCCAAGAGCCTGGATCCAGGATCCGCATCATGACTCACGATGATGCCCAGGCGATGCGCCTCGTCCACCAGCGCCTTGAGCTCGTCGGGCGTACCGCAGCGGGACGAAACCTGCAAGTACGAATCGGGTTACAAAACGTCAGTTTCTGGCTCGTTCCCGCGCAAGTCGCCACACGCATTTCAGCCCCCGCGCAGCGCCTCTCCAGGCCGCTCTCGAGGGATGGAGGCCCCCGCTCCGTAGCTTCCGCCAGTTCCGCGGTCCCCTGCCGCCGCCCCAGTGCGCGATCTCCCCCGTGCTCACTCCGAAGAAGTTGGTCACGTGGTAGCCGAACGAGCCGTAGTAGGCGTGCTCCTGAATGGCCATGATCTGGGGGGGAGGGGGAGGGGGAGGAGGGGGGAGGGGGGGGGGGGGAGGAGGGGGGGAGGGGGAGGGGGAGGAGGGGGGAGGAGGGGGGGGTGGGGGGCCGTGAGGTGCTTGGTAGGAGACGGGGAGTCTGGGAGGCCTCCGCACGGCACGTGCCAGCCGCGGACGTGCTCGTCCAGGAACCGCAGGCGTCACGGGCTGTGTGGGAGCAGCCGGGGTTTGCCAGCCATGTGGGGTGCGATCCGCAGTCCCGGGGTTGAGCTGGCCGGGACTGCGAATCGCCTCCGCACGTGGCTGGGGAGCCCCCTCCATCCCGGGTGCCCACGCAGCCCCACTCCACTTCCAGTACTTCACTTCCGCCACGCCTGCATCTGGACGCCTTGTGGGGGAAAGGGCCCCCTTATGCCAGCCACGAGACGCCCCCGGCAGCCCACATTCCGTTGGCCAGTCCCCCGGTGCCGTGTCCAGGCTTCGCAGGGCCATATCTGAGGTCCTCCGCGCCCCACCGCACGTGGATTGTGCTTCACCCCACTCTGGTGTCCACACCGCACCTGGATCGCATTGCAAGCCCCGAGCTGTCTGCTGGTGCTGGCGGGGGATAAGCAGACCTTTCTTCCCCCAACCCTAGTAACAACCCTATACACACCCCCAGATGGGAGGCCCCACCCCCAACAACAGCGCGCGCTGCACCTCGTCGGAATTGCACCCCGGGAAGCAAACCCCTGCAACTGCCCGCCTGCGTAACTGCAACCCCTCCATCCCACAACCCCGAGAGCAGGGCCCCAAGCGCGCCCACTCCGCACCGCCCCGCACCCCATCCGCTCCGCCCCGCACCTGATGGATTGCGTTGTACCCGAGCTTGCTGCTAGTGCTGGCCGAGGAGGTCCACCCTTATTCCCACAATCCCAGTAACAACCCATGCACACCCTAGACGGGGGGCGCACACCGCTCCGCACCTGGATGGCGTTGTACCCGAGCTTGCGCACGCGCGGCAGCACGTCCCGCATGAACTCCAGGTACGAGTTGACCTTGGGCTCCTCGCTCGACATGCCCACGTGGCACTCGTAGATGCGGAGGGCCCGCGGCCTGACAGGGAGGGGGTGAGGGGAGGGAGGAGGGTGCGGGTGGGGTGCGGTTAGTGGGAGCTGTGGGCCGGTATAGCGCAAACCGCACTCGCATCACGCGAACACCCCGTCCAATCGGGCGGGCTGCAGTTGCGCAGTGTGTACCCCGCACTCCTGCCTTCGAGCGACAAGAGGCCAAGCGCCTTCGCCCCACCCCCGTCCCTGCGCCTCACTTGGCCGGGCGGGGGTACTTGAAGGTGTATGTCTTCTCCGGGTCAATCTCGCCCGGGGCGCCCTTGCCCTTGGGGGGGTCCCAGTACACGCCTGCGTGCGGTTAGGGTTTCGGTTTGGAGGTTTGGAGGGTTTAGGGTTTAGCGAGGGCGCGGTTACACGAGGAGAGCCTGCTCTGCTATCTGCTTGGGAGCAGGAATGGCAAACAGTAGGGGTTGTGGTGGGCCAGCCCAAACGGATTCAGCCCGCCCACCGTTGAACAGGATCTCGTTGTGCTCCTGGGTCGACCACTTGATCCAGGCCGGGATCTTGTCGTGCCAGTGCCCGTTCACGTCCTCCAGCCGGCACTTGACCTTGGTCCTGTCAGGAGGAGGGGAGGGGAGAGGGCCAGGGGGAGGACGCACGGGTAGTTAGGGCCCTGTCACAGAGGGGAGGAGAGGCCGTCCGGGGAACGTGCAGGGTGACCTTCTGGCCCATTGTGGTATCCCTTCCCTTGAGGCACACACTTGGTGCACTCATGTTCCACACTTCGACCCTCCCCCGGCCGCCCGCTAATGCTCTGGCCCCGCCGTTCGGTTCCAGTCCTCGCTCCCATGCACATGCCTCGAGGCTCCCTGTTAGACCCCCGCCACAGCTCTGCGGCCCCGGATGCCCTTTCCATCTATCAATCCTGCTAGCTACTGCAGGCCAGTCCCGTGTATCCTGCCGCCCCGAATGCAGGCAACCAGCAAGCCGCTGCCGCTCAAGGGCGTCCTCGCAGTGGCTTGTGTGCATTGCCGGCCTCCCCGCTCCCCGCCTCCCGCCTTTCCACCCTCGTTTGTGGAACCTACACCGCCAGCACCAGCCCAGCGCCGGCCCGCATGTATCCCACCACCCGGCCAGCATCTTTCGCACCTGGCCCCTCTGTCGAGCCAGCAACACCCCTCGCAAAAGCGCCGAGCCCCGGTCCCCGACCGCGCCGTGCCCTGAGCCCCCAGTCACGACCCTGCCAGGGCCCAGTCTGACCTGTGCGGGATGGCGGACGTGCCATCGGGGTTGTCGGGCAGAAACAGCTCCCAGGTGCCGTACTGGTTCTTGAAGGCCCAGTGCGCGTCGGTGGGGCTCCAGTTGTTGAACTCGCCCACCAGGGCCATGGCCTGTGGGGGGCGGGGGCGGGAGGCGGGGTTTTTGTTGCTGAGCGGGATTGGGAGGCGGGGGATGGCGGGAGTTGAAGGAGGAAAACCAAGGGAGGGGGAGAATGGGGGGCCAGCGACAGCCAGGCACTGTGGCCCCTGTCAAGGCATACCCCTCAGCGTCACATCCGGCCCCTCACTGAGTGGGCTCTCCTGACCATTGCGAAGAAGGACGTGTCCCGCCTTGCGCGCCTCCCCCCCTAAACGAAGGCAACCCCAAGTCGACGTACCTTGGCGCCAGGGGCCCACTCGCGGTACCAGACGCCCTGCTGGCCCTTGCACTCGCCACGGTTGAAGCCGTAGTACTTGTAGCCTGTACGGCAGTGTACGGGAGGGTGGACGGCGGAGGGGGTTAGCGACGACAGTCCGGGGGGTGAGGGTCGAGGGGTCAGGGGTGGTGGTGCAGCGTCCTTGGCTCGGGCCTGCCTAGCTATGTCAGTCGGGAGTCTTGCCATAATCCGCCGCGGCATGTTGTTGGAGGGGCAGACCCAGAAACGGGGGCTGGGCCGGGGAAAGCTGTTGCGCGGGTCCTGCAGCTAGCGAGCACCGTCCGTCGCCGGGACCGCCTGGCGCCGCTCACCCTGCGAGAACTTCTCAAAGCCGCCCTCGTTCTGGTCGATGGCCGAACGGATATTCTTGAACATGTTCCAGCGGTACTGCGAGGGGACAGAAAGACGCGCGCTGAGATAGGATTTAGCGTAACGCTGCACCCATCCTCGCCCAAACCGCTCTGTTGCAGTCCGTGTAAGTCAGGATCACAACTGTAAGGACCTCGTCTTCACCTTGAAGTGCTCGGCAGCGGACCAGAGGGTGTTGTCCCACTTGAAGCACTCGGTGCCATCGTGGTTGGGGATAGGCGAGATAGCGCCATACTCGTCGACATACTCCATGTTGTCGGGCACCTCAATGGCCGGGCTCCAGTAGTCCTCGGGAATGAGCGAGGCATCGCCCACTGCGCCACCGGTCTCATCCAGCAGGCTCAGGGCAGCACCCGAGGGCGACGTCATCCTCGGGGCGGTCGGGCGAGGTGCCGTTGCGGCCGCAGAGGGGCGAGAGGGAGCCGCAGGCTCGACGACGGCGTCGATGGGGACGTTGGCCACATCCAGGGTTTGGCGGAGGAGCTCGTTCTCGCGGCGGAGCAGCTCCAGCGCCGACAGCTTCTCACCAGGAGCAGCGGCCGTGACCACTGCGCTCCTGGGCGAGGCGCCTGCGAGTGGATACAGTCAGTAAAGGCAGCCGATGGAGATCGACCCCGCAAAAGCCTCTTACCACGGCGAGCCTTCTGCGCCGCACCGCCCGCCTGGAGCCGGCCTCCGGCTTGCAGTTTGCCGAGCTGCATAATGGTTCGGCGCACGAAGGCGCAGCGAACAGGGACTGTGAGCCCCGACGCGCTCAAGCAAGCTCAAGCCTCGTGCTTGACTCCTACGAAGTTGTATGTGAAGAGTGTGAAGGCAACGGTGTCCCGGAGCGGGAATGCGGCAAACGGGGACCGGTCAGAGCAAAATGCCCCGAATTGGCACTTATCCTTAGTTCGTTGGCCGGTGCAACGCTCAAGGTCTTGCGACCGGTGTGAAGCCAGCACTACAAGCAACTGCGTAGGGCCACTCGGCAGCCGCCTGCTTGAGGCCCGGCCGCTCGCGCGCACTGGCGCGCCAACGGTGACCAGGGCTTGGCGACGAGCCGTCTCGCGCGACGTGCCCGGCATTTACGAGCATGTTTGGGAGTACCCAGTATGCTGTCGCTGCGTTCTTGGTTCCGGGCGGGCTACGCGAGGCCGTCGCGCGGAACGGGCGGCGCACATCGTTGACACCGCGACGCGTGCAGCGACGACAAAGGGCATACCGCATACGAGTGCCGCCCATTTCATACGTAGGTCCAATTGCCCGCTCGGCTTCTGCGCTCGCTCGAGCTCCAGCTTGGGCACCGCCATCCCTTCACCCGGTCTCGAACGGTCTTGGCGTGGACTGTTGGAGGAGGTCGCAGGTCGGGGTTTGCTTGTGGCGGCTGCTCCAGCCTCCAGACACGCAGGTCCAGGCTCCTGCATATCTCGCTATCTTGCTGAGCGGGAGAGGCCCCGACAGGCCCCAGGCCGGCCCCCTCCGGACCGGTGCTGAAGCGCTTCCGGCAGGCGAGGGACGACGGTCGAGGGACGGCGCCTGACCATGCCTGACTGACGGTCGACTGGCGCTCAAGCGGGCTGACTTTGTGCAACACGTATGCGAGGAGGGAATCTCGCGCCGCGCGGGATCCCGTCGTCTCCGTCCGCTATCCCCATCCGCTCTGTTCAATCCCTCACACGCCTCCGCCTGCCCTCCAAGCCTTGCCAAGCCTTGCCAAGCCTTGCCAAGCCTTGCCATGCACCACTGCTAAAAGGCCATGGCAGGCAGGCACCAGGCAGCGCCCGCACCCAGCGCCCGACGCGCCGCAGACGGCTGCAGCAAGTGGCCATCAAGCCTTAACGGTCTCGAAGCGTCGGAGGCGCGGAGCTGGGCATCCCCTGGGGGGGGCCATCTGATGGCTTGGTGGCTGGTGCCTGAGCTGGGGGCTTGGCAGGACAGTGCAGTGTAGCAAGGACGATAAAGGGGCACGCGGCTGAGGGCCTCGATGTGGCTGCCGCAACCCACGACGGAAAGGGCCGGGTGCCCCGCTCAGGCGTCTCCCAGGAGCGGGGCAAGGCGGGGCTTAATCAGCACGGGCAGCCTGCGCCGAGCTGCAATACCTGCTGCGTGCTGCGGCCGCAAGCAATCGAAAGCTCTTGTCTTGCCGTGCGCGTGTGACACAGTGAGGCTGTGCTGCCAAAGAGGTGGAGGGCCGTCAGAGAGCGAGCATGGGCATCTGAACGCATCGTGTCACGCATGCTTGCAGAGTTGCAGGTTGCAGCAGCGTTGATGCGCAGTCCGATGTGAGATGTGACGATTACAGCAGGACCAACGATCAAGTGACGTTATTGCCACCCACTCACAATCGAGCGATGCCACGCCCAGGCCCACGCCCAGGCTCCGTGCCTGGGCCCTGGCGTTCCTGCACTCCAACGCCCCCACCGTGCGGATGCCTTCCTGCATCATCAAGCCCTCCCACTCCCGCAAGATCCCAAGCCCAAGCCCACGCCCAAGCCCGGCTATCCCAGTGGCACGGTCTGCTACTATGAACGGTATCAGTCCTGCTGCCGCCCGCCCCAGTTCCGCCAGGCAGCCCGAAATGTCCGGCCCCCGATCTGCTACAGCCGCACTACGAATTCGCGACCTCTGCTATGCCGCCGTCCGAGATCTGGTTCTGTCGTACCGAGCCGTACATTTCAGCACAGCCCGTGCCGTACAGAGCCAGCATCAAACGTCAGCCGATAAGCTCAGTAACCGGAGTCCTGCCGCCGACCCGTCCGGCTGCCGACGTAATCTCAAGCAGCCTCGCGGGCGGGCCTGGCTCCCCCTCACCAAGCGACGCGCATGCTACCTCACATCACCGCCTGCCTACCAAACAGGGCGAGTCGCTCTCCACTAGCATCCACTAGCAGGGAGCAACCCATGAACGACCAGCGAGGGCGCCAGCGTTGGGCCGTCAGGGGCCTCGGCGCCGCCCTCCTCTGGCTGGCGTTGCCCTCACTCCTGCTCCAGATTACTTGCGGCCGACCCACATCGGCTCCGGCCAGGCCACACCGAAAAGGCCCCTCCCCCCAACTGGCCCCTCCGCCGCACCGAAAAGGCCCCTCCCCCCAACTGGCCCCTCCGTGAAGGCGGCCTCTGCCAGGGAGTGAGGAAGACCCGCCAGCGCCATGGTCAGGCTCGGGCTGCTCCCCCAGCCGGGAAGAGCCCTCCACGCTCAGATGTCCTGCGGCAAAAGGCGGGATCAAACCTTTAGAAGTGGGAATCGTGGCACAACTGGCGTGGTCGGCAGGGCCTTCCACCATTGCCCCTGCCGCATCTTAACTAACCAGCGCCGCAGCGACCACAGCCTTCAGTGCTACCCATCCTACTCGGCATTGGGCAACACAAGCCCGTGCGCCAGGCCTGCCCCCGAGCCTGCCGTACCTTGGATGCGATGCGGTAGATGTACGACTGCAGTGCCGTACGCTGCGCCCGCAGCGAGGACACCTGCGATGCGGCCTGCGGGTGAGGGTGCAAGCGGGGACAGGGGGAGGGGGAAAGGGGCGCGCAGAGAGCAGGTAAGTCGGTGCGGTGTCAGGGCCGGGGCGAAAAGACCGTGTGACGTCGGCTCGCAGGCTGGCGCCCTTCCTCCCCTAGCGCCTCCTCTGCCCGCAGCTGACCCTCCTCCCCCTGCCAAGTGCGGCTTTCCCCGCGTGAGGGGGTGGCCTCCCACGGCCTGCATACCCTCCCCCCTCCGCCCCCTCCCGCCCCTCCCTCGGCCCTCAGCAGCACCCCCCCCACCTCCCCACCTCCCCTACCTCCTGCCCCCACTTCGGCCCGCAGCTGCGTACCCTCCCGCCCCCTTGCCCCCCCCTCGCCCCCCCCTCCCGCCCCCACCTCGGCCCGCAGCTGCGTGGCCTTGTCCGCCTTCTTGATGCTGCGCAGGTCCTCGAGCACGCCTGGGGGGGGGGAGGGGGGGAGATTTTCGTACAAACTGGAGAGCGGAAGGAGAGCAGGAGCGGCAGCCAGCGAGCCGGGCGGGGGAAGGAGGAAGGGCAGGAAGGGATGAGGGGAGGGCAGCAAGGGTGCCATGTTGTGGGCCGACTGGGAGGGAAGCCCCAAGCACGCGTGTAAAGGGGCCGCGGCGCAGGGAGAGGATCGCCTTGGGTCGCCGAGCCCTTCGCTCTGACCATCCTCCCGCCACGCACCCGCCGCTTGCCGCTCGCTCTTGGCGACCACGGAGGCGAGCCGCTGCAGCTCCTGCCGCGTGGCCCTAGGAGGTTGGGGGGCACGGAGGGGGTGCGGGTTTCGAGGAGGCTGGGCATGTGTGAGGGGACTCACCCAAAGCACTGCCTGTCCCCGCCTCAGCCGATGCACCTGCACGGCTGCAGCCCCCCACCCCCCTCGGGCTACACCTGCTGCGCATACCGCTCCGTGTAGTGCTAGACAGCCCTGTTACAAGTGCACTGCATGGAGGCTATGCCCCCCACCCCCCTCGGCCGCAGGCTGTGGCTCTCACTTGAGCTTCTGGCGGCCCCGAACGTACTCGTCCTCCGCCACAGCCAGCCGCTCCTGAGGGGTGAGTGACATAGGGTCAACGTTAGGCAACGAGCTTCCTGGCCCCGCCCCCCGACCTCCCCATGCGCCCGCCTCCTCAGCCCCCCCTGCCCCCCTCTGCCCTCTTCCCCCAGCCAGCCTCCTCCCGCCCTCGCCTGCAGCTTCTTGGCCTCGCCCCCGGCCCCCCCTCTACCTCCGCCCTTGCCTCCTCCTCCCCCAAGCCCCCTCTCCTCTTCCCCCCTCCATGCCCCGCCCTCGCCTGCAGCTTCTTGGCCTCGCCCCCGGCCCCCTCTCTACCTCCGCCCTTGCCTCCTCCTCCCCCGTGCCCCCTCTCCTCCTCCGCATGCCCCCACGCCCCCTCCCCTCCCCTCCCCCTCTCCCGCCCTCGCCTGCAGCTTCTTGGCCTCACTGCTGAAGTCGCCCATCTTGACGCGCAGGCCCTCCACCTTGCCCTCGCTGCCCTTGAGGATGTTGTCCACGGACCGCAGCCGCCCAAGCGTGGCGCGGTACAGCAGCCGCCGCGTGCCTGCGGGGACCGTTGGCGGTTGACGGTTGGTGGTTGGCGTGTGGGGCCCGGCCCGACCCACATCGGGGAGCGTGGGCAGGGAGGCCCGGGAGAAGGGCTGGAGAGACGCAGGCGGGGGGCGGCCGCAGGGGCAGCTCGTGTGTTGGCTGGCGCCGCTGCTCCTGGGCCCGCCGACATGTGCGTCACGTGAACCCCGCAAGACCCCGGGCAGCAGATCACTGCCCAATGCGCTTCGGCATTGTGTGATCTGGCGTGTGATCTGGCGTGGGGCAGGTTTGCAGCCTCACCGGGGAGCAGCAGCATGCCGCCCGTCGCCAGCAGCGGGTACGACACGTACGGGTTGGCGTGTACGACGTCCAGGCCGCCTGCGATAGGAAAGGATTGCGGATGCGACCATTATGAGGAGTTCAGCGTACGACAGCTGCGTCCTGGGGCTGGCGGCGAAAGGTGGCGCTTGCGGTTGGCACGGCCGTGGGGCGGCGGCTGTTGCCCGGCGCCGGGGCCAAACTCACGTCGAATCTCCGCGACGGTCGCGTCCTCCACTGCTTTTAGCTGGTCCAGGCCATGGTTGGCGTAGGCCTGCGGCCGGGAAGACGAGGGGGCTCGGCCAGCGGCTCCGGGGAAGCCGGGGGGAACAGCGACTCAACTGCGGGAGAAAAGCGTTTCAGGGAGGACACGAACGGGCGGCACCTACCGTTCCAGCCTCAGCTACGTCAGCCGCCGCGTTGTAGGCCTCTCGAACGCCGCCTCCGATCAAGCCCAAACCTTGCCGCGCGAAGCCAGCGACTGTCTGCAGGGCCCCATCCAACTGCGCCTGCGCATCCGCTACTGTGGTCCCGACCTGAGCCCGCACCCCTTCTAACGTCTGCTGGAAGGAGGTAGAGCTCCCGTCCTTGGGCTCGGCCTCGCCCATGGTCCTGGGGGCTCCGATTGCTACTGGGAACGTGTCGCGGCACGCCGTGAGCGGCTGAGTGACCTGGAGCTGAGCAATCAGTGGAGGGGGCTGCAGTGTCTATCGTTTGTGACAACGACGGCGGCTACCGGGTGTCGCTGCTGGCAGTGACCCGCGCTCGATGCAACGCGGAACCCGTCCCGCATGGGATGCCATGCACCCGCTCCTCCCGCTGCTCTCGATATTCCTCCCGTATGACGTAGCACTACCGTCACATCTAGGCCCCAGCCCGGGCTAGCGCTGACCTGCCTGCAACCGAGGACAGTGCAAGCCCTGCTGTCGCTCTTCCGCGCGAGCCCTGCTGAGAGGCACCTCTGCGCAACATGGCAGGGGCGTACGTGCGACCCCCATTTGCGGGCGCGGGGACAACATCGCGCGTAGTCTCGGCGCTCCCACTGGCGCTGTTTTTGACGCTTATCGTGCTTGCGTCGTATGCTGGTCGCGATCAACTCAAAGGCGCCATCGAAGGTCAGGGCTCGCCCAGGCAGGGGCCGCGCACAGGACAGCGACTGCCATGCGGGGCTAGCTAATGCGGGACCATCGTTGAAGGCTGTGCGTCGGACATTCGCTTTGACGGTGTCCCGTTGCGCTGTGTTGCAGCCTCTGGAGCGTTTGTGGCGGCACAGGTGCGCAACACCTGCACACCTGCCCGTTGCTTGCAGGCCTCACGGCTCCCGCGCAGTCTGCACGTCCCCCTTGCGGTCTGTGCCTTACGTGCCCATCCACTCCGCCCTTCATGTCCGTCCCCACGCCAATTGCAGTTTGGCCAGGGCCGGCCAGAGCGGGTGAACAAGCCGTCTCCCATCACGGGGGCAGAGGTGGCAGCTAAGCCGCAAGTGGAAGCCAAGCCGGCAAGCACACAGCAGGCGGCAGCCGCAAAGCCAGCAGAGGTGAAGCCCGCTGAGGTCAAGCCCGCTGATGCTAAAACCGTTGAGGTCAAGCCAGTGGAGGCCAAGCAAGCAGAGGCGAAGCCAGCGGAGGTGAAGGCGGTTGAAGCTAAGCCTGCGGACGCGAAGCCCAAAGTGATTGTGGAGGTAGACGACAAGGGGCGAAAGCTTCAGGCAAGTGGTCAAATCCAGGCACTTGGGGTTACGGTGGGGTTAAAACCATGACGCAGGGGCAGCAGGGGTGGGCGGGGGGGGGGCTGGCGGCTACTCTGGCGTCATGTTACGGTGCGCAAGCAGCCCCGGGGCTAACCGATCGAGGCTGCAGGGGCATGGGGTCGGGGATTGGACATGCGAAGGGCGGGCGTTGCTATACGTAGATGCCTTGCAGCATGCTGTGCGGGCTTGAACCCCCGCACGGCCGCCCACGCCCGTACCGCCCGGCCTGAGCTGCCCTTCTTGCTGAAACTCAGTCCCCAGCCCGCCCCTCCTGGCCCCCACAGATCCTGGACCTCCCCATCCCCGACGACTGCCACGCCCAGTTCCATGCAGACTACGCAGGTACGCATGACAGACAGAGTTTCTCCCATCACCCGCACGTGTTGCCGTACTGCACAATATGCCGTACCACTGACCAACTGCCGCCTCCTGGCCTCCTCCCCGGCCTTGTGTCTACCTGCCCCTGACCATGCCTGCCCCTGCCCTTGCCCCTGCCTCCATCCCCCGCCCTCACCTGTCACCTGCGTGATAACATGGGGATCTGTATGATGGCGGTATTGGGCCCTCCCTGGCGCAGGCGACGGTGTGGTCTGGGGCCTGGGGCACAAGCAGGCCTCGGCCGCGGACTGCTGCGCGGCGTGCAAGCAGCACCAGAATGACCACCCGCAGCGGCCGTGCAACGTGTGGGTGTGGTGCGGCGACCCTAGCGGCGTGTGCTGGACCATGGTGGGTGGGGGCGGAAGGGGGTCCCGGGTGGGGTGGGAGGGGCAGGGCAGGGAGGGGTGGGAGGGGGCCGGTGTGGGCGGTTGAGGGGGGTGTGAGCCTG
Organism: Edaphochlamys debaryana; assembly: GCA_016858145.1. NCBI lineage: Eukaryota > Viridiplantae > Chlorophyta > Chlorophyceae > Chlamydomonadales > Edaphochlamys > Edaphochlamys debaryana. The sequence continues at coordinate 169,581 of JAEHOE010000024.1, read as the reverse complement.
GGAGGAGGGTGAGGCAGGGGGGCCGGAGCCAGGGCGGGTGCAGGCGGGCGGCGGCCAGGGGTAGAGCGGGATGGAGGGTGTGGGGTCAGGGGCAAAAGCTCAGGCAGGTGGGTGCGTGGAGCTGAGGCTCAGGCAGGTGGGTGGAGGTGGGGAGGGTGGGCCGCAGGCGGGGGGGCCGAGGACGCTGCGCCTAGGCGCCTCCTGCGGTACCCGGAGCGCTCGGGCGACCGGAGGGGCGGCGGTGTCATCGTGCAGCGTAAGCAGCCTGCGGCGAGGCGCCTGGGGGTGCAACTGCATCAGGGCCCCAGCACCGCCTGCGCTCCACCGCGGCCGCACGACCAGTCGGGGGCCGAGCAGCGGCACGTGCCGGCCTGGGCTGCGCGCGCACGTGTGTCCTCCTCCCGCTGCCAGAGCGCATCGGGGCACGCCCGGGAACGTCACGCCCCGGCCGTGCGTCCCGTGCCTCGCCTCGCCCTTCACCCTTGGCCCTGGCTGGCCTTGCGGACGGTGTGTGTGCGGGGCCCCGGCCGGCGCGGTGCATGCCGTGCGTGCTGAGCCAGCCGCGGAGCACGCGGGCAGAGGGCACGGCTGGCCCTGGCCGTGGCAGGCTTGGGTCAAGTAGGTGCCGCCGGCCCTGGCAGGGCCGGTCCCCGGCCCCGGCCCCGGCCCCGGCCGCAGCCTGGCACGGCCAGAGCTGGCAGAGCCACGCCGGCGGCACCTACCGGGCCCAAGCCTGCGGGGCGGTGTGGGCGGAGGCCATGGGGAATTGGGGATGCGGGTGGGGGTGCAGGGGCAGCTGGCCATGAGGGCCTCGGGGCGACAGAGGCGGGGAAGAGGCAGGGGCCCCCGCCGCCCTTGTCCCGGGAGTGACCGGGAGCGGTGCTTTCTGGGGCGGGGCACGGGGGTACGCACCACTCGGGCGTCGGGCGGCACGGCCCTGGCTTCTGGCGTGAGGGGCTGCGACTGGCGCTGCGGGCAGACATGCGGACAGTGTCTACTAGCACTACGCCTCTTCGACGAGGCAAGGGTTGCACACCACTCGCAAAGGCCCCGTTTTTCGCCGTTTCCCCCCGCTTTCCCTCCGGCTGCTGTGTTATGTGGGGTTACCAACCAACCGCCCCTGCGGCCCCCCCGCCGTGCCCGCCTGCCCTCCATCCCAGGACATCCACAACCACACCACGGGCGACTGCTGGCTCAAGCACCAGGAGAAGTGGGACAACAACCCCGACCTGACCAAGAGCAACCTGGTGAGATCGGGATCACTACCGTGCATTGGATACGGCATTGGGAACGCTACGGCAGCCGGGACCTGCCGGCCATGTACCGGCCCTGACCGCCCGCGAATCCTTTCCGTCCCTTTACACCACACCTCCAGTGCCCAGTCCCGCCGCGTGCCTTGTGCCCCGGCCCTTCGCCCCTTTCAAACCCCGCCCTTGCCCGACGCCCGATGCCCTCTCCAGGAGATCAACCATGAGGGCCGCTTCAGCGCCGAGTTCCGTGCCACGCACAAGACCTCGCCCGAGTTCGTGCCATGGTGGGCGGGCGTGGTGCCGGTCAAGAAGGGCCGGCGCATGCTGGCGTGAGCGCCGTCAGAGCCCGATCCTTTGCCTCCGGCGGGAGGCAAATTCACGGAATGGGGGCAGTGGTCGCGCGGACGCAGGTATTGCGTGGGGCCATGCAGCGCCAAAGGAGCTTGGGGCGGATGCGAGTAGACGCAGGCGCTGGAGGCCATGCGGTCTGGTCAGAGGGAAGAGCGTCGGCGTGCGGGATTTCCTGGTGACGGCGTGTGGAGCGGGAGCGGCCTCGTTTGGTGGCGATGGTGGGTGGGGCCAACCTGCTGGAGCTGCGGTGCTGCTGGAGCTGCGGTGCCTGCGGGGCTGACGGCAGGGTGGGGCTGCTGCGGGGGGGTCCTCAGCAGCTGCAAGATGTGCAGCACAAGGTGGGGTTAGGATAGGCATGAGAGCACTTTAGGTAAGGGGCGGCACTTATGCATTTGAGGTGGGGTTTTGGTGGGGTGGGAGAATGGTAACGTACGCTTGCAGCTTGCTCGAAGGTGCGAGGATTGGGACTGGCGTATGTGTGAGCGGACTGGTGTATGGGTGAGCATTGTGAATGGCGCGAGCGTGCGCTTCCTGTGGGGTTCAAACGACGGATCCAAACCCGTGACATTATGTAACTGACAGCGAGCTGGAGCCCCCGCCTTACACCAGCCGCGCCCGCTCCATTCCTATCCCCTTGTTCGGATGTCAACACACCGCAACGTACGGTCCATCACACCACGATACCGTTCACACGTCAGCATTGCGCTCCCAGCCCTACCGCGGCCATGAAGCGCCCTGACATGCATCGACCTTTGCCCAACGCCTTTGTCTCTCACTGCGCCTGACACACGGATGCCCCGCTGGGCCAATCTCGGCTTCAGCTGGGCTTCCCACCGCACGGGCAACCCGTCCGCTCCCAGGCTGCGCCTCGACCCCGCGCCTAACAAATACCCGCACCGGCTCGGCCCCCACCCCACCCCATTCCATCCCCGCCACAATGCCTCGCCAACTCACCCCAGCCCCACACCCCTGCCCCACGGCCCAGCCCTAACGAACCGCCACCCACGATAGCCCCCCGGAACCACCCAGCCGCACACTGCCTAACCCCAGCCCCACGGACCGCCACCGCCACCCGCCCGCTAGGCCTGGCTGGGCTGCGACGCTGGCACGAAGTCCACGTGCTGTGAGGGCTGCGCCTGCGACAGGATCTTGACGAGCACGTGGGGCGAGTTGACGTGGGCGTACGACTGGAAGTTCTCCTTGTGGTAGTCGGCCTGGGGGCAGGGGCGGGGGTGGGGGTGGGTTGGGGTTGGGGGGGGGGTTGGGGGGTTGAGGGGGTTGAGGGGTGCAGAGCGATGGGGGATGACGGGAGCGAAGCGCCATGGCGACGTGGGCTTGGGATCACGGTAGACCGCCCACATCGAGGGTGAGGCGAGGCAGCCCCCGCCATTGCCAGCGGGACGGAGCCCGCCGCCACAGGAGGGGTGCGACCGCCCCCCTCCCACCCGGGCACCCCCAGCGCACCCGCTCTGGCCGCTAGACCCGCCCCCGCCCCCACCAGCAGCAGCGCACACCCGGACCCCCCCGGCCGGCCCGAGCCCTTTCCCCACAACCCCAGCGCACCCGCTCTGACCGCAACCCCCGCAGCACAGCTACCCCGCCCCCGCCCCCCGCCCCCACCTGCAGCAGCGCGCACACGGCCTGCGCCTGCTCCACCAGTCGCTCCGCCTTGTCCAGCATGCAGCCCACGGCCTCCACCTGGCGGGGAGGGGGGGGGGGGCCGGGGAGGGGCCAGGGGCAAGGTGTCAAGGGCTGCTCGCATGAGCCGGGGAAGTCGAAGCCCGACCCATCCCGCCCACCCCGAACCCGTTACGGGGGCAAGGGTATGTGAGGGGTTCACGTGCGGGGCAGGCGGCAGGGGAGGGCGGGCAGGCGGAGGCGCGGAGGGGCAGCCCAACACCTCCGCGTGGTGCGGAGGAGTACGGTACAGGCAGATGTTCGAGAGCCCCCGCAGTGCAGTCCCGGGCGTTCCTCCCGCGCCAAATCCCTCCCTGAGCCCCGCCTCGGTCACCCCCTACCCATCCGTCCCCACCCCTTACCTGGAAGCTCAGCTGCATGTCGGCCCTCCGCTGCGCCTCCTCCAGAGGGCCCAGGTCCACGGTGGGCAGCGCGGGCGGTGCCGGGGCGGTGCTGACCAGCTCCCCCTGCTTCGCCCCCTCGCCCTGGCCCTCGCCCGCCTCCTCCACCGCTGCTCCCGCGCCCCCCGTGTCAGCCCCCGACGCGGACGCGGGCGCGGGTGCATCCGGGCCCGCAGCGGCCCCGTCCGCTTCCGCGCCTGCCGCCCCCGTCGTGACGGTGGCAGTGGTGGGGGTTGCGGTGAGGTTGGCGGGGGCGTCCGGGCCGGCCCTGTGGGAGTACTTGTCCTCCAGGGCCAGCCAGGCCGTTTCCTCCGCCTCCAGGGCGGCCAGGCGCTGGCGCAGGCTGGCGGCGACGCGGTCGCCCGCGCACGCCTGTGGCAAGCGGGCCCCGGTTTGGGTGGGGGAGTGAGGTTGGGTTGGCGTGGAGTGGAGTGAAGATGGTGGCGGGAAGGTGACTGCGAGGTCACTGCCGGGCGGCGCTTGGTTGCAGGGCAAGGGGCGTGGGGGCAGGCAGCAGTCACCACGCAGAGGCCACGGCAAGCAGCGCTCGGGTGGTGCCAGGGCGGCGGAAGGATCGCACCTGTCGGATGGCCGGCGGCAGCCTGTCGTACTGCTGCAGTGCTGCCGTACCGCCGCGCTGCAGCAGGGCCTGCGCCGCCGCCAGCTGCTGCTCGAGGCCCTGCTTGAACGCCGTCAGCACAGCGTCGGCCGCGGCCGTGCCCTCCTCGTCAGAGGCGGGGACCGAGAGGCGGAGGGCCTGCTCCAGGAGCCACGTCATGCCAAAGGCCGTGGGGCAGCCCGAGGGCAGGAAGTCGGGGAGTCGCGAGATTTCCGCGGCCAGGTCGCGTGGGGGTCGGGGCGGCGGCGGGGGTGAGGGAGAGGGTTCTGGCTCTGCCTCCTCCGCTTGCGGTGAGCGCTGTGGTTGCGGCGAGGGTGCTGGCTGCTTGTTGGGGGTGGCCGCGTGCCCGCTGGTGCCTGGCGGGTCAGCGGGGTCGGGCCCCGGCCGGTCTCCTTCTGCTTGAGGCGGAACGACGGATAGAGGGCCTGCTGCCTCGAGGCCTGGAGCGCTCAAGCACCCGTCCTCTCCTGGGCCTTGGGGGGCGTTACCATCGGTCGCTAAGCTCTCGGAGACATGGGAGGTCGGTGCCCCGCTGAGCTGGTCGGGGTCGTGGGCCGGGGCTGGCTCGATGTCCACCGCCTTACGCTTGCGGATGAACTTGAAGCCGTCGACCTCCACTACCTCGTTGCCTGTTGGTCGACGAGCAGTGCGGAGAGGGGGGGAGAGTGTTAGGTGCTGACTCGGGCATGCGAGAGTCACCGAGAGAGCGCACGCTCGGCAGACCCGCCAGACCGGCAGCTGGGGATGGCTTGGCGGGTGTGGGGACCGTGCGGGTCAAACACATGTTGCCGTGCCTCGTAGCTGCGTAGCCACGCTGAAGTACTACCGCACAGCCTGCAGAAGTCCACCTTCCCTCCCAGCGAGGGAAATTCGTCCTCACCCTTCGATGTGCATTTCCGCACGACCTCCTTGTGTTGACCATTCTGTCATAAAGCATTTTTTCCTGATAAGCTTAGCCGCAGGACTTCGCGCGCGGGACAACAAGGTCTACGCAAAATTGCTGCCTCGCGCACCTTGGCCTCCACCTGCAGCTGCACCCGCACGCGAAATGCATCTGTGCTGACGCTCATAGGGCTAGGATAGCCCCAGCGAGCCCGCAGGGCCAAGCGCTGGGTTTGTTCTTGCAAATTTGGCAGGGACAGCTGCAAGCAGTCCTTGACTTAAGAAAGCTTCGAAGCTGCGGAGCTGCGAAACTATGAGTGTGCTTGTTATTGTGTATATTGCTGTGGTAAGACGCAGCGGAAGAGTTGGAGAGTTGTCCGGGCGCGACCAGTCCGTCCTTTCCAGCATCGGGACTATCGAACAGCATTGCGCTTAGTCCGCTACACGTGCTTTGCAGTCCAGCCAGTATGTCATAGACCACAAGCCGCCTGCGCTGTGCGCGCGGGACATGCCCACCATGATTCCCCGACCGGACCGGACCGCTCAGCTGCGTCTTATCGCGCTCAGCTGCGAGCGGTGCCTACCAATGCGCTTGTAAAGTATTGTGCTGCACAGTAATGACGGCTTGGGTCCATGGGTTTGGGGGCGGTTGGGGCACACGGGGCGGGGCGGGCGGGGCCGGGGCGAGCCCTTTCCGTCCACCACGTGTCCCTGGTGTCCCTCCTGCCCGCCCGGTGCCCCGCCTCTACCCGCCTGAGCGGACGCGAAAGTAATCACCGCCAGCAATCTGGAATGGTGAAAGCTTAGGGATGCGACCACAAAGGGCAGAGGCTGTGAGGGTGAAGGACGCCATGCAACATAGGAGTGGATGAGTGATGCGCACCGATGCGCACAGGGACAAGACCTCTCTTCATGTGTCAACCTTTTTACATACAGAGCAAGGTGCTACGGCATCTCTCGCAGGAGACCGAGCCCTCCTTTCATCCTCTCCACAGGGAACGGAGCCAGCCTGCCAAGGCCGCAGAGGCCAGGGGTACGAGCGGTTGTTTGTGTATTTGGCTTCAGCCCAACTGACCCATTGCCATACCTAGTGTATAGCAGTATGCAGCCCTCGCTAGTTGCCCTAGCCAGGCGCTCGTGCGCAAGCTGGCAGCAACTAATGGTCAGAAGGCTTACGAAGATGAGCAAAACGCGCAGTCATTTCAGTGCTTCATCAGTATCGTACATGCGCTATCGGGGAAGGGGAAGACCACTACCTCTAGACCCAATCGAACATTGGCGGCACTGGGCGCGCCTTGCAAAGCAGCAGTCCCTTGGAGCCGCTTGTATTCATGAAGACAGACCAACGCGCACGCGACAAAGCAACTCCCCGCCGAACCATGCATGCCCGACCCATCCTTGTATAAAGCCCCTCGGATCACGCACTCACTGGGTGCAAGCCAAGACACACAACACGGACAGCGCCCCACCGAGACTCCGAAATCCGGAAGCATTGCCACCATGCATGTGCTAGGTTACTTGCCCCGAACCCTACTCCCGCCCTCACCCCGCTTCCCCGCAAATTCCGGCGTTAAGCCGGTCGCACAAGCTTGGTTCCAAACATTGCGGCAGGCGTGCACTCGGGCTCGTGCCTCCCGGACCCGGGAAAGACGCCCAGACGCCCGGCAGGCACCAACTAAAGGCTCTGAAGCACCTTATGCCTTGTTCCCGGACTTCCAGGGCAGGGACCAGGTCTTCTTGGGCGAGCGGCTCTCGTCGCTGCTGTGGTCAGGCGAGGCCTTGATCGCATCCAGGTCGCGGTCGTTGAAGCTCGAGCCAGCGCCGCTCTTGTTGGTGTGCTGGCGGACCAGGCGCGCGGAGCGGTAGCGGCGGAGGGCGTCGGAGGGGTTGATCTTGGCGGCCGTACGGTCCATCCAGGACTCGAAAGGCTCGGTGATGCGAGTGGGCAGCAGGCCGAACAGGGCGGGGATCATAATGATGCCGAAGGTGCAGGTCCACGACACGATCCAGACCTGTGAGGCACGTACAGGGAGAACACGTATAGGTCCGGCGACTCGGCAGTACCTTGCTCTAACCCATGGTGTGTCCTGACAAACGGGCAGGGTTAAGAGCCCTAGGCCCGGGGAACCAGTCGCCTGCTGCCCACGGCACGGGCAGGGTGATGTTCAACAGGCAGGCCCAGCCAGGCCCATCGAGGACAAGCCGGGCCCAGCCATGCCCAGGCCCAAGGTTTTGCTGGGAAGGGACCCACCTCCTGCCACTGGTTGCGGTAGACGAGGATGAAGCCTGCCACCACCATGAGCCACACCTGAAGGGGGGAGGGCGATCAGAAGGGGACGAAAGGGCGGTTAATGACGATGGCACGCTGACCTGCCGTGCATGTGCTGTGTGCAGGGCTGTGTGGTGGCACGCAGCTGTTTGTAACGTGCCTAGGGCTTGAACCTCAGTGCATACATAGATAGCAGCGCAAGGGTGCGTTGCATGGCAACGCATGCCCCTGCTCGGTGGGCAACCAACCGAGCGAACCGAGCACACGCACCTGGAAGGGTGCGCCAATCGTGGCAAACTCGCGGACGTTGTAGTTACCGGCGGTGTAGACCATCAGGTTGGTCTGGTAGCTGTAGAGAGGAGACGGAAACGGGCATGTGGTTAAGAGTCTTGCAACCCGGACCCTGTTTGGCAGCCCGCACAACAACGCAAAGCAGGCGGTGCACTTCCCAGCCCTTGTCCCACGCACCTGAAGGGGTTGATGAAGCCCGCCGAGGCGCCAAGCATGATGGCAACCGAGGTGTCACGGGGGGAGATCTTCATGGCATCACCTGGGGGCGAGGGGGAGGGCGGGGAAGCGGGCATGGGTTCACGCCCAGTACACTCCATCCGGTTCGCCTGTCAAGCCTCGCCCAGAGCATGATGATAGGCCCCGCCCCTTGACAGGCCCCGACGCACCCGCAATAGCGGCGATGGGGTACATGATGGCACCGGCGGCGTTGTTGGTGAGGAGCTCGGACAGAATAGCGGTGGCAATGTAGCTGCGGCGGACGAAGCGCGGCCAAGTGGCTTGGGGTCAGAGCACGTTACGCACGGAGTCATCAGAAGCAACAAGGGCAGGGCAACACCCAATGCCTGTCTCTCAATACGCAAGAGCTACTCACATGGCAATCAGGCCGGCGCCAGTGCCGCCCACGTTCTTTCCGATGGAGATGATGGCGTTGGCGAACTCCTTGGCGACGCCGGTCTGCTCGAGTGAGGCCGACACACCGAAGGCCGCAGCGATGGTCAGGTACACGTCCCTGCGCGCGTGGGGAGCGGGGACGGGGACTCGGGGTTGGTGGAGAGGACAGACTTGCTTACTCCCCAAGTTCTGAATGGTGCCTAGCCTGGTTTGAGTTGAAGGGGGGCGGGCCCTCAGTTCTACCCACCACATGATTGCGTTGCGAGCCTGGTCGCCGTTCATGCAGCCGGTGACGAGCATGAGGCCGGCGGTGAGGACGGAGGCGGGCCACTGCAAGGCGGGGAGGAGGGTGGTGGCGAGTCGTGTTAGGAACGCCGAACGGTGTACGGCACGGAAATGTACGGCACAGCACGGCGACGGCGTACCAGGTGGATGTACTCCTTATCCTTGAGGCCGCCCACGATCTGGGTCAGGATCATGCCGATCACGAGCAGTACGGCAATGATCATGCGGGAGTTCTTGGGGGGCGAGGAGTTGGGAACGGTCTGCGTGGCAGTGAAGGCGGGGAGGGCCGGGAGGGCACGCATGCAATCAGTAAGGTCTGTGAATTGCAAGCACACAGCCTCCAGAGATCTGCATCCTGACATCAGCCGTACCTGGATGAGGACGAAGGCCTTGTCGTGCCGGTGCTCCTCCGCCCACTTGGTGTGGCAGCTCAGCAAGAGCACATCTCCGCCCTGGAGCACGATGTCCTGAACCTTGAGCGGAACGCGCGCGCCCTCCCTGTGCGGTGGGGTGGGGAGACAAAAATGCGTCAAAGCAGGGACCTGCTTGGGAGGGAAACGACTCCCACCCGGTCGCTATACAGGCATAGCGGCACACTCCAAATGCAGCCCTGAGCAGCACCAAGCCCTAGGTGACAAGGCAGGCCACCCGCCCACCATTGCCGCGCCTCAACAATACGCCACTGCGCCGTTCAGTCGCTCCGTCCATCGTCAGCCCGCCCACCTGTGCACTGCCACGATGGCGGCATGGTAGAGCGTGCGGAAGCGGCAGTCGCGCACCGTCTGCCCCACCAGCGGGCCCTTGTGGCTCACAGCGGCCTGCACCAGGTGGCGGTAGAGGATCGAGGTGCCGGTCTTGTCCACCTGCTCCTGCTGGACGAGCTCCAGGCCCGGGAACTTGGACAGGAAGCGTACGGCAGCCACGTCAGCGGCGATCCAGATCGTGTCGTCCTGTGGGGCGGGAGGAGAGGGGTTCCCCGGGGCAAGAATTGGTTGGGCTGGTTTGCCTGTAGAAGCCCCTTGACGGTTTCATGCATGGTTCACCACCTCCCGACTAACCGTCTGGATCTTGTAGAGGTAGTCAGACGAATCCACCGATGTTCCATCGGCCTTGTCAACCGACAGCACGAACATGCCAGGTACACCGCGAAGGCCGGCAGCGGAGACGGTCTTGTCAACTACCTCGCTCCCCTTCTTGACCTGTGTGGATAGGAGAGGTAGAACAGCAGGGTTGAGATGGCCTCTCAGCCGCATTTGTATCTGCAGCGCCTCTTCCGTCCGTCGCCAGTTCGTGCTCCTGGCGTGCCCCTGCGTGCGGGCGCACCCAGTCCCCGCGCCCCCGCCTCACCTTGACTCCGATGATGAACTCCTTGGCGGCCCCATCCTTGATGGCGCGGACCTTCTCGAAGTTGGCCTTGAACTCCTCGCGGGTCTCATCGTAGAAGGGGGCTGCAGGGGACAGGGCGGGGCGGGAGGGCTCGGGACGGACGCCGCGTTCCCAGGAAATTCCCCCAACATCCCTCGCCCCTTGGCCGCGTGCGGTGAGCCCCGCATTGGCTAGCTGAAGGCTGATGCACAGCCCAGCTTGGTGGGCCCGCGACAGCTTCCAATTGAAGCCCAGTCGAAGCCCAATCAAGACTTACTGGTGTCCAGGATGAGCACGTCGAGCGGGGCCAGGACCAGGTCGCTCAGGGGCCCGTCCTCGCGGCCGTTGCCGCGCTGGATGCCGATGGGGATGAGCCCGAAGCGGCCCTGCCACTGCACCTCGCGCACCGAGCGGCCGACCAGGTCTGAGCCGAGGGACAGGGTCACCTGCGAAGAGTGGGAATGAAGGAACGGGCGGCTTGAGATCCAGTAATGGCAAAAGAAGTGCGAGCGTGGAGCAAAGTGAGGGAAACGAGGGGGCATGTAGGGGCCGTTATGGGCTTCCCACCTGAATCAGTTTCTTGTACGGCGATGCCCCGGTCTCGTTGAAGGCAGTGGACTCCGCATCACTACGGAAAGGGGCAAATCGGGGGTGAGGAAGGTTGGACCAAAGATCGCTGGAGCTCAAGCGGGGCGCTGGGATTAAATTGCGCCTTGTGACAGCCCGAGCCCCTTGTGACAGCCCGAGCCCCTTTTGACAGCCCGAACCCCCCCCCCGACGCTTACCCGCTGGCAATGGCATCCAGCTTTGTCCGCTCCATCTCCTGCGGCAAGAAGCGGACCAGGGGTCGTATCAAAGGCGATGCCCGAGCAGGCCCAAGGAGGCCCACAGGTCTGGGCCCGCAGGTTCGTGCCTGCCGTACCTGCGTCACCAGGCCCAGGCCGTACTCCTCCCCAACGAACTCGACAACGTCCAGCTCGCCAGCGATGTACAGGATATCGCCAATCTCCAGGACCGACTCGGGGTCAATGACCCTGCGTGAGTTGGGTGATGGCTGTTGATTGCACGCACACGTACAGCCCCGATCAGCCTGTGCACCTCTCCGTCACTTTTGAGGCCCCAGCCCTGGCTGACATCCTCCACCGCGCGGGGCCCCAAGCCTCACTTGTTGAAGACGCCGTTGCGCGAGAGGGCCGCCAGCGTGAATCCCGTGGAGTTGCGGATGCCCGAGTCCCGCAGCTTCTTGCCGACCGCGGGCGAGTTGGGCAGCACGCGCAGGGCCAGGAGGAGGTCCTTGGCGTAGCGGGAGGAGTTGCCGGGGAGCACGAAGCGCTGGGAGAAGGAGGAGAGGGGGGGCGGTAAGGAGGATGGGCAGGGACACAGGGTGACGCGTGAGTGAGCCATAGTCATAGCGCTTCAGAGAGGAATGGTGGGGGCGAGACAAGAGGAAGGCATGCCACGGTTAGGTGGGAAGCCATGACCCGTCCTCTTGTTGTTGCGTAGACAGCTGTCTGGCCCAACCCCCGCCGTACACACCTGCATGATGACCACGAAGACAAAGCCCCACAGAGCGTACGGCACGCCATAGGGGGCGATGTCGAACATTCCGAAGTTGTCCTTGCCCTTGTAGCGGGTGCTCTGCAGTGGGCGTGGACGGGGGACGGCAACGGGGTTAGCACGCGGGACGATGGCAGAGAGGCTGATCGCTGATGCCCTTGCCGTACGCACCTGCAGGCCCACGATCACCAGGTTGGTGGAGGTACCGATGGACGTGCAGGTACCGCCCAGTACGGCGGCGTACGAGAGCGGGATCAGCAGCTTCTTGGGCGGCACATTGCAGCGACGCGCCCAGGACAGGAGTACGGGGATCATGAAGGTGACGCAAGGGGTGTTGTTCCTGGGGAGGCGAGGGGGCAAGTAGATCGACAGGTGACGGTAATGAGTTAGCCTGAACGTTGGCAAGGAAGGAAGACCTGCGCAAAATTTGCTTGTCCGAACCCGCCCCGACTCACAGGAAGGCCGAAAGGAACATAACTGGGAGCATTGAGCGAACCAGGGCCCAGTGGATGGACCGAGAGCGACCAAGCACGTGGTTCATGATGCGCTCAAGACCTGGGGGCGCGTGGGGGAGGGGCTACCGAACGTGAGGTGTAGCCAGCACACCTCAGGTTGCTTGTGGCGACAATCCAGGGGCAAGAAGGATTGAGGCGGCACTCCCCACGGCCTCGAGTGCCATGCGTGGGTGTGCAACTCAAAGGGCAAACAGCAACGCATGCGCTATGTGAGGGCCGTCTCATCTATGAGTGTACGGTGGAGTGAAAGGCAGGCCCCCGACGGAGGCCATCCGATGTTCCGATACGCCGCAGCACCTCGCCCTCACCTCCGGTCTGAGTGATGCCCTCCGCGACCCAGTACAAGAAGACCACGGTGAGCAGACCCGTGTTTCCGTAGCCCGCTGCTGCCCGGGATAGCGTGACGATTTGCCTACGGGAAGGCGAGCCGGCGGGGTGGGCGAGGTGAGGGCGGGTGAGGCGAAGGTGAGTGCGGGGTGCAAGGCTGTCGTGGCGGTTGGCGGCGGGGCAGTATACACGCAGGCCGGCAGGACGCGACCGGAGAAGCGCCTAACAGGTGCTGACGGGAAGCCTTGGTCGCCCTTCCGCAACACTTCCGAGCCCAATGGCGGCGCTATAGAAGGGTCCTCGCGACAGGTGCGGCCCAGGCCATGCGATGTAACGACGGCCGCCATGGCCACGCACCCGGGGTAGAAACTGGTGAAGAAGCCGAGTAGAATCGTGAAGCACAGGTCGGGTCCCACCTGTAAGGAAGGCAGCGGGGGCCAAAGTGGTGAGTGGGCTTGCTACCGAACCTGACCCATCGCGACGACTTGTGAGCTGTTCTCGACATGCCGCCCTTCCAAGAGCGCGCGCTCTCACCCAGTCGAATGCCATCAGAACGAAGGCGAAGGCCGTGAAGGCCACTGTGACCGAGCCCTGCCATGTTAGTCCCATGGTGCCGCGCTGCTAGTGGCGAGCGCCCGTCAAGGCCGCTTGGCTGCTTTGTATCCAGGTAGCGCCTCAGGTGCGTGCGAATGAACCAGGCGTGCGGCTCCCGGGGTGTTTGTGCCCAAAATTAGTTTCCGTACCGCGGGCCAGGCCCGCAGGCCAGGCCAAAGTTGGTTGCGAGGTAACCCGCAGGGCGCTTCTCAGCTGCTCGTAGTCAGACCGCCTACGAATAGCGCCTGAATAACCGGGCCAGTCCGCTAGCGCGCGGGCTGTTGCACGCAGCAGCCTGCGCGCGGTTGCCCGACGAGGGCCGCGCAGAGCAGGGTGCCGCACGTCGTGTCACTGTGGGGTAGTGTTATACACATTACTTTGATCAGGACCGCTAGGGAAGGCTGCGCCGAGCGACCGGCCAACACCGGCACCGAGAAACACTCGGCACGGCACGGCGGCTCGTCACCGCGCGAAGATATTTGCCCAGCGCCGTGCGCGCTGGTGCCGTGCATCAGCCATCGCTGCCTAGTGCGCTCCTCTCGCATGCGTGTCGAGTCCCGGCCACACCCGAAGCGTACACGTGCGGTCGCGTGGCGCAAGTGCGTGCCTAACGAACGACGCGCTGTGTCGATTCGACTACCTGCACACGTGCAGGCCTGCACCGTTGGTGGCGCACGCAGGCGGGGCAGGGGACCACAAGCTTAGCCCCAGTCCTGGCATATCAACACTATCCACGCATTGGTGCACAGCGCTAGCGCCTCTGAAGTCGCGTTGCATGCGCCAGGGGTGGCATGCGCCCAACGTAACTGCGTGCACTGCGCGTGGACTACGAAGCAAGGCCGCTCCTTACAATGCCAGACCAGACCAGACTTTCCCGGGCCAGCTGGCTGGTATGGCACGCCTCAGTGCCTGCGCGCGGTTGCCCGACGAGGGCCGCGCAAAGCAGGGTGCGGCACGCCGTGTCACGGTGGGGTACCGGTAGTGTCATTCACACTGATTCGTTCAAAGGCTCCATGGGGGAGGTGCCGGCATTCGGCACCGTACCATCTGCCGTGAGTCCTGTGACCGTGGACCGGGCCCTGCACCACAAACTTCCAGACCGTTAGGACTATTCATTGCCCCCAACCTGCCACCCTGGTCCGACCATGCCGACCGCCGCGCTGCTCCCTCCTTGGCCCCCCTCCACCTCCCGCCCCTCCTCCCTCCCTCCTCCTCCTCCTCCTCCTCCTCCTCCCGCACCCACACGCACAGCCTCACACCTCCGGCGCCGGCCCCGCCTCCGTCGCCACGCCCGGCCCCATCAGCTCCGACGCCTCCGCTCCAAACCCCGCGCCCCCCATCCCCGTCCCCATCCCCGGCGCCAGCCCCAGCGGGTGGGGCGGCAACGACGCGAAGTGAACCTGCTGCGCCTGGTTGTTGATCTTGGAGAACAGCAGCCGCAGCACACGCTCGCGGTCCTCCCAGGGCAGGTCCTTGATGTCCGCACCCCCGCCGCCGCCGCCGAAGCCGCCGCCGCCGCCGCCGCCGCCCCGGTGCGAGGGGAAGAGGCTCTCGCGCTCAACCTCCCGGCGCACGGCGTGGAGCGAGGAGAGCAGGAAGGCCTCCACGTCGGACCGCTGCAGGAGGACCTCCTGGGAGTAGGGGGAGAGGGGAGACGGAAGGGGGTCGGTGGGCGGCAAGGCATGCCCGAAGTCGAGTGTGAGGGTACAGCGCCCCGCCTTGCGCCCTCGCGACCCCCCCCCTAAGGGCCCGCCGCCTTGCCTGCGCCAGCCTCCGCACGTTCTTCAGCTCCCTTGTCTTGAGCTTCACCAGCCGCCGCAGCGCCTCCGCCTCGGCCTGCATGAGCAAGAACACGCAGCAACACGAGTTAAGCACCGGTACACGAGCAGGAGCGCTGTACGGCACAACGCCCGCCAGCACGGTGCCGGACGGTGCCGTATAACCGGGCACCCACGGCCCGGCGAGCAGCCCCCCCCACCTGCACGTCCGTGAGTGCCGCTGCGGCCGCCTTGGCGCTGGCCTGGCGCTCCCGGTCAAAGTCCGTCACCACCTGGGGGAGAAGGGGAGGGGGAGGGGGGTTGAGGAGGAGCTAAGGCGGGGTTCGTGGGGCCTAAGCGAGCGCTCGGGGGTGCTCGCAAAGTCGAAAAGTTTGGAGGCACGTGGGATATTTCGGGTCAGGCCAGCACCGCGCTGGCGGTCCCCAGCACCGTCCAGCCGCAAGCTTAGGCGGAGGAGGGTAGGCGGGGGCCGCTGTGGGCGCAAGCAGTGCTCAGGTGAACAGGTGAACCTACTCTTTCATTCCCACCCCCACCAGCCCTCACCCCACCCTCCACCCCATCCCACCCCCACCTGCTGCAGGCTGCCCTCCAGCGCCCCTCCGTTCCCCCCCCCCGCCCCTCCCACCCCTTCCCCCCACCCCCCCACCTGCTGCAGGCTGCCCTCCAGCGCCGTGATGCGCGCCTGCGCCTCCCGCAGCGCCCCCGCCTGCCGGGCCCCCCGCGCCGCGTAGCCCGCCTCCAGGTCGGTCTTGAGCGCCACCTCGCGGCTCAGGCGGGAGCGGGACTCCTCCAGCACACGCACCTCGGACTGGAGCGCCTCGGTCTCCTGGTGGTGGTGGGGTGTGTGTGGGGTGTGTGTGTGGGGGGAGGGTGTGTGGGGAGGGTGTGTGAATGGGGGAAGGAGGGTGTGTGGAGAGGAGTCTGGAGAGGGGGTAGGGCGTTTGATTGGGGAGCGGAGGAGAAGGGCGCACTTGCACATCGTACGGCACACACACACGGTGCCGGACTAAACAGCACCCTCGTGCGGCACACATGCGTACGGCAGCCCCCGTACGGCACACGTACGGACCTGCACGTGGATCTTGAGTTCCTCCGCCATGCGCCTGTTCTGCGCCAGGATGCGCTTGACGCTGGCGTCCAGGCGCTCGTCCACCTCCTCCTCGGCGCTCTTCTTGAGCTCCTCCAGGCGCTGCTCGTACTCCTTGCGCATGCGCGTGTTGAGCTCAAAGTAGTACCTGGGGGGATGGGGGGGGGGGTTGAGGGGGGGAAACGGGGGAGGAGGGAGGGGGTGTTTGAGGGGGTGTTTGAAGCTGTTAAGCGGGGGGGGGGGTGGAGGAGGGTTGGGGGATGGGGGAGGGTGTGGGAGGGGAGGTGGAGGGTGTGTGTGTGTGTGATGGGTTCGTGTTGGAGGGCGCACGCGCGTGTCCCGCCCCGCGCCTCCCTCTCCCCATCCTCCCCTACTCCTCGCTCCTATCCCCCACCTTCCCTCCCCCTCCCCCCCACCCGCCCCCCCCCCACCTGTCCAGTTCCACGCGCTGTTGCTCCAGCTTCTCCGTAAGCACCTGGGGGGGAAGGGAGGGGAGGGGAGGGTGGGGAGGGTGGGGGGAGAGGAGGCGTTGACGGCGGTGGTGGTGGTGGCAGGGTGGAGCTCGAGTAGGAGCCCTGCGTCGCCACACCCCGTCAAGGGGGACGGGACTTACTGTGCTCGCCGCCAAGCCCGCAGAGCCCTTCGCATCGCCCCTCCCGGCCAACCCCCCTCCCCCACCTCCTCTCATGCACCCCCTGACCCCCACCTCATCCAACCCTCCCCCCACACACACACACACCTGGTTCCGTATCTAAGGCCAGCCGGCTAATCACCGCGCCTACGCTTCTCTCGGTCTTTACACGAGCAGAGCCCCCCCCAGCCTCCCCCCCCCCCCAGCCCCCCCACCTGGTTTTCCTCCTTGAGCCGCATCAGGGCCTCCTCCACCTCCTGCTGCCGCTCCTTGAACTCCAGCACGTTGTCCAGGTCGGCCTTGGGGGTTAGGGGGGGGGGAGAGGGTAGGGGCGGGGGGGAGAGGGAGTGGGTAGGGGTAGGAGGGAAGGGTGTGAGAGAGCTGCGAGCAGCTGTACAGCCCAACTACCGCAACGGTGCCCCCTTGACACCCGCCTCCGCAGTTCACGTCTCGTTGCGGTGGAGCAAGGTCACAGCAACGTCGGCGTACAGATTCCCGCCCGCACTTGACACGTCGTCGCGTAAGGGCAAGTGCCCACGCTCCCCTGGACAGAGGCACTGGAACTCCCAAGCGCTCAGGCCCCCGCCACACTCACAGCCATCACATCCGGTACATCCCCCTCCCCTCCCCTCCCACCCCTGCCCCCCTCCCCTCCCCTCCCTCCTCTGGCCCCCTCAGTGCATTTATGGTGGCCTGCAGCTCCCTTGCCCCCTTGCCCCCTTGCCCGCCTACCCCCCTTCCCTCCCTCTCCGCCCCCTGACCTCCCCCCCTCCCCCCCCTCCCTCTCCTCCCCTCTCCCCTCCTCCCCTCCCCCTGACCTCCTCCCCCTAGGCCCCCCCTCCCCCCCACCTGCAGTGCGTCAATGATGGCCTGCAGCTCCCTCGCCCGCGCCTCCCCCTCGCCCCGGATGCGGGCCTTGTCTCGCTCCGAGGCATCCCGCAGCGCACTGATCTCAGCGTCCTTGTCCTGGGCGAGCTGCCAGGGGAGGGGGTGGGCGGGTAAGGTGTGTGTGTGTTAGGCAACGAGGAAACCGTAAGCAAGTAGGAAGCCCGACGAGACCCCGGAGTGTGTGTGGGGGTGGGTGGGTGGGGGTGGGGGGTTGAGGGATGGGGGGTAAGGAGTGAGGGGAAGGGAGAGGGGCGGGAGAAGGGGGGGGGAGGGGGGAGCGAGGGGGAGCTGGGCTGCCCCTCCCCACGGTACCCTGTACCTCAACCGGCTCGCTCGGCCCGGCCCGGCCCATCCTCGCCCCCTCCCTCCCCCTCCCTCCCCTCTCGCCCCGCGCTGCCTTCACCCCAGGGCGGGCATCGCCTTGTCCACGTCACCTTGCCCAACCCGACCCTGGTTTGACACCCCCTCCCCTGGACCCAGCCCCGCCGGACCTCCCCCTGCCCTTGTACCAGGGCCCCTCCCCAAGCTCCCCGAGCTCAGCCTTAGCGCGACCCAGCCTGCCCCGAAGGCTGAAGCTGAACCTCTCCGCCTGGCGTACCCTCCATCCCTTCCTTCGACACGCCGGCCCCTCCCCACCTTCACTAGGGCCCTTCCCTGCCCCTGCCTCCCCTGGACCCCTCCTCCTCTGCACCCCTCCTTTCCCCCCCTGGGGCCCTCCCCCCAATGGACCAAGTCCCTCCCGGGTGGTCCCTCCCAACTTTCGGTCCTAGCGTGATCTAGCTAGCCCTGAACCCATCGCCCTGGAACCCCCTCACCCCCCCTCCCTCCCTCCCTCCCCTACCCCCCTAGGATCTCTCCCTACCTTGATCAGGTCCCCTTCGAGAGAGGCAATGTGCTCAGTCTTTGCGAGCAGCTCCCGGCGGAGATGCTCCGTGACCTGTCGGGATTGGGGGGAGCGTGCGGGCGTTGATGCATGCGAAGGCTCGATGGTGAACCCGGCGTCCAGGCAAAGCCCTGGGAAGCGCGGCTGTGGGACTAAGGGCCCAGCAGTCCACACGGAGGCCACCGGCGCCGGCGTCCCGGACCCACGTGTATGGCCCGTCACCCTGCCCCTCCTTTGTTTCCTCCTGGACCCGCCCCTCCCCCTCCCCCCCTCCCCTGTTTCCCCTTCCAAAGCCCCCCCCCCCCGACCAACATACCTGGTAGTTCTCCCGCTGGTTGTCCTCGAGCTGCTTGAGCAGAACGCGGTTCTCATCCGCGACCTTGCTGAATTGATTCTTTGTCTCGGCGAGTGCCTTCTTCTTGCGCTGGTTCCTACACAACCGCAACATCACCAGGTGGCAGCGACATAGCCCAGTAGGCGCATTCGGGGCGCTCCGCGGCAAACATGCCGCGGCCCCGCGCGTAACCCGCACCAGAAACCCCGGGCGCCATCAATTTGCTCACTCGGCGAGAATGACATATTGCGTCGCCGTCAGCTCCGTAGACACCTCGTCCGCCATGCTCGCAGCTGTCCAGCCCGGGCGCGAGCGTCCGAAGGCTAGATTAACTTGCTGCTGCTACTCTCTGCTGGCTAAATGTAAGTTGGTCAAGCTCTCAAAGACAGTCTCGCCATGGCTATGCTTTGTCGCGGCCAAGGCTGCTTGCTTGAGCCCAGCCCGCCTGCTGTAACCGATAAACGTATAGATGCTTGGTGTTCTGGGCAATTGCTCAAAGCAATACCCTCGCGGAGCGAAGTGTTGGGTTGGCAGCACAAAGGCGAAAGGCTGCGTATGGAATTAATGTAGACACTCCTGTTGGTCATGTAGCGCTCTTTTGCTTTGCAGACTCTTCGGCTCAGGGCAACACCCGCCGGGTACGTGCTGGCCCCTGCCCGCGACCCCGCCAGCCCCCGCGAGTCCCGCCGTCTGATTGGACCCATACAAAACTTCCCCTCCCCCCGAGCAACGAGCGGCTCACACGGCCCCAGCCGGTGCGCTCGTCACTGGCAGCCGTGACACCGCCCGCGGCAGCGCTGCCAGGATCCTCTCCTCGATCTCCTGCTCCCCGCCCAGCCCCGATGCCGCCCCTGTCGGGCCCCCCTCAGACCCCGCGGCCCCCGCTCCGTCCAACCCCATCAGCTTGTCGT
Organism: Edaphochlamys debaryana; assembly: GCA_016858145.1. Classification (NCBI taxonomy): domain Eukaryota; kingdom Viridiplantae; phylum Chlorophyta; class Chlorophyceae; order Chlamydomonadales; genus Edaphochlamys; species Edaphochlamys debaryana. The sequence goes on along the minus strand of JAEHOE010000024.1, from coordinate 150,074 downwards.
ACAGCTCCACCAGGCACGCCGCGTCACTTGCGGCGTACGACACCTGTGCGTACGACAGGGGCCGTGCGCTCCAGGCGCTACGCTGCTCCGCCTTGTCCAGCGGCGCTCCAAGCACCTGCGGAGACCGAGGATATGGCACCAGTACGTCAGAAAGCCCACATGCGGTAGATAATCACAACATCAAACGGCAGTCTACGAATCCCTCCCAATCAGGCGCTTGCCCCTGCACGACCCCAAGCCCCATAGGTACCGTAGTCCGCCCGATTTCCCCTCCACCCCGCCTCCACGCTCCGAGACTGACCCAGATCGCTGCACGTGGCAACAACCCATCCACGCTCACCACCCCCCCAATCGCCCCCCCCCCGGTCCCCACCCCACCCACCATGGCCACAAGGCGGCTGAGTCCGACCTGCGGCGTCCGTTCCAGCTCGGGCCGCAGCGCCCGCGCCAGTGCCACGACGTCCACCCACACAGCGCCGCCGCCGACGACGTCGGAGGCGGCAGCGGCAGCGCTGGCGGAGGCGGGGGCGGAGTTGACAGCGCCGGCGCCGCCGCCCCCGGCGGCCCCGTTGGCGGAGTCGGAGGTGGAGGCAGCGGCGGGGGCAGAGGAGGAGGAGGCGTGGGTGGAGGGGGACGAGGGGGCGGGCTCCGGGCCCCCGGTGTGTGGCAGGCGGCCGCTGAAGCAGGGTAGCCCCGGGTAGGAGTGGGCCAGGCGGTCCACGTCTGGGGGGGGGGGGAGGGGAAGGGAAGGGGAGGGAGGGGATGGAAACATGGGAGCCGGCTTGGGGAAGGGAGGGAGGGGGGGAGGGGGCCAGGCGGTCCACGTCTGGGGGGCGAAGGGAAGGGGAGGGGGGGGGGGAGTGGAGGGAGGGATGGAAAGATGGGAGGGGACGGGAGCAAAGGTTGGGTAAGGGATAAAGGGAAGGGGCCAAGCTGACCACGTCTAAGAGGGAAGGGAGGGGAGGGGAATGTGGATAGGGTTGGGGCTGGGGTTTGGGGCAGGCTCTGTCGCATGGGCGTCGCGTGTCAGCACCCAACGGGTAGTCATGCAGCAGGCTTGCCCCTGCTTGCCGCCGCACCCTGCTCCACCCCACCCCACCCGCCCGATCCCATCCCGCCCTCTCCGCTACCGGCCCCCAGAGTCTCAAGCCCGTCAGCCACGCCGCCCCCCTTCCCCATACACCCACCCACCCCCCCGCATGCCCACCCTCACCGCTGGCCAGCTGGAACCCCACCACCACCACACCGGGCCGCCGCCACAGCGCCTCCAGGAAGCGACTCAGCGCCAGCGCACCGCGGCCGGCCTCGCCCCCGCCCTCGCCCCCGCCCCCGCCCTCGCCGCCGCCCCCACCCTCGCCCTTGGCGCCGCTGGGGCCGGCGCCCAGGGCCGAGCGCAGGCCTCCTCCCTCGGCCTCGCCCTCGCCCGCGGCTTGGGCGTCGGCTTCGGCCTTGCCGCTCGCGCCGCTTCCGCTTCCCCCGACGGTTCCGCTTCCCCCGACGGTTCCGCTTCCCCCCCTGGACCCCGGCTGCATCAGCGCCAGGAGGTCGACCAGGAACACGTGGGTGCGCGTGGCCACCTGGGGGGGGGGGGTAGGGGGAGGGGGCGACAGGGGCAAGGGGCAAGGGGGGTTGACGTCATGGGCCTCCTGGGACTGAGCAGGGGTCACGTGGGAGTGCGTGGCCACATGGGTGGGAGGGGCTTGGATAGTGGTAGCTTGGATTCGATTCTGAAGCCGTCATGTCCTTCCCCGGTCCCACTAACCCCCAGGCGGCTTCACATGGAGTAACGCCACGTGTCATCCCTCTGCCTCAGCCCCGCACTTCCCCTGCCCCCCCCATCCCCCCCCCCCAGCTCCCTGCCTCCCCCCTGCCCCCCCAAACCCCCAACCCCCCAACCCCCCTGCCTCCCCACCTGCCTCCCCACCTGCAGCAGTGCCACGGGTCATCCCCGAGAGTCCTCCCTCGGCCTTGGCCCCACACTCCCCTCTGCCCCCCCAACCCCCCAACCCCCCAAGCCCCCTGCCCCCCTGCCTTCCCACCTGCAGGAGTGCCACGGGTGTGGGCGGCTGCCCCCGATCAAAGGGCTCCCACTCGCAGTCCAGACCCACCACCTGAGGGGGGAGGCAGGGAGGGGGGGGGAAGGGAGTGAGGGTGGAAGGGGAGGAAGTGGCAGGCGAACAAGGAGAACGGGGGGGCGGAGGGGGAGGCGGATAGGGAGGGCTCTCCCTCGCAGTCCAGACCCACCTCCTGAGCGGAAGAAGGGGAGGGATAGGAGGCACTGGGCAAGCCGGGAGGAGGAAAGGGAGCATGCTGTCCCCATCCTCCTCCGCCCTCACCCCAAAACCGCCCACCTGCAGCTTCTGGCGGCTTCCGTCGCGGCCGTCCTGGGTCAAGGATCCAGAATCCAGAATCTGGGCCTGCATGGCCTCCACCTCGGCGGCGGTAGACACCATGTGTACGGCGGAGAGGGGCAGAGCCATGGTCCAGCATGGGCCCGCCGTGGGCCCACCCTCCGCCCCCAGGCCCCGCCCAGGCCCCGCTGGTGAGGAGGTGGCAGCAGCACCCGAGCCGGCAGGCCCAGGAAAAGAGGAGGAGGAGGAGGTGGAGGAGTCGAAGGAGGCAGGAGCTGGCTGACGCGGTCGCGGCGGCTGGGTTTGCTGGCGCCGGCCCCGGCCGTCAGCCCCACGGGTGGTGTTGCTCCCGCCCGCCTCCCCCGCCGCCGCCTCGTCCCCGTCCCCGCCCTCGGCCTCCTCCGCTCGGTCGCTCTCTCCAGCACTGCGCCCCGAACCCATCCCCCCCTGCCCCGTCCCCCCCTGCCCCGCCCCCGCCGCCCCCTGCCGCAGCGCCAGGAGCTCAGCGGCGGTGGTGGGGTGGCCCAGGCCGTTGCGGCGGGCGGCGCGGAGGGCCGAGTTCAGGTCGTCCCTGGGAGCAGGGGCGGGGGCAGGAGAGAGGAGGGCTTAGGCAGAGGGGTAAGGGTGCAGGCGGGACAGGGGGTTCCCGACTCGAGGGGGAGGGCAAGGGGCAGTGCGGCTGTTGGGGTCAGGTCGCTCCTCGTCATCCCCATGCTGCCTGAGCCTTGTTCGTCCCTGGTCGTCCCTAGACGGCCTGAGCCTTGAGAGCCGATGCTGGGAGGGCTGCCGGAGAGTCGGCGCGCCGGGCAGGCCGGGCCTTCTCAGCTTCTCGTCCCGCACCTTCCCCCACCATTCCCACCCCCTCACTTGCTCCGGTGCAGCACCACCACGCTCGAGGCAACCAGATCCAGCACGCAGGAAGGCTGCTGAGATCCAGAATCAGATCCGGGTCCAGATCCAGATCTAGATCCAGGCGTGGCGTCCGATGCGGGCGAGGCGGGGGCGTCAGGGGTCGAGGGGGGAGGAGGCGAGGCAGCCGAGTGGTGCTGCTGCAGGCGGCCGGTGACCGACACGACGCAACCCACACGGACCTGAGGGGAATTACAATGAGAGAGAACAAGGGCTTAAAGCAAAGCGCAATGCAGCGTAGAGCACGATGGCACGCTTGGCTCCAGGCCCCCAGTCACCTCGCGGCCGTGGCAACGCAAGACGTGAGGATGAGGCGGGCAAGCAGCCGAGCGCGTTCGCGTGTTACCGTTTGGGCCGAGAACAAGGGCATTCACGTTCGCTTTGAACACCGCGCTGTAATCGCTGCCATCCGGGCCCTGCTCCCTTGCCACCCTGACTCCCTAGGCCACCCTGGATCTCCTGACCCCACATCGCTTTCCCTTCCTGAACCCCCTCCGTTTCCCTTCCTGAACCCCCCCCCCCTTTCCCCCCCCCGCCCTGCCTGGTCCATCAGTCGCTGCGCCCCCTCGCGCCCCAGGGCCCGCTCCAGCGTCTTCCCCATGATGAGCTGCACCTCGGCGGGCTGGCCTGGGGGAGACACGGGGGGCAGGGGGGGCGAGGGTGGCTTGACAGGGCTTGAAAGCTCCCCGCGCAACCTGGTCCGCAGCGAAGCATCCCCATGTCAAATGTTGCTGGGCGCCCCTTGCCCGCCCCCCCTCGCCGGCCCTCCCCCGCCCATACATCGTGACACGATCAAGTGGGGGGAGGAGGTTTCGTGGGCCCATGATCAGATGCCCTCCCCCGCCCATGCACCCGTCCCCGCCCCCGCCCCACCCGTGTCGGGGTTTGTCCACAGCCGCCGCAGCCACACCGCCTGGCCCGCGGGGCGGGGCGGGGGGGGGACACCCTCGGGGACCAATACCACGAACTGGGGGGGGGGGGAAGCAGGAGGGAGAGAGGATGTTCATGAATCAGAAAGACAGGCAGAGGTTACATGTACAGAAAACAGACAGAGGTTACGCCCAGCCCGAGCGGGCCGCTCGTCGAGAACCCGCATACCGGTGATACGCCAGTCTCCCCCGGGCCCCGCTCGACCATCACGACCTTCCCCCCTCCCCCCGGCCCCTCCTCTCCCCCTCCCCTCCCCCGCCCCACCTGCAGCAGCTTGGCGATCCGCCGCCGCTGAGCCACCACAGCCACCAGAGACACCTCCCCACTGCCCCGGGCCCAGGGCTCGGGCAGCGGCGCCGCCACCTCCGCTGCCGCCGCCGCCGCCACCTCGGCCGCCGCCGCCTCTGCCCTGACCGCCGCTGACGTGTTGCTGTTGGGGCTGGAGGGCCGGGAAGAGGGGTGCTGGGGTGCGGGGGCCGCGGCTGCGGGGGAGGCCTCATCGATAGAGGCGAGCGAGGTCAGGGAGGAGGCGGAGGCGGAGGCGGAGGGAGAGGGAGAGGTGGGGGGAGAGGGATAGTCGAGTGAGGCGGAGGCGAGGGAGGCTGAAGCCAGGGACGAGGAGGAGGAGGAGGCGGAGGAGGGGTCGCGGCAGATGTCCGCAACGGTGGCCTGGGTGTACTGCGGGCAGATGGGAGCAGATTGTACGAAAGGAGATCAGGTCACGAGATCAAGCGGTACCGGTGCTGGCAGTACGTCATTTTTACGCTTCCAAGCAGAGTGAGGGCGGACGCGCTAGGTCCTGGGGGGCTGGGACAAACCCGTTGAAAGCTGGAGAATGGGTGGTGCGCAGCTGGTGACTCCTCGTGCGCGCGCTTCAAGTCATGATCTTGCCTGCAGCAGATCTTGTACGGCGATCTCGAGGTCCGTGTCGTGGTCCCCGCCGCCACCGTAGACAACACCTCCCGTACGTGCGATGGAGGCGTCCACATAGGTGGGCAGGGGGCGGATGTGGCCTGGGGGGCAGTTGAAGCACCACGGGGGTGAGCAAGAAAGGGAGAGCGGGTTATGCACATGAGGAGGGCGAGTTCGCGCAAGGACGGAAGGTAGGGCGGTGCAGGGGCTGCCAGTGAGCCAACGAGCCCCTAGAGGCAGCGTGAGGCCATCGGTTAGGAGTTGCGTGGCCTGAGTAACCTGCGGGCCTGGACCCCAGGCCAAAGCTGAAACCCTCTCCACCCACGACTGCATCCCTAGCTGTCGCTCCCTCGACCCAGCAGGAGTTACCGCGCGAGAATTTTGCCGTGCGCCATCGACCCGACTGGGACATTCAAGCTCGGCATCGAAGGTGATGGCCCGGCTGAGACATTTCCTTGCTCTAGCATGTATCGCGCTACAGCTATGTGCTAGCGGCCGAGTGGAAGCCCTCAAGGCGACGAAAGGTCTCGCCATCGCGACGTCGCGCAGCACCGAGCTGGCACGCGCCAATGAAGCTTTGGCGCTGAAGCGCGACCGAGCAAGAGCGGAGCAAGACTCGATTGTGTTCGCGCTCGGTGAGCCACCGGGCTGAAACGACACGCGGCTGAATCCAAGCCGTCGCGCGACACTCAACCCCCGCGCACTCACCCCCTCAAAACCACAGACCACACGCCCATCCCCAGCGCCCTGGTTGCGATCTGCAGCAAGTTCGCCTGCCCAGACAACCAAGGCGGCGGCTCGGAAGGAGCCTCCCATCTCGGCATTACACGTCGTTCCTCTCTGGAGCACGTGCGAGGCCGCAAGCTGCTGACGGCGTCTATGTCGTCGCAGTCGGCAGCTAGCCTGGATCGCTTCTATGAGGACCTCGCTCGCGGCCTTTCCGCTGAGGGCCTTCGCGTGTTGTGCATGGACGCATGGTTGGGCGAGCTCCCGGTTCCCGGCGGAGACGGCGGAGGCGGGCAGGGAGAGGAGAATGGGGACGAGAAGGGCGAGGAAGGGGGCGAAGCGTGGAGCAGTGTTGCGTGGCAGTACCAGTACGGCGGTGAGGAAGGGGTGCAGGTTGAGGAAGGGGAGGGCGGAGCAGTCGTTGAGGGGTGGAGCGAGGAGGGGGGGGCAGAGCAGGGGCTCGAGGGGCAAGGGGTGGGGTGCCGCACGGCGGCGTGCGCCCTCAGCGGGGGGGACCGGGAGCGCAGCGCTGCCCGGTTGAGGGGGGCGTGAGACACATGCGCACATCTGATCAACAGCAACATATTTTGTCCTATAGCTGCACATAGCTTGGTCCACAAGACGTCCACAAGACGTTTGAGCGGGGTGTGCCTCGGCTGCCACAGGCAGCTCAATGCTGCAATGGTAGCTAATAAAGAACCGGACGGGGCTTTCTATTGAACTCAAGATACGTGAAGAGGGCCTCGACGGAGCTACGACGCGGGCGAGGATTGAGAGCTGGCTGTTTGAGCGGCTTTTGTTGGCGGCCGGTTTGGGAAGTTAACGTGTTGGGATCAAGCCCCTGAACGCTACCCTCATTGCCGTTCGGGTCCCTTGTCGTGTGTTCCGCACGGCGCCCGCTCCCTTTCAGCCCCCCTCCTGACCCAGATCAACGTGCCCTAGTCCACCCCTCTTAGTAAGCCACGGCCTTTGTCATCCGCAGGCCTTACTCAGCCCTTACTCACCCAGCGGCGGCACGGTGCCCACCACGTAGCCGCTCAGCGCCAGGACCTCCTCCTCCCGCGCCAGCCGAACGCGCCGCCGCGAGATCTGGATCCAGATCCAGATCCAGCAGGGGAGGGGGGGACGCGGCGGTTGGTGGTTTGTGGCATGAAACGCATGGCGGTCTGAGTCAAGGCTACGGGTAATGTCTTTGGGCCTGCCCTCATCAGGGCCACTTCGGCAACCAGCCGCCCCTGTCGTTCGTACGGTACGGCTAGACGCATGGTGTACGGCTCCGGCTGGATTGGATTTTGGATCCGCCCTTCTCACCCTGCCCGGCCGCCATCGGCCACCTCCACAGAGGCTGCGGCCGCTGCTGCTGCCCCTGCCGCCCACCACGAACACCCAGTCGCCCCCCCCTCACCTCACCCCTCCGACCCGCCCCCCATCATTCCCTCGAAACCCCTCCCACCCTCCCGCCCCTCCCCCTCCCACCCCCTCACCCCCAGCAACGCCGCCAGCTTGCGTTCGTCCACCCGGCCCGCCAGGGGAACCACCGCCAGCACCGGGCCCTCCCCCGCCACCAGCACGATGGACTTGACGTCCGGGCCCAGCCGGGGCCCGGCCGGGACCCAGCCCGGGACCACATCGCCCGAGGCAGCGCAAGGGGCGGTGGCAGAGGCAGCAGCAGGGGCCGCGGCAGTGGCGGCGGCAGAGGTGGTAGAGGCGCCGTCAGCGGCGGGGGCAGTGGCCGAGGAGGGGGTGGGGGCGGCGGGCGGAGGGGAAGGTTGCTGGGGCGAGGGGGGCGGGGGCGTGGGGACCACTGCGGCCCTTAGCCCGAGGCGCTGGATGTGGAGGCGAAGGTCCGCGGCGGTGAGGCGCGGCGGCAGCGGCCCGGCGGCGGCGGTGGCGGTACCCGCAGCGGTAGCGGCGCCGTCGGCGACGGCGCTGGGTGCGGCAGGGATAGTGGCGACCGCGGCGGGGGAGGAGGCTGTGGCAAGGGTTGGGGTGGCTGTGGGGGCAGAGGATCCTGAGCTGCTGCGTAGGGCCGGGGCCGGGGGCTGCCGGCCGACCCACATGGCGGCACGGCCGCTGGCGGTCAGGGCGTTGCCGCAGCGGCGGTACTGGGAGCCAGAGGGCGCTTGGCGGCTGCCCGACGCGGTCGTGAGGATGCGGCTATGGTTGCGTGTGCTTGGCAAGGGCGGGACGGAGGGGGCTGCCAGGGGCGCGGCGGGGGGCGTCGTCGACGAGGCCACGCCGACGGCAAATCCAGTCCGCGCATGCATGGCCAGCAACGCGCCGGCTTCAGCGCGCCAGCGGGTTCGGCGACCTGGCGGCCGCTATGCTTGAGTAACAGCCAAGCTACTGGAGTGGTGGTTACTCGGGTCGAGCGTCCTAGCGGAGATGGATTGCCGCGAGTGGTGGTTAAGAAGCGAGAGGGTGCAATTGATGTTGACACAGCTGCAGCTACCTATCTATCGTGTCTGTATTATCAGCCCTGTCTGTGGCGCCCCGACCACACCCGCGATCGGTCGCGCCTTCTGGCCCGCACCAAGTGCGCGGCCCTCGACGACGTGCCCTAAAGACGCGCGAATCGAATCTATGACCTAGCGAAACATCAAGGACTGTTCGCACGCCGCGCACCTAACGTGTGGCCCGCAATCGCGACCGCTGCAAGCACAGTCAGCAGGATGCTCGCGCGAAGCGCCACACAGACCGTGAGCTGGCGATACCGTAATTGCACCGGAGCTGGCCCAAGACGAACCCTGGTCGGGGTCGTTGCATGGCCATCCCTCACACGCTGCCACGCCTGCGCTGCCCAACCTGGACTCGCAGGCTCCACGCGTCCAGCGTGCCGATCTACGTTTGGCGCCAACGCTCGACCGGCCGATGGCGAGCACCAGCGCACCCGTTCCATCCACCTCCCAAGCGCTGGCATCGCGGCCCATCCACCGCACCGCTCGCGCCGCACCCGCCTCCAGGACCGCTCGCGGTCGGCACGCCGTGTCTGGCCTCGTGGTGTGCTCAGCGGTAGCCACTGCGGAGCTGCTCGGGCGGGAGCTGGCGTCGGATGAGGCGGAGAGCTGGCAGGTACGGTGTATCGACTGGGGGGGGGGAGGGTATCGAGGGGGGCCAGATTATGGGGGAGGTCGAGGGTGGACGGGTGGCCGTGGCTCGGCAGGGCATCGGCCCAAGGCGTGGCATGCGCGTGCGATGCGTGCGAGGGTCGAGCCTGGGTCTTGGTTGCCCCCAACTGGAGAACGCTCAGTCAGGGGTCCTCGGTCCCTGCCCTGAGCTACCCCCTCGGCGCTGCCCCTCCGTCCTCACCCCCCTCACCTTCCTCCTCTCCCCACCTCCTCCCCTCACTCCCTCACCCCTTACCCCTTGCCCCTACCCACACCCCTCCCACCCTCTCCCCAGTCCGCCGTGGAGGCGCTGAGCGACTCCCTGGGTCTGACGGAGGACGAGGCGAGCCGCCTGTTGGCGCGGGCCTTCGGTTGGACCACTCAGGCGTTCTGGCGGCGAGAGAAGGTGGGGGAAGGTGCCGGTGATGGGGCACTCAGGGGGGACCAACGCAGGCCTGTTGGCGGAGGGAGGAAGTGGGGGGTGTTTGAATCTGGTAAGCCGGAGAGCGTCTAAGAAGTGGGGGCGGGGGAGGGTGAAGGTGACGGGCAGGCAGGGGGGGACCACGCAGGCGTGCTGGCGGAGGGAGGCTCCGGAAGGGGAAGTTGGGGTGTGGGGGAGCAGGGGCGGGAGCGGAGGCGGCCACGTCAGCTGGTCAGGGGTCTACCGGCTGCGGGGCGCGGTGCCGACATGGGGCCATGGGGGTGTCATGGGCCCGGGGTGACAGCACCTGGCCATGAAAGGAAGTGGCTGGAAGCGAAAGCGAAGTCGATTTGGAGGAGGTCGGTTTGGCGAGGCCGATGCCATGTATGGGTTCGGTTGTGAGTTGCCAACTCTCCCGCGACCCCTCCCCTCCCAATGCCTCCCCCCCAACCCCCCCCCCCCCTGTCAGGTGGAGGAGCTGCCCACCCCCTCCCAGGTGCAGGGGGTGCTGGAGTTCCTCATGGACGACCTGGAGCTGGGGCCGGAGGAGCAGCTCAAGGTAACCGTAACTGTAACCGTAACCCTAACCGCTTGATGAGGGGTGGCAGCGCTCCGAGGTAGAGGCTGATGGGTGTGGGGGCGTCCAGACACGCGCTCCAAAACGGGCTGGGTCCTACGCACCCCTTCCTCCCTACGCCCTTGGAGCCGGCGCGATCCCACTCAGCAGCAACCAACACCCCCTGCGCCCCCCTCCCCCTCCGCCCCCCCCCCCAAGGTGGTCAAGGCCTTCCCCGAGCTCCTCGCCTGTGACACCGAGTCCCGGCTGAGGGCCAACACGGCGCAGCTGCAGAAGCAGTGGCGGCTGGAGGTGGGTTGAGGGCTGTGGCCGTGTGGGGGAGAGCAATCGTCGGGGTGGGGTTCAGGCCCAAGCTGGCCTGGAGGTGGGGAAGGGGTGCTGGGCGGGGGGGGAGGAGGTTGGGATGCGGAAGGAGGGCGGGTGGACTGAGCGGGAGGGAGGAGGGCTTGGCCCCGCTCGATTGCACGAAGTGCAAGCGAACGCTCCCCAGCCTCGTCCCTCCGCACCCTGACCCGCAGCGCGCGGGCCCGCCCTCCTTCCGACCCTCACCCCTTCGTCACTCGCCTTTGTAATACCCCGCGCGAGCACGGACAGCGCTGAGCACCCTGCCGCTTCCATGCCATCCCTCCCTCCTTCCAACCCTAACCCCTTCGTCGCTCGCCTTGATGTAACCCCTCCACCCCTCCACCCCTCCAGCCCTCCAGCCCTCCACCCCTCCAGCCCTCCAACCCTCCAGCCCTCCAACCCTCCAACCCTCCGACTCTTGAACGCTCCAACCCTCCAACCCTCCAACCCTCCAACCCTCCAACCCTCCAACCCTCCAACCCTCCACCCCCCAACCCCGCCCCACCCCCAGGGCGCGGCTCTGTCCAAGGCGGTACTGCGGCAGCCGCAGGTGCTGGGGTACAGCGTGGACTGCGGAGGTGGGTGTTTGGGGGGGGGGAAGAGGAGGGTGTGAGGAGAAAGAAATGGAGGGGGGGAGCGGAGGGGGGGACCGGGCCAGGCGCTGGGGTACAGCGTGGACTGCGGAGGTGAGGGGGGAGCGGGGAGACGAATGGGCAGGGCTTTCAGGGACGTTGAGACGTTTGGGGTGAGGATTTGAGGACTAGGGTCAGATGCTGGGTGGAGGCTTGGACCCTAGGGCTGCGGCCTGGGGGTGAGGCTGAAGGGGGGGTAGAAGACATCAACGGAGCGAGGGGGGTAGGGGGGTAGCAAACTAAGCACTCGACGCCTGACGTCACCTTGTGTTGACCTGCGAGGCATGTCCCGCTCCCGCAGGTGACTGCATCGGAGAGTGCAACCGCTGCTGGGTGCGCTTCTGAGCCGGGGACATGTGTGTGGGCCCGTGTGGGCCTGGCGTTGGAGCAGCCGGGCCGGCCGCCGGGCCGGCCGCCGGGCCCTCCTGGGCCTGCGGTTGGTTGCCAACCGCCGTTGGGTGCGCTTCTGAGCCGGGGACATTGTGTGGAGTGGCCATGTGGGGGCGAGGCCTGCGCCGCACAGGCTTTAGCAGTAGCACGAGGCGAGTTTGAGGGCCGTTTGCAGTGTTTTGCGGAGGTTGGGCTCACGCACAGGGGCTGGGATGAGGTCCCAACCGACCACCCTTTCCTAGCGGCCAGGGCGGACGGATCAGTGCAGTATGCAGGCCCGGACGCCCCTTGATGGAGGCGGGGCACACCCTGCGGCGCATAACAAACGGGAGGGAGCCGCAGGGGGGGGGGGTTTCGCCCGGCGGCGCATAACAAACGGGAGGGAGCCGCAGGGCAGGGGCGGGGACCGGGTGAGCTACACGTGGCGTTTGATGGGATGTGCACCTTGCGGAAAGGGGACATAGTCCTCTGCGGCGCATAACAAACGGGAGGGAGCCGCAGAGTGGGAGTGAATGTGGGGTCGGGAGAGCCAGGATCGAGAGGTGTACGGCCAACAGTGTGAGCACATGATGAACGGTGAACGGTTACTGGTAGGAGGCGCGACCGAGGAGGGGCCATCGATACACGCTGAGCATGGTCATTGCGTGCCAAGGACTAAGGTGGGACCTGAGTGTGGTCAGTGCAAGTTATGACAGGGACTTGCGTTCTGGCTTGCAGGGGGCAAGCCCGTGAGGTGGGTCGCTTGGCCCCAGCGTTCAGCGCTGTGACCCCAGGGGGGTCCTTCATTGTAAACACCGAGGACTGCGCCGCAGAGAGCGTCCGGGTCAGAGTAGTCTGACGCGGTGCAGGGCTGACTATTTGTGTGGCGGGGTGGGACTGTGATCCTTGGCTGGGCTATCTGGCCGCGTGCTTTAGAAGTGGTGTTGTGCGATTGAGAGGACGAGAGAAGGCGCGTGGTGTGTGAGAGGAAGTTGGACCAGGCGGACCGGGTCGACGATGCGTGTTGGAAGCGTTTGGTCTGCGGGATGCGACGGAGCGACCTTGTGCCCCGGGGGAGCTAGGAATGGGGTAGCATGGGTGATCTGGGCCTCTTTAGTTAGTTATGGCCATTAGCGCACTCGTCTCGCGAAGACATGCTGGCATCGACATGTGGAAAGACAGCTGCAGGAGCTATGGTGCTCTTCCACCGCTGTATTATAGCACACATGGTGTTGTGCTCATGCAGTTCGGTAAGCGCCGGCGGGCGGGCCGAGGGCGGGCCCGGTTCGCAGAGGCCGCGACGCGTCTGTCACATGGGCGTCGACGACAGATGGATGCGGCGCGCGGCCGTCGGGGCGCTCCACACTTGCTTCACGGACAGAAACTAGAGATCATAACGACTTCAGCACGCTGCTTCGCCTGCATCTACAGTTCGCTAGCGCCCGGAACGTTGCGCTCGCGGCGATTCGACCAAGTTTGCGGACCGTTGCGATCATGCGTTCTGCGTATTCGTTTGTAAGCTTGAACATGCTGGTGGTCGCGGCGATGGTCGGCGTGAGCGGGTGGGTGCGTGCGGCGGTGCGTGGGGTGCGTTCGCAAAATGTCGACGCCTCGCTCCGCACTCCGCATCCCAGTTGCCTTCCACGGCTCTTGCCCCTGAAACAGCCTCATGCATGCTTAAGGAAACCCTCCCTAGACGGCCAGCCGTACTCCCCGCCGCCCCCTGCACACCTCGTGACTCGCTGTTCCTCTCCCCCTCCTGCCCCCTACACACACGCACAGAACCCAGAGCGCCCGGGCCAGCGGCGCCGCGTCAATAAGTCCAGCGGGGTCCGACAACGCCACAGGACCCGCAGCCTGCGGCTATGTGTGCCTGAGATGGGTCCTTCGGCTGCAAGACTGGCGCAAGCCCTCCCAGGAGGATGACCGCAAGCCCCGCAAGCTACTGCAAGAAGGCGGGCCCTCACTGCAGAATCCGGATCCACAACATCTAGATCAGCAAGATTCCGAGCCGGGCGAATGTGCCCACGCGCTCGTACATCTACGGCACTCGTACGGCGCCGATATGTCCAAGCGAGTGCTCGCGCTCGGCGGCAGCCCGAGCATGGCCGAAAACCTCTTGGACGACCTGTACGGCTTTCACGTGACCGAGTGTCGTACTGGCCGCCCTGGCGGCGGCGGTGCAGTGGCGGGCGCTAAGCGTTCGCATTACTACCATTTGGACCTGGAGGTAGGGAAAGCGCGTGGGCGGCTGTTGCAAACAAGCGCACGTGCACATGCATTGCAGCGGGCGTCACGTGACGAGGCCTGGCCGGGGCAGCAGTTGCTGCATGCGTTCCAGGGAGGATCCTGGATCCAGCCAAGCATGGGGAGGGGGGCTAGCACGCTCCTGTAGGAAGCTAGCTTGCATTCTAGAGGAGCCCTCAGCCGGGCGCCGCCGGTGACCCGGTCGGGGACTGCCCTCGCAGCACTTCGCCCCACCTCCATCCCCCGCCCTCCACGACCCGCAGCATCAGTCCACGCTCCTCAGGGTTTGGGAGACATGCGAGGGTTTGGCACGCCAGTCAGTAGGCCATAGCTAGTAGGGCCCAAGCCCTAACCCGCCCCTGTGCTGTACCTCCAACCCCCCCTGGCTCAGGTCTGCGGATCGCTGTCCGCCGACCCGTCGGAAGCTGACGAGGCGGGCGCCTTGTCAGAGGCACTGCTGTACACGGGCGGCACGGCAGACATGTGGCATGCGCATGCATTACGCATGGCAGCGAGAGGCCCTTCATCTGCTGATCATCAAAAGGCGGCCCGGGCGACGGGGTCGCATGACGATGCAGGGGAGAAGGCGGCGGAGGGCCCGTGCGGGTCCCTATCCTTCGAGGCTCGCTTCTTTCCATCGCGGGGAGGCGGTTATGTCGGCGGGGAAGAGGTTGTGTGTGAGCTGCTGAACAGCAGTTGGCAGTACAACAGCTGCCGGTGGCGGGGTGCAGCCTAACCGCCGCCCCGGGGGGGGGGGAGGCAGGCAAGCAAAGGGGCATGGGCAGGAGGTGGGTCGGGACAGGGGAGGATTAGGGAGGTAGGAAGGCGGCGACGCAGGAAAGCTCATGTCGGCAGGCAGCAGGAAGATTGGATTAGCGACTTGAAGCCTCTGGAGCTGGGCGGGCGCGGGAGCAGATGCGTGCGACAGTGCGATGGAGGTCTGTTTGTGTGATACACGTACGCCATCATGTGCCTTCCCCCTTCCGGGGGCTCTGGCGTGTAATCTACGTGAAGTGACTCGGGCTTGACGTATGTCTGACATTTCGACGTTCGACCTGGGTCCCCGGCCCGGATCGAACGAGGTGCGTGGCAGCTGACGCCTGACAGAAGCACGGACCAGAGGACGTGTCCAGGGATGCGGGGCAGGTGCGGGGTGTGAATCCGGCCGTCGCTTTGGGGCCCATTGCAGCAAAAAGGGAGAGAGAGTGTACACAGGCTGATGGGGCTGGGGTCGCCAAGGACTGGTAACGCTGGCAATGAAAGGCTCTGACTCCAACGAACGGGAAGGCGCCAGCCTCGACTGGCCAGCCTCACAGGAACTCCTTCATTCCCAAGGACCTGCTACGGCGGCCTTGCTCCGGGGGAGGGACGACAGCGTGTTGGGCAAGCAAGTGCACCGAGTTGTGAACATGGCTGACCCCATCCAGCTGTGCCGGTACCGGTACTGCTCTGCAGGACCGTTGCCGCTCGCTCGGGTCGGGGCCAGACGCCCTGGGTTGGGTGCCAGGCAGTGGTATTGGGCGGGTGCGTGGGCCCTCGGGCTGGGGCCAACGCCACCACCGCATAGTGGCCCACCGCCCTCGGGCTTTTTCCAACCGCCACCACCGCCCAGTGCGTGGGCAGCCACGAAGCGTTGATGCGTAAGGCATGGGCGGGATAAGGTCGCGGGGTGTGGGGAGTAGTGCCCCCCGCAGCGCCCGTAAAACGCTCTCGTAGGCTCAGCTCCCTCCCGCTTGTCCGTGGCGTCTGCGAACGGCACTTTTGCGGCGGCACGTCCTATATTCCCCGTAACCAGTTGACCAACATAATTTATGCTTCTAGGGACCCAGAGTGCTCGAGTGTCGTGCCGGAGGCGCGCCGCGCAGGGTATTGGGGTACCTTCTTAACGCCGGCAAAAGTACGGCATGCGTGGGCGGGCCCGAGTCCGCCCCGCCCCGCATTCGTGTATCACACCTGCTTATACATATATGTGTATGTCACATGCCTTTGTGCCCATAAGCCGCTCTATCGCTCGTTCGGAGTTAAGGCCGCGATTCTCGGGC
This sequence comes from Edaphochlamys debaryana, assembly GCA_016858145.1. NCBI lineage: Eukaryota > Viridiplantae > Chlorophyta > Chlorophyceae > Chlamydomonadales > Edaphochlamys > Edaphochlamys debaryana. The sequence goes on along the minus strand of JAEHOE010000024.1, from coordinate 134,506 downwards.
AACATGGGCGCTGCAGTGCTTCTCCTCCTCGCTTCATTGGTAACAGCTCAAGGTAAGCAAAGCTTAAGCGGAAACGATTAAACCCATGCGAGCACCGCCGTGTGACAAGTCGGGCGGCTAATCGATACTTCAAACCATCGTGCCCCACGCAGCTTCCATCTCCTGCACAGCGAACTTCTACAGCATGGCCTCATTTGGTGGCGACAATCTTACACTCAGCCTCACTCCGTGCGTGGGATGCACAAGCGACAAGGCGGTCCTGTTTGACCTCGCCATGTCCCCTCGGGTGAGTGTGCACTGCACGCCGCGTGCCCTCGCTCTACCGTTTCTTGCGCTCCCCGCATTCGCACGCACTTACGCGCACGAGCATGCTTGCAATGTGGCACACTTAGGTGGAAACCGGAAAGCGCCTTGTGCGCTTTCCGAATGCTGCGTCCGGCCGGCACACGCGGCGGGGCAACGCGGGGATACATCGACCGGTGCCGGTGCCGGACTGCCGGTGGCCGCCCGCCGGTTGGTCTTCCGTACCAACCCTTGGCCCAACCATTACCGTTACCTTGTCCAACCACAAGGCTCGCTCTTCTTACTAGGTCTTACCTCGCGCCTGACTGCTCCTCCGCTGCTGCTCCCGCTGCAGGGCTCCGCCGGCGGCGGCTGGGACGACGCCATCCAGTCCGCCAGGCTGTCATGCAGCTGCTCGGGGGGAGACTGCAGCGCACAGTTCGGGTGAGTGCCGGAGTGACAGGCGGGAACGGGCAGTGGCGGAGGTCTTCAAAGGACGGATAAGAGAATTTGCCGGCGGCAGGACAGGTAGATACCGTTAGACGGACACGCCCACCAGGAGACGTCGGAAGGGGTCCGAAAGCTGTGGCCCCTGGCACCGGTAGGTACCGGCAGTATGAGCCCTCGCTTTAGACCGACTGGGCGCTAGGTTGTACTAACTTTACGCCCCTGACAGTACTGCTGCTTCCCCAACAGCACGCACCCCTCCCCCCCTGACCCCCCCCCCCTGCCCTCAAACCTGGCATTCGCGCTGCGCCCGTGCAGGAAGGCCGTGCTCCGCATGTGGGCCGAGCCCTACTGGCGCCGTAACGGGGGCGGCGACAAGACGGACCTCGCCTGCGCCCCCGCTGCCGGCGCCGCCGCGGGTCAGTCCTGCAGCGGCGCTCTGGCCGCCATGCCCCGCGGCTGGGGTGCGCGCGCGTCCGCCGCTGCGCTCCTTTACAACCAAGCCGACTACGCCCTGCCCAAAACCCTGCCCAAACCGGGTGCGTGCATGCATGTGACGGACTGACGGACGTGCTGACCGGGGGCCTGCCAGGGTTAACCCTTGTGCGGGGAGCGTGCGCGTTGGGGCTTGCTAATTAGCGGACAACATGTCTATGCAGCCAAACGTTTAGCGCCGTTTCCGCCTGGCGGCGTGAAAGCTTCAGCACCTGCGGTAAGCCCCCTTCCTCGGCCGCGCAGGGAGCCCCAGCCCCAGCCCCAGCCCCAAGCCAGCGGCAGGTCGCAGCCCCAGGCCCAGCCCCTCGGCGAGCCCCAAGCCCGGCCCCAACCCGAGCCCCAAGCCAAGCAGCCCCAAGCCTAGCCCCAAGCCAAGCCCCAAGCCAAGCCCCAAGCCCAGCAGCCCAAAGCCAAGCCCCAAGTCTAGCCCCAAGCCAGGCCCAAGCCCCAAGGTAAGGCGGCAACCATGGGTTAGGAGGGCGCATGCAATCTGCAGCGGGCGGGGCGAGCCGGCGTCCGTTGGTACCGCAGAGCCTGCTCTATCAGTGAGAGTGCATCGTTTGACCGAAGCCATGCCTCGCGCACGTTGAACGAACACTGACTTGCGTGGCTCCCGCACTCGCAGCCCCGCCGGCCTCGGAAGGGACTCAAGGGCACGCGGCCCCGGCGCAACCGCCGGAACCGGTCCCCCTCGCCCAGCCCCAGCCCCAAGCCCAGCCCCAAGCCCAGCCCGAGCCCTGCCCGCGGGTGAGGGACTGATGAGTTAGGTTCAACCCGCCCCGGCTGCGAGACCTTCAAGCCGGAACCGGGCCCCCGGGCCCCGGCCCCAGCGGCGGATCGCGGGCGAGGCGCTCGACGCACCCCCTCTCTGCGGCCCTGGCTGGAGCGAGTGGAATGGAATCTCGAGGACGAGCCACTCGTGATCTCAAGCTCGTCAGGCAGAGCTGAGCTAAGCTAACTCGGATACGGTAGCTGTTGAGTGGCACGATGGCGGCGGTTGATGGGATACCTGACCAATGGCACCATGTCATGGCTGGGAACGGTCACGGGGAAGGGGCCGGCACCAGACGCTGATACGGGGCACCTGTGGGAAAGGGGGTGGGGACAGAACGGTCGTTGGACAGACGGGGACAGACGACAGGCAGACGTACGTATGTAACGTGGCTGTAGATCCCCGAAGAGCCGCTAGGTGCTTGCGGAGGCCGCAGCCGACACCCCACTCACGGGACGAACGGCTTGTGCTTGGACATCCGTGGGTGCCGTACGTGGCCTGGCTGTGACACGTGCGCGAAGTGCGTGCCAGGCGAGGGCTGCGGCAGGGGAGGCCCAAGCTGCGAGCGTGCGTGTGGTGTCTCGGGCCTAAGGCGGGGCTTCTGTCCACGGTGCGTGGGTGCAGCCGCCACCCCCCACACAGACGGCACCAATATGAGGAAGGCCTCTATGTATGGTTCCGCAGATTCATGGTCCGCAGACGCAGATTCGCATCGCCCTTGCCCATGGCCCCGGGGTTCGATTTGCATGGCACGCCCGCACGGCACGCCTACTGTGCGCACCACCCCTGCCTGCGCACCAAGCGCGGAGCGGCACGCATGCATGCGCGCACGAGACGGGGGCTGCAGCAGAGCTGAGCAGGTCAAGAGCACGGCAAGGCTCCGGTACCGCAAACCTCTATCTGGGACATCGCGACGGTAGGTAGGGCTCTGGACAGCAGGCTGCGTGGGCGCGCGGCCAGCACTAGCTGAGCCAGCCCCGCATGCATGGCACAGCACGCAGCTCATTTGCGTCAGCATACATTGCCTCCTTACAACACACACGGCGAGGCGACGCCGGCCAAGGGGGCACCTGCCACCCCCTGGCTCCCTCTATCCCCACTGCAGCGGCTTCGGGAGCGCACGCCGCATCCATCACCGCAGGGACCGCAGCCTTCGCCGGATTACTAATCCGGGTAGTACCCGCCCGCCGCCCATCCACCATGCCAACCCATTGCTACGCCCTCAGTGCCACGCGGCTCCCTGCAGGCCTGCCCAGCCCCAGGCCAGCATGCACACAGTACATGCGATGAATGACGCCCGCGGTTGGTTCCTAGCTAGGTTGCAGCCCCCCAAAAGCGTAGCCACCATGCACGCATGCCCCGGCGGGCAGTAACTTTTATTGCTGAGCGCGCTCTCGCGTCCGTTCAAGAGCTAACCCACACACTCGACGCCAACCGCAAGCCGTACGCAAAAGAGTGCGGCCGCCTTCCCGGCCATCCGACAGTGCTTCCACCCCCCATCAATACCAAAGTCACGAAAGATGAAGGCCCCAGCAATTGACAGAAAACCCCTTGGGGAATGGATATGCGGCCCCTTATGATTGCTAGCGGCTGTGTGCAACACAAGCCTGTGCATCGAGCAAGGGGCGGGCCCGCCGAGAGACTCTCAAAACAGGAGCTCTCAGGAAAACAGGGAAGCACACGATACGCTCGACGATACTCAGTTGCTCGGAAAACCCTTTATGCGATTGCCGCCGAGCTTCAGCCGTCACCGAGGGTCGTTTCAACCCTTGGCTCGGGTCTGGGAGCAAGCGGCGACGCCCCGGCCGGGGGGCCGGGCTGAACGCAGCCGGCAACCACACAACCGCACGGGGTTACTAGTGGGGAACGGAACTTCATGGGGACCTGCCCATGGCCCTGCCCCCTGCAAACCTCGTGCACCCAGCTCACATGGCCCAGCCGAGGCAACGCAAGTGAACCCCACCACCCCAGGAACCCCAACCCCCACCCTCCCAGCCCCCTCCTGCCCAAGCCACACAGAATCCTCCCCCTTCCCCCCGCTCTCCTCCCCCGCTCTCCTCCCTACCGCCCGTCCGACGACAGCCCCGGCGCCCGGCGCGTGGGCGACGCGGGGGACATGGACAGTGACCTCCGGGGCGCCGCCACGCCCCCCATGCCCCCGCCCAGACCCCCCCCCGCCCCCGCCCCCAGCCCCGAGCCAGGGCCGCCGTTCGTGCTGGGCCCGCCCCGCCGGCTGGGCCCCGCCCCATCCTGCGATCCGCCCCCCCCGCCCCCCAGCGCCGTGGACGTGAGCGCGCGCAGCAGCCGCGGCAGGGGGCTGGCGGGGGCGGGGCTGGCGGCGCGGGGGTTGGCGCCCCACGCACTGCCCGCCCCGCCGTTGGGCTGGCCCTGGCCGTTCATCTCCCCGGGTGCCGTTACCGCAGCCCCACGCATGGGCAGAACCGGGGTACCGCCAAGGGGGTCCAGAGGCGCCGACACGGCCCCGGCCCCGGCTGCGGGGGGCGCGGGCGCCACGGTTGCGCCTCCCCCCAGCAGCCCCCCCCTCAGCAGCCCCACCAGCTTGTTGACGTTCATGGCGGTCTTGCCCAGACCCAGGAGCCCGGTCTGGGGGGGAGGGGGGAGGGGGGAGGGGGAAGGAGGGGAGGGTGTGAGGGTAAGAGGGGCAATGAGGGGGTGGAGTTGTCACAAACAGGCGGTCCCACCCGCCCCCACTCCCCCCACTCCCATGCACTCCCCAGCGCCCTCCAAGGACCCGCATCCCGCCCCCAGCCCCCCTGATTCCCCCCCCACACACCTTCTCCTTGGTCGCTGCCACCAGGAAGGGCGGGGCGTACTTGGGGTTGAAGCGCCACCGCGCCTCACCGCGGCGGGCGAGGTCGGCCTTGTCCACCTGGGGGGGGGAAGGAGCAGGGTGAGGAGGGTAACGTGAGGGGGAGAGGTGTGCAAGGGGGCGGGCACAGTGCTCCCCGGGTGCCAGTACGACAGTGCGCACCTTCTTGTCGTACGACAGCTGCTGTGCCTCCCATGCCTTGGCGGACTCGCGCTGGGCCTCGCGGTACGCCTCGTACCTGACAGGGGGGGAGGGGGGAGGGGAGGGAGGGGGAGAGGGGGAGGGGGGAGCATCAGTCCTCTGATCGCCGACCCCGACCGGGTGCAGTCTGCAGTGCGCTCCCGCCCCTGCACACCCCTGCACCCCTCCCCTGCCCCCCCTCGTCCCCCCCCCATTCGCCCCTCCCCCCCTCGTCCCCCCACCTCTCCGCCACCAGCTGCTTGTTGAGGCACAGCTCCGCGTAGGCCGGCGCCTCCTCCCGCTCCCGGCGCCACTCCTTCTTGCGGCGCAGCTTGGCGGCCCGCATGCGGGTGCGCCACTTGCGCTGGACCTGGGGGGGGGAGGAGTAGGGGGAGGTGGTGGTTGGGGTGGGGGAGGATTGGTGGTCGGGTGGTGGTTGGGTGGGGTGGGGGAGGAGTGGGGCTTCGGGGAGTGTCACAACGTCACACGCTGCGCCGCCTGTCCCCACCCCATCCAATACATGACACCCTCTCCCCCTTTCCCCCCTACCTTCATGACGGTGATTGCCACTGAGAAGTTGAGCATCTCGTCCTGACAGGAGGGGGAGGGGGGAGGGGGGTGGGGGGGAGGAAAGGAAAGGCCGGGGTGAGTCTGGCAGCTGCCGGACGGACGGGTCGCGGCGCCACCCCAAAATTCAAAACACGCACGGGCCCCTTCCCCCCCCCCCCGCCCCCACGGACCTGTGTCGCCAGCTCCTTGAAGAACTTGTCCACCAATCGGTCGATCTGCTGCTTGATGGCGCCTGGGGGGGTGGGGGTTGGAGGGGGGAGGGGGTTGGAGATCGGGGTGGAGGGAGTTGGCCAGGCGGGTGTTGGGGGCTGCTAGCCGGGGTAGAGGGCTCGACGCGACGACGGTGTGCAGGGCCGCACCCAGCCCCCCTGCCCCCTTCCCCCCCCCCCCCATCCCACCCTCCGGCATGGTGGCCTGGCTGCACCGCTTGACCAGCTCGAAGGCGGTCTTGTGGAAGGGCACGCGGCCGTTGACTAAGGGGATGTCCAGGTCGTACACGAACCTTAGTCATGGGGAGGGGGGGAGGGAGGTGAAGGGTCAGGGCGGTGGTCGGGTGTCGGGATGATAAAGGGCGGTGCCAACGGGTGGGAAACCGCAAGGACGGCCCGGCCCATTTATCCCTCTCTTTACCCCCCACTTTGCGCCCGGCCCCCCCACCTGAGCACGTCCTTGTTGTCCGCGTACGGCCCCAGCCCCAGGGGCGGATCCAGCCGCAGCAGCAGCTCCTCCAGGTGCCGGGGCTGGATCGTGCCGGATCCATCGTCGTACTCGGCCCACAGGGTCACGAAGTCCTCCAGGGCCTGACAGGGGGGGAGTGGGTAGAGAGGGGAGGGGGTGGAGGGGGTACCGATGAAGAGGGTAAGAGGTTTTGACAAGCCCGCCTTGCCACACAGCCTACTGTCCGCTGCGGCACAGCGCACAGCACGCAGGAACACAGCACGCAGAACACAGCACACACCGCCTTCACACATGACACGCCGCACCCCCCCCCCCCCCCACACACACCTGCGGGCTGAGCTTCCACTCCTCCTGCTCGTGCGTCTTCTCGAAGGTCTCGATGATGACTGCGGTGAAGAGGTTGAGCAGGATGACCGAGATGATGAGCACGAAGGTGAGGAAGTAGGGGATGGCGATGTAGGTGCCGCAGTCGCCTGGGGGTGGGGGTGGGTTGGGGGAGGGGTGGGGGTGGGGGAGGGGTGGGGGTGGGGGAGGGGTGGGGTTGGGGCAGGGAGTCGGCGAGTGGTGGGATCGGTCGGGGGCCCCGAGGGTGGAGGGCGACAGGCCGCTGCCGCTGCCGTACACTTGGGCTTGGACTGCCCTCGGCGCCGAAGAGCACGTGTCCCGTACAACCCCCATGGACATGGTACCGTACCGTATCCGTAACCCCCCCCCCCCCCCCCGCGACCTCGCGAACTCAGCACGCAGCCTCGCCCTCCCCCCCCCTGCACACACAGCCCCTCCCTCCCCCCCCCCCCCCCTCACCCTCCGCCCTGTCGCAGTCCGGCGGCTGCACCATGCAGTCGAACATGATGTCCGCCCAGTTGTCACCCGTGGCCACACGCGTGAGCACAAGCAGGGACTGGGGGGGAGGGGAGGGGGGGCGACGTGAAGGAGGGAACACCGGCCGGGAGCGGCGTCAGCGGCCCGTGCTTCCGCCCTCCGTAACTTGCCGGCCAGCTCTCGCCTTGGCCCCGTCACCCCTCTGTCGGCTCTCCCCCCCCCTCTGCAGCCGTGGGTCCCCCCTCCCCCCCAAGCCCCTCCCACCACCAACCTGCCATAAGTCGTGGAAGTCGACACCTTCCCCTACCCTCCCCTTTCCCCGCCCCCCTCCCCCCTCCTCCCCCCTCCTCCTCCTCCCCCACCTCCTCCCCACTCCTCCCCACTCCCCCGTCCTCCCCCCTGCCCCCTCCTCCCCCCTGCCCCCTCCTACCCCCCGCCCACCTGCCAGAAGTCGTGGAAGTTGACGTGCCGCGACAGCGCCATGCCGGGGCGCACCTTGCCAAACAGGAAGGTGCCGATGTAGGCGTACATGAAGAAGAAGAGGCCTGGGGGGGAGGGGGAGGGGGGGAAACTGTGTGTGACTGTATGGGTTTGAGGGCTTGGCGGCTTCATCCCGCGACCCCGTTCCCCGCCCGGGGACTGGGCCGGGCGTGCAGGAGAGGTGGGTCCAACCCAGCCCCCCCCACCCCCCCCCCACCACAGCCACACGCACCGATGAGCGCCCCCACGTTCCCGAAAGCGGGCAGGGAGTAGATGAGGGTGGAGAAGAGCGACTGAATGCCCTTGACGGACTTGACCACCTGGGCGAAGCGGGCGATGCGGACCTGACAGGGGGGGGGAGGAGGAGGAGGTTGGAGTTGGTGGGTGAGGGTAGGGCCGTAGGGAGCAGCGCCCTCGGGACAGGGCCCTCCCCACACTGCCCGCGGCTAGCTCCCGCCTGGATCCTGGATCCCACCAGCGCGATGAGCTTCTGGATCCGGAACACGCGCAGGATGCGGAGGAAGTTGGACTGCACCATGGCCAGGACCAGATCCAGGATCCCCAGCACCAGCAGGAGCAGATCCAGCCGGTTCCAGGAGACCTGGGGGGGGAGGGTTCGAGGGGCGGGCGGTTGGGGGAGCGGGGGCGGGGTTTGGGAACCGCAATGACACGTGGGGCCCTAAGCCCACCGCCCCTGCCGCACGCTCCCACCTCCTCAGCCCCTGCACCTCCGTACCCTCCCTTGCTCCTCCTCTCCCCCAACCTCCCAAGCCCACCCCCCCTTACCTTCCAGTACCCCAGCCACCCCAGAGCGAAGATCTTGAGAACCGCCTCGGTCGCAAAGATGGCCATGAACACAATGTTGGCCTGACAGGGGGGGGAGGGGGGAGGGGGGAATCGGAAGGGGAGGGATCAGAAGGGTTCCAGCTCCCAAGGCCCAGACGTGCAGACGGCACGCACACCTCCCCCCTCCCGCAGCCTAGCCCTCGCCCCCGCCCATCCACATCATCCCAAGTACCCTTCAGCCCCCCACGCTCAACCTCCTCCCCCCGCACCACCCGCCCAACCAACCCAACCACCCGCCCAACCAACCAACACGCACCACGTTCTGTGTATGCACGAAGCCCTCCGGCTCTCCGTAGTGCGTGGCAGCCAGGAACCCAATGTTGACCAGGATGATGACTAATATGAACACGTCGAAGGCCTTGGAGTTGACCAGCTGGTAGGCGCCCCGGCGGAGGCGGCCCGTGGGCAGGGTGGCCTTGTCGGGGGGCTTGAGCCTGACAGGGAGGGGGGGGGAGGGGGGGGGGGTGAGAGGGATGAGGGGGGGGGGTGAGAGAGGGGCATGGTCAGCGCTTCACACCTGTGCACGCCTTCGGGGTCGTCTCCCTGTGCTCGTCATCCGTGCCTCCCCCCCGGCCCCCCCTTGCCCCCCACCTGAAGACCATCTTGGTCAGCTCGGCCCACTCGTTCTGGTCCGATGTCAGGAACGCGGATCCCGTTTCCGAGAGCATGCGGATCTTGGAGAACTGCGAGAAGATGACGCCCACGTACAGGTTGAGCAGCGTGAAGGCGCAGACCACGATGAAGCCAAAGAACCTGGAGAGGGGGGGGAGGGGGTAGAGGGGGGGGGAGGGGGGGGGGAGGGGGGGGGGAGGGGTCAGCAAGGTGACGAAGGGAGCAGTGAAGCAGTCAAGAGAGGGTGGAAGCGCGCGGTTGCGCTCACGCCCGCCCACGGCCCTGCACACACGCAAAACCACACGCCATCCGGCCCAGGCCCCGGTCCCCACCAGAAGAACGCCCCCGGGTTGATGTAGGGCTTGGGCTGCATGCCGGGGTCCAGGGGGGCGGACATGGCGTGCACCATGATCTCCGTGTAGCCGTTGAGCGTGGCGGTGATGAAGCAGCAGAGGAGCGCGTTGCCTGCAGAGGGGGGGTGGGGGGAGGGGGGATCGGGATGCGGGAGGGTGGTCAGAGAGGGCCGAGGGCGCGGAGAGTGAGGAGAGTGCTGAGAGTACCGGTACCCTATCCCAGTCTGCATCCTTTGCCTCTCGTACTTTTAACCTCTGCCCCAGGCCCAACCCCCCTCCCCACGTCCTCCCCCCCCTCCACAGCCGCGCACCCGTGTTGTCGAAGTTGGGGAAGGCGTTGCTCCAGTGCCTCTCGAGGGTGGCGTTGGTGAAGGGCTCGGTGAAGTTGCCCACACACTCCTCCACGCCAGCAACCGTGGGGTCGTTGCAGCTGCGGAAGGGGGGGGGGGCGGGGCGGTGGTGGGTGGGCGGGGGGCGAGATGGGTGCGTGGCCCAAGCTTTGCGGCCTCCACACCCTCCTCATCTCCCCGTCTCCGGTCCCTTACGACCATCCCCCCATGCCCCCAACGTCGTCCCCTTGAGCCCCCTTCCCCCCAGCCCCAGCCCCAGCCAACCGAGTGTGTGGAGCCGCCAGCGTCAAGTCATTCAGGGTAATCAACCGCTCCCTAGTGCAAGCCGCCTCCCCCACCCTCCCAACCAGAGCCGCCTTCCCCCCCCCCCCCCCCCCCCCCCCCCCTTCCACACCCAGCCTGCCCCTCACCTGTAGAACTTGCCGCTGAAGAGCTGCACCCCCAGGATCGCAAAGATGAGGAAGAATAGGATGCACACGATGGAGACGTTGGCCATGGACATGAGAGACATGGTCACGGACTTGAACACCAGCCGCATGCCGGAGCTGGGGGGTGGGGTGGGGGTGGGTGGGGGTGGTGGATAGATGTGTGGGGTTGGGCATAAGTGGGTATAAGATGGGTGGTGGTTCTGGGGGGCGGGGTGAGATGCTCTAGGTCACCAGCCGCATGCCGGAGCTGGGGGGTGGGGAGAGGATGGGGTGGAGTGAAGGCGTGGTGAAGGGGTCTTGAGCGCAAGCGTCCAGGCCCATGGGCCCCGCTTCCTCCAGCTCCTCGCCCCCGTCCATCCTTCCCACATCCCCCACAACATCCATCCCCCATACCATACATTCCCCACCCGCGCGCTCTCTTCCCCTCCGGCTCCATACCCCCCTCCCCACCCCCCTTCCCACCTGCGCGTGAGTAGCCTCAGGGGCTTGATCGCTCGCAGGATGCGCAGTGCGGATATGGCCCCCACGCTGTCGGTGATGGTCATGAGCACCAGCTCGAGCACGGAGGAGATGACGATCAGAAAGTCCACCTGGGGGGAGGGGGTAGAGGGGTTAGGGGGGCCGAGGATGGGGTAAGCGTCGGGTAAGCGTGCTGGCCCCATGATCGTTTAGAGTGAGGCGAACCCAGGTTTCGGTGTGGGGAAGAGCCTGAGCTACGGAAGGGCAGCCCCCAACCGCAGCCGCCGCCTCTCTGGCACCCCCCCCCATCCCTTCCCTTACGCCCCCCCCCCACCTGGTTTGTGATTCTCCGGATGTAGGCCCGGAAGGTGAAGGCAAAGGCCTTGAGCGCCGCCTCGAGGCCGAAGATGATGGTGAAGCCCACGTTGGAGTAGTACAGGAACTCGTCCAGCGTGGAGCCGGGCCTGGCGGTTGGTTGGCGGTTGGTTGGCGGTTGGTTGGCGGTTGGTTGGCGGTTGGTTGGCGGTTGGTTGGCGGTTGGTTGGGATCTGATGCCTCCGCGCCAGCCCAGCCCAGTTCATGCCCACTTCAGCCACCCCCCTCAGGTCCCCTGAAATCCCCTTTCCCCCCCCCCCCCGATCCTCCCACCCACCCACCTGATGTACGGGTTCTCCAGGGTGAGTGTGGCGCAGTTGATGATGATCATGCCAAACATAAAGTACTCGAAGCGCTGGGGAGGGGGTGGGGGGGGGTAGGAGAAGCGGAGGGGTGAGAGGGCGGACAGGAGCGGGGTGTTGCACGGCTGGACTGGCAATAGCCTCCCAGCTAATCTTTACTCCCTCTCCCCCTCCCTCTCCCCCTCCCAGCCCCCCTCTCACCCCCCCTCTCCCTCTCACCCTGTGTGTGACCAGCCAGTAGGCCCACTCCCGCCCCGCATGGTCCTCGTCCCAGATCCAGAAGGCCTTGCCGGTGCCCTCGATCAGGATGCTGTTGCGCCGCTTCTTCTTGTAGGCCTGAGAGGGGGGGTGGGGTGACAGAGGGTCAGGGTCTTTCGTTGCTGAGCGACGGGGGGTGGCGGGTTGAGGCGGTAGGAGACAGCAGGCAGGTGCTGCGGGTGGGCTTGAGGCGGGGGAAGCCCAATCAAGCCTAATCGCTGCTAGGCCCACCCCAGACCTGCGCCCCCTCAGCAGCCCCCACCTTGGCCCTCCGCTCCCGGTGTTCCTCGTCGCTCCCCGCAGCCGACCCTGCGCCGCTGCCCGAGGCCCGGCTGCCCCCCGAGGTGCGGGAGCTGACGGAGCCGGCGCGGGAGCCGGCCTCCGAGGGACCTACGGAGCCGGCCTCGGAGATGCGCTGGGGGGGGGATGTGATAATGGGGAGGGTACAGGGGAGGGGGGATGGGATGGAAAGGCAGTGCTGTGGGGCCGGCTGCCTGATGGCGCCTGCTTGGATGAGGCGGCGCCCGCGGCCCCTCGCGGTCACCCCGTGTCCCCCGTGGAGGGCTCTCCAATTCCCACAGCCCCTCTCCCGCAACGGCACCGCTCAACCCCCAGCCCCGCTCGCCAGACACCAGGACCGTCCAGGAGGTGAGTCCCTTCTACGGCCCCTGCCCCCCCCCCCTTCTCACCCGCATAGGCGGGCCCTTGTCGCCCCGCCGCGCCGCATCGCCGCCCGCGGGCGCCTCATCCTCAGCGCCCGCCGCCTTGGCCCCGGCGCCACCCCCCGCCACCGCCGCCGTCGACCCGGCTTGGTCCCGCGCCTTGTCCTTGCCGCGGCGTCCGTCCGCCGATCCCCGCGCGCGCGGACCCAGGATCTCGTCATCGTCCTCCTCCTCCTCCTCCCCATCCGCGCCCCCACCCTGCTGCTTCTTATCCGCCCGTGCCGCGGCCGCAGCGGCCCGGATTCGCTCCCCCAACATGTCGCCAAACACGCTCTCGTCTCCGCCGCCGCCGGCGCCGAAGCCCTGGCTCCGCTCCGTGTCGAGCCCCGACGTGTCGCCGCGCGTCGGCGGCGGCGGCGCCGTCGGCTCGGCGCTCGCCAGCAGCCGCCCGCCGCCGCCGGCCGCCGCCAAGCCGCCCATGGAGTGGGCCGAATCCTGGAGCGACTGGATCGGGATCCCGTCGGTGGAGGAGGCCGTGGATCCGGCTACCGCCGGCGGCGGAGCCGCCGGCTTCGCCGCCGCCGCCGCTGGCGGCGGCGGGTGCGGGTGCAGCTGCTCTAGATGAAGAGCCGGGACCTTCTGGCCTCCGCCGCCGCTGCCCGCCGACGCTGTGCTGCCGCCGCTGGGCTGAACCCCAGAGCCCAAGCCCCAGGCGGCGCTGTGTGGGGGGTCGATGGACGGCCGGGGCATGGGCCGCCGGTCCCCGCCCGGCGGCGGGGAGGCGGCAGCCCAGGGGGCCGTAGCGGCGGGGGCGGGGGCGGGGTTGGAGGAGGAGGTGGCGCCTGGTGGGGGCGTGGCGGCGCCGGGGGCCGGGGTCGCGGCCGAGGGCTGCGGCCCCTGCTGCTCCTGCGGGGGGGCGGGGATGGGGTTGGCAAGGGTTGAGAGCGGCGGCGGGGGAAGGTGGTGTTCAGGGCTGCCCGTGTAAAGGCCGGGAAGATGGTGTGTGGGGGTGAAGCCCTGCAAGCACACCGGCACCGGCACGCACAACGCCACTCCCACACCCACCCCAAACCCCAGCGCCACCTTTACCGCCCATCCATTCCGTGCTAGCGAATAGCTCCGGCACACGTTGCCTACGTCACACATCCCCGGCTCGCTACCCTACTACCGAAATGTCCCCGCACCTGCAGCGCCCGCGCCAGCTCATCCGCCAGAGCCAGGAGCGACCCGTCGTTGGAGAACCCGGGGGTGCGGGCCCCGGGCACCGCCGCCGGCTCCCGCACCCCCGTTTGCGTGGGGGGCGGGGCCCTGGGCGCGCGGGGCGGCACGGCGGGGGCCGGGGACGCGGATGTGGACGCGGAGGGCACGGGGTGCGGGGTCATGTCGGCAAACGTAGCCAGGACCAGGTCGGCTTGGGAGTCCAAGGGCGCGGGCCCAGCGGGGTCCTGGATGGGCCCAGGCGCGGGCCCGGGCCCGTCTGGGCCCGGCGTGGGCTCGGGCGGGCCTGGCAGGCGAGGGGTGTCCATGAAGGCGCCCAAGAGGTCGTCGTCGTCCGCCTCCGGGGGAGCCGGGGGCGGGGATGGGGGGGCCGCGGCGGGTGGTGCGGGCGCGGCTGCAGCGGTGGCGGCAGCAGGGGCGGAGGGGTGCACCGAGACCGAGGCGGGGCTCAGGGACGGGGTTCGGGCCATTGGGGCCGGGACGGCCGGGGCCGGGGCCTGGGGTGGGCCCGGGGCGGGCCCAGGGGCGTGGGATGGCTGGGCTGCAGGGGCCGGGGCAGGGGTGGGCGAGGGCGCTGCCGGCGGGAGCGTGGGTGTCGGCGGCGCCCGGGCGGAGGGGGGTGCGGGAGTGAAGAGTGTCTTGGACGGCGAGACCCCGCGCGGCGGCTGGCCCGCTGGCCCGGATCCCCCAGGCGGGGCCCCGGCCGTGGCCCTGGCCGGCGGCGCTTCATCTTCCGAAGACGAATCGTCGCCGAAGGTCGCTGGCATGTGCAGGAGCTCCGGACTGAGCCCGCCCGTACGGATCGGCCCCGGGGCCGACGGCGGCGGCGCGTAGAAGCGGCCGGGCGAGGCGAAGGGGATGGCGACGGCGCCGCCGCCTCGGCCTCCCGCTCCACCACCAATGCTGCTGCCGCCGCCGCCACCGCTGTTGCTGTTGTTGCTGTTGCGGTTGCCGCCGAGGGCGGCGGTTCCCGGGCGGCTGAAGTCGATGGCCTCGGGTGACGTCATCATTGCAAGGCGTGAGTCACGGCCGCCGGCGTTGTGCGATCCCATGTCGATCGAAACCCGTGACCCCCGGCCCGACGTGGGGCTGCCCATGCCCCCGAGCGTTACGGGCCTGCCATGGGCCCGGGCCAAGATCAGACCGTCACCGCCGGGCCCGGGCGGGCCCCGGGAGGGGCTGGGTGAGCGGAACGCTGCCGCCGCGGCGGCGGCGGCGGCCGAGGGGCTGCCGCCGCCGGCGCTGGGGGACTGGCGGGTCCCAAACAGGAGAGCTTCGTCGTCCAGATCCGAGTCCGGTCCGGACGCGTCCGGTCCTGCATAGCCCTCCATGGACTTTCGGACGGAGCCAATGAAGGAGGCGAGGCCCGCGCCCCGGCTGGGCCCGCCCAGGCCCCGCATGGACCCGGTACGGCTGGTCCCGGACCCGCCCGTGGCTACGGGCAGCCGCGGGAGGGCGGTGGGGTCGGGCGCTGGCCGCCCGCCCTCCAGCCCCTCCGCCACCGGCCCCGGCCCCGCGCCGCCCGCAGCGCCCGCAGCACCCGCACCCGCGTCCATTCCCGCACCGCCGGCCGCGCTCGTCCCAGCGGCTGCGGCGGTTGGCGGTTGGTCGTTGCGCCGTTGCTCGTCGTCCGAGCACGCGCTCTGGGCCGCCGAGTCGGTTATGAAGGAAACGGTGCGCTTGGGCTTTGCGAACCGCGCCGCCGCTGCCGCGGCCGCCGATAGCCCCTCCACCTCGGTCTTAAGCGCCGACTTGGGCGAACCCACGCCCCCGTCCGTACTGCGATGACTAAGCAGCGGCATGGTAGATGCGGGCCGTACCAGCGCGTCCGTACCCACGCCCTCAACCACCACCGCCATCCCGTCGGTGGTTGACAGGTTGCCGCTCGCCCGCCTGCTCCTGGCGCCGTCCACCGCAAACGGACCCGCGCCGCCCTCCTTGCCCGGCACGGGCGACGCCGCGCCGCCCGTCAGCCCTGGCCCTACTAGCCCGGCCGGAAGAGACAGGTTGCTCTGCGACGGCTCCCTTAGGGCCTCCATGTTGCCCGTGTCGATCCACTGTTTGATTGTGTACATCTTTTTGAAGTTGACACGTGGGCCATCGGGCCCGTCGCCGTACTGCGCGGCGGCGGCGGCCTGCGCGTCCGCAAAGTAGCCTGCGCGGCGGTTGGGGCGGTTGGTGGTTGGGGTAGTTGGCGGTTAGGTCCGAATCATTGGTGGTGGTGGGCCGGGGCGTGGGAGGCGCCGCTGCTTCCCGCACGCCACCGATGCTTCCCTCCGAACGGCACACCGCTCCCCGCAAGCCCTCGGAGCTGCCGGCCTCTTGTAACACACGGCCCCTTCCCCGAGCCCTTTCCCCGGGCCCTTGCCCCGGCGCGCAGCCCAGCAAGAACCCTATCCGCCCGGCCCGCAAAGCCCGCTGCCCACCGATTCCGACGGGGTTGGCCGGCATGGCCCGGGCCGACGCGGGTCGAGACCGCGACGACTGGGGCCGGGCCCTGGAGGACACCGGCCTCGCCTTGGGCGCCCCCGCCGCCGGCTGCGCCCCTGCGGCCGCCTTGTCGTTGGGCAGCTTCTCGCCGGCCCGGTCCCCGTTCGGGCCCGCGCCGGGCCCGTCGCCTGGGCCCGGCTGGGCCCGCTCGCCGTTCGTCTGCTTCTGGCCGCGCCCACGGCTGCTGGCCCCGTCGCTGTCACTGCCGCTGCCCCCGCCGCCGCCCTTCTTGCGCCGCTTGCCGCCGCGGGTGCTGCCGGCGGGGGAGGAGGCACCGCTGCGAAAGGAGCTGTGGTGGGTTGTGGGGTGGAGGGAAGAAGGTGGGAAGGGATGGGGTGGGGGGTGGAGAGGTGGAGGGGAGACGGAGGGGAAGGGGGATATGACGGGTCTGCCGAGGGCGTGCGCGCACTTGCTCAGAGCTCTGACTAGCACCGCACGCCCCCCACACCCTAGTCTTAGTCATGCTCCTGCCCCCCTACCCACCTTGCTATGCTGGAGGCCTTGGATCCAAGGCTGGATCTGAGGCTGGACAGCATGGAGGTCAGGCCCTTGCCCTTGGCGCCCTGCCGTACGGCATTGGGGTCGTACTTGGCCTCAAAGGCCTGAGGGCGGGGGGGAAGAGGGGGTATTTGTTGCTGAGCGGGATCGCGCCGACGCCAGGGAAGAGGGGGAGAGGGGAAGAGGGGAGAGGGGGAAGAGGGGCAAGGGGAAAGAGGTGGGAGGAGGGGACTGGGGGAAGGGCCAGGCCGCAGAGGACGCGCGCGAAGCTTCACTGCAGCCGGCTAGAAGCCCCTGCTTAGGGGTGCTCAGGGGCCATCGCAGCCACTACCCTGGTCGCAAAGGCGGGCACGAGGACCGGGGCGCGGGCAGGGCACAGAAGGTGTGGGTGCGGCGCTGGGCGGGCGCCTCACCTCTAGCGTGACGGCCAGGAAGAGGGTGAGGAAGATGTACCGGCCGATGACGATCCACAGCACGAAGAACAGGGAGGCGCCGTAGTTGGTCTGAGGGCGGGGGGGAAGGTGCGGGGCGGGTGGGGAGGAGCAAGATGGGTGGGAGGGGAGGTGTACGGCCTGCAGGCGAGGGGTATGTGCCGGGGCGGGGCATCCACCCAAAAACCCCACGCACGGGCCCTCACGCACCTGTCGTACGACCGCGTACATTATGTTCTGCCAGTTCTCCAGGTTGAGCACGTTCCACGTGGACACCAGGCTGGGGGGGGGGAGAGGGAGGAGAGGGACGGAGGACGGGAAGCGAGTGTTTGGGGGAGGGAGCGCCGGAGACGGTACGGGAAGGAAGAGGGATGGAGAAGGCGGGAACGAGCCATCCCCCTTCCTCCTGCCACCCCCCGGCAACGCCAAGCACGCCCCCGCCCCATCAACAACCCACGCACCCCAACTACCCCAACCCGCACCCGCACCCGCACCTGAACAAAAAGGTAGAGAAGTTGGGCCAAGGGTACGTGTCGAGGTCGAACTCGCCGAACACGTGCATGCCCACGATCGCGAACACGAGCCAGAAGAGCGACAGCAGCGTGGCGATCGCCGCGAAGGACGAGAAGGCGGACAGCAGCACCTCCCCGATGCGCCGCAGCGACTGCATGTAGCGGAAGAGCTTGAAGAGGCGGAGCACGCGGAGCGCCTGGAGAAAGGGAGGGATGGGGGGGAGTGGGGGGAGCGGGGGGATGGGGGGAAGGGGTGTGACGAGGGGGCTTGGAGGGGAGGCGCGATCCAGCAGGGCCGTTCGAGCAGGGCTATGCAGGGCCCCTCCACCCCACCCCCGCCCCGCCTCACTCCCACCGCCCCACCAACACCCCGCCCCCACCATCACCCCACACCGCCCCCACCTTGAGCACCCTCAGCGCCCGCACCGCGCTCAGCCCCGCCACGCTCGCCAGCATGAGCTCCAGCAGCGATATGGTCACCACCAGGGCGTCGAAGATGTTGAAGCCGTCCTGACAGGGGAGGGAGGGGCCGAGAAAGGAACAGGAGGACAGGGGTCAAATCCTTACTCCTTCACGCTTTTCCCACCTGCTATGTCCACCTCTTGCCAACCCACGAAGCCGCGAGCCGCACACAACGCCCCCCTTCCCCCCCCCACACCCTCCCCTTTCGCCCCCCCCCACACACACCCTCCTCCTCTCCCCCCCCCCTCACCCGGATGTAGTCCCAGACCCCCCCCCCCCCCCGCGCCCTTCCTCCCCACGCCCCCCACACAACCTCCTCCTCTCCCCCCCTCACCCGGATGTAGTCCCAGAACCCCAGTCCGAATATCTTGAGCACCATCTCGGCCGTGAAGAGCGCCGTGAGCACCAGGTTGGACAGGTAGAGCGCGTTGGAGAGCGAGTCGGGCTGGTTGTAGTACTCGAGCGAGAGCAGGACCGTGTTGACAAAGATGAGGAGCATGAAGAACTGCAGGGCGGGGAGGGGGAGGAGGGGGGTTGCATGGGGAGAGGGGGAACTGGGGTTGAGCTGAGCACGGAGAACTGCATGGGCGGGGGAGGGGGGACGCGGGAGGAGCGACTGCTCTCGCCCAGGCCAAAGCGCCCGGGCCCCGAGCCCCCGACCCGCCGGTCTGTCCCCTCGTCGAGCCTCTCCTATCGCCTCTACTCCCATCCAAGCACCCGCACCTGGTTGAATATGTTGTGGTTGACGAAGAGCCGCACCCTGTACTGCAGCCGCAGCATCTGGCGCTGGAAGTAGGGGTGGTCGGCAACGAACCTAAGAGGGGGGGGGTGAGAGGATGAGGGGGGAGGGAACGGGGTGGGAAGAGGCACGTCGTGTCGTGGACTCCCAGCTCAGCCACCCTCAGGCCTCAACTCACTCGTCGAACTCTTCGGGTGTCATGACGATCATTGCCACATTGGTTGCACCCATGGAGGAGGGCGCGGCGCTGTAGGTCCGCTCCGTGCCGCCCGAGTCCTTGTGGTGGGGCCCGCCCGGGCCCACGGTGGGCCCGCCCTGCACCGAGCCGTCCAGCGTGCCGGCCCGGTCGGTCGGCAGCGGGCCCGAGCCGGGCCCGCCTGGGCCCGAGTGGGGCGTGAGGGCCTGGTCGTCGAGGGCAAGGTTTCCCGTAGAGGAGCCGCCGCGGGCGGGGACGGGCGCCGGGCCGGTGGCGGAGGGGTTGCGGCCGGCCGGGATAAAACCGGTGGCGGACGGGCCGCGCGCCGAGCCGCCGCCGCCAGTGGTCCCGCCACCGTCCGTGGTGCCGTGGGGCGACCCCGCCGGCCCCTCGCCCCCGTCCACGTCACTCCCGAACCGCACCCCCGCGCCCCCGCTGCGCCCCGTCTGGCGCCCCGTGGCCGGTCCGTCCTCGTCATCACCCCCCATGAACCGGACTCCCTCCGCCACCGGACCCGGCCCGGACCGCAGCCTTCGCCCGCGTCCGGAAACGTGTCCGGGCCCGTGTCCGGACCCGTGTCCGGACTTGTGCCTGGGCCCGTGTCCGGACTTGTGTCCGGACGCCGGACCGGGCCCGCCGCCTCCTCCTCCGCTGCTCCTGGCTGGAAAGTCCGTGGCCCCAGGGATGGGCGTCCATGAGGCCCGAGGGCTGAGCGTGGTCCTCCGACTGCCGCTGCCGCTGGCACCGTCGCTGGCCGCCGCCAGTACCACGCCCGCCGGCGTCACGCACAAGCTCCGTAACGCCGCACGCTCCGACGGCGACCTCGGGGAGGGCGACGGATCCGCCGTACTGCCGTACATGTACGGCGCCTCGGAGCCCTCCGCCACGGGCCGGGGCCCGGCGGCGGCGACCGCTGGGATCCCCGCCGACGCCGCGGCAGCAGCATCCAGGCCGGTGGCAGACGCGCGCCCGCCGCCGCCCGCAGCGCCTTGCCCCGAGGGTGCCGGCGCGTCGGCGCTCGCCTCGACGCCACCCGGCAGGAGCGGTTGGGGCGGCGGCGACGGCGCCGTCCCCGCTGACCCCCGCCGCGCCGCGCCAAGCTTCCTGGCAATCGCTGCGCCATCCTGCTTCCTCAGGGTCGAGGCAGCGCGACGAATCGCCTCCTCCTCAGACGAAAGCGACCCGGAACCGTTATCCTCGGCGATTATTACGCTTTCGGACTCGTCGTCCGAGTGCGTCAGGCCCCAGCGGGCCCCGCCCGGGCCCATGCCGGGCCCCTTCGGGCCCCGGCTGAGCTCGGGCCCGGGCGGCAGCGGCGGGCCCCGGTAGTGGCTGGATGCTGTCGAGTGCTCTCGGCCCACGGGGACCAGGCCCACCCGAGGCGACAGGGCGCTGGGCGGCCGGGGGAGGGGCTCGGAGGCATCCGCTCCACCCCCTCGGGCCCGGGCCTGGGCCTGGGCCTGGGCCTGGGCCTGGGCCTGGGCCTGCGCCGTACCGTCGCCGCTGCCCGTGCCCAGGCCGCTGCCCGTGTTGCGACCCATGCGGCCGCTGCCCGGGCGGCCGGGGCCGTTCGGCAACAGGACCCCGCTGCCGCTGCCCCTCTGCATCCCGCTACCGGTGCCATTGCCCGTGCCGTTGCCCGCCCCAGTGCCGCTGCGCCGGTCGCCGTTTGCTAGCCAAGCCCGGTCCGTGTGCTTGCCGGAGCCCGAGCCGGGCCGGCTTTCCAGCCCCTTCCCCTCCTTGCCCTCCTTGCCGTCCTTCCCGGCCTTGCCCCGCCGCGCGCTGCCGTCCGAGCCCGAGTGCGAGCCGCGGGGGGAGTGCGCCACGGAGCTCATGCGCGAGGAGATGGCCGAGGTGAGCTTGGAGTTGAGCGTGGAGGCCTGGGGGTAAAGGGGTGCACGGGAAGGTTACTTCTTGCTGCGAGCGTGATGGACGAGGCCGGCTGGGGCGTGTGCGCTCAGCAAGCTCTTCTGCCTCAGCGCAAACCACGACGGCGCGCCTTGCCACGCGCCCTCCCACCCGCCCTCTCACGCGCCCGGCCTTCCCCCCAACCCCCTCAAGCCCTCCCCCGGCCGCACCCACCTGGCTCCGCTTGGAGCTGTACTCGGTCCACTTGCTCTGCACTCGGGACATGAAGGTCATGATGGAGTTGCGCTTGGCCTTGGTGCGCTGCAGCGCCAGCTGGTTGTGGAAGAGCGTCTGGGCCTTGGCGAACTTGATCTTGAGCACCGCAAGGAAGAGGTTGAGCTGCGGGTGGAGGGAGGGAGGGGCGCAAGAGGGGGGGAGAGGGGGGTCCGTTGGAGTTGGGGCAACACATGATTCCAACGCGCCAGCTCCGCGCCAGCCCCGCTCGTGTGCGTTTGACCTGCCCATGTGCATGTGCCCCCAAGACATGCTCGGAACCCCTCGGACCCCTGCCCAACCCGACTCACCACGAAGTACGCCCCGATCACGATGAGCGTGAGCCAGTAGATGATGGTGACTAATGAGTACGTGTCGATGGTGCGGTACATCATGAACACCCAGCCCGTCAGCGTCAGCGCCTGCCACACGCTCAGCATGGCCAGGCCCGTGTTGTCGTATCCCGCCACGTTGACCGCGTGCTGACTAGACAGCAGCTGTTGAACAGGGGAAGGGGGGAGAGGAGGGGAGGGGGGAGGGGGGGAGGGGGGGGGGGGGAGGGGGGGGGGGGGCGGGGGGGGGGGGGGGGGGGGGGGGGGGGGGGGGGGGGGGGAGGGGGGGGGGGGGGGGGGGGGGAGGGGTGGGCTATTCGGGCGGGATTGCCACTGTACAAGCGGGTGGGCCCCGCCCTGCCGACCCCCTCAGCCAACGCCAGCCACATGCCACATCCTCGCCGCCCTCGTCAAGCCCCAGCGTGCAGCGTGCCGCCTCCGCCCCTCCCCCCTGCCGTACAGTGCCGTACATCCGTACGCCTGCCGTACCTCGCACGTGAAGTTGGCCGGGCACCTGCCCCTGCCCCCGCACCCAAACATGTCGGGGTCCTCCCCCGCGTTCAGGGGCACGCCCAGGCTGTCGACGCAGGTCTGCGGGGTGAGGAAGGGGGGCGGGTGAAGGGGGCGAATAGGACAGGGGTCTGAGGGGGACAGGGTCGTCAACGCACGTCTGCGGGGCGGTGAGGGCTCGGGAGGCGGGGGTGAAAGGAGTGAGGGAGTACAGTGGCCGGCGTCAGAGGGACGGCGGCGCCAACCCCGAGCCCCGAGCCGGTCTCGAGCCGGTGCCGGTGCCCTGCTCTGCACACCCTGCCCTGCACGCTGTGCCGCCAGCCCCGCACCCGCGCTCCCTCCCCCCTACTTCCTCCCTAGACACAAACGCACGTTGTGGTATGTCTTTGGAAAGAGCTGCACGGCCGCCACGGCGTAGAGGAAGACGAAGAAGATGAGCAGGCCGCCCACGGAGGCAAGCAGGGGGATGGCCTGGGGGAGGGGGAGGAGAGGAGGGAGGGGGAATGGGTGATGAAGTCAGTTCCAGCACAAAGCAGCCGCCAATGCCAGGCCTACGTCAGGCCGATCCACCCCAGGCCCACCCCAGGCCCTGACCAGGCCCAGCCCCGGGCCCACCCCGGGCCCACCTCCAGGAAGCACACGATGACGCCGCGCAGCGACTCGAACCGCGCAATGGTCCTCAGCGGCCGCAGCGCCCTCAGCGCTCGGATGGCGTTGATGGCGGAGGAGTTGCCGGGCACAAACACCGTGTAGCCCGCAACCACCATGAACTGGGGAGGGGGAGGGGGATGTTTGTTGCTGAGCGGGAACGCGCCGACGCCAGGGAATCCTTGTAGGGATAGGTACAGGGGGAGGGGGATGAGGGATGGGGGATGAGGGATGGGGGATGGGGGAGGGGCGTGGTCTAGCGGAGCGTGTGAGGCCATGTGCGCTTGCACCGGCCCGCTTCGGTGCTCCGCACATGGCATGACTTGCCCCGGCCTGCCCTCAGCCCCCCTCCGAGGCCGCTTTGGGCCCCCCCCCTCCCCCAGCACGCCCTCCTGACGGCCCCCACCGTGTCGAACTGGTTCCAGGGCCGCTTGATGTAGGCGATGGGCGAGCCCACCGCCGCCACGCGCACCAACATCTCCAGAGTGAAGCAGATGTTGAAGGCCAGCTCTGGGGGGGGGCGGGGGGAGAGAGGAGAGGGTTTGGGCGTGGACGGGTTGTGTTGCATGCGGAAGGACCCCACGGATCTAACTGAGCCCTCAACCAAACTCCCTTTCAGCCCCAACACGTTCCCTCGGCTTCCCCCCTTTCCCCCCTCCCCCTCAGCCCTCACCCGCCCAGAACAGCGCGCCGTTAAGCCCCTCGCCCTCCGGCTTGCGCGGGTTGTAGAGCGTGAGCGTCACGCAGTTGGCGAAGATGATGGCGGTCACCACCATCTCAAAGTCGGGGTTGGCGCAGAGGCGGATGGCCCACTGGCGGGGCTTGCTGCGGGCGGGGCAGAGGAGGCAGGGAGGGAGGGAGGGGGGGGGGGGGGGGCGGCGGGTAGGGAGGGAGGGGAGTAAGGAGGTGTTGAGCTGATGACAGCGGAGCGGAGCGGGGTGGCGAGGTGGCGGGGGGTCGTGGGAGGCGGGCTGTGGCGCATTGGGCCGGGTGGCGGCGGCTGGCCGAAGTCCGGATGCGAGCGCCGGGTGCGAGTTGGTGAAGGGCCGCAGCACTGTCACCCAGCCCTCGGCCGCACGCACACGCAAAACTCTGCCCGGAGGGCACCCCCGCTCCACTGGGGTGGCCCTGGCGGCACCCTTCGGCACACCCGTCTGGCCTGCATGGCAGCTGGCGCCCTGCTGTTTTACCAAACGGCATCCGTGCCGCCGTACGTACGGGTGCACCAGCCGTACGGCACCGGCACCGCACGCCACGTGGCCTGTACGGCGCAACGCACGCACCTGTACTGCGAGATGTCGCCCAGCTCCTCGTACGTCCCCACGGTCTCATTCGTGTCGGCCCGCGCCACCGCCCCGCCCTTGCCGTCCTTCCCCGCCCCGTCCTTGCCGGCGTCCGCCCCTTCCGCCCCCGCCCCCGCCGCCGCTGCTCCAGCCACGGTGGGGTTCGCGGGGAGGTTCTCGTCGTCCCTCTTAATATGGTCCTGCAAGGGCTGAACCTCCACGAGGGCGAGAACCGTCACCGGGGCCCCCGGGGTGCCGGAGGAGTCCGGGCCCGAGCCACCGGACCCCGACCTCGGCCCGCCCTCGGCCCCCGAACCCGGGGCCGGGCCAGTAGACCCAGGACGGGCGAGGGCGGTGGGCCCAGCCTGCTCGGGGGCGGCGGGGTCGGCGGAAGGTCCGGCATGGAGCATGGGGAGGTCACAGTGCCGCCCGCCGCGGCCGTGGGAGGCGGCGGCGATGGCGGCGACGGTCTCCAACACGCCCACGACCGGGGCGCCCTCTGACACGGAGGCGCGGCGGCGGGGCTGCGAGGAGCCCTGGTGGGCCAGCGCCCGCCCCGACCCCCCGGGCCCCGCCCCCGCCTCCGCCCCCGCCTCCGCCCCCGCCCCTCGCTGCTGGGCATCGCCCCTCGGGCCTGGGCCTGACCCAGCCGGCCCCGGCTTTGCAGATGCAGAGTCCGGCCGGGCCCCTGCACTTGCCCCCGCCTCCGAGCCCTGCGCCTGAACGGTCTCGCGCTCCGAGGCCGCGGGCTGTGCGTCCGGGCCCGGGCCTGGGCCCGGGCCCGTGGGCCCGTTAACGTAGCCCGTGCCCGAGGTGGACGCGTGGCGGCCGCCCTGGGAGGCGTAGGCCTTCTCAATGGCCGCCAGGGCGTTGGTGGCTGCGCAGAGGTCCTCGTCCGTCAGCGAGTTGAGCAGCTGAGGGGCGATGTAGGACTCGTAGGCCGCCTGCAGGTCCGGGTGCGTGAAGCGAAGCGCGGGCTCCGCGGGTGCAGGCCCATCCGTGCTGGCCCCTGGCCCAGGGCCGGTTCCGGTTCCGGTTCCCGTTCCGGGACCGGTTCCAGATCCAGATCCTGTGCTCCCGCTGGTGCCCGGCCGCTGCATGTCCACGCTCCGGCGCCGGACCTCGTTGATGAGTCGGGCCAGCTGCTCCGGCGTGGGGGCGGTATCGGAGGCGACGGTGCCGGTGGCGGCGGCGGCGGCGGTGCTTTTATCCAGGCTGGCACGGGGGCGGTCCAGGCTGGCCCTCGGGCGGTCTAGGGATGCCCTCGGCTGGTCGAGGGAGGAGGGGTGCGAGTGCTCCAGGCTGTTGCGGTGGCTCTCGCGCCGCTTCGCCCGGGCGTCGATGCTGCCGCGACGGTTGTCGGGGTCATGGTCGGAGCCGTCCTCGGGTACCGTGGCGAGGCCCGCCTCGCCGACCTCGCTGCTCCGCCGGCGGCCATACCCGCCGGGCGGCGCCGAGGGCTCCCCCAGCTCGCTGCTCCTCCGGTGCCCATAGCCGCTCGGGCCGGGCTCCCCGAGCTCGCTGCTCCGCCGTCGCATGCCCGCGCCGCCCACACCTGCGAGGAAGCACCGTCGGGGCGCCCCGCCATGTCGCACATGCCACGCCTTGTTTAGTTCGGACAGCCACCGGGGGGCACCCCGCCGCCTGTGACTACATTCGCGTCAAGCGTTTTTATGTCCAGCAGGCCTACCTGGAGCATCCCTGGCGCGCCTCTCGAGGCGCGCGAGAGTCTGCTGCTCCTTTTTTGCTTGCAAGTACGCAGCCTGCCGCTCGTGGTAGTCGTCTTTATGTGCAAGGATTTCCGCGTCGTCAACGTCGGGGTTCTCAGCGCGGAGGGCCTCGAACAGGGACTGAACTTTGGCCGCGCGCTTCGCCGGCTCCGTCCCGCCACCCCCAAGCCTGTGTAAGCATTCATGTCAGGCAAAATTAGCACTGTGCGCACGCAGGGTCAACGAAACGGCAACTTTTGTAAGAACGTTCACCTCGGCTTGGGCGCTCCTCCTGCCGCATCTCCGGGGGTAGTCTTAGGCGCCATGTCCGTTGTAACACCGGCCTGTACTCAGGGCGCTTGCGAGCGGCCCCGGTCAGGCGCGGCGAATTCGCGGACCCATGCCCTTCGCACCACCGCCAGCCCACGCCACGGCGGCTGGGCTGAAGCAATGCCTACTGCCTTCGACTACTGTTGCTCGTGCGAATTGCTTGACCGATAAACGGAACCAGAATGCACAAGCGCAGCGCGGCCCGCGAACCAATAAGGCAAATGTCAATGAATAGATAGCTACGCCGTGTACACCATTATGGACTGTGGGGAGGTCGAGAGCGCGACGGAACTAAGCATGGCACGGCACGCCTACGTGAGTATCACGTGGCAGCCCCCGCCGACCCCCGCGGCAAGTCTTGCCCCTCCTCACGCTTGAATTCAGGTGCTCCCCGCGTCACCGCTAGTGGCCCCCCCGAGATTGTGCGTGCATATCCAGGGTAAAGCCGTTTGCCTGTGGTCACACCTGGGCCGGCTTCACACCTTCAATCATCCTGCGTTATTGCTGTGGACCCGCGACGTCCATGGCCCGTGTACGCCCCGTCAGATGATCCTGTTCGCAGGGGAACGGGCAAACACTCCGCACAGCAACAGGTGCGAACGCGGATACAGCCATGCCTCCGTCCCAGGCTGCGTAGGAGCGTGGGGCTGAGCGCTGTGACTCCGATGCAGTGATGGAATCACGCGCAAAGACTCTCCGCAAACCCTTGTCCTTTATGATTACAACGCGAGAGGGCCCCCTGATAAGAGAGGGGCGCAGCTCGCACAGCATGCCCCAGCCGCAGTAGAGCTAGGGACCTTGCCCGCGCCCCCCACGTGGACGTACGGCTCACACTATTGCGCTGTATTATCGTCTTCCCCGGCCATCAGGCCTTGGCGACACACCCCCAGATACTACTACGCCCCGTTGTCTATAATAACACCCAGATACGGCTACAGCACCTGGCACTCCTAACCGTCACTCCTAGCAAGCCAAGCTCCCTGCCTGACCAGTGACCACGGCGGGGGGCAGGTGCGCGGGGCAGGTGCGCGGGGCAGGTGCGCGGGGCAGGCGTGCGCTCGGCCTCGAGGCCTTGGGCCTTGGCGCTGGGCGTCTGCTGGCATGGTACGGCCTACAGTGTGGCCGTACCACTGTAGGACCTACAGTGCGGCCCTACAGTCCGTACAGTCCGTACAGTTGATTCCGTCCACCGACCGGGGATGCGCGGGGAGGCAGCCCGGCACCGCGCTGAACCTCGCCGGTGTGGTCAGGCTGGGATTGCCCTTTGCTGGCCTTGCTGTTGGCTCTCATCGGGTTGGGGTTGGAAGTCTTCACCGGCCCGGGCCAGCGCGGGCGGGTGTGCGGGGCAGGAGCGCAGTTGAGCAGGCGCGAGCGGAGGAGACCGAGCAGCGGGGGCCCTTGCTGGGTTCCCATCATCGGTGTGTCGCTTGGCCTCCGAGCCACCATGTAAGCCTCATCTCAGAAAAAAAGCGGGGGACCTCGAGGGCGGTAGGGAGGCGCCGTGCGCGTGCGGGCGCAGGCGGGTGGAGGCCGAGGGAAGGCCCTGGCTGCCGGGCGGCGCGGGCTGAGGGAGTCGTGGCGTCGAGCGTATGCCGGTGCGTGCGCTCACAGCTTCCTGGGCCGGACCCTGACCTTCTGCTTGCGCGCCCACTCCACGAAGCGCATGAGCGGCTCGCTCTGGGGGAGGTGGAGCGGAGGGGGTGGGGAGGGGAACGGGCGGGTGGGAGGTGGACGGGGGCAGGAGCCGGTCGGGAGGCACATGCTGAGGCAGGGGACGGTGCTTGCGAAGCCCTCCGCAACGCAAAGACCGAAGGATCGGGCAGGGGTCGGACGAGGGGAGGCGGATGACACCAACCGCCACTTGCAGTGCCCTCCGCTGGCAAAGCCCCCTGACCCCAACACCGTGCACGTGCCCACACACACCTTGGGCCGTGCTACCCCCGGACGTGCGCCCCTCGCCTCCCCACCTGCTTCAGTGCCTCCAGGCTGCCGTACTGCGCGGCCAGCGTCTTGTTGTCGTACGTGCGGTGGATGGCCGAGTGGCATGCCCGGCAGATGTCGACCCCCGTGCTGAGCTGCTCGGTGCTCAGCAGGCCCCTCTTCTTGTAGCGCGAGTGGACGTCCCTTCGGAGTGGGGTGGGGCAAGGGCAGTGGGATGGACAGGACGCGGTCTGAGCCAAGCATGAATGGTTGAAGGCGGCGGTCCAAGTAACGTGCGGTAAGCAAGGAGGACAACGGGCGGTGCCGGGGCCGCCGCGCCACCGCACCAACGTTTGAACCCTCCACCGCCCCCCACGCACTTCGGGATGAGGTGGTGGAAGGTGAGTGGCATCTGCCGCTCGCACAGCGCGCAGCCCCCGATGGGCCCCTCCTCCTCGTCGTCGCTGCCGCCGCTGCCCCCCGCTGCCGCCGCCGCTGCCGCCTCCAGTGCCTCCCCCAGGTGCCGGTGCAGTGCGGCCGCGAAGCCCCGGACCTCATCGTCCTCAGCCTGGCGGGGGGCCGGGGGGGAAGGGGGTGCACGGTCAACCAGCAGCATGGGGCGAGGATGAAGAGCCTCGAGACATCGAGTGTCGATACAGTGCACAGGGGATTAGGCCATTAGGGGACTGGCGGGGGGGCTGCCAACCGCGCCAGCTGTGCCAACAGAGCACAACGCTGCCACAGACAGCTGCGCACTGCCTTGCGCGGCTGCACTGGGGACATGCCTGATAGCCGCCGTCAAGGCTCAGTGTTGCCACCGTGTCCCGTCCAGGCTCCGTGTGTGCCACCGCGTGTGTCCCCTCCCCTGAGGCCCTGGCCCCACGCCCCAGCCCCCACCTGCGGCAGCTGCTCGTACAGCAGCGCCTGGAACCTGCCGTACGCGTCATCCTCGCCTGCCGTACACCCGCCCTCCTGCAGATCCGCCACGACGCTGTCACACAGCAGGTCTCGGACCTTCGGGGCGCGGGGGGTCGGGGGAGGGGGCCAGGGAGGGTGGGGGAAACGCTTGGCACGGATCCCGGCACGGTCCTGTCCAGTACGGTTCGCGTCCCCAGTTGGGAACCAGGCCCCCAGCAAGCCCTCCGCAAGGCGGGCAGACAGGGTCAGCCCCACGGAAGGACCCAGACTCCTTGCCCCTCCCCACCCGCCCCGCGCCTGCACCCACCCACTCCTCCTTGACGTACAGCCCCGACTCCTTCAGCGCCGCAGCCGCCACGCGCCGCAGCGCCTCCTCAACCAGCAAAGACAGCTGCAGGGCTGCGTCAGCAGCCGCCGCACCGACATCGGCAGAGGTAGGGGCACTGGCAGTGGGAGCGGCAGTGGCAGTTGTAGCGGCGGGGGTGTGGGAGCGCGCGGGGCCGACCATGCTGTTGGGTGCCGGAGCCCGGTGCGTCACCCTGCGCGGGCGTGGAAGGAGTGATAGGCTGTGAGCGGCCGCGTAGGCAAGAACGGGAGTGCCCTGAGCCCCGCGACGGCGACAAGCGTCGCGAGGAGAGGAGAGTCACAGAACGCGAGGGCGGGTGCGAGCAAAGTTGCGCACCGATGAGCGACGACGACGCCGAGGCCCAACGAGGCCCAAGCGCCTCCGAGCTCAGTTGAGCAAAGATAGTGGCTGTGCAAGGTATGCGACCTCCAGGAGGGCGAGGTAATAAGGTGTCGCGCAGGTGTTTCGGAGAGAGCGGCCTTCTACGTTGCAAGCTTCTATCGCTGTATCGATGTGTATCAGCGATGCAGCGCCAGGTTCTAGAGGGTGCACCAAGGCTGGGCCTTGCGGTGTGGGCCCAGTCATGCGCGTCGTGCAGCTTCCCGCTTCCACACGACGGCTCCCCCGGCCCCTTCAGTCGGCAAAGGTTTCCACCCGAATGACGCTGCCTCCCCTCAACGCCACAGCCCGGCCAGCTGCACACGGCTGCACACGGTGCTCCGAGGACCGAGCAGACGCAGGGCCTCGTGCAGCACGCTCTCGGGTCGGGGTGGGAGTCTGTTCCTGGAGTGCTGCGGGGATGACCCAGACCTGTGCCCTCGTGGCATTCTCAGTCTCTTCAGTCTGAGAGGGCTTCTCCCCGCATCTCGCTTGACCCAGGCGCCCAGGGCAGGCAGGCACACTGGGCACGTGTCTGCGCCTCAGCCCTCACGCCTTATGCCCGAGCGGAGAAAGATAGGCCCAGACCCAACGCGTCATCTGGTGCCGGAGCGGTGCAGCCAGTCCCTGGCGGTTACAATGCATGAAGGTCTCCCCGGATGGATCGTACGGCAGCATCGTACGGCAGCACCGCATCCTGAAACCACCTCGCCCCTGCCCCTGCCCCGTAGTTCTCGTCAAACCCCGGCTGCCGACATCTCTCTCCCCCCGACGGCTCCCCCGGCCCCTTCGGTGGGCTAGGCCGCAAAGGTTTTCCACCCGAATGACGCTGCTACTCTGGCTTGCATACCTTCCCTCGACGCCACAGCCCCGTGCTGGTATCAGCCGCAGAGACCACCCCGGATGACGCAACTCCGCCCTTTCCAGCCAGCTGCACCCTGCTGCACACGGCGCTCCAAGCAGACGCAAGGCCCCACACGACAGCAGCCCGCCACTTCGTCGTGCAGCACGCTCACGAGTCGGGGTGGGGCTGGGTGGGGTCTGTTCCTGGACTGCTGAGCCCCCGCAACCTTTTCACGCTCGGGTAAGGGCTGGGTGCCTGGGGAAGGGCTGGGGAAGGGCTGGGGAAGGGCTGGGGAAGGGTAGCTGGCGGAGCGTGCATGGTTGCAATGCAGGGGCGCAGGGCCCTGCTGGATTGACAGCCTGTCCAGGCACGGCACAGGCCACAGGGATCCACAGGAGACAAGGACCGAGGTGGGCCAGCCAGCATGGCGCTTCCGCACGCACGTCACGGAAGTGCCGGAACCTCGCCCACAGCGGTCACGGCCCATCCCTCCGTCTCTAGACCCGGCAACCGGCCCCCACTATCCCACATCACGTCCCCTCCCACCTTCACCAGGGCAGGGCAGGGCAGGCACACTGGGCACGTGTCCGCGCCTCAGCCCTCACGCCTGATCCTCGGGTGGACACCCGGCAACCGGCAACCGGCCCCTGCCACATCACGTTCCCTCCCACCTTCACCGCTCAACGTGCAGCCTGATGGCAGCCTCCTCACAACAGTGGTCGCAAGACCACTCCCTCGTACAGCACCACACGTCCACACCACAGCACATCCCAAACCCCATGACCCGGGCCGTCCAGGGGGTGCATGCAAGCCCTAGATGCACCGCGTGCACGTGCAGCCTGGTGGCATCCCGGTCCTCAAGACCATCCCCCTGGTGCCGTGCGGTACGCAGCACATCACGAACCGCATGGCCCCGGCCATCTAGCTAAGAGATGCATGCAAGCCCTGGGGGAAGCCGCCAGAGTGCCGGCCCTACCGGTACGCGCCCGCCCGCCTCCCCGCCACCCGTCCGCCCTGCGCCCTCCCTCCGCACCCGGGCAGGCAGCGCCCACGCACAAGCCCGTGCGCCCACAGCTCACGTCCAAGCATCCACCCGCCATGCATTCACCGCAAGCCGCCATGCATAGCAACCCGCCTTGCAAAATGGGCGCCCCACATCCTCACTCTGCCAGAGTCCCTCACGCGTCGGGCCGAGCTAGCAGCCAGGCTCTACATATATCCTCAAGCAGTTCAGGCCCTCGGCTGGTGACGCCTCGTTAGATGCCCCTTCATACCGTACCAACCTCAGGCCGCGGGGTCACAGACCGCAGGCGGCTGCTGGCCGCTCATTGGTCACAGCGCTCCGCAGAGCGCAAGTTTGCTCGGGGCACAGCAGGGTGCGTATGGCTGTGCAGCCAGTCCCGGTCACCAAGTGACGCCACGCCGGAGGTGATAAATCGTCGCCTGGGGGCGGGAAGCAAAGACACGCATGTATGCGGGTCGTAGAGGGCGTGTGCCGCGGCCGCCGTGCGGTTGGACGAGAGGGCATGCACTTTGGGCGCCCCATAGTTTTACTCCGCCAGAGTCTTTCCCCGGGATGCCCCCGTGCCCCGGCGCCCCACCCTTGGCTCTGCACCCCTGACGAGCGCAGGCTCACTGTGCCCCCCCCCTCCCATCACGTGTCCCCACCCTGCCTTCCCGTCCCCCTCCTGCACAAAGGTCCCACCATGCGCTGCAGACCAGCCTCCAAGCCCAGCCCAAGCCCCCAAGGCCCGCCCTTACACCCGCCCACCTGAGCTGCGGACGGCCGGAGGCGTCCGCGGCAGGAGTCGGCCGCGGGGCGACCAGGATGGCGCCGTGGAGGCTTGCTTGTGTGCAGGTCCGTCGGGGTTGCTGCCGTTGACAGGGCCATCCACCCTTGCCCCGAGCGGCGCTCCTGCCTGGGGCACACGGGGTGCCAGGGGTTGTGAGCATGCTGAGCAGTGGCCGATGAGGAGGCGGGGAGGTGCTCATATGTCGGGCGAGCATGCTTTCCCGGGCATCCCCGTCCCCCCAACCTCACCTGACACACGCGGACCAGGTTCTTTTGAGTCCGGCCCAGGCCCCCGCGGGTCCGTTCCAGGCCCTTGCGGGTCCAGCAGAGGTCGGACCAGGTTGGTCCAGGCGGTCCAGGGGCCGCTCCAGCCCGGGCCCCCCCTCCATCTAGGCACCACTCCTAGCTGGGCCGAAGGCAGGCCCCTGCCTCCCTGCGTGCCCTCCAACGCCAGCACCGCTCTGCAGCGGCTCCTTTCCACACACAGCTCTCTGCGTCGCCCCGCAGCCCCGCTAGCTGCCAGCAACCCCTCCCTACTGCCCTCCACACACTGCTCAATGGCCCGGGCAACTTGGCACCCCTCAGCAACCGCAGAACCCATCCTGGCCTAAGCCTTCACTGCCCTCAGCCTTCGTCCAGCGCTCCCTCCCTCCTTGCACAACCACACGACCTAGCCTCAACTTACTAGTTAGTACCCTGCATGGTGCATGGTGCATGGTGCATGGTGCATTCGGCATGCAATCAACCTAGCCTAGGGGGCCCGGCTAGGCACCCTTCTACAGCCGTAGGGCCCATCCAGCCCTTCGCCGTCGTCACTGCCCTCAGCCTGAGCCCGGGCACCGCCCCGGAGCTGCGGCCGCCGGCACTCGGCATGCACTCGACCTAGCGTACCTTACTTACAACCTTGCATGGTGCATGCCAGCACAACTGGGTGTACGACAACACAATTATGCCTGACAGCACGTACGGTGCATGAGCCCCTCCCAAAGCCTGTCACTCCTTGCCGCTAGCGCCGCGGCGGGGCTCCGCCTGTTGGTCCTGCGGCCCGGCTGCGGACCACTGCGCCTCGCGAATCCAGGCCTCGATGAGGCGCAGCTCCGTCGCTTCCTTGCGCGCTTTTGCGTCAGCCTTCGCGTCGGCCTGCTCGATCTCAGCGCTCATGAGCGCGTCCAGCTTCTCCCCCAGCCGGCCACCCTTCTCCCCGAAGCTGTCCTGCTCCTTTACGTTGGCCCTCAGTGCATCCACCTTCTCCCCGAAGCTGTCCTGCTCCTTTACGTCGGCCCTCAGCGCATCCACCTTCTCCCCGAAGCTGTCCTGCTCCTTTACGCTGGCCCTCAGCACATCCACCTTCTCCCCGAAGCTGTCCTGCTCCTTTACGTCGGCCCTCAGTGCATCCACCTTCTCCCCGAAGCTGTCCTGCTCCTTTACGTTGGCCCTCAGCGCATCCACCTTCTGCCCAAAGCTGTCGGCCCTCCCCAATATCTCCACAACCCTGTCCAACTTTTCCGCGATCCTGTCAAGGGTGCTCTGCAGGTGAAGGATGGGAGCAGGCTGTCAGCAGTCTGCCTTAGGACACGGCGGGGTTGGAGTACCCGAGGGGAGATGGTTAAGCACCGGGGGCAAGGCGACGGCAACGCACCAGCATACTCCACAGCATACTCCATGGAGACTGCTGCTTTATCGCCCACTGCTGCACGGCCACGATGATGGCTGCACCGAGCAAGAGAATGGCGAAGAGCAACGTGAAGAGCAAAACCAC
Organism: Edaphochlamys debaryana; assembly: GCA_016858145.1. NCBI lineage: Eukaryota > Viridiplantae > Chlorophyta > Chlorophyceae > Chlamydomonadales > Edaphochlamys > Edaphochlamys debaryana. The sequence continues at coordinate 100,869 of JAEHOE010000024.1, read as the reverse complement.
CGGGCGAAAGGGCGACGGGAAGCACATTTGAAAGATGCATAATAGCAGATTCGCCGTAGTGAGGAGGAGACAAGCGGGAGAGGCCAGCAAGCCCGCTAGGTCTGGTTTGCGCTCGTAAGGCCCATGAGGCTGCGCTGCTGGACCGGCACCCACATGCGCGCAGCTGGGCATCAGGTCAGCTCAATATGCGGGCTGGAGCGGCGGCCGGGGCCAGGCAAGCCTGCAGCTGCCGCTTGGCATCAGCCAGCCGGCGGCGAGGGGGCTGCTGGTGGGGCCCCACGGGCATCCAGGCGGCGGGGGAGGCGGCCGCAGACCTACGACCCCCGCCGTGCTTGGGCCGCATCGGGCCAAGGGCACGTGAGGCTGGGCAGCATCTTGTGGGCGTGGAACTGGTGTGCAAACCCGCGGGTAGATTCAGGGTCGTGTAGAGTGGTGATTGCTCTTCCGGGAGGCTCATGCAGTGATGCGCTGGTGTGGTGTTGTGCTGGCTCCGTTTAACTGTGCCGGGCTGTTACTCGTTGAGCAGAGAGGTATGCCCCCGTCAAGCTGACGGCACGTGGGCTCACGCCGGGTGGAAACAGAAGAGGGGCGGCGTGCAGAGAAAGTGGCGCAAGCGTGCGCAGCTTGCGTTTGCACATGCGTGACCTCGACTCTGGCTTAAGCGGAGCGTTACGGTTGGGTCCCGCGCCTACATCTGTGGGCCCAGTCATCATCACAGCCTCCACACTTCCCAGCGACCTTGCACCGCCGGGCAGCCACATGCACCACAGGGGGCCGCGGCCCCCCTGCTAGATCCATGCCGTCCAACCCTCGTACATCTGCGCTAGCCGCTCCATACTGGTCCCCTGCCGTACAAGTACCTCCACCTGGTCAGCCAACAGACAGCGGTACACCCGCCGCCGTCGGCTGGCCGCCACCGGATGCGTTCCTGGCGTCGAGTGCGGCGTCGCGACCCTCCAACTTCGCAACAAACCGACGCAGAGCGCCAGCGGCGAAGGCCCGGCGGCGCGCCTTGTCGGCGGCGGACCGCCGCGAGCGGTGGTGCTGAACATGGTCTGCCGCCGCCGCCGCCAGGCGCTGCTGCGCCGCCGCCCCCTGGCTTGCCGCTGCCGTCAGCACCGGTTCCGTCGGCGCCTCAATTGGCGTCATCCGCCACTTGCGAAGGGCCCGCGGAGGCGCCTGCTGGCAGCGGCGGCGTCTGGCTGCCGGGCGTCTGGCCCTGGGGCCCGCCCTGGCCCGGCTGGGCGCCGGTGGACCCCGGCTGGGCCTCGTCGGCTGCCGAGGCCGGGAGCAGGTGCTTGGACTGCACGGCGGCAGCGATGCTGGCGGCGGCGGAGGCCAGTGCCGAGAGCTCCACGCGCAGCTGGGAGATGGCGCATTCATGCGGGGAGGGGGTTTGGTGAGAGGGCAGGGCAGAGCCTCGGCCACCTGGGGTCGTGTGGTGGTGTCGTGAGAGGTCGGGAGGGTGGTGCGAAGCGAGTTGGCAAGCTGGAACGGCATGCGAGGGGTCATCTGGTCGTGCGGACAGGGGACTAAGGCTGTCGCCGTCGGGTGTGTGGACAGCGAAACGGAGCCGAAGGGGATGGGCGCGGGCACACGTCGACGCATCTGCGCGCTGCGGGTCCGCAGATTCGCACCTGGCACACCGGGCCTCCGCCGCCCTGGCCTCCGCCAGCCAGGCCCCCCTCCGCGCCAGCAGGCCTTGCGCCCGCTGCGCCGCCAGGGCCGTGTCCACGGGGAACTGCTCGGGGGCGCCGCGGAGCAGCGCCACCACCTGGGGGTGGGTGGGAGGGGAGGGGAGGGGGGGAGGAGAGGGACAGCTTCGGTCGAATCCCGAGCAGGAGTGGCCGTTAAGGACAGAGCTGCGTGGACAGGAGGCCCATGTGACCGGGTGGAATGCCCGTGATGCTTGCATGCCCTGTATCCACCGCAAGCCGTCACCCTCACCTGGTTTGCAGCGCTCGCGCTGGCGGCCTCCCACTGCCCCAGCGCCCTCTGCACCCCCGGCAGGCCATCCCCCGCCGCCTGCAGCCGAGTCAGCAGCGCCAGACGACCAGGAGGATAGACCGCGGTCCTGCATGGGCGGGTTGCGGGGGTGTGAGGGGATGGACTTGTTATGCGGATGGGCTCAATAGGCCACAGGCCAGCGTCGGTCGCCAGTTAGCCGCATCCCTGGCAACAAGTCCTCTGCAGGCGCCGCCCACAACCGCTGCCTCTCGGCCCTCATGTTCACCATACCCCACAACTAGACTTCATCTGGGCCCCCGTTGGTTCCACCCCCAAACCAAACCCGGTGGCCTGACCCCCCACCTGCAGCGCGGGGACCAGAGTGGCATAGAACAGGTCCATGGGTCGGGAGGCGGCGGCGGCCGGCGGCGGCTCCAGCTCGGGCGGCGGCGGCACGCCCTCCGCGGCGGCCTTGGCGGCGCCCTCGGCCCTGGCAGCCGCCATGGCCGCGTGGCGCTCCAGGACGCTCCCCTGCAGGATGGGGGCCCGGGGCGGGAGGGGTACGGCATTTTCCAACGTGGGCATACCTCGCTTTTGCCTCTGCTTTGGTTGTGCTGACAGGACGACCAATGCTCATAGCGCACGTGGACACGAGCAAGCGGTATAAAGAGCAGGCGCAGCACGCAGAGGAAGGCGGCGCAGAGGCGCGCAGCACGCACAGCATGGCGCAGCACGTACCTGCCAGGCCCTGAACACGGCCAGCATGGAGGTAGTGGCGGGCACCCACTGGATGAGGCCCGCGCGGGGGCCCAGGGGGGTCACGGCCAGGTCCCGCACGGCGCCCGGCAGTCCGCGGGCGGCGGCGTCGGGGTCGGCGGCGGGGAGCGAGCGAATGGCTCGGAGCAGCTGGGCGGGGTGAGGAGGGCGGGCACGGGGGAGGCAAGGGTGGACGGGCGTGCACCTCTCGGCTCAAACTCATGGCCCCGCTCTTCCCACCTACCCGGCGCCCAGCCTCCTGCAAGCCCCCTCCTTCCTTCCCGCTTCCCGTTTCCCGATGGACAGATGACGTGAGCCCGTCTTGCTTCAGCGCGCCAAGTCGTTTCCCGCAACCCCTCTCCTCCCCAACCCACATGACAATCCTCTTGGCCCCTGCGCCCCCACCTGCATCAGCCGCTCGTCTATCCGCAGGTCGTCCGCCACGCCGCTGCTGCCCAAAGCTTCCGGCGCCGCCGTCATAGCTGCGGGCATGGCTGCGCGCAGGGCCCGCCAAGCCAGGGCCTCAACCCGAGCCGCAGAACTCGGTGGCAGGAGCGCCTTGCTGCAGGCCGCCTGCAGTACCGCCAGGCTGAACGCCGCCGCCGCCTGGGCCGCCCGCTCATCGCCGCCTCCTGCAGCCGCCGTCGGGGACAAGCCGCGGCCGCCGGTTCAGGGCAGGCCCTACGGCGAAAGGGGAAAGGCAGCAGCAACTGTGCTCATGCGGGTCGCAGACAGCAACATCACTGGACCAGGTGGCCTGTTGCAGGTCAGTACCCTTTCCCACCGTCAGCCCCGCCTTTTACCACTGGGTGCCCCCCAACTTACCGCAGTGGCGCCACCCCGCGCTCCAGGACCAGCTCCAAAACCAACACACGCCCGACCACGCCTGCACCGCCGCTGCCGCCGTCGCTGCCGCCAGAACTCCCTGACGGAGGCCTTGGCTCCGCCTCAGCGAAACGCAGAAGGTGTGCGGACAGCCCCACAAGGGCGACGGCGTCCGGTCCTGGCCCTGGCGCGCCGGACAAGGGTCCGGCGGCGGCAGAAATGCTGACGGTGCTAGCCGGCGGGGCGGTCGGGGAAGGGGCCGCGCCGCCCAGGGCCGCGAAAGCCCATTTGAGCCCCTCCTGCAGCGCCCATAGCCGCAGCACCTCGCGGCGGCCCAGCGGCAAAGTAGCGGCGGCGGCAGCAGAAGCCCCTTCGACGTTCGCCAGCCGCAACCCCGCCGCCGCAGCGGCGGCGCCCACAGGGCCCAAAATATCTCCCCACAACTCCGACGCCCCGACCGCCACCTCAGCCCCTGGCTTCGCTTGAGAGACAGTCAGGGTCTTCAGGCGCGCTGCGAGGTCCTCCAGGCTCGCTCGACCCTCGGCACCGGCACCCGCCGCGGCCTTGCTGCCGCTGCCGCCGCCGTCACTAGCACTGCTGCACACGGCCTTCCACACATCCTCCACGTCCCTCGCATCCAGCGCCGCCACCACGGACGCTGTGCTCTCCGCCAGGGCCTCCACAGAGCCACACAAGCGGCCGGGCCAGGCCGCATCTGCGCCGCTGGACCTGTCGCCGCCGCTGCCGCCGCCGCTGGCGGCACTGGAGCCCGCGAGGAGGTCAATGCCAGCGGCGGCAAGGTCAGACGCGTCTAGTCCAGCGAGGGTCTGTCTAAGAAGCTTGAGAATTGAAAGGAAGCGCGGGTACAGCTGCGCGATGTGGCGAGCGGTGTCGGCGGCGGGCCGGGTGGGCAGGAGCGCGCTGAGCGCCAGCGGCAGCGCCGGCGGCGGCTGTTGCGGCGGTGGCGGGGCAGCGGGGCCCTGTTGTGGCACCGGGAACGCGTGTTGCATGTGCGGCACCAGAGCCGCGCCGTATGGCGCTGTGAAGGGCAGGGCGAGCTGTGAGCTGTGCAGGCAGGGCCCACAGGGTGAGCTGTGAGGGGTGCACGGCTCCGCTTTGCGCCGCGGGCGATGGCGAGGCCAGGCGGGACACGGGGCGGAGCGAGGCCGCTGAGAGGATGTCTGTGAGGAGCTGAGCGAGCTGGAGGCAGGAGGCGGCCTGCGCGGCGGCCTCGGAGGGTTTGGAAGAGGCGGCGGCGGCGGCAGCGGCGGCGGCCGCCTCGGCTGCGTCTCCGAGCATGTTGGCGGTGAGCGAGGCGGTGAGGTCGGGGTGGCTGTGCCACTGGGGCCGCAGCGCGTGCAGGACGAGGCGGACCTGGTGCCTGCGGGAGCAACGCAAAACCGAACCAAGTGGTCCAAGAACAGCGTCGCCCTGGCTATGCCCCACCTCAGCCCTGACCTCAGCCCCAGCCTCAGCCCCAGCAACGGCCCCTTACCTGTCCTGCTCCGCTACGCCCCCGCCCAGCGCCCAGCCGCAGAGCAGGTCGACCAGGTCTCCAAAGGCCTGGCCCAGGGCCGCCAGCGGCGCCGCGGGCAGTGCGGCCATGAGCTGGCGCATGAGGGGGCCCAGCAGGCGCAGGGGCGTGGCGGGGGCCTCCAGCAGGCCGCACACCAGACGCAGCAGCGACTGGGCGTACGGCTCCAGGCGGGGCGAAGGAAGGGCCGAGGCGCAGGCGTGCAGCGCGCACAGCGCCGCCTCCTGCGGGTTAGGGATGGGCGGCAGATCGCGGTGTGGGTATAGTCAACAGAAGCAGAGCCCGTGCCAACCACTCACCGACCCCGCCGCAGTCCCCGCCGTGGCCCGTCAGTCCCTGTGCCCCCTTCCCGACCCACCCGCGCCTCGGGGGTCATGCGCTGCGCCGCGGGCAGCGCGGAGCCGTGGCCGAGCACGGCCAGGCCCCAGTCCAGGAGTGCCCCGGGGGGCAGGCGGCCGGCCAGGCGGGGCTCCCGGCCGCAGGCCAGGGCCGCGCCCAGGTGGCCCAGCAGCGCGGCGGCGGCGGAGCGCACGTCGTGATGTGGGTCGGAGAGGAGCTGCAGGAGGTGGGGCCACGCGGGCGGCAGCCAGGCGGCTGCGGCGGCGAGGCTGCGGGGTGTTGGATGGGGTTGAAGGTGGGATGAGGTGGGGAGATCATGGGAAGCTGGGGGTAGATGCGCTCAGATGGCAGCGGTTTGCTAAACCTCGTAAGGATCCTGTGCCTAACCTAGGTGACTAACCGAGCCTGGGTCAAGATCTGGCAGACTCTGTAGGACTTCCGGGTGCTCCTTTACCCCGGGTCCCTCACACAACCGTGGCGCCCTTACCCTGGGGCGGTGGTGAGGTCTGCATGCAGGGCCCACAGCGAGGTATTTGTACTGACGGTTTACCGTCGCTGATCATGATCTGGTTACTGACGGCTGGACCGTCAGAGCAACGTGATCTGGGACAGCTTGCGTATCTCGCCGCGCTTTCGCGGCTGTAACATCCCTATGGCATGCTGATAACAATGCCTGAACCCCGGACCGCGTACGGCATCGTACGGCGACGCCCTTGGCCGCGACCGTTGGCCGGCGGCCACGGCGAGCACAGCGCAAGGTGATCTGTGCCCCGCGACCACGCCCCTCAAGCCCAAGCTGCATCCCGTAAGCCTAAGACATGCCCTGAATTAAGCCGCACCAGCGGCGACCGGGCGGCGGACATGGGCGACACGAATCCGAGCCCCGGACTCCCACTCCCCTTGGCCAGATCACGCACGGTGCCCACGGTACCATGATCTGGCCTGGGCAAGGCCGCCGCAGCGCGCCCCGCCCGACCCAACCGCCCCAGTCCCTTCCCCTGACATGGGCGCACCCCGCCCCACCCACTGCCGTACAGGTGCATGCCGTACAGCACTGCAGCCGGTGCACACGCCCTCCACCTCCAAGCTCCCACAGCTCCCACTGCACGCCGCTTGCCAGGAAACAGGTGGGGCCTGGCCAGGCGGCCTCAGGGGGCCTTGGGGGAAGGTCGGGGACTGAGCACAGCCGGCGGCGACCGGGCGGCGGACATGGGCGACACGAATCCGAGCCCCGGACTCCCACTCCCCTTGGCCAGATCACGCACGGTGCCCACGGTACCATGATCTGGCCTGGGCAAGGCCGCCGCAGCGCGCCCCGCCCGACCCAACCGCCCCAGTCCCTTCCCCTGACATGGGCGCACCCCGCCCCACCCACTGCCGTACAGGTGCATGCCGTACAGCACTGCAGCCGGTGCACACGCCCTCCACCTCCAAGCTCCCACAGCTCCCACTGCACGCCGCTTGCCAGGAAACAGGTGGGGCCTGGCCAGGCGGCCTCAGGGGGCCTTGGGGGAAGGTCGGGGACCGAGTACAGCCGGCGGCGACCGGGCGGCGGACGTGGGCGACACGAATCCGAGCCCCGGACTCCACTCCCCTTGGCCAGATCACGCACGGTGCCCACGGTACCATGATCTGGCCTGGGCAAGGCCGCCGCAGCGCGCCCCGCCCGACCCAACCGCCCCAGTCCCTTCCCCTGACATAGGCGCACCCCGCCCCACCCACTGCCGTACAGGTGCATGCCGTACAGCACTGCAGCCGGTGCACACGCCCTCCACCTCCAAGCCCCCACAGCTCCCACTGCACGCCGCTTGCCAGGAAACAGGTGGGGCCTGGCCAGGCGGCCTCAGGGGGCCTCGGGGGAAGGTTGGGGACTGAGCACAGCCGGCGGCGACCGGGCGGCGGACGTGGGCGACACGAATCCGAGCCTCGGACTCCGCTCCCCCTCCCCCAGATCACGCACCGTGCCCACGGTACCATGATCTGGCCTGGGGAGGCCCGCCGCAGCGCGCCCTCCCCGACCCGACCGCTCCAATCCCTTCCCCTAACATAGGCGCACCTCTTGCCACCCACTGCCGTACAGGTGCATGCCGTACAGCACTGCAGCCGGTGCACACGCCCTCCACCTCCACGCTCCCACAGCTCCCGCCGCCCGCCGCTTGCCAGGAAACAGGTGGGACCTGGCCGAGCGGCCTCAGGGGGCCTCGGGGGAAGGTCGGGGACTGAGCACAGCCGGCGGCGACCGGGCGGCTGTCGTGGGCGACACGAATCCGAGCCCCGGACTCCACTCCCGTTGGCCAGATCACGCACCGTGCCCACGGTACCATGATCTGGCCTGGGGAGGCCCGCCGCAGCGCGCCCTCCCCGACCCGACCGCCCCAATCCCTTCTCCTAACATAGGCGCACCTCTTGCCACCCACTGCCGTACAGGTGCATGCCGTACAGCACTGCAGCCGGTGCACACGCCCTCCACCTCCAAGCTCCCACAGCTCCCACTGCACGCCGCTTGCCAGGAAACAGGTGGGGCCTGGCCAGGCGGCCTCAGGGGGCCTCGGGGGAAGGTCGGGGACTGAGCACAGCCGGCGGCGACCGGGCGGCGGACGTGGGCGACACGAATCCGAGCCTCGGACTCCGCTCCCCCTCCCCCAGATCACGCACCGTGCCCACGGTACCATGATCTGGCCTGGGGAGGCCCGCCGCAGCGCGCCCTCCCCGACCCGACCGCTCCAATCCCTTCCCCTAACATAGGCGCACCTCTTGCCACCCACTGCCGTACAGGTGCATGCCGTACAGCACTGCAGCCGGTGCACACGCCCTCCACCTCCACGCTCCCACAGCTCCCGCCGCCCGCCGCTTGCCAGGAAACAGGTGGGACCTGGCCGAGCGGCCTCAGGGGGCCTCGGGGGAAGGTCGGGGACTGAGCACAGCGGGCGGCGACCGGGCGGCGGACGTGGGCGACACGAATCCGAGCCCCGGACTCCACTCCCGTTGGCCAGATCACGCACCGTGCCCACGGTACCATGATCTGGCCTGGGGAGGCCCGCCGCAGCGCGCCCTCCCCGACCCGACCGCTCCAATCCCTTCCCCTAACATAGGCGCACCTCTTGCCACCCACTGCCGTACAGGTGCATGCCGTACAGCACTGCAGCCGGTGCACACGCCCTCCACCTCCACGCTCCCACAGCTCCCGCCGCCCGCCGCTTGCCAGGAAACAGGTGGGACCTGGCCGAGCGGCCTCAGGGGGCCTCGGGGGAAGGTCGGGGACTGAGCACAGCCGGCGGCGACCGGGCGGCGGACGTGGGCGACACGAATCCGAGCCCCGGACTCCACTCCCGTTGGCCAGATCACGCACGGTGCCCACGGTACCATGATCTGGCCTGGGCAAGGCCGCCGCAGCGCGCACCGCCCGACCCAACCGCCCCAGTCCCTTCCCCTGACATAGGCGCACCCCGCCCCACCCACTGCCGTACAGGTGCATGCCGTACAGCACTGCAGCCGGTGCACACGCCCTCCACCTCCAAGCTCCCACAGCTCCCACTGCACGCCGCTTGCCAGGAAACAGGTGGGGCCTGGCCAGGCGGCCTCAGGGGGCCTTGGGGGAAGGTTGGGGACTGAGCACAGCCGGCGGCGACCGGGCGGCGGACGTGGGCGACACGAATCCGAGCCCCGGACTCCACTCCCGTTGGCCAGATCACGCACCGTGCCCACGGTACCATGATCTGGCCTGGGGAGGCCCGCCGCAGCGCGCCCTCCCCGACCCGACCGCCCCAATCCCTTCTCCTAACATAGGCGCACCTCTTGCCACCCACTGCCGTACAGGTGCATGCCGTACAGCACTGCAGCCGGTGCACACGCCCTCCACCTCCAAGCTCCCACAGCTCCCACTGCACGCCGCTTGCCAGGAAACAGGTGGGGCCTGGCCAGGCGGCCTCAGGGGGCCTCGGGGGAAGGTTGGGGACTGAGCACAGCCGGCGGCGACCGGGCGGCGGACGTGGGCGACACGAATCCGAGCCTCGGACTCCGCTCCCCCTCCCCCAGATCACGCACCGTGCCCACGGTACCATGATCTGGCCTGGGGAGGCCCGCCGCAGCGCGCCCTCCCCGACCCGACCGCCCCAATCCCTTCTCCTAACATAGGCGCACCTCTTGCCACCCACTGCCGTACAGGTGCATGCCGTACAGCACTGCAGCCGGTGCACACGCCCTCCACCTCCACGCTCCCACAGCTCCCGCCGCCCGCCGCTTGCCAGGAAACAGGTGGGACCTGGCCGAGCGGCCTCAGGGGGCCTCGGGGGAAGGTCGGGGACTGAGCACAGCGGGCGGCGACCGGGCGGCGGACGTGGGCGACACGAATCCGAGCCCCGGACTCCACTCCCGTTGGCCAGATCACGCACCGTGCCCACGGTACCATGATCTGGCCTGGGGAGGCCCGCCGCAGCGCGCCCTCCCCGACCCGACCGCTCCAATCCCTTCCCCTAACATAGGCGCACCTCTTGCCACCCACTGCCGTACAGGTGCATGCCGTACAGCACTGCAGCCGGTGCACACGCCCTCCACCTCCAAGCTCCCACAGCTCCCGCCGCCCGCCGCTTGCCAGGAAACAGGTGGGACCTGGCCGAGCGGCCTCAGGGGGCCTCGGGGGAAGGTCGGGGACTGAGCACAGCCGGCGGCGACCGGGCGGCGGACGTGGGCGACACGAATCCGAGCCCCGGACTCCACTCCCGTTGGCCAGATCACGCACGGTGCCCACGGTACCATGATCTGGCCTGGGCAAGGCCGCCGCAGCGCGCACCGCCCGACCCAACCGCCCCAGTCCCTTCCCCTGACATAGGCGCACCCCGCCCCACCCACTGCCGTACAGGTGCATGCCGTACAGCACTGCAGCCGGTGCACACGCCCTCCACCTCCAAGCTCCCACAGCTCCCACTGCACGCCGCTTGCCAGGAAACAGGTGGGGCCTGGCCAGGCGGCCTCAGGGGGCCTTGGGGGAAGGTTGGGGACTGAGCACAGCCGGCGGCGACCGGGCGGCGGACGTGGGCGACACGAATCCGAGCCCCGGACTCCACTCCCGTTGGCCAGATCACGCACCGTGCCCACGGTACCATGATCTGGCCTGGGGAGGCCCGCCGCAGCGCGCCCTCCCCGACCCGACCGCCCCAATCCCTTCTCCTAACATAGGCGCACCTCTTGCCACCCACTGCCGTACAGGTGCATGCCGTACAGCACTGCAGCCGGTGCACACGCCCTCCACCTCCAAGCTCCCACAGCTCCCACTGCACGCCGCTTGCCAGGAAACAGGTGGGGCCTGGCCAGGCGGCCTCAGGGGGCCTCGGGGGAAGGTTGGGGACTGAGCACAGCCGGCGGCGACCGGGCGGCGGACGTGGGCGACACGAATCCGAGCCTCGGACTCCGCTCCCCCTCCCCCAGATCACGCACCGTGCCCACGGTACCATGATCTGGCCTGGGGAGGCCCGCCGCAGCGCGCCCTCCCCGACCCGACCGCTCCAATCCCTTCCCCTAACATAGGCGCACCTCTTGCCACCCACTGCCGTACAGGTGCATGCCGTACAGCACTGCAGCCGGTGCACACGCCCTCCACCTCCACGCTCCCACAGCTCCCGCCGCCCGCCGCTTGCCAGGAAACAGGTGGGACCTGGCCGAGCGGCCTCAGGGGGCCTCGGGGGAAGGTCGGGGACTGAGCACAGCCGGCGGCGACCGGGCGGCGGACGTGGGCGACACGAATCCGAGCCCCGGACTCCACTCCCGTTGGCCAGATCACGCACCGTGCCCACGGTACCATGATCTGGCCTGGGGAGGCCCGCCGCAGCGCGCCCTCCCCGACCCGACCGCTCCAATCCCTTCCCCTAACATAGGCGCACCTCTTGCCACCCACTGCCGTACAGGTGCATGCCGTACAGCACTGCAGCCGGTGCACACGCCCTCCACCTCCACGCTCCCACAGCTCCCGCCGCCCGCCGCTTGCCAGGAAACAGGTGGGACCTGGCCGAGCGGCCTCAGGGGGCCTCGGGGGAAGGTCGGGGACTGAGCACAGCCGGCGGCGACCGGGCGGCGGACGTGGGCGACACGAATCCGAGCCTCGGACTCCGCTCCCCCTCCCCCAGATCACACACGGTGCCCACGGTACCATGATCTGGCCTGGGCAAGGCCGCCGCAGCGCGCACCGCCCGACCCAACCGCCCCAGTCCCTTCCCCTGACATAGGCGCACCCCGCCCCACCCACTGCCGTACAGGTGCATGCCGTACAGCACTGCAGCCGGTGCACACGCCCTCCACCTCCAAGCTCCCACAGCTCCCACTGCACGCCGCTTGCCAGGAAACAGGTGGGGCCTGGCCAGGCGGCCTCAGGGGGCCTTGGGGGAAGGTTGGGGACTGAGCACAGCCGGCGGCGACCGGGCGGCGGACGTGGGCGACACGAATCCGAGCCCCGGACTCCACTCCCGTTGGCCAGATCACGCACCGTGCCCACGGTACCATGATCTGGCCTGGGGAGGCCCGCCGCAGCGCGCCCTCCCCGACCCGACCGCCCCAATCCCTTCTCCTAACATAGGCGCACCTCTTGCCACCCACTGCCGTACAGGTGCATGCCGTACAGCACTGCAGCCGGTGCACACGCCCTCCACCTCCAAGCTCCCACAGCTCCCACTGCACGCCGCTTGCCAGGAAACAGGTGGGGCCTGGCCAGGCGGCCTCAGGGGGCCTCGGGGGAAGGTTGGGGACTGAGCACAGCCGGCGGCGACCGGGCGGCGGACGTGGGCGACACGAATCCGAGCCTCGGACTCCGCTCCCCCTCCCCCAGATCACGCACCGTGCCCACGGTACCATGATCTGGCCTGGGGAGGCCCGCCGCAGCGCGCCCTCCCCGACCCGACCGCCCCAATCCCTTCTCCTAACATAGGCGCACCTCTTGCCACCCACTGCCGTACAGGTGCATGCCGTACAGCACTGCAGCCGGTGCACACGCCCTCCACCTCCACGCTCCCACAGCTCCCGCCGCCCGCCGCTTGCCAGGAAACAGGTGGGACCTGGCCGAGCGGCCTCAGGGGGCCTCGGGGGAAGGTCGGGGACTGAGCACAGCCGGCGGCGACCGGGCGGCGGACGTGGGCGACACGAATCCGAGCCCCGGACTCCACTCCCGTTGGCCAGATCACGCACCGTGCCCACGGTACCATGATCTGGCCTGGGGAGGCCCGCCGCAGCGCGCCCTCCCCGACCCGACCGCTCCAATCCCTTCCCCTAACATAGGCGCACCTCTTGCCACCCACTGCCGTACAGGTGCATGCCGTACAGCACTGCAGCCGGTGCACACGCCCTCCACCTCCACGCTCCCACAGCTCCCGCCGCCCGCCGCTTGCCAGGAAACAGGTGGGACCTGGCCGAGCGGCCTCAGGGGGCCTCGGGGGAAGGTCGGGGACTGAGCACAGCCGGCGGCGACCGGGCGGCGGACGTGGGCGACACGAATCCGAGCCCCGGACTCCACTCCCGTTGGCCAGATCACGCACGGTGCCCACGGTACCATGATCTGGCCTGGGCAAGGCCGCCGCAGCGCGCCCCGCCCGACCCAACCGCCCCAGTCCCTTCCCCTGACATAGGCGCACCCCGCCCCACCCACTGCCGTACAGGTGCATGCCGTACAGCACTGCAGCCGGTGCACACGCCCTCCACCTCCAAGCTCCCACAGCTCCCACTGCACGCCGCTTGCCAGGAAACAGGTGGGGCCTGGCCAGGCGGCCTCAGGGGGCCTTGGGGGAAGGTTGGGGACTGAGCACAGCCGGCGGCGACCGGGCGGCGGACGTGGGCGACACGAATCCGAGCCCCGGACTCCACTCCCGTTGGCCAGATCACGCACCGTGCCCACGGTACCATGATCTGGCCTGGGGAGGCCCGCCGCAGCGCGCCCTCCCCGACCCGACCGCCCCAATCCCTTCTCCTAACATAGGCGCACCTCTTGCCACCCACTGCCGTACAGGTGCATGCCGTACAGCACTGCAGCCGGTGCACACGCCCTCCACCTCCAAGCTCCCACAGCTCCCACTGCACGCCGCTTGCCAGGAAACAGGTGGGGCCTGGCCAGGCGGCCTCAGGGGGCCTCGGGGGAAGGTTGGGGACTGAGCACAGCCGGCGGCGACCGGGCGGCGGACGTGGGCGACACGAATCCGAGCCTCGGACTCCGCTCCCCCTCCCCCAGATCACGCACCGTGCCCACGGTACCATGATCTGGCCTGGGGAGGCCCGCCGCAGCGCGCCCTCCCCGACCCGACCGCTCCAATCCCTTCCCCTAACATAGGCGCACCTCTTGACACCCACTGCCGTACAGGTGCATGCCGTACAGCACTGCAGCCGGTGCACACGCCCTCCACCTCCACGCTCCCACAGCTCCCGCCGCCCGCCGCTTGCCAGGAAACAGGTGGGACCTGGCCGAGCGGCCTCAGGGGGCCTCGGGGGAAGGTCGGGGACTGAGCACAGCCGGCGGCGACCGGGCGGCTGTCGTGGGCGACACGAATCCGAGCCTCGGACTCCGCTCCCCCTCCCCCAGATCACGCACCGTGCCCACGGTACCATGATCTGGCCTGGGGAGGCCCGCCGCAGCGCGCCCTCCCCGACCCGACCGCTCCAATCCCTTCCCCTAACATAGGCGCACCTCTTGCCACCCACTGCCGTACAGGTGCATGCCGTACAGCACTGCAGCCGGTGCACACGCCCTCCACCTCCACGCTCCCACAGCTCCCGCCGCCCGCCGCTTGCCAGGAAACAGGTGGGACCTGGCCGAGCGGCCTCAGGGGGCCTCGGGGGAAGGTCGGGGACTGAGCACAGCCGGCGGCGACCGGGCGGCGGACGTGGGCGACACGAATCCGAGCCCCGGACTCCACTCCCGTTGGCCAGATCACGCACGGTGCCCACGGTACCATGATCTGGCCTGGGCAAGGCCGCCGCAGCGCGCCCCGCCCGACCCAACCGCCCCAGTCCCTTCCCCTGACATAGGCGCACCCCGCCCCACCCACTGCCGTACAGGTGCATGCCGTACAGCACTGCAGCCGGTGCACACGCCCTCCACCTCCAAGCTCCCACAGCTCCCACTGCACGCCGCTTGCCAGGAAACAGGTGGGGCCTGGCCAGGCGGCCTCAGGGGGCCTTGGGGGAAGGTTGGGGACTGAGCACAGCCGGCGGCGACCGGGCGGCGGACGTGGGCGACACGAATCCGAGCCTCGGACTCCGCTCCCCCTCCCCCAGATCACGCACCGTGCCCACGGTACCATGATCTGGCCTGGGGAGGCCCGCCGCAGCGCGCCCTCCCCGACCCGACCGCCCCAATCCCTTCCCCTAACATAGGCGCACCTCTTGACACCCACTGCCGTACAGGTGCATGCCGTACAGCACTGCAGCCGGTGCACACGCCCTCCACCTCCAAGCTCCCACAGCTCCCGCCGCCCGCCGCTTGCCAGGAAACAGGTGGGACCTGGCCGAGCGGCCTCAGGGGGCCTCGGGGGAAGGTCGGGGACTGAGCACAGCCGGCGGCGACCGGGCGGCTGTCGTGGGCGACACGAATCCGAGCCTCGGACTCCGCTCCCCCTCCCCCAGATCACGCACCGTGCCCACGGTACCATGATCTGGCCTGGGGAGGCCCGCCGCAGCGCGCCCTCCCCGACCCGACCGCTCCAATCCCTTCCCCTAACATAGGCGCACCTCTTGACACCCACTGCCGTACAGGTGCATGCCGTACAGCACTGCAGCCGGTGCACACGCCCTCCACCTCCAAGCTCCCACAGCTCCCGCCGCCCGCCGCTTGCCAGGAAACAGGTGGGACCTGGCCGAGCGGCCTCAGGGGGCCTCGGGGGAAGGTCGGGGACTGAGCACAGCCGGCGGCGACCGGGCGGCTGTCGTGGGCGACACGAATCCGAGCCTCGGACTCCGCTCCCCCTCCCCCAGATCACGCACCGTGCCCACGGTACCATGATCTGGCCTGGGGAGGCCCGCCGCAGCGCGCCCTCCCCGACCCGACCGCTCCAATCCCTTCCCCTAACATAGGCGCACCTCTTGCCACCCACTGCCGTACAGGTGCATGCCGTACAGCACTGCAGCCGGTGCACACGCCCTCCACCTCCACGCTCCCACAGCTCCCGCCGCCCGCCGCTTGCCAGGAAACAGGTGGGACCTGGCCGAGCGGCCTCAGGGGGCCTCGGGGGAAGGTCGGGGACTGAGCACAGCCGGCGGCGACCGGGCGGCGGACGTGGGCGACACGAATCCGAGCCCCGGACTCCACTCCCGTTGGCCAGATCACGCACGGTGCCCACGGTACCATGATCTGGCCTGGGCAAGGCCGCCGCAGCGCGCCCCGCCCGACCCAACCGCCCCAGTCCCTTCCCCTGACATAGGCGCACCCCGCCCCACCCACTGCCGTACAGGTGCATGCCGTACAGCACTGCAGCCGGTGCACACGCCCTCCACCTCCAAGCTCCCACAGCTCCCACTGCACGCCGCTTGCCAGGAAACAGGTGGGGCCTGGCCAGGCGGCCTCAGGGGGCCTTGGGGGAAGGTTGGGGACTGAGCACAGCCGGCGGCGACCGGGCGGCGGACGTGGGCGACACGAATCCGAGCCTCGGACTCCGCTCCCCCTCCCCCAGATCACGCACCGTGCCCACGGTACCATGATCTGGCCTGGGGAGGCCCGCCGCAGCGCGCCCTCCCCGACCCGACCGCCCCAATCCCTTCCCCTAACATAGGCGCACCTCTTGACACCCACTGCCGTACAGGTGCATGCCGTACAGCACTGCAGCCGGTGCACACGCCCTCCACCTCCAAGCTCCCACAGCTCCCGCCGCCCGCCGCTTGCCAGGAAACAGGTGGGACCTGGCCGAGCGGCCTCAGGGGGCCTCGGGGGAAGGTCGGGGACTGAGCACAGCCGGCGGCGACCGGGCGGCTGTCGTGGGCGACACGAATCCGAGCCTCGGACTCCGCTCCCCCTCCCCCAGATCACGCACCGTGCCCACGGTACCATGATCTGGCCTGGGGAGGCCCGCCGCAGCGCGCCCTCCCCGACCCGACCGCTCCAATCCCTTCCCCTAACATAGGCGCACCTCTTGACACCCACTGCCGTACAGGTGCATGCCGTACAGCACTGCAGCCGGTGCACACGCCCTCCACCTCCAAGCTCCCACAGCTCCCGCCGCCCGCCGCTTGCCAGGAAACAGGTGGGACCTGGCCGAGCGGCCTCAGGGGGCCTCGGGGGAAGGTCGGGGACTGAGCACAGCCGGCGGCGACCGGGCGGCTGTCGTGGGCGACACGAATCCGAGCCTCGGACTCCGCTCCCCCTCCCCCAGATCACGCACCGTGCCCACGGTACCATGATCTGGCCTGGGGAGGCCCGCCGCAGCGCGCCCTCCCCGACCCGACCGCTCCAATCCCTTCCCCTAACATAGGCGCACCTCTTGCCACCCACTGCCGTACAGGTGCATGCCGTACAGCACTGCAGCCGGTGCACACGCCCTCCACCTCCACGCTCCCACAGCTCCCGCCGCCCGCCGCTTGCCAGGAAACAGGTGGGACCTGGCCGAGCGGCCTCAGGGGGCCTCGGGGGAAGGTCGGGGACTGAGCACAGCCGGCGGCGACCGGGCGGCTGTCGTGGGCGACACGAATCCGAGCCTCGGACTCCGCTCCCCCTCCCCCAGATCACGCACCGTGCCCACGGTACCATGATCTGGCCTGGGGAGGCCCGCCGCAGCGCGCCCTCCCCGACCCGACCGCCCCAATCCCTTCCCCTAACATAGGCGCAACTCTTGACACCCACTGCCGTACAGGTGCATGCCGTACAGCACTGCAGCCGGTGCACACGCCCTCCACCTCCACGCTCCCACAGCTTCCGCCGCCCGCCGCTTGCCAGGAAACAGGTGGGACCTGGCCGAGCGGCCTCAGGGGGCCTCGGGGGAAGGTTGGGGATTGAGCACAGCCGGCGGCGACCGGGCGGCGGTCGTGGGCGACACGAATCCGAGCCTTGGACCCCGCTGCCCCTCCCCCAGATCACGCACCGTGCCCACGGTACCATGATCTGGCCTGGGGAGGCCCGCCACGGCCCGCCGCAGTGCGCCCTCCCCGACCCGACCGCCCCAATCCCTTCCCCGCACACAGTATGTGCCCCAAGAATCCCACCCTTCCAGGCAGTGATAGCAGTCCACTCTACGCGTCTCTTCGGACACAAAGTGCGCCATGTCCGCTGGGGATGGTGCTGACAAGCACCTAAGGGAGGTTCGAGAGGGCTTGGCCTTCGGGCGCCCAGCCTGGTGGGGTGCGCCGGGCTGGGAGTTGAAGTGTGTCTTTCCAAGGCAGTAGGTTGCTGCGTAAGGTTCTCCATCCACGTTCATGCTGGCATCCGCGAGGGAAGAGCGCGTTGAAGACCCGCCATGCGCACCATGGCGATCGCAGACAAGCGGCCAGCTGAGAATGCGTAAACAGTTGCAAAATGGCTAACGTGATACAGTAGCTTAGGGTGTACCAGGCGCAACAAAAGCCAGGATTCAGTAGCGTCGCGCCAAAATGTGAGCGCTCACTGAGGCAACAGGGAATGCCGAAGCAAAGCAAGGGTAGTGAGCTCGATGGTGAATAGGAATTCAAGTAGAGGCGGGGGTCGGGACGCTGGCCCGGACGAGGGACCCGTACGCCGTACTGCACACATACAGAGGAGTGGCCTCCGCAAGCTCGCAAGGCACCTGGTCCTCGGGATGCCCTCAACATGCCCGCACCCTCCCTCCTGTAGCGAGTCTGCAGTGATTACGGTGTTGAGAAACACCGGCGGCCCAGCAGCGTGCGAAGCGGAAGAGAGGCTTGCTCCAGGCTCACGGCGCACGACTGATCACACGCGCGGCGGACATAGGCCTAACGTGCAAGCACAGCACCTTATGGTCCGGGAGTGCGGCTCAGCGCCTTCTCCCGCAAGCCCCGCTCACACCCCCGCCACCTTCCGAGCGGGCGGGAGGAAAGGGTCACAAAGCGTGCCACCGGGCGGCTGGGGCGTACACAGCTGAGCATGTGCCACCCTCACGGTCTGGGATTGCGGCTCGGCGCCTTCCCCCGCCAGCTCCGCTCGCACCCCGCCACATTTCAAGCGGGCGGCAGCGGGGGCATACTTGGGGTGTCGGGGACACATGGGGCGCCCTTGCCGTAAGGCAGCAGCGTCCATGGCACTTGGGGCACTGTGCGCCGGGGGCTGTCGTTGGGCCTTTGCTGTAGCACACACTGCAAACGGGCGGGAGGAGCCGAGGGCCCGGGCGCAAAAAGAACGGGTGGGGCGGGGGAAGGTGAGCAAGTTAGCCGGGCGGTAGCAAGAAAGCGCTCCCAGGGTTGCTTACGCACTGCCGCCTGCCGAACGGTACCCACCCCACCCCCATTCCCGTGAGACGCTGGTCCGTGGAGCGTCTCCCCTGGGCAGGTTCTACTGCCTCCTATTGCCGCAGTCCCCACCCGCGAGAGCACTGCGTCGTGCAGCGTCTCCCCCGGGCAGGTCCTACCCCGCCTGCTGCCGGCAGCGTCGTGCATGCACCGACACCAAGGGGGAGACCGGCAAGGCTAAGCGCACTCACGGGACTTGATTGTCCTCCCAATGCCCCATCTGCCTACCCCATCTTCCCAACCCGATCCCGTTTCTGAGGTGCACAGCGGCGCAGGCTGTGGGCTGTGCGTGCACGGAGGGCGGGCCTGCAGCTGCTCCGCTAGCGACGAGACGCGCTCCTCCGCCCCAAGCAAGCCCGCTTACCTCGGAGCTTACCTGTGTGTAGCGGTAGTGCCCCCTCCACCTCCGGCTCGCCATAGCCCGAGCCCGCTCGCACGCCGCGCGCCCGCGGACATTCAAGCGTCCCCGGGCTATGGCGGTCTAGGTTGTGTCGGGGCCTGAGCGGCAGGAAGCGGAGCGGGGCAGCGGCCATAGCAGGACCATGTGAAGGGTGGGCGTGACGGGCTGGCTGATGCGGGGCGGGGCGGGGCGGTGCAGGCGGGCCACTGACGGAGGCTGTGCGTTCGGGGTGCATCTGAAGTGTGGCGCTTCCCACCGTCTGCCGTGAGCGGGGGGCTCTGGGATCGATCCATGGACCAGGTAAGAACCGCCCCGTCGTCAGGGAGTGGAGCTCCTGCGGGGAGGCCGGGTTGCGCGGGCCCTTCCTCAGGAGTGCAGCTGGGCAAGTGTTCGACCCCACGCGGGCCCCTCCCTCAATCGATCGCCACGCGTGCTTCGTTCCATCACGCTAGCAGCCCCACTGCGCTCGCCGAGCGCCCAACCTTGTCGAATCATGTGAGCCGAGTCTGCCCGCGTGCGTCAAGCCACAGAAGGAAACCGGGGTCCTCAGTAGAGACCAGATAGGTGCGCGGTACACAGACCTCCAGGGCTTGGACCTTGCGCGCTTGCGAAGTGGCAAGCATTGCAAGGACGCAAACGCTCAAAGGAAGTCGTCCGTGGTTGCCTAGGAAGCCTGCTCTTTATATGAACGTAGACATATTGCAGGGCGGTGAGCGGGAGCTGAAGCGGGAGTGCTTAGCATAGGTCAAAGGTGCGACCTTGCAAGAAGCTAGGCCATCGAGGGCGTAGGAAGTGCGTGCGTGAAGATATGACAACTGTCAAGTGACCGAACAGAGTTTGCCAGTGGAACGGGGCTCTGTTGGGAGAAAAGGATGTCATTGTTGACTCGACAGCTGCCGACGTGCTCGCGTTGTCCTTGTCGCTTGCGACGCGTGGATGCCCTCAAAGTGCTCCACTGACAGTCACACGCTACTGGGAAGCACCGCGAGGACGTCGGCAGCGTTGCAGCGACGACGCGACGACCGAAGTGCTCCCACGCCGCCCGCCCCGCACCGCCCGCGGCCCCACCCCCGGACTACGGACAACCCGCGTCAACCACAGTAAGACGCTCGGTGCACGCCCCACAGACACAGGCCTCAGTCATGATCAAAGGCGACGGCATCATGTTGTTAACAAGCAAGGCTTGAGAGCGTGGGTGTTTGAGGCCCGTGCCCTGACACTTACTTGACGTCAGGGCAGGAGGCTTCTGTGTTGCGTCCCGACCACATCCGGGCCTGTCCTTTCGCCAGTAGGGCCCCCATGCATGTCCTAGCACAGGGACAGAAGGCTGCGCGGAGCTGTCGTCAGGTGCCAGCGTGGTGGGGGTGGGGGTACATCCGGGAAGGTGGGGGCAAGGCGGTGCCCCTCACGGAACTGGGTCGAACGGGCTTCTGTGTTGTGCCCCAACCACATCCGGGCCTGTCCTTTCGCCAGTAGGGCTTCCATGCATCTAGTAGCACAACATGATGCCGTCGCCTTTGATCATGACAGCAGGCGGGGTAGGACCTGCCCGGGGGAGACGCTGCACGACGCAGTGCTCTCGCGGGTGGGGACTGCGGCAATAGGAGGCAGTAGAACCTGCCCAGGGGAGACGCTCCACGGACCAGCGTCTCACGGGAATGGGGGTGGGGTGGGTACCGTTCGGCAGGCGGCAGTGCGTAAGCAACCCTGGGAGCGCTTTCTTGCTACCGCCCGGCTAACTTGCTCACCTTCCCCCGCCCCACCCGTTCTTTTTGCGCCCGGGCCCTCGGCTCCTCCCGCCCATTTGCAGTGTGTGCTACAGCAAAGGCCCAACGACAGCCCCCGGCGCACAGTGCCCCAAGTGCCATGGACGCTGCTGCCTTACGGCAAGGGCGCCCCATGTGTCCCCGACACCCCAAGTATGCCCCCGCTGCCGCCCGCTTGAAATGTGGCGGGGTGCGAGCGGAGCTGGCGGGGGAAGGCGCCGAGCCGCAATCCCAGACCGTGAGGGTGGCACGTGCTCAGCTGTGTACGCCCCAGCCGCCCGGTGGCACGCTTTGTGACCCTTTCCTCCCGCCCGCTCGGAAGGTGGCGGGGGTGTGAGCGGGGCTTGCGGGAGAAGGCGCTGAGCCGCACTCCCGGACCATAAGGTGCTGTGCTTGCACGTTAGGCCTATGTCCGCCGCGCGTGTGACCAGTCGTGCGCCGTGAGCCTGGAGCAAGCCTCTCTTCCGCTTCGCACGCTGCTGGGCCGCCGGTGTTTCTCAACACCTTAATCACTGCAGACTCGCTACAGGAGGGAGGGTGCGGGCATGTTGAGGGCATCCCGAGGACCAGGTGCCTTGCGAGCTTGCGGAGGCCACTCCTCTGTATGTGTGCAGTACGGCGTACGGGTCCCTCGTCCGGGCCAGCGTCCCGACCCCCGCCTCTACTTGAATTCCTATTCACCATCGAGCTCACTACCCTTGCTTTGCTTCGGCATTCCCTGTTGCCTCAGTGAGCGCTCACATTTTGGCGCGACGCTACTGAATCCTGGCTTTTGTTGCGCCTGGTACACCCTAAGCTACTGTATCACGTTAGCCATTTTGCAACTGTTTACGCATTCTCAGCTGGCCGCTTGTCTGCGATCGCCATGGTGCGCATGGCGGGTCTTCAACGCGCTCTTCCCTCGCGAATGCCAACATGAACGTGGATGGAGAACCTCACGCAGCAACCTACTGCCTTGGAAAGATACACTTCAACTCCCAGCCCGGCGCACCCCACCAGGCTGGGCGCCCGAAGGCCAAGCCCTCTCGAACCTCCCTTAGGTGCTTGTCAGCACCATCCCCAGCGGGCATGGCGCACTTTGCGTCCGAAGAGACGCGTAGAGTGGACTGCTATCACTGCCTGGGAGGGTGGGATTCTTGGGCCACATACTGTGTCCGGGGAAGGGATTGGGGCGGTCGGGTCGGGGAGGGCGCGCTGCGGCGGGCCTCCCCAGGCCAGATCATGGTACCGTGGGCACGGTGCGTGATCTGGGGGAGGGGGAGCGGAGTCCGAGGCTCGAATTCGTGTTGCCCAGGACAGCCGCCCGGTCGCCGCCGGCTGTGCTCAGTCCCCGACCTTCCCCCGAGGCCCCCTGAGGCCGCTCGGCCAGGTCCCACCTGTTTCCGGGCAAGCGGCGTGCGGCGGGAGCTGTGGGAGCGTGGAGGTGGAGGGCGTGTGCACCGCCTGCAGTGCTGTACGGCATGCACCTGTACGGCAGTGGGTGGCAAGAGGTGCGCCTATGTTAGGGGAAGGGATTGGGGCGGTCGGGTCGGGGAGGGCGCGCTGCGGCGGGCCTCCCCAGGCCAGATCATGGTACCGTGGGCACGGTGCGTGATCTGGGGGAGGGGGAGCGGAGTCCGAGGCTCGGATTCGTGTCGCCCACGTCCGCCGCCTGGTCGCCGCCGGCTGTGCTCAGTCCCCGACCTTCCCCCGAGGCCCCCTGAGGCCGCTCGGCCAGGTCCCACCTGTTTCCTGGCAAGCGGCGGGCAGCGGGAGCTGTGGGAGCGTGGAGGTGGAGGGCGTGTGCACCGGCTGCAGTGCTGTACGACACGCACCTGTACGGCAGTGGGTGGCAAGAGGTGCGCCTATGTTAGGGGAAGGGATTGGGGCGGTCGGGTCGGGGAGGGCGCGCTGCGGCGGGCCTCCCCAGGCCAGATCATGGTACCGTGGGCACGGTGCGTGATCTGGGGGAGGGGGAGCGGAGTCCGAGGCTCGGATTCGTGTCGCCCACGTCCGCCGCCCGGTCGCCGCCGGCTGTGCTCAGTCCCCGACCTTCCCCCGAGGCCCCCTGAGGCCGCTCGGCCAGGTCCCACCTGTTTCCGGGCAAGCGGCGGGCAGCGGGAGCTGTGGGAGCGTGGAGGTGGAGGGCGTGTGCACCGCCTGCAGTGCTGTACGGCATGCACCTGTACGGCAGTGGGCGGCAAGAGGTGCGCCTATGTTAGGGGAAGGGATTGGGGCGGTCGGGTCGGGGAGGGCGCGCTGCGGCGGGCCTCCCCAGGCCAGATCATGGTACCGTGGGCACGGTGCGTGATCTGGGGGAGGGGGAGCGGAGTCCGAGGCTCGGATTCGTGTCGCCCACGTCCGCCGCCCGGTCGCCGCCGGCTGTGCTCAGTCCCCGACCTTCCCCCGAGGCCCCCTGAGGCCGCCTGGCCAGGTCCCACCTGTTTCCTGGCAAGCGGCGTGTGGCGGGAGCTGCGGGAGGGTGGAGGTGGAGGGCGTGTGCACCGGCTGCAGTGCTGTACGGCATGCACCTGTACGGCAGTGAGTTGCAAGGGGTGCGCCCATGTCGGGGGAAGGGATTGGGGCGGTCGGGTCGGGGAGGGCGCGCTGCGGCGGCCTTGCCCATGCCAGATCATGGTACCGTGGGCACCGTGCGTGATCTGGGGGAGGGGGAGTGGAGTCCGGGGCTCGGATTCGTGTCGCCCACGTCCGCCGCCCGGTCGCCGCCGGCTGTGCTCAGTCCCCAACCTTCCCCCAAGGCCCCCTGAGGCCGCCTGGCCAGGTCCCACCTGTTTCCTGGCAAGCGGCGTGTGGCGGGAGCTGCGGGAGGGTGGAGGTGGAGGGCGTGTGCACCGGCTGCAGTGCTGTACGGCATGCACCTGTACGGCAGTGAGTTGCAAGGGGTGCGCCCATGTCGGGGGAAGGGATTGGGGCGGTCGGGTCGGGGAGGGCGCGCTGCGGCGGCCTTGCCCATGCCAGATCATGGTACCGTGGGCACCGTGCGTGATCTGGGGGAGGGGGAGTGGAGTCCGGGGCTCGGATTCGTGTCGCCCACGTCCGCCGCCCGGTCGCCGCCGGCTGTGCTCAGTCCCCAACCTCCCCAAGGCCCCCTGAGGCCGCCTGGCCAGGTCCCACCTGTTTCCTGGCAAGCGGCGTGTGGCGGGAGCTGCGGGAGGGTGGAGGTGGAGGGCGTGTGCACCGGCTGCAGTGCTGTACGGCATGCACCTGTACGGCAGTGGGCGGCAAGGGGTGCGCCCATGTCGGGGGAAGGGATTGGGGCGGTCGGGTTGGGGAGGGCGCGCTGCGGCGGCCTTGCCCAGGCCAGATCATGGTACCGTGGGCACCGTGTGTGATCTGGGGGAGGGGGAGGGGAGTCCGGGGCTCGGATTCGTGTCGCCCACGTCCGCCGCCCGGTCGCCGCCAGTGCGGCTTAAGTCAGGGCATGTCTTAGGCTTACGGGATGCAGCTTGGGCTTGAGGGGCGTGGTCGCGGGGCACAGATCACCTTGCGCTGTGCCCGCCGTGGCCGCCGGCCAACGGCTGCGGCCAAGGGCGTCGCCGTACGATGCCGTACGCGGTCCGGGGTTCAGGCATTGTTATCAGCATGCCATAGGGATGTTACAGCCGCGAAAGCGCGGCGAGATACGCAAGCTGTCCCAGATCACGTTGCTCTGACGGTCCAGCCGTCAGTAACCAGATCATGATCAGCGACGGTAAACCGTCAGTCTGCCATACTCCCCACAGCCGCTCAACGCGGTGGGCCTGGGGCAGAGGGCACAGGTCAGCACTGCAGGGCCCACCACGCGCCTAGTGTGTGCGTTGCAAACAGGCATCGTGCTTTGACGCGTGCTGTGTGCTCTCCTCGTTCTAGGACGCTTGCTCTGTGCTGTCCTCACCGGCAGCTTGGGCCATCGTTGGACCTCGGGGCGGGGCAAGGCTGTCCGGCCTGTTAGCCTGACTCCTTCAGGCTGGTGCTGTCAGCCCTTCTGCCGATGTGGCATCCGAAAGCGCTGCACAGGACGTCCCCTCCCAGCAGCACCAAGCGCGGAAGCCTCCATGAGCTGTGCACAGCGCGGGAGAGCATGTCAAGCCTTCTCCTGGATGCCAGAGCCCTTGATCCATACGAGTTTAGCATAATGCACGCGCCTGGCTGCCACAGCAGGCCGCTTAGTAAAGCATTCAGAATAACAAGTGCGAATGCGGCCAGCCCTGCGCATTTCGCCGACCGGCCGGGCTGCTGCTGCTGTGTGCGAGTGCCCAAACGGCCACACACGCAGCGTCAATACACAAAGCAATAACAGCACAATGCTCCTGTCATGGGTCCCACTGCCGCGAAGCGCCTCAGCGAATACAGCCGCGCGACAGCCCGCATGCTCGCGCCGGCCTCGCACGCCCCTGTTCGAGCGTAGTGACACGTGTCGTAGGCCGTTGTTGACCGCCGCCAACACGGCCGGCCTGGCAGATGCGACAGCGGACCTCCGCGAGGGCCTGGCCGACGACGGCGGCGACGCTCTGAGTGAGCAGCGGGACCACGACGGCTCCGTCGGCTGGTCTTACACACAGCCACCAGCCCTGGAAGCAATTCATACTGGCCTTATGGCAGCGCCTGGCGCTTCTCGGGCTCGCCAGGGCCGCCGGTGCCCCACAGCCCCAGCCCCAGCCCCCAGACCGCAAACGCTGCGACGCCCCACCTGCTGGTACCGTGCCCAGCACCCCTGCACCACCGCCGCCGCCCCTAAACCCTGCCTTACCCTTCCCACGCCCCCCTCCCCTCCCGCTCCCTTGCCCCCCACACCCCAGCCCCCGCCGTCGACCCCCACCCGGACGCCGCCGCCGGGCCCGGCCCCGGCAGCCTTGGCCTCCGCGCCGCCGGCCTGCCCGCCGCCCTGCCGCCGCTCCGTGACCGCGACGGCCCCCTGCCCCCCGGCCTCTACGTCATCCCCACGCCCATCGGCAACTTGGGCGACATCACGCTCCGCGCCGCCTCCACGCTGGCCCGCGTCTCCCTGCTGCTGGCGGAGGACACGCGGCACACGCGCAAGCTGCTCAACCACCTGGTGGGGGCGGGGGGAGGTCGGGGGGGGGGCTGGGGGGGGGGAAAGGGAGGGGGGGGTAGGGAGGGAGGTAGGGAGTCCTGCCTCAGCCACACTGGTGGGGAGGAGTCGGGCAGTGTGGGGAGCAAGCTGCTCGACAACCTGGTGGGGGCTTAGGGGGGGAGATTGGGTTGTGAGGAGGGAGAGTGGGGGCGGAATGGGGGTTTGAGGGGTTGAGAGGGAGGGGCGTGAGGGGGGGTAAGGGCCTGGAGTGGCTTGGAGGTGGGCGGGGTGGGGAGTGTGATTGGGAGGTGGGGTAAGGGATTCCTGTCCCAAGCAACAGTAGAGCGGCTACCACTGAGCTTCATGCGCGCATCGATGGTTGGGCTGGGGGTAGATGCGGCGCTCGCCTGCCGTGCTAACCGCGGTGAGCCGTGCTGTGCTGGCGGCTGTGTGCTGCGCGCAGGGCATCTCGCACGTGGAGCTGCCACGAGCACAACGAGAAGCAACGCCTGCTGAGCTGCCACGAGCACAACGAGAAGCAACGCCTGGCCCGGGTGCTGCAGCGGATACAGGGCGGAGAGGTGCGCGCACGGGCACACGGGTAAGGACACAGGGATGAATACGGGCACGGTCGCAAGCAGCGCCATAAGGTGATGGACGATAGAGCGCAAGGCCGCAGACACGCCACCTTCCACGCCACCCGCCATTCGCCTTCAGCCAAACTACCTGTTTGCCCTGCTACCCGCCCCGCCCTCACGGCCCCGCCCCGCAGCCTGTGGGTCTGGTCTCCGACGCGGGTATGCCCGGCATCAGCGACCCGGGGTCCGTGGTGGTGGCGGCGGCGGTGGCCGCGGGCTGCCCCGTCACGGTGCTGCCGGGGCCGTGCGCGCTGGTGGCGGCGCTGGTGGGCAGCGGCCTCCCCACGGAGGCCTTCACATTCGCCGGCTTCCTGCCCGCCAAGTCGGGTGAGCGCGCTTGGGACGCGCCTTAAGTTGCGTTCGGCTGACGGCGCGAGGCTCTTGCAGGTTCTGCTGCTCCCGACCGCAACCCTCCGCCCCTCCTTTCCCTCCCCGCCCACCCCGCCCCACACCACGCCTCCTCCTCCCATTCCTCCCCCTTCCAGGCGCGAGGCGTCTGGCCCTGGAGCGCCTGGCCTCACTGCCCGGCACGCT
The DNA here is from genome assembly GCA_016858145.1 of Edaphochlamys debaryana. Classification (NCBI taxonomy): domain Eukaryota; kingdom Viridiplantae; phylum Chlorophyta; class Chlorophyceae; order Chlamydomonadales; genus Edaphochlamys; species Edaphochlamys debaryana. The sequence goes on along the minus strand of JAEHOE010000024.1, from coordinate 73,721 downwards.
GGTGCTCTACTCGCCCCCGCACGGCCTGGTGGCAACGCTGCGGGAGGCGGCGGCGGTGCTGGGCGGGGGGCGGCGGTGCTGCATGGCCCGCGAGCTGAGCAAGCTGCACGAGGAGTTCTTCAGGTGGGGGAGCGGCGGGCAGGGTTCTTTCGAGGACTTTAAGGGAAGGTGGAGGCTGGCGAGGGGCCGATGCGAGGCGCCGTAGGACCTGGAGGGCTGGTTGGGACTGGCGGTTCGGGGCCATGGGGGCCGGTGCGGGGCGCCTGGGCAGCGGTGGTGGGGGCAGAGCCAGAGTCTGCCAGGAGCGCAACGGTCTGATCAGGCGCCCATGCTTGTCTTATCGCACCCTCCCGGCCTCCTCTGCCTACGCCCGCCACCCCAGGTCTACACTAGACGGCGCGCTACGGGAGTTCGGGGAGGGCGGAGCGCGCGTGGCGCGGGGGGAGATCGTGCTGCTCATAGAGGGCACCGCCGGGGGGACCGACGGCGGCGGCGGTGGTGCGAGCGGCTCTCGCAGCGACCCCGCCGCGGTGGAGAGGGTGCTACGGGAGCTCATTGCTGGGGGCACGCCTGTCTCATCGGCGGTCAAGGAGGTGAGCCTGGCTGTACTTTTGCGGGGCGTGCGGCGCTGGGGATCCGGTTTCTTTTCTGCGAGGCCACCCTGGCTTTGGGGAGCTGGGGATGTGGGGCGTGGGCGTGGACAAAGCGTCTCCGCAGGTGGCTGCGCGACACCCTGCACCGACTGCCAACCCACCTAGCACCCTGGCGCTGGGGACCACTGCAACGCCGCAATGAACCTGCATGCATCGTGACCATTGCTCACCCTGACCCGAACGCCCCCAGGTGATGGCGGACCTGGGCGCCAACCGCAAGGCCGCTTACGCCCTGGCGCTGCGCATCAGCACGGAGCTGGAGCGGGGGTTTTAGGAGGGGGCCAGGAGGGCAGGAGACGGGCCGGCTCTGAAATGTTGCGGGCCGGGGCCGGGCACCGGGCATGGTGCCCCAGCGCTAGCCTGCTGTCTAGGACTGGACGGGTGCTAAAGGGCGTGTAAAATTATGAAAGTAGGGGTGAGCCTGGTTCGGTCCGCGGCCCTGGACAGAGCACATACAACGCAGGCGGCAAGAAAGCTCAGCGGTCAGCCGGGCTGTTGAATGGGGAGCCCCTGCCCGAATGTGACCCACCGAGCCGGCAGCAACCTGCAGAGTGTTCCCTACCAGCTGGCACGCCCACCACGGCTGACTATGACGCACCCCGGCAGATATGGCAGGGCGCCAGTTGTGTGCCAGCGCATCGGTACCAGCGCATCACGCTCTATCTACCACGACCCTGCCATGACCGCCCTACCCATCAGACATGCCCACGCTACAGAGAGAGAGAGTTACATACGCGATGACCCAACCCGCACGCTCGGCCAGAGACGACAACAGTAGACAACGAAACGACCATGCTCTTTGAAACCGCCAACAGGCATTGAAAGGTGGGGTGCACATCCCATCCTCAGCGCAAGTCAAGTACGCAAGCATATCACCCCTCGGCAAAGGGTGGCATGGCAGGGTGCCCTGTGCAACACAAGGATTCACATAGGCTGCACATGCCCGCCGGGTCAAGACTTCACCACCCACGCAACCCAAAATGCCCAAGAGCCCGCTGGTCAATACCGCCGGCCCAGGCCGGCCTCGCCTGAACACGTCAAACCCCACCGTCAGTACCTCCCGGCCCCACCGGCCTATGCCCAGCAACCCGGCTTTCGGCAGCGTGCGGTAGGCAGCCCGCGCTCCAACACGCGGAACCGATAACTTTCTACCGGCCGCCAGCTCGAAACTCACCTCCAAAACCTTGCCCCAACCGCCCAATCCGCCCCAGCCTGCGCCGAGACCTGCAGCCCGCGCAACCTAGCCTCATGGTCATTCTGTAATCCCTCAGGCGAGCGCCTTGCCCTCAAGGGAAGCCAACACCAGACCCAACCGTCACATCTCAACCAGCCTTACGCCCCAGGGCCAGATATGCGGCCAGGAGTTCTGCTGCTGACAATTAAAAATAAATCCAGAACCCAGAAAGCACCTCACCCTCAAATCCCCGCCACGGTATTTAAGCAAGCCGCGCCGACTGTGCCGGCATATGCACGCTTGCAGCAAGCAACCGAACCACTGACAGCGGAGGGTCCTGCACAAGATCCAGGCCAGCGCTCTCGGTACGGCCGGCTGTTCAACCCATGAATAAGACCAAGAGCTCGCGACTGTGCCCTGCTGTGCCCTCAGTGGACCTGCAACCCCCCCACATGGACAAACCCGGCCCAGACCCAAGCATTCAGCATGAAGCAAGCCACACTGGCACAACGGTGGTACCCCACGCACACCGCACCGCACATTGGCGGCAACCAATCCACGAACACACCTTGCATCATCATAGTGCTCTGAAACCCCTACTGTGGAAGGATGCCACATGCCGTGTGGACCCTCGTTTTAGGAACGGCATGCCATCAGTCACAGGCGTACTTATCACCATGCCACGCCAGCTTGGAAGCATGCAACTCAGGGGCTCCCCCCTCAGAAGTTCCCTGGAGCAGCTTGCAAGTCTCCGATCGGCTCTGTCGACAACGTGCCAGAGTCAGCAAGCCGGCGAACGCGCGCCACGATAAACAGCTTTACGGGCAACGCACGATCGTCAAAGAAGCAGAAATGCGTGCGGAGCGCACATAACTTGCCCAGCCCCCCTTAGACCAGGGTGGCTGCCGGGATTGCCGCGTCGACATGCGGGCCGCCAAGGCACATAGGATACGGCGCTAGTACGTACCCCTGCCACTACTGCCACACCATCCCGCTGCGTGTTTGCATGTGCACTGCACGTGCGCTGCGATGCGCTTGCGCTGCGTGAGAACGCATCAAACATTTACCATAGAAAACCCTTGCTCAACATCAAACCCGAACCCAAAGGTGGGCCCCTGCACATTCAAGACCCCCCCCCCCCCCCAGTGCCCGCAAGCATTGCTGCGTTGATCGCACAGGTCCTCCCCGTACGTCCCCGTCATGCACACAAAACACTTCACCATGACGGTACCCCACACCCTCCCTCGGCATGCGCCACAAGCGAACAAGGAGACCTTGACCACATGTAGGCTCCCCTCACAGCGCTCCTCAGCCATAGACCAACCTCGGCTCGCCAGGAACTTGTTTGCCGTGCGCCAGGCCCTTTCGGGCGACCCTAGCCGGTGTTATGGCTAGCTGACGCTGCATGCAGTGCCGCCGTGCCCCTGGCGTCGGGTCGGGGACCAGTCTGGCTGACGGCTGCGGTCGGCGTGGCAGGCGGGACGGGCTGGCGGAACACTGCCCCCACCGTCCCTGTCCGCGATGGCTCCAAATCCGCCGTCAGCCAGTGGAGCTGGCTACCCTGGGGCATGGAGGACCCTGCTGCGCTGGCCCAGTCGGCAGCGACCTGTGGGGCCGCGGCCGCCGCCGCCTGGGCGGCCACTGCGACCCCTGCCCACTTCTCCGCCGCCTCTTGGTCCTCGGTAGAGCGGCGGTTTGGCGATGTCACCGGGACGGCGGCAGCCAAGGGCTGAGGCTCAGCAGCAGCAGCCACGGGCTGTGTGGCGATGCCCAGGACATGAGCTGCGGCGCCCGCTGCCGGCTCGGATGGCCAGCCCATTGTGTTGAATGCCTGCGCGCGGGCCGAGCGGGGTGGGGTTCCCGGGAATCACGTGACTAGGCATAAGGACAGAGCCTAGAACTATGTGGATGGGCGTGGAAGGGCAGGTAGGAAAGCACGGAAGGGTGAGGGTGCCGTGGGGTAGGCTGCGCCCTTCGAGCCCCTGCTCCGTTGCCCCCTGTGCTCTGTGGTGCTTCCCTCTCGTCAATCCATCTCCACGACGTGCGCACCCACCTCCTCAATCAGAAGCAGCAGTTTGACTAGATCCGATGCGGCGGGGCGGCGTGCAGGCTCGACGTCAAAGCACTGGGTCGGTGGATGGGGAGGCCATGGCGGTGGCGGATGGAGCGGGGGGTGGTTGGGTGGTGCTCAGGTGATACTCGGCAGGATAAGTCGCCGCTTGGGGATAAGTGGGGCCCACTGGCTGTCGAAAACAAAGCAAGCACGCGTCCCACCAGCTTCTGCCGTCTTCATGATTCCTGCCTTCTCCGCCGTCGGCAGCCCCACAGGCGCTGCCCACCCCTGCCTCACCGCCAGGACCACGCGCCGTAGCTTGGGGTGCCAACGCTCGAAGCGGCCATTGAGTGAAGGCACGGGCAGGCGCTGCCGCAACAAGCACACCTGTGCGGCGAGTTGGAGCGGCATGGCTGGATAGGGCGCGAATTGTCCAACAAAGAAGAGAGAGGGGCCTGAGCGCTGACGGTCGCACGTGTGCTTTGGCGGACTTATCAATGTGAGGGGGAAGACTGCTGCGAACCCTGGGCCCTGGGCCCTGCTGGGCCCACCTGCATCGCGATCTGGCATGGCTGCATCTGGTACCACGGCAGCTCCCCCGACAGGAGCTCCCACAGCAGGACGCCGAAGGCCTGTGGGGATCGGGGCCGGACAAGAGGCGGGCGCAGTAAGGCGTAGGGCACCGGTGCACAGGTGCTGCCCGGCCGCCCCGCCCGCTCCCAGCCACCCACGTAGATGTCTGCCTTGTGCGTGACGTAGTAGTTCTCCGTGTCGTAACACTCCTGCGTTACGGGTTTGGTTGCATTGGACGGTAGGAGGCGACCAGCACAGAGGGCACGGGTCCGGCCAGCGGCAACTGCAACGCCGCTTCTGTCCCCGCCTGTCGCCCATGGCACGCCGTCCCCACGCACCGGCGCCACATAGGCCGCCGTCCCTGCCTCCGGAGTCTGGGTCATGCACACGGTTTCCTGCACGCACGCGCATAAGGGGGGCCGGGTTGCGCTCATGGGGTGTCCCCTGTTTATCCTATCTGGCTGGACCGAGCAGGGTGCGGCCACATTGGGTAGGATAGGGCAGGGCATGCCTAACTACAGGCAAGAAGCGGGCAGGGGCGACCGTACGCCAAGCACGCAGCCCCTCAGGCCCACACCGGCCCACCTGGATGCGGGCCAGGCCCAGGTCCCCGATCTTGACCACGGGCCTGGCGGAGTCCAGACCACTCAGCAGCACGTTGGCAGGCTTGAGGTCCCTGGGCGTGGGTGTTCATGGGAGGTGACGGGTTCAGGTTTGAAGTGCCCGGAAGGGAAGGGATGGGGACGTGGCGGCGAGGCGGGGGCCGGAGGCTGGTGCGGAAGTGCCCGGATGGGTGCCGCACTGACCCTTGCGCGAGTCTATTGTGAGCAGCATAGGCCCTGCACCCCCACCCCCGAGCCCCACCCCCACCCGAACGCACCGGTGGACGACTGCGGGTCCGGGACGCGGTGGGCAGAACGGCGGGTGGGGGCACAGCGGTGTGCGTCAGCGACTGGACATAGGCGGCAATCACCCCAGATTGGGGCAAGCGGCAAGACACTGCACTGCACTGAGCCATGCCCTCACCTGTCGGGTGCAGGAACTCCAGGCCCCGGGCCACCTCCACCGCAATGTGCAGCACCTGGGGTTGAGTACGGCACGGCCGACGCGTCACCAAACCACACCTCAAGACCCTAACCAACTCCCTCCATCCTCCAGACTGCACCCGGCCGGCCGATCCCCGCCCCTGATGAAGGGCTCGCTCACCAGGGGCAGGGGGATCAGGCCGGCGCTTCGACAGGCCCCACCGCCGCGGCCCCGGCCGCTGGGGCCGTGCACCAATTGGTCCAGGCTGGAGTCCATCTTCTCCATCACGAGGCACAGCCGCGGCGGGGTGACGCAGGCCGCCAGGATGCGCACGATCTGGGGGCAGGCGTTGCAGCGCGCCAGCACCTTCAGCTCCTGCGGGGGGGGGGGAGGTCGGCCCTTTAGTTGGTTGTATGGTTGGTTGATCGGAGCAGGGCAGTAGCAGAGCGTTCAGAAGCTCAGTCACAAGACTACGAGACCTTTTCCTCGGCGCCTCGCCTCGGTAACTGCCGTCGCAACGTGCAGGACAAGGTGCTGAAGCCAGGCCGCGCCGCGCACATGAGCCCGGCGACCCCAAGTTGCTACTGTAACCCGCCGGCCCGCCAAGCAACTGACCTGGTTGAAAGACTTGACCAGAACTTCGGACCATTGGGCAAAGTCATCCGATGCCGCAGCGTCATCAGGAGCCGGCGGCTCCTTCGGCGCAGCGCCGTCGTCCTCGACAGAGCTTGCGCCCAAGTGCGCCGCCGGCAGCGGCGCGGGCGTCGGGTGGCCGCCCAGTACGGTAAGCTGCTTGACTGCCACCCGCTGGCCCCTGAACAGCCCCTCCTGCACCACGCCATACGCGCCCTGTCCCAGGAAGCCGGGCAGAAGCTGTACGACATCGTCCTCGGCAGCGCCGTCCGAGGCGTTGGCGTCGACTGACAGGTGCACCGGCTTGGCGGCTGGGGTCAGCTCGCTGTGCGCCGCCACCTGCAAGGAAGCGGGCGTGTAAGGAAACTGCTGCGTAATGCGCCGTACAAAGCAAGGGCGCGACGTATTCAGAACTAGCGTGCCTCCTCATGGCACCCCACGCACAGACCAGCACCGTCGTAGCTCACGTGGCCTGCCTCCGTGCTGTAAACTCGCACATCCTTATGCTGCTCCCGGCCGTCTCCCTGTCCCCCGCTCCCTGCCCCTTGCCCCTGCCCCCCCCCCCCACCGCCACGTGCAGGTTGAGGCGGCTCGCGGGGGTGCGCATGGTGATGGGGCCATCCCCTGGGGCATGGTAGGAGCAGCAGGGAGTGAGGTCGTCGGCACGGGGGGAGAAGGCTGGGGCTTGAAGGCAGGGACTGGAGTGTCCGAGCAATGACTCGCCGCAATACATTCTTACGATGGGCCCAGGACCCGCCCACCGATCAACTGATTGGCAGCTCACACAGGGAGTGGCTGGCATTGCTGAAGCGCTTGGGCGCAACCGCTGTTGGGCCCGGCAGCTCCAGATGCACGCTGTCTGTAGAGCCGAGGGTCTCGAGCTGCGCGTCCTCGCTGCCAGCGCCCCTGGCTTGCCTGCAGGAGCGGCGAAGTGCGGTACAGCGCTCAATAACATCCATAATGGCTGCAACCCGTCACCAGCATCGCCACCGGCACAGCAGCAGCGACAGCGCTGTGTCATACGCACTCGCTCACCCCTTGTGGACGGTGATCCCACAGCTGCCGCCCAGCGTAGTGAGGGCGTCGGGGTTTACCAGGTCCGACCCGGGGCCCGCCGCCGCCGCCGCCTTGTCGGGCAGCTGCTGCTGCTGCCCCCGCCGCCGCCGCCGCCGCCTCGCGGTGAGCAGTAGCACTGCCGCCACCGCCCCTGCCAGGAGCAGCACGCCCAGCACGACTGCTTGGCAGGACAGGGAGACGTGCAGGACCGCGGGTGGATGAATTGAGGGGGCATGACGCCTCGGGGAACGCGGTATGCGCGGCTGGGCTATACATGGGGCCCTATTGCTTTCTTTATGGTTCCCAGACAACTGCCCTGAGCTGTCCGACCAGGTAGTCAGCCCTCCCGCGCTGTCCGGCTACTGTCAGCGAGCTAAGCGATTGCTGGGTGCCCCTGCTATGGCGCCCGCCCACGCGAACACTGCTCACCCAAGCACCTCTTTCACCCACCTGTGGGCACGATGACTACAACAAGGTGCACGCTGGGGGGGCCACCCCCCACCGGGGCCTGAAGCACGCCGGAGGCCAGGGCCTCGGGTCCCAGGACCGAAGGCGGCGGCGGGCTCCGAGGGTCCATGTTGGCGCCGCGTAACGCTTGCATGATGCAGCCGACGGGCCCCAGATCCCTGATGCAGTCGTCCGTAACCACCGCGAGGCACAGCTCCTGAGGCGAGGGCGATGAGGGCGGCGTTGGGGAATGAAGACGTGTAAGGGCCGCTCGTCAGTCATCAGTCGTGCAGCGGGAGATAGGCGGTAGCTAGGTGGGCAGTGCCCGTAGCCTCGGGGATGGAAAAAGGGCAACCCCAGATAACAGGAGACAGGCAAGCCAAGTTCCCGAGTCGGATTGTGATTTGTTTCCACGTCGAAAGAGCTGCTCACCGTGACATTGTAGACAAGGACGTCATAGTTGTTTGGCCTGCAGGATGGTGGGTAGAGGGTTAAAGATGCGTCAGTCCCAGGATGCGCCAACGGGCTTCCAGTGGACTTGTGTACAGACGAGCGTGCAAGCACACCTTGCGACGCCGTCCGCGCTTCCCACGTCCGTCCCAATCAAGGCCATGTCATCGATCCGCCGCCGGTCCAAGCAGCGCGCCAAGGGCGACGCGTCCGTGCTGTGGAGGGGGTCCAGGGAGCAGAAAGGAAATGTATTGGCTGGTATCTAGAGTGACGTGGTACAGAAAGGCATGCGGGCATGTGTGTTGAGGCGGGGCCACATGACGTACGGCTTAGGACCTACTGACCTGTTGCTGCAGTCGGGCGGGTTCGGCACACTCGTGCTAACGAGCTGTGGGCCAGGCCTGTCCGGCGGCCGGAGCGCCGTCCGCATTTTGGTTGCGAAGAGGTCAGGCGGGAGGCAGACCGCTGCAGGTAACGGTGTAGGCGGAGCGACGAGGGGAAGGGCCGGGTCAGAAGCTGTGCAGGCCGCAAATCCGTGACGACGTACCACCATACAGTCCGTGGGCAAGCCCGACTTGGCGCCCCGCCACGCAAACAACGCGTGCACGTCCGGCAACAGCCGAGGGACTCACAGAAGAGCGCAGTAGCATCCTTCAAGAGGGCAGCTGCGCCCTTGGTGCCCGGTTCCGAGCTCTGGAGTATATCCATACCGGGAGCTGCAGGGTGGGACGACGAAGCGCAACAGGGGGGCGCGTTTTGTGTGCTGGCTTTGACCCATGCCGGTGAGATCCTCCCAACCCCGGCGAAACCCTATCAGACTAGGCCCTCTCCCTGCTCCGTCCAAAATTCTTCCCCGCCCCCCTTGAAGGGCCCCCACCCCTACCAGCCCCCACTCCCTCCTTAACGTTACGTAACGTGTCCGTGGCCGACGAACCCCGGCACCCCCATTCCCCCTTTCTCCCGTTTCTTACCCCGTGTAAAGGTCTCCACCCTGAAACTTTCGAGCACGATCCCAGTCATGAAGAAGACCGCCCCGTCGCCAAGCTGGACCTGGGCGACCAAGGGCGGGAAACGGGGTTGGGTCGCGCGCGTGCTGCCTGCCGGCTTCGACCAGCCGGTTCGACCAATTTGGCAGTCCTTACCTTGCGGGAAGCAGGCACCCGCAGGATAGGTGGCTGCTGCAGCTGTGGAGCGCCGGCCAGCGTGAAGTTCGCGGCGAGTTTCACCGGCAGCGATGGCAAACCGCCGAAGTCTGTGTCCTTTAATTCTATAAGCGGGCTTGTTATACAAGCCATGCACGATACCCCGACTTCGTTGGCTTGCTGGAAGGCCCTCGCGAGGTCCTGTCCATTGCTGACTGCAATTTGCAGTCGGGTTCCCAGTGTCGCGCTGAGCTCATGGCAGGGAAATTTTGGGAAGGTCTGCGTTGCAACCGCAGACAGGAATGACAGGAGCGCGTGGACGCCGAGCAGTTGACAAGCCCCGTGTCGACTGGACCGCTGGCGCTGCATTTCATAGCTGGTTCACTGGTGCAACAAGAACATGGACACCAGGGGATTCATGGGCTGCAGGCATTCGGGGACCTGTCTCCGTAAACCGGTCGGGAATGGGCCTGATTCCAGTCAATTAGCCGCCCGCCCTATAGCGACTGTCCTAAAGTTCCGGCAGCCGCTAAAGTTTTACTGAAGTCCACCTCGTTTCCATGGGCGCCACTTAGCGCCGACTTTCGCCTTTGCGCGTGAAACTGCTTGAACGGCTTCAAATGGCTACAACTGGCACGCCTGACGTTTCCTTAAGACATACTGATACTATAGAAAAATATTAGCGCGCACGTTCGGCGCCAGCTGTGCTGTCTTTGGAGCGACATGCTGCCCCGCGTACGCGCTCAACTCTCACACCTTGTGCCCACGCACACCGTGTGCAAAACGCGCTGCACCCTGTACACTTACGCAGCGCGAGCATTCTCGCAAACGCAAAAGCTCACAACGTCCCAAACGAGCCATTCGGCACCGGCCATCATCGAGCCAAGTCGATGTGTTGAGCCCTAGAAGCTAGAATTAGCCAGTTGAGCGAGGAGTGGGCCAGCATGGCAGCAGCCGCGGTCAGGAGGACAGGCGACGAACTTGACGTTTTGGCTCTGCTAGCCTTAAGCGCCGTCCTAGCGCTGTTATCCCTCATGATGGCTTACGCTGGTAGCGCGAAGCAGGCGACACTGGACACGAAGCTGGACACGACACTGGACACGAAGCTTCGGGACCTGCCACGCAACCCAGTTGCACGCGGCTGCGTCTCAGCGTGCGACCTTTGAGGTGATGTCCCTTGCGGACGCAGTTGAGACGGGGAGGGTATCGAACCCGCCGACAGGGGCCTTCAGCCTTAACGAAGCATGGGTCTGGCGGAAAAGGGACTACACTCATACCCCTGGCCCCCATCCCCAACCTTATTGCTGGGGAGGGGCGCCGCGGCCGGTGTGACTTCATAGTCAAAGCAGAACCCGTACCCAGTGTTGCGGACCTTGTGAGCAGGCTGGAGGATGCCAACCAAGCATGGAAAGCAGAGACCCACAGTGCCAGGCAGGTAGGGTGTTTGGTGCATGAGGCTGGACTGGACTGCCCAGGTGGCTGCACTTCATCAAAATCTCCCACGACGGTGAGAGGTCCGAACATGGGGTACCAATCACAGCCGCCAGCACTTCACAGGCCCATGGCTTAGTCAGGTTAGCCATCACCTGGTTAGTCAACAGCATTGCAAATTAGTACAAAGAAGCACACAAGCACCAAGTAAGGCAGGGAGCGCGCAGAGCACACCTCAACGCACGGCACCATCCGCAGTGGTAAGACCCCCACACCCTGTTGCCCCAACCAACCACCCAACCTGCCCGCTGGGCTGTGAAGAGGCAAAGTGGGTGGCGGCGACAAGGCTGGGACGCCGAGTTGAGCCGATGCTCTGAGCAAGTCGTCGTGTAGCACAGAGACGCGCCAAGGGCGCTAGAGGCAGCAGCACGGCTTCACTCTAGTAATTACAGTCTCAGTACGCGGTTAATGCGATGCTTGCGACTTGACAGTCGTGAGTGTGGCGCTCGCCTAGGTCGTCCACGATCGGAGATGCTCGACGCCGTACCCCACGTGACCGGGGCATGTGCCCAAACCGACACAAACCCTGGAGTGAGCCCAGGTCTCTCCCCACGACTCCAACCAACTCCCTGCAACTCCCAAGCCACCGCGATGCTGTGTAGGCGGCCCTACCGTGTTCTGACAGCTGTCAGGACACACTATGGGCTACGGCAAAGGCCTGCCGACTGACCGGACTCCCCCCTTGGCGATTCCAAAGCCAAAACGCGAAGTCAGACGGCTACAAAGCCAGGACGGTAAGTCAGAAAAAGTTTGCTCGAGCTGCACACAGCAATACCCTCCTCACGGCAAACACCAGCCTCTCGCCTACTGCTCACAGAGATCCTCACCAGGCGACTGCCTGCAGGACAGATTTCCCAGCTTCACCTCCCTATCTATGCATGCACCCAGTGCCCAGCGTGTCCCTTCCCAATCCCCCTCATCAGCTGCACTCTCATCATCGCGTCCCAAAACACAATCAGCCAAGCTCCAGGCTTTCCGCCGACGTATCCACAGGCTCCTCCAGTGATGATCGCCAGCCGCTTGTCCTCCGAAAGGTGGTTGAGAAGCGTGGCCCATGCAGGTAGCAGTGCTGCCAGCATGCGCCAAGGGATGAAGGCCGCCACCAGCGGCACCATGGCGATGGCCAGGGGCAGCCAGATGGGTAGAAGCTCCGGGTGCGGAGCAGAGATGATCAGCCAGGACTCGCCAGGCGTGGCGAGGTGGCGGTAGGTCCCAGGTTGCAGGGGGTCCAGGCGGGGCCAGCCCGGGGCGTTAGAGGCCCGGCCCCCATTGGCGGTGATGGTGTAGCCTTGTGCGCGGAGCGCAGCAGCCAGAGTCTCGTTGCCAGTGCAGGGGTCCAGGATGACGGGAGAGCGGCTAGCATCCAGGTGGTCCAGCAGCAGGCTGAGCGCTTCCTCCTGTGAAGCGGAACGTAAGAGCGCAGCGTATCCGTTACAGTGGGTTGGACTAAGGTGCGGAGAAGGCTCAAAGTTGTTTGCTTAGGCTCAGTACAGTACCTAGCACCAGAGCTCTATGCTCTCTATATACCAATGGCAAAGGGGCTAGCTCTCTCTCGACACAGGAGGAGCTACCGAGTCGCTGTCCCGTACAGCACAGTCCAGAGTGTTCTGGACGAACCTAGAGCTGTCGCGCCTCTTCCAGAGCGCTCAGCTCCTTAACACGCCCCCGCGGACAGAACACTCTGTGCCGCAAACACGAGGGCCTCAAATTCTCAAACCCATCATCATGCGCCACTCTGCAAACTTTGCCTTGGGTAGCGCCTTAGTCAGCACATCTGCCAGCATGTTCTCCGTAGCACAGTACGAGAACTTCACATCTCCACACGCTTCTCTATCCTGTGCAAACGCACAGCGCACATCAATATGCTTTGTGCGCCGTGAGACCTGATTGTTGGAGATCAGGCTCAATGTGCCCTGGTTATCACCGTGCATGGGCACACATGACACCTCGCACCCTAGCTCTCTCATCAGCCGCTTGAGCCACACAGCCTCGTGGGTGGCCTCAGAGGCAGCCACAAACTCTGCTTCTACCGTAGACAGCGCTACCACGTCCTGCAGCTTGCTCATCCAGCTCACTGCTCCTCCGTTAAACATGAAGACGTAGCCAGTGGTGGACTTGCGGGTCTCCGTGTCTCCTGCCCAATCGGCATCAGCGTAGCCCTCTAGGTCCGTTGAATCTCCGCCATACCACAGGCCGTACTCCAGCGTGCCCTTGACATAGCGCAGCACCCGAAGGGCCACATGCCAGTGCTCAGGCGTTGGCGTGGACATGAAGCACGCCCAGGGCACCGACCGCAAATGCGATGTCCGGTCGAGTGCACACGGCCAGGTACAGTAGTCCACCGATCAGTGCACGGTACTGCCCAGCATCCGCAAAGGCAGGCCGTTCCTTGCAAGCAGCCGCTAGAGTGGCTGAGTGCGCCATGGGGGTAGGCGCAGGCTTCGCATGGGCCAGCCCAAAGTGCTCCACTAGCTCCCTGCTGTACTTCTCTTGTGACAGCTTGAAAGAAGGATGCTTCTCCTAGGTCCCTCAGCTCGAACTTGGTCACCAGCTGACGCTTGATCTCAGTCAGCGCCTCTTGATCTCGTGCGGCCAGTAGCAGATCGTCGACCCACATTAGTAAGACGATCTCAGTCTCTCCTTGTTGTAGTACGAACAGCGCCGGATCAGCCTCAGCTTGCTTGAAGCCTCGCTCCTCGAGCGCTTTCTTGAGCTTCTTGGGCCAGGCGCGGGGTGCTTGCCGTAACCCGTACAGCGCCTTTCGTAGGCGGCACTTGAGGGAAGTGTCTCGAGTCTCAAATCCTGGGGGTTGGTCAGCCCAGATCTCCTCTTCCAGGTCGCCGTTTAGGAAGGCGGTTGTGACGTCCAGTTGGTGTAGCTCCATGCGCCGTGCCGCCACCATAGCCAGATAGGCCCGCAGAGTTGCGTATTGGGCGGTTGGGGCAAACACCTCCGTGAAGTCTCCTGGTCGCTGCTTGAAGCCCTTGGCGACCAATCTTGCCTTGTGTCTCTCAATGGTACCGTCTTGGCATCGCTTGATCTTTTATACCCACTTGACTGGGATAGGCTTGGTACCGGGGGGTGGCGTCTCGAGGCGCTGCGTGCCCTTGTGGGCAAGAGCCGCTAGCTCCTGCTCCATAGCGAGCCGCCACTCGGGGGAGCCGAGCGCTGCCTCCACGGTGGTTGGCTCCGCCTCGTCCTGGGGTGCAGCACTCGCCAGGGCAGCGCCAGGGACGAAGCGCTGGGGTTCTCGCCGCTCACGCTGAGGGCGCGGTTTTGATTTTGTTGGCTCTGGGCGTTTGGGGGTTGGGGACTGGGGGGTGGAGACTGGAGCCGTCTCCTCACTCGCCCCCGCAGCGACAGGCTCCGCTGCCACAGTGGTGATGGACGCCCCCGCACCAGCAGCCAGGGGTGGCGGTGGCAAAGCAGCCGCCACACGAGCGACAGGGGGTCGCTCATCGAAGGTCACATCGTTGCTCACGACGATGGAGCCGTCGACCAGAATGCGCCACGTGTTGCAACTAGGCTCGTAGCCCATGAAGATGCCTCGGCGGGAGGTGGGCTGCAGCTTGTTGCGGAAGTCCTTGGGCTTATTCACGTAGGCGGTGCAGCCGAAGACGCGCAGGCGACTGACGTCTGGGATGATGCCGAAGAAGAGCTCCCAGGGGGTCGCAGGCTTGCCTTGGTGGGGGCACCAGTTGCGTGTCGCACAGGCGGTGCGGACCGCCTCCTCCCACCAGCTGGGCTTGAGGCCGCTCTCCACCAGCATAGCCCTTGCGCGCCCCACCAGCACTTGGTTCAGTCTCTCAGCACGTCCGTTTTGCTGGGGGGAATAGGGGGCGGACGTGTTGTGCTGGATGCCCTCACTGGCGAAGTAATCAGCCAGGGTGTCGGCCAGGTACTCTCCTCCACGGTCCGACTGGGCTTGTTGAATCTTGGCTCCGGCTTGGTTCTCCAGGAGCGCGAAGGCTTGTTGTACGAGGGATGGTACGGCATCTCGGGTCTTGGCCGTACAGATGTGGGAGAGGCCGCTATACTCGTCCAGAAAGGTCACCATGTAGCGGGCCCCTGAGATGGCGGCCGTGTCGGGCATGGGCCCGCAGACGTCCATGTGAATCCGCTTGAGGGGCCGCTTGGCCTTGGGATGCGGGGATCTCCGATAGGCACTCCGGCGTTGCTTGCCAAGAGCACAGGCCTCGCAGACGGCCAAGCAGTCAGCTTGCCGCTCGAAGGCCAAAGGGGGCACGGCCATTCCTAGCACCAGCTCCTTGCGTGCCAGCAGGGCTAAATTCTTGTAGCCCAGATGCCCAAAGCGTCGATGCCACAGCTCAGCTTGCCGCTGCGCACTTGATGGCACGGACGGGGGCTCGGGCGCCGGGGGAGGCGCCGGGGAGGGGGAGGCAGGGGAGGGAGGGGGAGAGGGAGCCTCGGGGGTCTCGGGCACGGAGGGGGGGGCTAGGGCCGCCGCTGGGTTGCTGCCGCCGCTGGCTAGTCATTGAGCAGGCGTCTTGGGAGTCTCAGGCGGCGAGTCCGGAGCGGGCGTTGGTGTCGCGTTGACGAGGTACAGGCCCTCCGTCAGGTTGGCGGTGAGAAAGGTCTCGACCCGCCGCGTGGAAGGGCACCAGCCCGTGATGCGGGCTTGTCCACGCTCTGTTATCACTCGCTGTCCTCTCCTGTCGAAGGCGCTTTGCGAGATCAGCTTGTAGTGCGCCGCGGGAACATACGCCACGTTTGAGATCCGGATCGTGTTGATCACGTTGCTGGCGTTGTTGGTCTACGTCAGCACCAGCGTGCCGCGGCCTGTCAGGACACACTATGGGCTACGGCAAAGGTCTGCCGGCTGACCGTACTAAATCTGCGAGCTAGGCTTCGGGCGGAGCCCGGGCTCACTTCAGGAGAGCGGCGACGAGACTAGGACGCCGAGCAGAGCGGAGCTCCACGATGATCGTCGGGTGTCACAGAGACTGCGCCGGAGGCGCTAGAGGCAGCAGCACGGCTTCACTCTAGTAGGTTACAGTCACAGTACGCATATTACCGTGACTCCGACTTGCCAGTCGGAGTCGAGGCGCGTGCCTAGGTCCTCCGAGATCGGAGATGCTCAGCGCTGTCCCCATGTGTCCCGGACACATGTCCACGCAGACACAAACCCTGGTGCCAAACCCTTGTCACCGCAGATGACTCAAGCCAACTCCTAGCAACTCCCAGCTACTCCCAACCAGCCGCCATACTGTGTATGTGGCGCTACCGTGCTCTGACAGCTGTCAGGACACACTATGGGCTACGGCAAAGGTCTGCCGGCTGACCGTACTCCCCCCCTTGGCGAATCTACAGCCAAAACGCGAAGTCAGACGGCTGCGAAGCCATAACACTAAGTCAGAAAAGTTAGCTCAAACCACACACGACAATAACCTCCAGCAAGCAAACACCAGCTCCACACCTACTACCAGCTATGGTCCTCACCAGGCGACGGCCCGCAGGACAGATCTCCCAGCATCACCTCCCTGTCTACGCGTGCACCCAGTGCCCAGCGCGTCCCTTCGCAATTCCCCTCATCAGCTGCGCTCTCATCGTCGCGTCCCTAAACACAATCAGCCAAGCTCCAGGCTTTCCGCCGACGTATCCACAGGCTCCTCCAGTGATGATAGCCAGCCGCTCGTCCTCCGAAAGGTGGTTGAGTAGTGTGGCCCATGCGGGCAGCGGTGCTGTCAGCATGCGCCGAGGGATGAAGGTCGCCACCAGCGGCACCATGGCGATAGCCAGGGGCAGCCAGATGGGCAGAAGCTCCGGGTGCGGAGCAGAGATGATCAGCCAGGACTCGCCAGGCGTGGCGAGGCGGCGGTAGGTCCCAGGCTGCAGGGGATCCAAGCGGGGCCAGCCCGGGGCGTTAGAGGCCCGGCCCCCATTGGCGGTGATGGTGTAGCCGCGCGCGCAGAGTGCCGTAGCCAGAGTCTCGTCGCCAGCGCAGGGGTCCAGGATGACGGGCGAGCGGCTGGCATCCACATGATCCAGCAACAGGCTGAGCGCCTGGGAGGGGAGCTGAGGCCCATGGGGAAGGTCTCCGGCAGGCTGGCAGCCAGCTCGGGTACCGAGCGCAGTTGCAGCAGGGCGGCGCCTCGGGCGCTCGGAGAGGAGAGGTCCCAGGAGTCAGGCAGGTCCAAAGGCGGTGCCCCGGACGCCGTGACCAGGGCCGTGGCTTGCGGTTGAGCGCAGCTCTTGGCAGCGCGGAGAGTCAAGCGCTCCACGGTGCCGTCGGTGTAGCGCGCCTTGATGGGGCGTGAGCGGGGCTCGTCTGTCTTGAAGTGCAAGGTGCCCCGGCGCCCAACAAGAGAGTTGGTGGCGGGGTCTCGAACCTTACGGTAGCAAGGCATTCCCTCAAGCGCCTTGGCCTCGTCAAGGCAGCGGCGAGCTTGTGCGGTGGGAAAGAGTTGCGGTGGGGCGGTCTCCCGCAGTGCGGGGACCGGTCGTTGCTCGATGGTTGCCAGAGTCACGCCGTGGGCATGGCAGTCGGGGCAAGTCCAGGTGCCGCGGGGCACGTTCTTGAGCGGCGGTAGAAGGCAGTACAGGTGCCAGCCGGTACCGCACCCGTCGCACATGACCATCTTGGACTCATCGCCAGGGAAGGCGCAGATCTCGCAGGGCAGATCCAGCGGTGGCACTGCGATGCGGTGATCGATGATGGGGTCCAGATCTTGCAGGTGACATGGGGCGAGGTTGCTCACGTGCTCCTTGTGGGCGGTGCCGTCACGGCCGGTCAGTTCTGCCACGCCCTCGGGGCTGACGACGACGATGCGCAGCACTGTCTCCCGAACGGGGAGCTGCAGCGTGTTGTTCTGGTTGCGCAGGATGATGTAGACATAGTCACCCACGTTGAACTTGGTGAACCGGGGCTTGTAGCCGCCGGCCCTAATGCGGGCGTAGTTGTGCCTGTCGCGCCATTGCGCCGTGAGCAGGTTCTGTCCGTTGAAGGGAGCAGCCTGCTGCAAGTTGTGGGCTCGCAGCATGAGGAGTTGATCAGCCCGTTGCAAATCCCCGTCAGGGTCGATGGGCTCAGTCCACAGTTTGGCGGCGCCGACTGGGACGGCTGGCGGCGCGCCGTACATCAGCTCAAATGGTGACTTGCCCGTGGATCTCTGCCGCGAGCAGCGATAACCCAGCAGGATCCAAGGCAGGTACTCGTCCCAGCGCTCGGCGGAGACGTACTGAGCGCAGTACTTGCGCAGCGCACGCTTGCAGCACTGAACCACTCGTTCTGCAGCGCCGTTGGCCTGCGGATGGTTTGGCGAGGTGTGGCGGTGGTCAATGAAGCATTGTTCCAGCAGGGCGGCGAAGGCGCCTTGGAACTCTGAGCCACCGTTGGTGACGACCTCGGCAGGCGCCGAGAAGCGGGCTAGGACGTTGGCTAAGAAGGCGTTGGCCACCTCCTCTGAGCCCTTGGTGCGGAGAGGGATCATCTCGACGTGCTTGGTCCAGGCCTCAACGCAGACCATCACGTACTCGTAGCCAGAGCTCGTGTGATTGAGCGGGCCGGCGAGGTCCACGTGCCAACGGAAGAAGGGCCCGCGGATTGGCAAAGGGTGCAGATCAGGCGGTGTCACGTTGCCGGTGGTGTTGGCTCGTTTGCAGAGCGGGCAGCGGCGCACCACATGCTCCACGTCGCGTGACATGCCCTGCCACCAGTAGCCGTTCTGGACGAGGCACAGGGTGCGACGTGCTCCCCAGTGTCCTAGGCGATGGTGAGCCTCCTCGATGATGGCTTGGCGGCGCTCAGGCTGGGGCACCTCGCGCGCAGTGCCATTGGGCATGCGGCGGTACAGGCAGTTGATGCGGTCATCGAAGCGGTAGTTGATGGCGCGGCGCGCCATCTGCCTCGCTGCCTCTCCAGTGATGCCGGCGGGGCCGGCGCCCTGGACAAGGTAGTGCAGCAACGGCTTGTCCTCCCAGGGGTCGCAGTAGCATCAGAACCCTGCCTCTTGCGCGTCTGCGACAGCTGAGACGAGAGCCGAGGTCCAGCGCTCGTTGGTTTGGTTGTGCTGAAGCGCAGCGGTCACGAGGGCCGCGGGCTGCGCCGCTGCCGTGTTCTGACGCTCCTCACCCCCCCCCCAGCGGGGCAGCCGGTCGTGCCTGCTGAGGCGGCATGCGCGCCATGTGGTGCGGGGTGATGAAGGCACGCTGCAGGGCTTGGGAACACATGAAGAGGCGGGCGGCAGCAGGCGTCTGGAGGCCTTGCTGCAGGGCGTCGAGGGCCGAGGGAACAGCAAGGGTGCCGTCGCTGCGGCGCTAAACAAGGGAAGCCGGGTCCAGGCCCGCGATGGCAGCAACCTCCTCTCCCGGATCGAGAGGGGAAGGCTGAGCCGAGGCGGTGGAGGCTAGCTCTAGGGCAGAGAGGTTGCCCGGGGGCAGGACAGTGACGGGGCGTCCCGGCACGTCACATGCCGTGTATGGGACGCCGAGGGGCATTTCGCAGAGCGGCAGCTGACGCAACGGGGTTGCAGCAGCGGCAGAGAGGTTGCTAGGCGCCCAGGCGCCATTAAGGGTGAGTCTCTGCAGGTGCTCTTTAGCGGCTAGGTTGGTGCAGTAGGCTCGCAGCGAATGTTGGGCCCTGCCCAGCGCAGCAGTGTCCAGCGTGAGGGCCGCACTGAAGGGCGTGTCCTCAGAGGCGGGCGGCTCGCTTTCCAGCAGGAAGCCTGGCGGGAGGCGAGGTTGCAAGTCCTGGAGGCGTCCAAGGAGGTCCAGAACACGCTCAGGCGGGGCCTGGCGTGAGTCCAAGTTGGCGAGGACCAACCACTGCTGTCCAGCAGCAGCCGAGGCAGCCAGGAGGTGGTCGTTGGAGAGGGGCCCTGGCGGCAGCGCAGCCCAGGGGTTCTCAACGGCGGTGCCGCGGAGCTGACGTGGGAAAGAGGCGCGCAGCCAGCCCAGGCAGCGTCACAGCAGCGCGTGCTCCTGTTCGGGCACACCAAGGGTGTGGTAGCGACGCACCATCCACCCGGCCCTGAGACAGGCTTCGAGACCCGTGGCGGCGGAGGTGCCGCACTCGACAACTACCAGCCCTTCAGCGAAGGCGTGCTCCAGGAAGTGGTGAGAGAGCAGGCTGGTGTCGAGCCATTGCCGCCAGCAAGCCACTCATCGGGTGAAGGCGCCAGGGCGGAGCCCACGGCCAGAGACGCCGTGTAGAGTGAGCACTCCTCCCTCGCGCGCATGGCTAGCACTTGCACCGCCGACATGAGCGCGGTGGGTTGCGCCGAGGGCGTAACAGTTGGATAAGGGACCAGCCTGGGCGGGGGAGGCTTGGCATCCGAGTCTTCATCCATGCGCGCACCCGAGCCGTCAGCGGTGGAGGCGGCAGGCAAGCAGCTCAGGGTGTCTGCGTTGTGGTGCAACTTCCCTGGCCAATGCGTGATGTCAAACTCGTACTCTTGCATCAGGAGAGCCCAGCGAGCGTACTGCCCCACCAGGTTTTGGTTCTCCATGAGCCAGAGCAGGGGCGCGTGGTCGGTCACTATCAGAAAACGCTGCCCGATCAGATAGGGCCTCAGCACCTTGACAGCCCAGCACGCCGCTAGCATCTCACCCTTGTACGAGGTGTACTTGCGCTCATGCACGTTGAGGGAACGGGAGATGCAGGCCACCATGTACTCATTGCCCGCGTCGTCCTGTTGGCCGAGGACGGCGCTGATGCCCACGTTGGAGAAGTCCGTGTGCAGGATGAGCTGGCGGTTGGGATTGGGCTTGCAGAGCAGCCGATCCTTGGTGGAAAACTCAGCTTTGAGGAGGTCAAGAGCCTCCTGGTGCCTGGGCTGCCAGGTGTCTGGGCCCCAGACCACCCCCTTCTTGGTGAGGTTGTAGAGGGGATTGGCAATGCAGGCGAACTTGGGGATATAACACCGATAATAGTTGCACAGGCCCAGCAGCGCTTGCAGCTCGGTGAGCAAGCGAGGGGGCTGGATGGCCTGAATCGCAGCAATCTTGGCCTGAATCGGGCGGAGCCCGTCAGCGCTCACCATGTGGCCCAAAAACTCGATCTTGTCAGCCCCCACAACGGTTTTGTCGGGGTGAAGCTTAATATTGATGTCATCGAGCATGGCCAGGAAACAAGCAAGGTTTTGCTCATGTTCTTCAGCTGTGCTGCCTATCACACAAGCATCATCAACGATCAAATGTACAGCATCCTGTAGGCCGTACTGCCGTACGTGGTGGGAAAGTACACGCTGCCATGCTGCCGTTGCATTGACTGCCCCGTACATCAGCCACTTGTAACGCCAGAGGGTGTTGTTCCACCAAAACAAGGTCTTGTTGCGGTCCTCTTCAGCCAGGGGCAGTTGGTTGAAGGCGGCCCGGCAGTCACATTTGGTGATGAACATGGCGCCCAGGATCCGATCGAACAAATCCTCTGGCGCAGGGGGACGGAAATAATCACGCTTGCTGGCGGAGTTCAGACGGCGCACGTCTGCACAATAGCGATACTCATTGGAGGCGTAGGAGCTGTCTGTCCGTTTCTTACGAGGGAGGGTGACGTTCATGGCGTACCGGGCTGAGTTGGAAGGCTCGATGATGTCTGCCGCACAGAGCTCGTGGCACTTGTCGTCTTCTTCTAATATAGGATTGTCGTGCTTGAGTTCAATCCTAACTGGGCCCAACTCGCCTCTATAGCACCCGATGTCTTTCAGACTCCGAGCAAACAAGTGGTCCTACTTGGCTAGGAGAGACTTCAGGCTGTCGCGCTCGGCTTCAGTCATATCAGGGCGTACACAGAGTGTGTAGCCTGCCTCCTGCTTGACAAGAGTAGGATCATTGGGCGGGGCACGAGTTCCGTCGGGGGTCGTTACATTGGGGGCAGAAGCCTCGGTGGCGAAGGCACCAGGCGGCTCAGCCGGCGGCGCCGGGACTACGTGCTCACCCTCCGGCGGCGCCGGGGGTGGAGAAGCTGGGGGAACAGTCCCTTCCTCCGGCGGCGCCGAGGACAGGGGGGGCGAAGAGCGGAGGTGCATGCGCTGCATGGCCTGCTGCAGCGGGACGTTGGCGGGTGACTGCTCCAGTTGCGCCCAGCTCGGAGCAAGCCACTGCCCCACCTGAGGGTAAGCCGGGTACGGGACGCAGTTGGGAGCGGCGTCGGTCAGGCGCCAGCAGCCCACAAGCACTAGCATTGCGATGGCGAAGGTGAAGGCCTTGTAGTTGTTGCAGCGCCAACGGGCCGGTGGCGCCGTATGGGTGTTGGCTTGGGACGGCTCGTACTTGCGCTTGGGTACCTTGGCGCCTGCCGTGGCCGCCCAGCGCTCCGCACGTCGCCGCAGGAACTGCCGCTTAGTCAGGCTCACATACCGCCAGCGCGCCTGCTCCATTTCCGCAAAAGCCTGCACGGGCAGCTCCTCCTGGCGGCACAGCTCGCGCCTCGCTTGGCGTGACAGCCTCCGGTTGAGGCTGCGGACCACGCGGCGCAGGATCATGCAGCCCAGCCTCCACTGAACGTGCTCCATCCAGTTATCTAACCGCCCATCCAGCTCCTCCTCGTCAGTCGACGAGTTGTTGCTGCTGGTAGAGTGCCAGCCGTCGTGCTCACTGTCGGTGCCATCGGCACCGAAGGCGTCATGCAGCGGTACGGGGCCGTAGATGGGGCTGGCGGCAATCAGGCGCTCGATGGCCCTGGGGCCGTGCCTGCGGGGAACCCAGATGCCAAAGGTGGTAACACTGTAAGCAAAAGTGCGGGCATCGAGACTGTGCAGCAGGTGCAGGGCGCAAGAGAAGGACAGGCCGTAGGCCTAGTGGTTGATCAGGCTGAGGTGGGGGTCGCACCAGGGGCCCTTGGCCCGTAGCCCTGAACCGGCGGCGCCGGGGGCAGGAGACTCACCAGCCTTGACGTGTTCCTCAGCGGAGCTGGGACCAGCATTGCAGAGGTGCTCGCAGTTGGGCGCCTCCTCTGCGCTAGGCGGGCCGGCGGTGCCGGGGCCGTTGACGTCGTGCTTGGCGGGGGCGTCGGTGTTGAGCCAGAAAAGGCTGTGCTGGACCGAGTCGAGCCGCTGGCGCGGGGTCGCGCAGTACCTGAGGTCGAGCAGCTCCGCCTTGTCCTGCACGCCGGGGCCGGGGCAGTTCTTGCTACCGTCGAGCGTCAGGCGCTGGCCCAGGCCGAGCGCCGGAGGCGGGGCCGGACCGAGCAGCTGCGACGCCGATGACTCCTCGTCCTCCACCCCCCCCCTGCTCAGGGCCGGCCCGTCGGCGCGGGTGAGGGCGCAGAAGCGGAGTTGCCCATCCGAGTAGCGGTTGCTGAGCCAGAGGAGTGTGGACCAGCGGACGTCATGGCGCAGATTGTAGCTGAGGAGGTACTCGTCTCCACTCTCGTGGTAGGTGACTTGGGCGTCCAGCTGCGCCATGAGTGGGCGGCCGAAGATCACGCCATACGGCAAGAGCGTTTCCTCCAGCACGGGGCAGACGGGCACGTATACGCAGAGAGCCGCCGGCTCACTGAGCCGGCTGGGGCTGCGGGTCACAGAGCCGTTGAAGTAGATGCAGACGTCCGTGGCAATGTGCCTGCCGGTGTAGACCACGTGAGTCCCTTTTGCTCCGTAGATGGAGAAGGGCTCCGTTTCACTCAGGCCAGCTTCGCTGCCGGAATCCATGCCCTTGAAGAGATCTAAGCGGAGCAGGCAGTCATCGGTGGTTACAATGAGGGACCCCTTTGAGGGGGTCTAAGCGCAGAACGCTCCGACCGGCTGGTCGACCACACGGGCTTGCCGCCTGCAAGCCTGGGTGCCCCCTAACAGCAGCCCACAAGGGTGGTGAGCCATGGCTATCACCAACGAAGCCTCAGCTAGGGAGCCGCCAAGGGGAGTGTCCCCGCCCGTCCGTGGGCCACCGACCGCAAGGGCTGGACAGCCACACACCATGCCCCCGGGCTCACAGATAACCTTGCCGCATCCACCCCACCCCCTCTAAGTACAGGATATCCGCCCCTTTGATCCAGCGAGGCTTGAGGCCCGTTGTGCGGAGCCTAGCGAAGACTGGCTGCCGCTTCTTCCGCAGCGTCCTCCCTAGGGCCGTGAGGTAGGGCGCCACCACCACCCCGCTCGCCTCCCGCACCTCCTTAGCCCGCAGGCGGAACTCCGCCCGCTGTGCGGTCGTCACCCCCAGTCCTCGGTGTTTACAATGAAGGACCCCCCTGGGGTCACAGCGCTGAACGCTGGGGCCAAGCGACCCACCTCACGGGCTTGCCCCCTGCAAGCCAGAACGCAAGTCCCTGTCATAACTTGCACTGACCACACTCAGGTCCCACCTTAGTCCTTGGCACGCAATGACCATGCTCAACGTGTATCGATGGCCCCTCCTCGGCCGCGCCTCCTACCAGTAACCGTTCACCGTTCATCATGTGCTCACACTGTTGGCCGTACACCTCTCGATCCTGGCTCTCCCGACCCCACATTCACTCCCACTCTGCGGCTCCCTCCCGTTTGTTATGCGCCGCAGAGGACTATGTCCCCTTTCCGCAAGGTGCACATCCCATCAAACGCCACGTGTAGCTCACCCGGTCCCCGCCCCTGCCCTGCGGCTCCCTCCCGTTTGTTATGCGCCGCCGGGCGAACCCCCCCCCCCCCCTGCGGCTCCCTCCCGTTTGTTATGCGCCGCAGGGTGTGCCCCGCCTCCATCAAGGGGCGTCCGGGCCTGCATACTGCACTGATCCGTCCGCCCTGGCCGCTAGGAAAGGGTGGTCGGTTGGGACCTCATCCCAGCCCCTGTGCGTGAGCCCAACCTCCGCAAAACACTGCAAACGGCCCTCAAACTCGCCTCGTGCTACTGCTAAAGCCTGTGCCATCATCAAGGAGTGGTCCTGAGCGTCCCTGTGCGCATACTTGTACCTTCTGGCCCGGTCCATCGCGCATATCGCGGCCAGACACACCACGTCCCACACTCGCGCATGAATCCCGGTGCCCTCTGGGGGCACAGCAAGCCACACCTCGTGTCGTTTCACCGCCCTGCCAATACCATGACTGAGGCGCATACGAACAGCCACAGCGGCTGGACAATACCAGAAATAGTGGAGCCGATCGCCTTGCTCCATGGCCCGCCCACACGGACACCTCGCCACGTTCTCAGTTCCTAACTGGCTCCGGTGCATGCCAAATCCCGGGAAGCCATCCATCGCCAGCCTCCACAAGGGCTCTTTATTGCCCGGATCCCACTTAATGCCCCACAACCTCTGCCAAACCGCTTTCAGACTTGCCACTGCTTCTGCTGATGCCGTGTCTGTGCCGTACGCCTCCTGAATGTAAAGTGCATGCTTCCGTGCTAGCTTAACCCGAGCCGGTCCCAATTGCAAGTGCGTGGCCAGGCTAACTGTCATCTTTGCCAAGCTGACGTCCTCCCAGCCTATGCCCCTGGCAATGTTCGCCCAAGCCTCTTCTTCCCCTGGGGCGGCCGCCTGATCCACCCCCAGCACCCCCAGCACGACGTTCCAGCCCCCCTCACCCTTCCAGCACCGCTGGACTGACGCGCTAAGCTGGCTGGCGCCTGATGGGCCCAGGCCTGACATGTCGCCCGACTTCAGCCGGTCGGCCATCTGGTCCGAAACCCCCCGCAGCAGCAGCCGGCCTGGGTCCTCCATGGGGGTGTTCTCCACGATCAGCTCGGTAATCCGCTCCACGCGGTTGATGTCCTTGAAGATTTTGTCGACGTCATTGTCGGCGAGCGTGAACGCCTCGAAGACATTGGTTTTGTGGGAAGCGAGCTCCTCCCTAAGCGTGGATACGTCGCGCTGCAGGGCAGCGTGCCGCTCAGCGGCGGCCCGCAGCTCGTCGTGGACTTTGGCGGCCAGCTCGTTGACCGCGTGGGCGATACCCTCCCTCAGAGCGGGCGAGTGAATGCAGCGCAGCTTCTCTAGCACCGAATCCAGGAGCGCCACAAAGTCGTCCTGAATCCGCTTCGCCTCGGGACACATGGCAGCCTCGCCCTCAGCTCGCTCCGCCTCGCGAGCCTTGTGCTCAGCTCTCGCTTCGGCCCTAGCCTTCCGGTGAGCCGCCTGCTCGGCTGGGGTGCCAATGTTGTGTAGCCAATTCCTTCCGTAGGAGCGAGACATGGCGGCTACCGTAGGGCTAGGTCCTACGCGTGGTGTGTATTGTGTATTGTGTATTGTGCATTGTGCAGGCAGGGCGTGCCCGCGAGGCCGCTGTCACAGCTGAAGGAGGCAGTGGTGATGTCGAAGCCATCGCACGTGATCTCGATCAGGGGCAGTTCGCCCTGCTCGTAGCGGTACTTCTCGTTGTCCTCATACGGTAGGCCGGTATCCAGGTGGGATTTCGGCATGATGGTGTCATCAAAACTGTCACCGTAGCATCGGGCGTGGACGAGGGCGCACACGGCCGGAGGCGGCTGGGGCTGCGCGATCAGCTGGCGCGTCAGGGGGGTGTAGCGGCACGGGTCCTCATCCCCCCCCCCACGAAGGTGACATCACCGTTTTCCAAGGGTTCCTGTCGGGCCCACATGTACGCCGGCTCACGTGGACCCTTGCGGGCGCCGCCCGGGAGTGGCGGGACCGCGGTGGGAGCGGGTCGTCGGGCTGGAGGGCGGGAACCAGCGACGGCACCACATGGCAGGGAGCCGTAGGCTCAGGCTGCCGTACTCGCGGGGGTGAGGCCCGGAACGGAGGCGGCGGGGGCATCGCAGCCGCAGGCGGCGCCTGGGCTCGGGGGGCAACGGACGGGTGGAGCGCAGAGCCAGCAGCCCGGTGGGGAGCCGACGCTTGGCTTGCCGGTCGCGAGGGTCCAGCTCCAGAGGGGTCGGGCGCAGCGGCGGCCGCCCCTTCCGTTGGCGAGAGCAGGCCCGGGGGGCGCTCAGCTCCACTCGTCGGCGAGAACAGACCCAGAAGGCGCTCAGCCTCCAGCGGAGGGCACACCTGTCGCCACTCGAAGTCAAAGCCCGCGTCCTGCAGAGCCTGCCGTACCAGGTTGGTCCAAGATGAGAAGGCGGAGATGAACCGGTAGCTGGCGGTCGCTTGGCGGCTCGAGGAACGGTACGGCGAGAAGTCAGGGGTGTCCTTGAACTTCTGCTTCACTTCGGGGGTCCAGTTGCAGCCTGAGACGAGCTGGTCCCTGCCTCAATCGTAGGCGGCGGGCAGACTCATCTCCAGCTGGTGCTCCGGCCAGTCCAGCAGCTCACCCTCGATGAGGGGCTGGTGGAAGCCCTTGATATCCAGGCGCCGCAGGGCGGTCTGGAGGTTGTCGTCCCATTGCAGCAGCGTGGGACCGCCGAGCAGGGCATTGAGCAGGCAGTAGTCCAGGCTGTGCTTGCCCTGCTGTGGGTAGTCTAGGCGGCCGATGGACGGGCCGATGCCCTTGTAGTTCTTCTGGCCGGGGTAATTTTGGAGAAGCTCGAAGGCCCGGTACCTGGCAGCCCGGTCACGCAGGCAAGTGCAGAGCTGACAGGGCCGCGTGGAGCCCAAGAGCCTGCCGCGGCGCTGGGTGTGGGGGGAGCGGGAGCGAGCGGGGCTGTGACCGCTCGCTCTACCCTTGTCACCCGGTCGGGCAGGGCGGTCGGCTGACCGTTCCCGCTCGCGGTCGCGGCCCCGGTCGCCCGCAGTCCGGCCGCGGCTTAGGGAACGCTCCTGGCTCGGCTTGGGGCGGTCGCCCGAGGGACGCCGCTCGTCGTGGGTGCCCAGCATCTGTGGTGCAGGGCCTCCCTTCGGCGGGGCCGAGGGAGAGCGAAGGGGAGGTGGTGGCGGAAGGATCTCATCGTCCTCGCCGAAGGCTAGCTCGCCACGGGCCTCCGCTTTGGCCAGCATCTCATCCTCTCCGAGCAGGTCGGGCTCTTCGGGGGCCACCCTGAGCACGAAGGCAGAGGGGCCATGAGGCAAGATGAGGTTGCCAGGGAGGTCGGACGCGGTGTCGAGCAGCGGGTCGGTGGGAGAGCGACCCACGTGGAGGGGCATCCGAAAGGCCGGGGGAGAGGAGGGCAACCGCCGTACCAGCCCGTGCTGCGGCTGGCGGGAGAGCAGGACGCGAGCCTGCTTGCCGTGGGAGATCGGCGCCGGCTTGGTTGCCATCTCCACCATAGGCGGGGGCTGCTGGGTGCTGGGGGGCTGCGTCTCGAGAGTGAGGGCGTAGCAGACGCGCAGCGAGGCTGCGGTACGCTCCAGCTCCGGGGGAGCGGGCACCAGGGCGATGAGTCCGTCGACCGTATCGTCACCCCGGCTGAGGCCGGATCGGAACCTCAGGTGGGGCTGCGGGTAAAAGTCGTACAGCATCCCGCACTGCCAGAACAACGGGCTGCCCCACAGCATGGTGAAGAGACCGGACGCCCAGTCGTCGGGCACCACCAGGAACTTGCCGCATACCCTGCTGGTCTCTTGGGCGGTGCCCGGCATGAGTACCGTCCAGATGGTGGCGACGCCGAGCGGACGGCTGCGCTGGGCGAGCAACTTGACCCCCGCGTTGCAGGGTTCAAGCTCAGCACTGATGCTCTCGAACAGGCTCTGGATTACGAGTCCGAGGGTGTTGCACATCGTGTCCGGGCCAATGCCGGGTGGGAAGATGAGAGAGCCGTCGGCTCTCTGCATGCCGGCGCCGCGCTTGGGGTCGCTGTTATCCACATAGTGGAGCGACGAAGCAAGCTCGGACTTCAGGTAGCGTTGGACGGAGTTCACCTGCGAGCCGATGGTGGCGGCGGTGGAGGAGCAGGCCAACGCCGTGGGGTCCGCAGGCGGGTCGCTCTCCAGGAGCAGGGACTTGAGCTCGCCAAGCATCTTGCCCAGGATCCCCAGTGCCGCAGCCGACTTGTCGGCCGACATGGGGCCAAGGCGGACGCTGGAGGTGCCATCGCGGAGCTGCGAGAAGGAGGCGAGCTCTACCGGAGGTAGGCGCACCGAGCTGGGCAGCTGAGGCAGCGGGCGTTGCTGGAAGCTGGCGGGCAGGGGCTCGCGGGCCGTGTTGAACACCGCGGCGGGCAGGGGCCACGTGGTCTGGGCCGGCACCGTGGTCTCCTTGCTGGGCTCCATGCTGCAACCTTGGCCGTTGATGCAGTCGTAGTCAATGCAGCTGAAGTCGCCCATACCCCCCCCCCCCAGCATGGAGACAGGGGTGCCGCCGTGCTTGGTGGCCAGGACCGCACCCTCGGGCTCATACTCCACTTTGGTCAAGAAGGTGCCGTGGTAGGGGTGCTGCGCCACAGACATGACATCAGTCGCCAGGGCCGGGCGCGCGAGACGGGGCGTAGCCCGTCGGGGTGTAGCCGGAGGGCGCGTGGGCGTAGGGCGGGGCCCCGTAGCCCATGGACCAGGGCGGCGGGTGCTGCTGGCTCGCGTGCAATGGCAGGGGCAGCGCGCGGCTGGAAGAGGAGGTGGCGAAGGCACCCGCCGGCGGAGCCGGCCCAGCGGTTGTAGCTCGGAGCGGGCGGGTAGCTGTAGCCGTACGGCTGCTGCGGGCCCACCGGCGGAGCCGGGGCCGCCTGCGTAGCATACGAGGCGTGCTGGGGCCTGCCCTTGCCCCAATTGTTGTCCTTGGGCTTGGCGTAGTCCTGGCGCATGGGCCGGTCGCCCTTGGGCCGCGGCGGCGCCGCCCTGCCATACTCTAGCTTCTCGCGGATGAGCTTCTCCCACGCCGTCTCCATGTTGATGGAGCCGGGGTGGCCCTGGATGGCCGTGGGGTTGCCAGCCTTGGCGTTCTCGGCGCAGAAGTCCAGGGAGTGGTAGCGGGCGTTGCACGGGTCGTGCACGAGGCACCGGGTGCAGTCGCCGGTGGAGCCAGTGGCGGGGCCAGGCTCGTCCTTGGGCCAGCGGCGACGGGAGCCCGACTGCTGCTGGTTGCCCAACGGCTGGTTGCTGGCGGGAGGCCTGCTACCATTGGTGGCGAAGGCCGAGATGCTGTTGGCCATGCGCTCAACCTGGGAGGAGAGGCGAGTGATGTCGGAGGAGCCAACCCCGGAGGGGCCACTCTCGGAGATGGGCCCGGCGGCCGTGGCGAGCACCTTGGCCTTCTTGGGGTCCTGGCGGAGCTTGGCGTCCGCCGTCTCTTGCTCCTTGCGGAAGGCAACGTAGATCTCCTGGCACCGGGGGATGGCGGTGACGATGTCCCCAGCGTCGTCGGCGTCGTCGGCCTTGCCCATGTAGCTCATCTTGATGGTGTCCGTCATGGTCCTGGCCTTGACCCAGTGGGACTCCAACACGGCCTCGAACCAGCGCTCGGTGCGGGTGCGACGCGAGATGCTAGCGAGGCTGATGACGCTGACGATGGACAGGAAGCGGACGCCGGCAACGGTGGGGTCTTCGTACGGGAAGACGCTGAAGGTGTCATAGCTCCGCTTAGCAGTTGGGTCGTCGTGGCCAAACTCGCGCTTGAGCGCCTCCAAGACGTGCTCAAACACGTCCTTGAGCTCAGGGGGCTTGGCTTGGCCCTTGTAGGTGGGCGGGTTGACGTTGCCCACCAGCCGGGTCCACTCCGCCTTGTGCTCCTCGAGCGCGGGCATGCCGTAGGCAATCACCCAGTTCTGCGTGACCAGGTTGAGGTTGCTCTGGCCCTCTGGAGTAAGGCCACCTGCCATGCCGGTCAGCAGGAACTCGGCAACGAGCGACAGGTCATCTCCCTTGTCGCTCATCCTCCAGTTGATCTTGAACAAGCGTGCCGCCTGAAGGAAGGACGGCAGGGAGGAATTCTTAGCATCGAAAACGGGGCAACGTCGGTCGCCCATGTCGTCGTCGACGTCCCTCCTAGGCGGAGCCTGGGGGACTTGCTGGACAGCCGGTGCTGGCACAAGGAGTGCAGGGGCGGGAGGCGGTGCCTCCTCCCCTTCAGCAGCTAAGTCGGGAACCTCAGCAGCCGCGGGCTGCTGAGCTAGCACTTGAGCAACCCAGACGGGGCCCAGGCCGAGGGCCTGTTGCTCACCAGGTGCAGCAGGGATGGGCGGCGGGCGGAGCCCGTTCCCTTCGATGTCCTGAGGCTGAGTCCCCGCAGCCGAGGGCTGGGGGACTGGAGCTTGACGAGCGAGGGCGGCGCCCTGCTCGGGACGAGCACCAGCGACGGGGCCACCGGAGTTGGAGCCAGAAGCACCTGCAACGTTGTTGCAAGTGGCTAGCTCAGCCGCAGCCTCGGTCGATGGCGTGCGACGCTGACGAGTCTCACCGGAGCCTCCGGATGTAGATGGCCCAGGACCGGCGATGCAGGCTGGGTCCTGCTCAAATAGCGGATTGCCGTGTAGAGCAGTCGCTGTTGCCTGGAGAGGAGCGCGGCCCCGACCAGGACTTGCCGATGGTGACTTCGGTGGAACACCTGCGTTGCGGGCGTTGTGAAGCTCAGCGAATCGGGCGATAGGTAATGCTTCCTCTTGACGCGCAACGTGATCCCGATAGCGAGAGGCCCTATCTGCAGCTGAAGGCGGCGGTCGCTTGCCGACTGGAGAAGCGACGGTGATGCGCCCTACGGAGTTTTCAGGCGGAGCCTGGTCTCCTGCTTCTTCGGACGCAGTCCTAGAAGCCAGGTCGCAGCGCGGGCAGGGCCCGGTGCGATCGCCGACGAAGTCCGTAGCGCGCGGCGCACGGACTGAGCAGTGAAGTCGGAGTCAAATCTGCGGAGCCCGGGCTCACTTCAGGAGAGCGGCGACGAGACTAGGACGCCGAGCAGAGCGGAGCTCCACGATGATTGTCGAGTGTCACAGAGACTGCGCCGGAGGCGCTAGAGGCAGCAGCACGGCTTCACTCTAGTAGTTTACAGTCACAGTACGCATATTACCGTGACTCCGACTTGCCAGTCGGAGTCGAGGCGCGTGCCTAGGTCCTCCGAGATCGGAGATGCTCAGCGCCGTACCCCATGTGTCCCGGACACATGTCCACGCAGGCACAAACCCTGGTGCCAAACCCTTGTCACCGCCGATGACTCAAGCCAACTCCTAGCAACTCCCAGCTACTCCCAACCAGCCGCCATACTGTGTATGTGGCGCTATCGTGCTCTGACAGGCCCTCTGAGTGGGCCACGCGGCTGTCACCCCACACCACGCGCGCTTGTGGCTGGGGATATGGCTGGTAGTTGTGAAGGTGACTCCTGTTGTCCGTTATGTGATAAACGGCTCCCGAGTCAAGCACATAGGCCGGGCCTGGGGTGGCGGCGGCGCCGCTCGCCACCAGCGCCATTTGAACGCTGCGCTGCCCGCCGTGCGTGGTTCTGCTGCTCCGCTGGGGAGGGCGGCTACCCTTGTTTTGCGGCCTCCGCTGTTTGGCCTCATCGCGGATCCGCTTCTGGCACTCGCGTTTGAAGTGACCAGGCCTGCCGCAGTAATAGCAGGTCTTGCCGGTGGGAGGGCTCTGGCCTCCGCCGCCAGTGCCGCCTGCCCACGGCGCCGTGGCGGGGGTGCCACGGTGCGGGGCTGCGCTGCCCATTGCCAGGGCCGGCGCTGCGGCATAGGGTTGCTGAAGCGGGCTGCTGTGCAGTAGGTCCCATGCTATCGTCAGCTCCGCTAGCACTTCCTGCAGGGTCGCCACGCGCCGTGTGGCGAGACTGTACTGTGCCTGCCCGTATTCGGGGGAGAGCCCGCGGGCTAGGGCAGAGACGACTTGAGCCTCCGTCACCGGTGAGTTGATCGACCGCAGCTGGTCCAGAAGGTCCGTTGCTCGCGCCACGTACTCGAGAGGTGCCTCGCCGGGCTCCATGTGCAGTTTGGTGAGGTTCGCCATCAGCACATGCTCATGAGCCTGAGTCTGCTGCTGGTAAACACCGCGTAGGGCGTTCCATGCTTGCAGCGCTGTGCTGCACCGACGAATTACGGTAAGAGCGCTGGCTGTGCAGTACTCGGAGATGATGCCGAGCGCTTTGACGGTCGTGAAGATATTGTCGTCCGCGACTGGTTGGTTGTTACGGCCGTCCCAGCCGCCTTTGAGCATAAGTGCGCCACGGACTTGGTCTACCCAGGAAGGGTATGGAACGGAAGGATCGCCGAGAAGAAGAAATCGACTGGTGTCCTTGGCCATTTTGCGCTAGCGTGTGCGCGAGCTCCTAAAAGTTAGCCTACGTAAAGCTTCTTGGTAAGGTCTATTTAGCGGCGTGAGCCGGGGCTCATAACCTGTGAAGCGGAACGTAAGAGCGCAGCGTATCTGTTACAGTGGGTTGAACTCTAAGGTGCGGAGAAGGCTCAAAGTTGTTTGCTTGGGCTCAGTACAGTACCTAGCACCAGAGCTCTATGCTCTCTTTATACCAATGGCAAAGGGGCTAGCTCTCTCTCAACACAGGAGGAGCTACCTAGTTGCTGTCCGGTACAGCACAGTCCAGAGTGTTCTGGACGAACCTAGAGCTGTCGCGCCTCTTCCAGAGCGCTCAGCTCCTTAACACCTCCGTGGGAGCGGGGGTGATGCTCGAGGAGAATGTCTCAGGCATGCCGGTTGCTAGCTCAGGCACGGAACGCAGCTGTGTAAGGGCAACGCTCCTTGCCCTCGGAGAGGAGAGGTCCGAGGAGTCAGGCAGGTCCAAAGGCGGTGCCCCGAACGCGGTGACTAGGGCCGTGGTTTGAGGCTGAGCGCAGCTCTTGGCGGCGCGGAGAGTAAGACGTTCCACGGTGCCGTTGGTGTAGCGCGCCTCAATGGGGCGTGAGTGTGGCTCGTCCGTCTTGAAGTGCAAGGTGCCCCGGCGCCCGACAAGGGTGTTGGTGACGGGGTCCCGAACCTTGCGGTGGCAGGGAATTCCCTCAAGAGCCTTAGCCTCTTGGAGGCGGCGGTGGGCTTGCGCGCTGGGAAAGAGTTGCGGTGCAGCGGCCTCCTGCGGTGCGGGGACCGCCCGTTGCTCGATGGTTGCCGGAGTCACGCTGCGGGCGTGGCAGTCAGGGCAGGTCCAAGTGCCGCGGGGAACACTCCTTAGCGGCGGTCACAGGCAGTACAGGTGCAAGCCGGTGCCGCACCCATCACACATGACCATCTTGGACTCATCACCAGGGAAGGCACAGATCTCGCAGGGCAGGTCTAACGGTGGTACTGCTATGTGGGGATCGATGATGGGATCCAGATCCTGCAGGTGACACGGGGCGAGGTTGCTCACGTGCTCCTTGCGGATGGTGCCGTCGTGGCCCGTCAGCTCGGCGACGCCTTTGGGGCTGACGGCGACGATGCGCAACACGGTCTCGCACACTGGCAGTTGTAGCGTGTTGTTCTGGTTGCACAGGATGATGTAGACATAGTCACCCACGTTGAACTTGGTGAACTGAGGCTTGTAGCCGCCGGCCCTGACGCGGGCATAGTTGTGCCGGTCACGCCACTGCGCCGTGAGCAGGTTCTGGCCATTGAAGGGGGCAGCCTGCTGCATGTTGTGGGCTCGCAGAATGATGAGCTGATTGGCCCGTTGCGAGTCTCTGTCGGGGTCGATGGCCTCAGTCCACAGCTCGGCAGCGCCGAGTGGGACGGCCGGAGGCACTCCGTACATGAGCTCAAATGGGGACCTGCCGGTGGATTTCTGCCAAGAGCAGCAGTAGCCTAGCAGGATCCAGGGCAGGTACTCATCCCAGCGCTCAGCGGAGACGTACTGAACACAGTACTTGCGCAGGGCCCGCTTGCAGCACTGCACCACTTGCTCTGCAGCTCCGTTGGCTTGCGGATGATTGGGCGAGGTGTGTCGGTGGTCGATGAAGCACTGCTCCAGCAGGGCGGTGAAGGCACCTTGGAACTCTGAGCCTCTGTCAGTGACGACTTCTGCGGGTGCCGAGAAGCGGGCGAGCACGTTGGACAGGAACGCGTTGGCGACCTCCTCAGAGCTCTTGGTGTGAAGCGGGATCATCTCGACGTGCTTGGTCCAGGCTTCAACGCAGACCATCACGTACTCATAGCCAGAGCTCGTGCGGTTGAGAGGACCGGCTAGGTCCATGTGCCAGTGGAAGAAGGGTCCACGGATGGGTAGAGGGTGCAGCTCAGGTGGTGTCACGTTGCCCGTGGTGTTGGCTTGATCGCAGAGCGGGCACATCGGACAACGTGTTCTACATCTCGTGACATGCCTTGCCACCAGTAGCCGTTCTGGACTAAGCAGAGGGTGCGGCGTGCTCCCCAGTGCCCCAGGCGGTGGGCCTCCTCTATGATGGTTTGCCGACGCTCGGGCTGAGGTACCTCACGAGTGGTGCCATTGGGCATACGGCGGTACAGGCGATTGATGCGATCATCAAAGCGGTAGTGCAGCTTCTCCGACGATGCCGGCTGGGCAGGTGCCTTGGACCAGGTAGTGGAGCAGCGGCTTGTCTTCCCAAGGGTCGCAGTAGCGGCTGGGTCTGGTCTCTTGGGTGTCGGCGATGGCGGAGACCAGAGCGGAGGTCCAGCGCTCGTTGGTCTGGTGGTGCTGAAGCACGGCGGTCACAAGGGCTGCAGGCTGCGACGCTGCTGCATTTTCAATCTTCTCACCCCCCCAGCAGAGTGGCCGGTGGTGCCCGTTGAGGTGGCAAGCGTGCCATGTGGTGCAGGGTGATGAAGGCTCGTTGCAGGGCCTGCACACTCATAAGCAGTCGTGCTGCGGCTGGCGCCTGGATGCCGCAGTGCAGGGCATCGAGAGCTGAGGGGGCTGCAAGGGTCCCGTCGCTGCGGCGCTCAATGAGAGAGGCAGGCTCCAGGCCAGCAATGGCCGCTATCTCCTCGGGTGCCAGAGGTGACGGCTGGGCTGAGGAGGCGGAGGCTAGCTCGAAGGTGGCAAGGTCACCCGGCGGTAGGATGGTGACAGGACGGCCCGGCACGTCGCATGCTGTGTAGGGAGCGCCGAGAGGCACCTCACAGAGCGGGAGCTGCCGCAGTGGGGCAGCGGCCGTGGCAGAGGGGTTGCTGGGAGCCCAGGCGCCGTGGATGAGGACCTTGCGCAGGTGCTCGTTGGCGGCTGGGTTGGTGCAGTAGGATTGCAGCAAATGCTGTGCCCTGCCCAGCGCGGCGGTGTCCAGTGTGAGGCACGCACCAAACGGCGTTTCTTCGGCAGCCTGTGGCTTGCTTTCCAGAAGGAAGCTGGGTGGAAGGCGGGGCTGAAGCTCCTGGAGGCGTCCGAGGAGACCTAATACCCGCTCAGGCGGCGCCTGGCGTGAGTCTAGGTTGGCGAGGACCAGCCACTGCTGCCCAGAGGTTGCTGAAGCGGCCAGCAGGTGGTCGTTGGAGAGGGGGCCTGAGGGCAGCGCTGTCCAAGGGCTCTCAACGGCGACGCCGCGGAGCTGTCTCGGGAAGGAGGCTCGGAGCCAGCCCAGGCGGCGACACAGCAGCGCGTGCTCCTGCTCGGAGGTGCCGAGGGTGTGGTACCGGCGAATCGTCCAGCCCGCCCTAAGGCAGGCCTCGAGGCCCGTGGCAGCTGCGGTGCCGCACTCGACCATGACCAGCCCTTCCGTGAAGGTGTGCTCCAGGAAGTGGTGCGAAAGCAGGCTGGTGTCGAGAGATGCCGTGGTGCCATTGCCTGTTCGGCGGGGCCGAGGGGGTGGCAGCGAGACCATGCGGAGCGCATCCCGCGACTCACGGACAATCCGATTGGCGATCAGGTTGGCTTGGCGGGTCAGGAGCTGCACCGCTGTGCAGTCGGGGTCAGCTAGGCGGTCGACAGGGTCCGTCGCTACGCCGTTGCCGCCGACAAGCCATTCTTCAGGCGAAGGCGTGAGGGCAGAGCCCAGCGCCAGGGATGCCGTGTAGAGAGAGCACGCCTCACGCGCACGCATGGCGAGTACTTGTGCAGCTGACATGAGCACGGTGGGCTGAGCTGTTGGCGTCACTGTTGGCTAGGATACCAGCCTGGGCGGCGGCGGCTTTGCGTTGGTGTCCTCATCCATGCGAGCCCTGGAGCCATCGGCAGTCGAGGGCGAGGGTGAGTGGCTCAGGGTGTCAGCGTTGTGATGAAGTTTCCCTGGCCGGTGCGTGACGTCAAACTCATACTCTTGCAACAGGAGCGCCCAGCGTGCGTACTGCCCCATCAGGTTTTGGTTCTCCATTAACCAGAGCAGGGGCGCGTGGTCGGTGACGATCAGGAAGCGCTCCCCCAACAGGTAGGGTCTCAGCATCTTGACCGCGGCGCTTTGGTTTTGACGGGCACCAGTGCCCATGGGTGGCGTGGGGCGTCCACATGTTCGTTGCGGTCTGGCGAATTGCAGCCGCAGCGGGCCTGCTGGTCAGTTAAGCCATGTCGGGAGCTCGTGGACTTGCTGTGGACGGGATAAGCAGGAGAGCTGAGCGTTGACCATCCAATTCCAGCCCCTCCCGCGGTGACGGCGAGAACGACTAGTACCACCATGTACGACACGCCGTGTGTGCTGCAGCGGGGCTTGGTGGACTTTCGTGCACCAGGCACAGGATTGTGGCGTAACAGCTGGATGCGCCGTAACGGGCAGGGGTGCCAGGCCCCGGACGCCCGGAGTTCCCCCCCCCTCCCCCCCCTCCCCACGGGCCCAGGGTCCCCCCAAGGGGAATCTGCACTGTTCTTGCATTCTGCTCCGTGCCCGGCCGTTCGCTGCCACTGAGCCTTGCTGCCGGTGTGCTGCAAGGGGGCCATGGTCTCTCCCTCCGAGCGCAGAGGTGTTGAGCAGGTCCCTACCCATGTATCGCACCTCTCCCTCCACGGTCATGGCCAAGAGTGTTCCTCACTCCTCAGACACCGTGTCCCAATCCGCCGGGGCCGCCAGCTGCCAGCTGCCAGCAACAGCATGACGCATAACATGGTGCTAGATAGCCCCGCCCACCGCCCCCACCTTGGACTTGTACGGCGACTTGGCGAGGAAAGGACAGGACAGGGCGCGAGGGGAGGGGGAGGCATGGAACCTCTGGGGCAATTGCCCTCCGCCATTCTGTCATGCGTATTTGGTGGCACGTTCGGTTTGAGGGCAGACGGGTGACCGTTGACGGTTGCCTCGAGGCGGGTGCGGTGCAGAGGGTGAACGGGTTGCCACCGGGATCCCTTAGGAGTTGCGGGGGAGCGAGAGTCGTGGAGGGCTCGGCAGTTGCGTGCTGCTAGACTTGGGCAGGTCGAGGGCTCAGAAGGAGTGGTCAGGCCAGCCGCTGTTTGGGGCCTGGAGGCGAGGTTGGAGGGCTTGGAGGAGAGGGGCCGGAGGGGGGTGCAGGCGTATGTTTTGGCACGGCCTTGCACGGCAGTGGGGAGGCGCCGCGCCTGCTTGAGGTTGGAAGGTGCCGTCCACGGCACCTTCCCAAGGCACTGCTAAGGATAGGCAGCAAGACCCGTCCATGTGTCCTTAGGTTGGCATCACCACCATCGGCCGCCTCTTGAGAGGCTAGCGCGCAGGCGAACCCACCAGCCGGCAAACGACCTCTGGCTAATGGTGACTTGACTGACATGGTCACCTAGAGCGACGGTGAGCTCCAGGGGCGCGAGTGCCACCGAAACAACACGGTGCAAAGTATACAGGGAGGTGGCGGCTACCAGTGCGAGCCCGTAACTGGGCGTGACAGCTCCTCCACGCACGACACCCAGACGACACCCAGAGCCACCACACTCCAGTGCTCTTCATGGCCAGACCGAACGCGTCATCAGGACCAGAATAGATATTAGATAGTACACAGTAGATATGCGCGTATACAGTAGATATGCGCCCCTGCCTGCGCCCACAGCAGGTCACTCGAGGCTGGCCTGGTGGCCTGGCAGACAGCATGCAGGCTGCATGCCCTGGCCATGTGACATCGGCATCAAAGGGTCATCCTGCCACCCTGCCTAGTATACACCGTATACACCGGCTTACACCGTCTCGCCGCCCCTCGCACGGCATGGGCACAGAGAACATACCGGTATAGTCATGTACGCTGGATGTACGGCTTACTTGCTTATAAATATTATACCCTTAGCAACATTCTGAAATGGGTTGGCAGGGAGATTGGTCCCCGGCTTCCATGCGTCAGGTTGAGTTCATCAGGGCAGGGCTTGCTGCAGCTCGTCGAAAAGCAGCCGCCTGCCCCCTGCCCCCGAGGCCCTGCCCCTGCCCCGGAAGCCCTGGGCCGCACCTGCCGGGCCCGAGCTCACCGCCCCGCACGCCCCGCACCGCCCCCCCCCCCCCCCCCTGCCCTCCGCGTGGCCCCAACGTCCGCCCCCTCCCGCCCCTTCGATGGCCCCCTGCAGCTCACTCGCAGACCCACTCCACAGCCGCACCGGGCCGGCCTGGCAGCGTCATCCTCACGCGCCCCCCTCGTCGCGGCCCTGCGCGCCTCGCCCGCCCGGGCCTCGGCCCGCACCCGTCAGCTCCACCCCGCCACCCACTGGCCCCTGCGCGCCATCCCGCTGCTCCAGTGGGCGCGGAGCGGTGTCTGTCCGCTGGACACCCTGGCTGCCCTCATGCCCGCCCGCCCCGGCCCCCGCTGCCGGCCCCTGCAGGCTCCCGGCGCTGGGCGGTCCCGCCCCCGCCCCGGCCCCGGCCTCGGCCGCAGGCCCCGCCCCGGACCCCGCCAGGCTGCCGGAGCTGCCTGCCGGCCCCGGCCCCGTGGCAGCGGTGCTGGGCGTCCCCAGCTCCGAGCCCCCGCTGAGGCCCGTGCGCAGCGGCGCCCCCGCCCCTCTTACCCCCGCCCCCGCCCCCACGCCGCCCTCGACCCCGCACGCCGCCGCGCCCTCCGCTGCGCCCTTGGGGTCAAGCAGCAGCAGCCGCGCGGCCCCCGCCCCCGCCGCCGGCCCCGGCCCCGGCGGCGGCGCGGCGCCCGCACCGGCGCTTCCCTCGCTGCTCGCCGCGTCGGCCCCGGGGGCGGCAGGCGGACCGCCTTCCCCTCCTCCGCCTCCCCCTCCGGTGCCCGTCCCTGTCCCTCCGTTGAAGTAGGTGACCAGGACCACCCCCACCAGCATCAGGCCCAGGCCCAGCATCCGGGCCCAGTGCAGCGGCCGCTTCCTGGGGAGGAGGAAGGGGCGGGGGAAGGGCCGGGGGAAGGGGGGTAGGAGCGGGGAAGGGGGGCGTGGGAGGGGCGGATCGGGATGTGTGGCGCGTGTATTCGGCTGGAATGTCGGCCCGCGGTGGACGGCGTTCACTGCTTGGACGAGAGCCGCTACCCGGTCCGCAGCTGCAGCATGACCTGGTCTCGCAGCTGCTGGTGCGTTCCCCGCTGCCCCTTCCTCTCTGACCGGTCTGTTACCTGCGACTATGGACATGGACATCTGTCCGAGTTCTCGGTGGTATGTGCCTTCGCAAGCTATGCTTCCCTGGCGCAGGCCACGCGATCCCGCTCAGCTACAAACACTCGCCGTCCCCCGCCCTCTCCCCCCCTCCGCCTTGCCCCCCCCCTCTCCCTCCCCCCCCCCCCCCCCCTCCCGCTCACTGGAAGCCCACCCAGCCCGCTGCGTCCAGCGTCACGGCGCAGCACAGCATGGCCGTAACGAACACCTTGGGGGGGGGAGGTGGGGGGGGAAAAGAAGGGGGTGTTTGAAGCTGATAAGCGGGAGAGCGTCTAATTGTAAGGGGTGAAGGGAGGAGGGGGGAGGGGAGGGGTTCAGAGGCAGGTAGGGTGCAGGCGGGATGCTGCCCAGGGACTCGCGGCAGACGTTCAGCCGGCATCACGAGGTCAGGGGGCAGGGAGCGGCAGCGCGGTGTGCTAGAGCATATGTCCTTCCCCATTCGCCATTTACCCCCACCCGCTCCACTGTCCGTCTCCCCCTATCCCCGACTCCTCTCCCGCCCTCCCCATCCCTCCCCTTCACCCCCCCCTCCCTCCCCCCCCTCCCCCCCCCCCACCCCCACCGCCATGAGGGTGGCCGCCCCCAGCACGGGGGCGAACACAATGGCCACCGCCACGTACCAGGCCCCACACAGCCCCCCCAGCCAGGCCCACCAGGGGACGCCTGGGGAGGGAGGGAGAGGGAGGGGGGGCAGGGGAGGGGTGCGGAGGGGCAGCAGACGGTGGGGAAGAGGGCGTGGAGGCAGCACGCGCCGCACCCTTGTCGCTCGGTCCCGTTTACTCGGCCTGAGCACGTTTACCCCGCAGGCTCCGCAATGTGCCCCCTGCAAAACAGCCGCACCGCTGCATCCCCCACCTCCGCATGCCAGCCCCCACCCTCACCCCCACCCTCCGCAACCCACTCTGCGCCCCCGCCAGCGTCGGCGCCGTCGCGCCGCCCCGTACGCCGTACACGTCCACGACGAAGTACAGCACCAGCGCCGCCAGCCCGACCACGAAGCTCACGACGGACGCCAGCGACCGCCCCACGCCCCGCCCCAGCGTCAGGTTGACCCCCGGCTGCACGCCCATGGCCACCCCCGCTGCGGCGGAGCACACGCAGCCGGCCACGAAGGCGCCCGTGCCGGCGCCCATGGTGGGGGTCGTGGTGGTGGTGGGAGGGGTGGTGGTTGGAGGGGTGGGGAGTTTGGGGGAGGGTGTTTGAGGGCTGGTCGGGGGCTGGTGGGGGGCTGGTGGGAGGGGTTGGGGAAGGAGTGGGGGGGGGCTGGTGCCGTGGTGGCGAGGCGAGCGTTCAGGGCGCGTCGCCTGGCGTGTGGCGCCGCCCGGCCCTCGCACAGGCTTGCGAAGGCACGCTCAGATCCCGAGGACTGAGGCGTCCGGGCAGAGAGTGGAATCCCGAGATCTGAGGACGCGGTGTTGCTGTGGAGGGGAGGCGAGTGGGCAGGGTTGCGGGTTCCCGCGACCTCTGCGCCACCCGGGCTACTCCGCACCGTCCCTAGCTTACCCACTATGCTAGAGCAATGCCAGTGCAAGACCGCTCCCGAAGCGCCTTCCTGCGTTGGTTACTTGCACCGGCGCGAAAAGTTTGGGGCGACCGTAACTCAAAGCGCTCAGTGGCTCATATGTCTCAAACATATCCTCATGAGACTTTGCTAAGTTAAGCGTTAGGCTTGCGTGAAAGAGAATTCCGGGGATGTCATGCCTCACTCGAGCTGCACGCATGCTCAGGCTTATATGGGTGGATTTGTGTGCTCATACTGATACCAGGAATGCTGTCGGGGCATTGTGTGATGCGCGCGAAGAAGTACGTCTTGAGGGGGCATGCGGGCTCGCAGAGGGGGCAAGCCACCTTTGCCTTGACAGCTCGGTGAGCGCAATAAGTGTATTCCATCCCTACCTCCAGTACTGCCAAAGCGGCCTTGGGCGCGCACACAGGCCGAGCATAGGGCCGAGCATCCGCGCTCTTCCGCCTCTGCCGCGGCTTGCGGCGCAGGCACCATGGCGCCTTTGCTAGCAGTTGCGCTGCTGTTGCTTCTGGGCACGCCAGCCTTAGCGCAGAACAACGAGACCATGCCAGTTTACCAGCTGCACGGTGCCGGCACGTCCAACCCGGCGCTGGTCATGTGGCGCGTGAGTCAGCGGCTATGCCAGGGCGTGTGGATCGGGGATGTGTGGCGCGCAACGTTGGCTGGAGTGTCGGCCCGCGGTGGACGGCGTTCGCTTGGACGAGAGCCGCAGCCAAGCGTCTTACCGGGCCAGGGCTGCTGTTTACTTGCTTCTCCGGCTACTGCTGCGTGATCTGCGTGGTCTCTCTCACTCGCGGTCGCCACCAAGCGTACCGGCCTGCGGCTGGCCTGGCCGCACACCCCGACCGTCCGCACCCGTGCCAACACCCCGGCCGTTGCTTCAGCCCAAGGCTCTCACGCCACCGGCCCCCCTCTTCCTACGCGGGGAGAAGGTGCTTAGCATAAGAATTTGTAGCACTGGGCCCGGTCCGCGGCGCTCGCCCCCGCTGTCCCGGGGCGTCCCACACAATCGCACCCCTGCTCCACCCTCGCCTACCCCCGTCCCTCTCGCGCCCCTCCCCCCCTCCGCTCCTCGCCCTGTTAGGCCATGGACATCATGATGGCCCGCACCAAGCCCCGGATTGCGATGTCGTACAGATCCATCGGATCCGGCGCGGGTGGCAACGAGTTCTTCGCTGGCGCATCTGCCTTTGGCTGCGGAGACGTGCCCATCAACGGAGGGCTCTTCGACAACCTTACCAGCGTGAGTTGCGTGAAGCGGTGGGGTATGGACTTGAATTGCTTGCTGCGTGGAGTCGGGGTGCCGAGGGGTCCTGAAGCATGGAGATGCTAGGCATGGGGCTTGCTTGGTGGGGTGGTTTGAGTTGCTAGGGTTGGGTTTGGGTGCTGGTGGGGTAGCGGAGGCGGGGGTGGGGGGACTGAGGCATGGGGCGCAGGTATGGGCCGACCGCCACATCTGGGTTGGATTGGGGCTGGATTTCGTGTTGGGTTGGGCCTGAGTTGGAGGGCTGGTGTGGAAGCGAGGGGGCGGTGGCATGGGTCGCAGGGATGGGCCGACTCCTATTGCCTTGCCCGTGCAACCGGGTGCCGCCTCTCAGCCCTTGACTGCCTGCCTGCTCGCGTCTCATTTCCCTTCTCCGCCTCCCTTCCCCTCCTGCCCGCAGCGCGGTGATCCCATGATCCACGTGCCGTACCTGATCGGATCCGTATCCGTGTTCCACAACATCCCCGGCGTGGGCAAGGTGTGGCGGGGGAG
The DNA here is from genome assembly GCA_016858145.1 of Edaphochlamys debaryana. Lineage (NCBI taxonomy): Eukaryota > Viridiplantae > Chlorophyta > Chlorophyceae > Chlamydomonadales > Edaphochlamys > Edaphochlamys debaryana. Next base: position 30,703 of record JAEHOE010000024.1, on the reverse strand, counting down.
TCCGGGGCAGCGCAGCGGGGGCGACGGTCGAAGGCTGGCTGGTAAATCAGCTACTGTGACGGGGTGCAGCGGCCTGAGGAAGGCCCCACCTCCTCTGCGCCTCCTCACGCTCGCCGCGCAACCCCTGGCATGCCAACCCCACTCCTCCCCGCCCTCCTGCCGCTCCTGTACACCGGCTGCCCTTCTGTGCTCTGACCCCCACTCAGCCTCCTCGCTTGCCTCCTCGTTTGCGTGGGCTGGCAGCACTGCTTGAACTGCGCTATGCGGTTTGCGCGTCCTTGCGCTCTTGCGAACTGTCCGGTAGCGGTGCCGGCGTGTACAGGGCATTGGGCGGCGCCGGGGCGCGCTGCTGGCGCCGGCGAGGGAGGCTGCCTGCCTGGCTGCGGCTATGCGTCTATGCTTCCCTCTTTGCGACTGCAAGGAACGCACGCACGAGGCGCTCGACGTATCAGGAGGCTCGCTGTGCCGATACCACGCCGCCCGCCGCCCCCCCCACACCCCACGTCCCGTACCCCACCCCGGAAGCCCCCGCCCCCACCCTAACACTGCCCTCCCCTGCTGGGCACAAAGCGGTTTGTTTGCACTCTCCCACCTCCCCCCCTGACAGGGCCTGCACCTGCCCCCCTGCGTCTTGGCTAGAATCTTCAGGAATGGCACCGACGCAATCGAAACCTGGAACCACCCTGACATCCTCGCCGCCAACCCAGATTTCCCCGATCTCGCCACCATAATCAAGCCCATCCGAGTGGTGCACCGCAACCCCGGCTCCTCCTCCACCTACGCGCTCACACACTACATCAACAAGTAAGGGCGCACTTTATGTGTAAGGGGCTGCTCGCGTGCACGATCGCGCGCTTGGCTCCAGGGCCTCGGGGGGTTGAGAAATTGTACGGTGTAGACCCCGCGAAACCCACTGTGATGTGGTGACGTACGGCGGGCCGATCTGGTTGAGGCAGGGAGCAGGGCCCGCGCGGTTGCCGCTCTGGGCGGCTGCCGTTCATGGTCTCGTGGTGGCGGTTGCCGTGGAGTTGGTTGGGCGGGGCGGCGGTTTGTTGGTGGTGTGTGTGGCGGCGGGAGGGGGGGGGTGATGCCGGCACCGGCAGGGGCCATGTGAGTCGATGTGGGTCGATGTGGGTCGGCCCCACGACTCAACGCGGAGCCGCAAGCGAGCATCGCTGGCCACCTTTAGGCTGCGCATAAGGCTGCCGCCTACTCCCACCTTTTTGCCTCCCGCCGTATCTGTCCCACGCCCCCCCCCCACCCCCTCCTCACGCGCTCAGGACCTGCCCCGGGCAATGGAACAAGGCCGTGGGTGTTACGACGGAGTGGCCGGCTGACCAGGACGGCCGCTGGAAGGAAGTGACTAACAGCCAGACCATGATGGAGCAGATCGCGGCGGTGCCGTACTCGATCGGATACGTGGAGAGCGGGCAGGGCATCAATGCCGGTGGGCGCCTGGGGGCTGGGGGCTGGGGTGGGCTGGGGGACCGGGCTCGGGTCTGTGGTCAGGTTCAGGGAGGTCTACGTATTGTCAGGGCAGGGGGAACAGCTCCCGTCGCTGCCTTCCCTCTGGCCCATCTCGTCCCCCCTTCCTCTTACCTGACCTAACCACCCCCATGTCTGCACCCCCCCCCAAAGGCCTGGGCGAGGTGGCACTGGTCAACGCCAACGGCACCGTGCTGACGTCAGACGTGGCGGACATCGCGACCCCCGACTTCATCCGGGCCAACTTCCCCATCGACAACCTGGGCAGCCCCGAATGGAAGACCGTCAACCCCGTATACGCGTGAGGCGGGAGCGGAGGAAGGGAGCGGTCCGATGCACGCATTGCTGAAGTGCCGGTGCGGATCGCCCCCGGTTCGACACCCCACATCGCGACCCCCTCTGCTCTGCCCCTTGCCCCGCCCCCAGCTCCCCCGAGAACCCCAAGCAGTGGCCCATGGTGCTGGGGACCTACCTGTACGTCAAGGCCGACCTCACGTTCCTGGGCGACTCGGGTGGGTACCGGGGGGGCGGGAGGGGGCGGGGCTGCGGGGCCCTCCGTACTATGCAGCCGCCCCTGCACCTCCCTCCCGCTCTCCCATGTCACCCACCCACCCCCCTTGCACCCCTCCCCGCTCCTTTCCCCCTCTCCCCCCCCCAGGCGGCCTGCTCCGGGCGCTCATCCGCTTCCTGCTGGGCGATGACGTGGCAGCTTTTATGCCCGAGTACTACCTCTACCCCCTGCCCAAGGCGGTGGGGCACGGGTTGTGTGCATGGGGGGAAGGAGGAACTAGAGGAAGGGGGGAAGGGGGAACTAGAGGAAGGGGGGGAGGGGGTGCGCCTTGAGAAGAGGGCACAACCGCCTCTCGTTTCCCACGCTCCCCCCTGTCCATTGAGACAAGTAACCGACGCGCCCTCCCCTTTCTTCCCCTCCCCCTCCCCCTCCCGCCCCCCCCCGACGCAGATCCGCGATGCCGTGTGGAATGAGACGTTTGCCGCAACCACCATCGCCAACAGCTCCATCGAGTGGCGGTACGAGCAGTCAACCGACTCGACGTTCGGCCAACGGAACTTTGTGTTCAGCAGGCAGCGCGACTCCTACCTCACCAACACCATGGCGGCCCTGGCGACGGACAACACAGAGGCCAAGCGCACGCTCATGCTGGGAGATGCGTACCAGGTGGGGCGGTGTGTGTTCAAAGAGCGAAGCATTAAACCCGTGAGGAACTGCGAACCTGGGTCGGTGCCGGCGAGAGCTCCGTACGTCCGCGGCTGGGATGGCGCAGAGGCTGCGGCTGTGGCTGCCGTGTGGCGTAGGCAGAGCATTGCTGTATGGTAACGTAGTCTGAGCGGTGTAGGGGCGGTGTGTGTGTGGGGGGGGGGGGGGGGGGGCGGCGCGACCTGTGCGCGCGGGAATGGGACAAGTGGAATTGCTGGGAGGCGCGTACCGCCTGGTGGGCCGACTGCGGGAGCGGAAGCTGCGCACGCGTAGCTGAGACGACAGGTCCAAGCCTGCGGCAGCCCAGGTCACAGGGAGCATCGGAGGCTAGAACCGAGGTCGTTGTAGCGCAAGGTCCCCACCTGCCCAACCAGTCGCCATCCCCGCTCCCTCGTCTCCTGCCCCCCCCCCCCCCCCGACTCCCCCCCCTCGTCCCAACCTGCGTCGCATAGGCTCAGGGCACAGGGAACATCGAAGGCCGCTGTAGCCCACGTTGCCCATCTAACCCCTCCTCCCCCTCCCCCCACACAACCCCCCCACCCCCCCACCCAGGTGCACGGCTCGGGCTCCTTCGTGTCCGCCTCCTTCCTGCGTCACGCCATGTCGCTGCTCTCCTCTCGCGCCCGAGTGCCCATCTCCATGACCTACCGAGCCGTGGGATCGCCCGAGGCGGCGCTCGAGATGCGCGACTACGCCAGCATGTACAAGTCGTACAACCACTTCAAGGTACGGCAGCAGTACGGCACTCGAGCGTTACTCATCCGGTTTTGCGCTCCGCCGTGCTGCGCTGTGATGTGCTTCCTATGCGGCATGAGTCCAGCCCTCCCTCATCCCATCCATCAATTCCTACCCCTTTACACCCACCGCGTCCCTCCCACACCACCCCCTCTACATCCCCCCCCCCCAGGTCGCCGACTTCCCGCTCCCCTCCGCCACCTGGTCCGCCCTGTCCTCCCCCCCCGCCTCCAACGCCACGCTGGCGGTCCTGCAGCTGCCCTTCGCGGTGTCGTCGCTGGGGGTGTACTACAACCAGCACCTGCTGCCATCGCAGGTGGGGGGGTGGGGGTGGGGTGGGAGTGGGAGGCGGTGGGGGAGATGCGCATGGGGATGTCAAGCTTGGGTACAAGGGACGGCAAGGCGGAAGGTGGCTGCTGGTTGCTACCGGCGGGCCGGCAGCACGCGGCATTCCTGGTCCGCAAGTCGAAGGCAGCCGTCGCGGGCGTGCGGGTTGCGGATCAGTAATGCAACGGCCAGTAATGCCGGCCCGCGGGCGCTTATAAGCCGAGGCAGTAGGAGCTTGTTGGTGTGGAAGGGCAGGGGAGCGCTGAAGGTGCAAGGGCAGGGGGCAGGCACCGGCAGCGGGCAGGCACGTAGCAGCGCGCGGCACGGGGTATCGGGTCAGCAGTGGGGGCTGGGTAACGCAGATGTGGGGAGCGTACGAGGTTAGCGCAGGCAGGACCCTTACGGTACGCGCCCTTTCCCAACCACAGCCCCACCCCCCGCTCCCCCCGCTCCCCCCGCCCCTCCTCACCCCCCAGGCTCTGACGCTCAACTGCACCCTGCTCGCCCGCATCTACGGGGGCACTATCACCGGGTAGGGATGCAGGGGAGGGAGGAAGGGGAGGCTGGGGAAGGGCTGCGCTTGGGGGCGGGGCTGCAGCTACACGTCATGACCTGAGCGGGCCCGTCCGCCGTCCCCTCCCGTCCCCCTCAGCCCCTACCCTCCCCTGCTTTCCTACCCCTTCCCCTACCCTACCCTCTCCTCCGACTTCCCCCCTTCCCTCTCCCATGTACCTTCTCCGGCAATCCCACTAACGATTCGATGCTCTCCCGCTTATCAGCTTCAAACACCCCTTCCCTCCCCCCCTTCCGCAGCTGGGCCGACTCGGACCTGGACGCCCTCAACAACTACTCTGACTACGCCGCCTCCACGCTCTCCAACAAGCCCCTCATCGCCTACGCATACGCCACCGAGTCGGGCCCCACCTGGGCGCTCACGGGCTGGCTGGCCAAGGCCTGCCCGGAGGCCTGGAACGGGACGCAGGCGGCGGCGGTGGCGTGGGGCAGCAACGTGCGCACGTCCTTCCTGGTGCGTGGGGGGAGTGGGGGGATGGGCGGACGCGGGGGGAGCCGAAGCGTTTGCTGCATGCACTACGGTACATCATCAGCCGCGCAGGCGGGTCCCCGGCCCCGCCGCCAGCCCTCCCGCCTCATCATTCCCAACCCGTCTCACCCCCCACCTTCACCCCCACCCCACCCCCATCCCCTCTCTCCCCCCCACAGGTTGCCGGCGTCAACAAGACCATCCTGACCCCCGAGGACATGGCCCAGGCGCTGGCCGCCACGCCCGGCTCCCTGGGCTACCTGCCCTCGCCCGTGGGCGCCGCCTCGGGGCTGGAGGAGGCGGCGCTGGCGGGGCTGCAGGGGGCCTCCAGGGCCCTGCGCGCGGAGGACACGGACCTGGCCGCCGTGCTGAGCGCGGTGAGGGGAGGGCGGGGCTGGGGGGTTAGGGGGCAGGGAAGGGGGTAGGGAGGGGGCTGTGGGGGGAGGGGAGGGGGCTGTGAGGGCTGGGGAGGGGGCGTTGAGGGCCGGGGAGGGCGCGTTGAGTGCTTGGTATTGCGGCGTGTGGCAGAGCGGGAATGCTGTCGCTTGAGAACTTGCCGTAGGGGGGTGACACCCTACCCCCGGCTCTGGGGTCTCGCTGGGGTCTCGCTTGACTCTCACGCGGTCTCTCCCGACCCCTACCTTCCCCGCCAGTGCAACGACACCCTCGCCAGCCTCACGGCCGACGTCAGTACGGCACTTGGGTCGTGCCCGTACGGCGTCGCCGGCACGTGGCCCATGCCCATGATCCAGTGGCTCTTCGTCTTCCGCAACCTGGCGGGGTACGGCTACTCGGGCCCGCTGCTGCGCGCCTACGTCGAGTGAGTCACGCCGTACGCTTGAGTCATGCCGTACGCGCGTGGGAGCCCACAGGAGCCATGACCCTCGGGCAACCGGGTTCCAGGCACCCTCCTCCCACCCCGTCCCTCCCCTCACCCTCTACCCTGTTCCCCGCGCTCCCCGTCGGCCACTGACGCTCAGCCCCTTGACAGCGACAACCATCCTTCCCACCCTAACCCCTCAACGCCCCCCTCCTCCCCCCCCCCCCCCAGGTACGTGCTGAGCCCCGAGGGCGCTGCGCTGGCTCTGCGCCACGGCCTCACGCCCGCGCCCGAGTCGCTGCTGGCCGAGGGGCGGCGGGCGGTAGCGCTGTCGCAGCTGCGCTCGCTGACGGTGGTGTGGTCCACGGAGCCGGAGGGCAGCTACGACGACACGGGGAGCGGTGGGTTCGTGTGTGGGGTGGGGGTTGGGGTTGGGTGGGGTGGGGGAAGGGGGCGGTAGGGGAGGGTGCAGGAGCGGGGAGCGGGGGGACCACGTGGCGGCACTGGGGCCAGCGGGCGGCACGTGGTAGCCCGCTTGCTATCCACCGCCCCAAACCCTCACCCAGCGGGCAGGGAAGCGGGCGGCAACGGCACGTAAGGTGCATGGCGTGAGCGTGGCAGCGAATCCCTGCACCTTGCCCGCTCGCCATCCACCTCCCAGTTCCCCACTTCCTCCCTCCCACCCCTCCCCTCCCCTCCCAATGCCCCCCCCAGGCCTGTACACCTTCTCCGCCAACCGCATCTCGTTCGAGGAGCAGACCCTGGCGGACATGGACTCCGCCCTCACTGCCCTGCGCTCCCGCCTGGCGGCCGCCCTGCCGCTGCTCGTGCGCCTGGCCTGCAACCCCGAGTCCTTCGGCTACTCGCGCCTGCTGAGGCAGGACCTGCAGGTGGGGGGGGGGGGGGGCTGGGGGGCTGGGGCGGAATGGGGGCGAGGGGGAGGCGTGTGGTGCTTGGAGAGGAGGGAGGGAGAGACGCGGTCCAAGACAAGGTTGAACCTCGCCCAGCCCGCCCAGCCCGCCGTGACGGGCTCATCCAGGCCGAGATTTTCTCGTACAGGCCGAGATTGTCTCGTCCCGTCCTGGGTTCTCTCGTCCACGCGGCCATGAGTAAGCCCCTCCTCCCCCCCCCTCCTCCACCCCCCTCCCGCTCCCCCGCCCCCCCCTGTCAGGACATGGCCTCTGTCCCCGTGCGCGTGCTGGACGAGATGCTCCCCGCCACCGCCCTGGCCGCCTCCCTGACCGCCCCCGCGGCGCCCTCGCACCTACTCATCACCCCCGGGCCCCTGGCCAGGGCCGACTGGCTGCCGCTCAAGGACAGCATGTCCCTCGTACAGGTGGGGGGGGCGGAGGGAGGGGGTTGAGGGAGGGTTTGTGGGGGCAAGGGAGTGAAGGAGTAGGGATGGGGGGTAAGGAGGGGGAGAGGGGCAGGGGCTAAGGACAGCATGGCCCTCCTGTAGGTGTGTGTGGTGGGGGGGAGACTGGCAAAGGCCTTCATTTGCACCCGGCGGCACCGGGGGACCTGTCATCAGCGAGGGTCTGGCCTCTGACCGTGGACTTCCCGACTCCGCTTTCCCCAATTGGCTCCCTCGCCGCTCGCCCCTTGTCCGCAGATCCCCGCCTCCATCCGCCCCGTGGCCCTGCTCTACAAGGGCGTGGTGCGCTGCGGGGCTGCAGGGGGGGCTGGGGAGGGGGCTGGGGAGGGGGGGCTGCAGGGGGGGCTGGGGAGGGGGCTGGGGAGGGGGGGCTGCAGGGGGGCCTGGGGAGGGGGGGGTTTAGGGAGGGGGTGCTGGGGAGGGGGTGCTGTGGACTGTGGAGAGAAGGCGGAATGCACACGGGCCGTAGCGTCTCACCTGGCGGGTCGTCACTCGCCTCCCCCCCCCCCGCCCCCCCCCCCTTCTCCGCCCAGGCCGGCCTGCGCCTGAGCGCCTGCACGGTGGCCAAGATCGTCAAGGGGGACATCAAGTGAGGGGGGGGGGGGGTTGGAGAGTGAGGGGACATCACATGAGGATGGGGTTGGAGTTGGGGTTGGGGTTGGGAAGGGAGGGGCGGCAACAGCTCGGGGGCACCTACCCGCCTGGACCTGGGGCGGGTGCGGCGGTCCGTGCTATCCCTGCCGTGCGCCTTACCGCCCCCCCTTTTCCACCCCACCCCTTCTCCCCCACCCCTCAGGAAGTGGGACCACGCTGACATCACGGTGCGGCGCGGGCGGGGCGCGAAGGGGGGAGGCCAGGGGAAGCCCGTGCACGTCACCGCTCCTCTCCTCCCATTCCACACCCCCTTCACCTTCTGACCTTCCGCCCTCCTACCCCCCCTCCTACCCCCCCCAGAACGACAACCTGGCCAACTTCACGCTCCCCTCCAACGACCTCGCCCTGCTCACTGCCGGCCCCGAGGACGGCGACGCCCAGGCGCTGCTGGCCTGGCTGGCGCAGGCCTGCCCGGACCAGGCGCAGGGGCTGGCGGTGCCCAGCCAGGTACGGGGTGGGGGGTGGGGGTGGGGGCAGGGTGCGTGTGTGTGGAAGGGGGGGGAGGGGTGTGTTCAGGGCTGCTCGTGTGAAGGCCGAGAAAAGCGGAGGAGGTGTGTGTGAAAGGGGGTGGAGGGGTGTGTGTGGAGGGAGGGCGTGTGTGGGCGCTGCCGGGGGTCTTGTCCCGCTCTCCTGGCTTCGGACGCCGGATGCTCCTCCCCACACTCAGGTCGCCTTCCTCCCCGCTCCCTGCCCTAAAGCCCGCATGCCCCGAGCTGACTGGCCCTCTCGCCGTCCCTTCCGCTTCCCCCCCACCCCTACCCCCCAGGTCACGCCCAAGGTTGTTGCAAAGCTGGCGGCCGACCGCGCGTTCACGGGTCTGGGCGTGGCGGCGGCGGCGGGGCTGGTGTCGGACGAGGCGGCGGGCGAGGGGCTGCAGGCGGCGGCGCTGCAGGCGGCCGGGGGGGACTTCGTGACGCCCATGCAGGTGGGGAGGAGGGGGGCCTTCGCGACTCCCATGCAGATGAGAGGGAGGGGGGGGAGTAACGTTTGAAGCTGATAAGCGGGAGAGCGTCTAGGGGGAGAACGAAGTGTGTTGGGGTGTGAGCAACTGGGGATGAAAGGAGCGAAGCGGGGTGCGGGTGGGATGGTGAGCAAGGGGTACCGTAACGCGTGGGCATGGCGGCGCACCAGTGCGACGGCCCCAGCCTCGGCCTTTGCGGGTTGCCCCACGAAACTATACCACCCCCCCCATCCTTGCCTCCTTGCCGTCCCCCCCTTCCCTCCAGAACGCTGAATGCGTGGCCCTGGGGCTGTGCAGCGCCGCCGAGGTGGCCGAGAGGTGCGTGCACCGGGGGGTTGGGAAGGTGCCAGGGAAGGGGGGCGGTCACGGAGGAAGGAAGTGGGCGCATGGGGGGCCCCCACAGCCTCTGGCCCCATCCCAGCTGCTGCGCCCGAGCTCCATCCCCCGCTCGCCAACCTTCCAACCGCCAACCACCAACCACCTTCTCGCCCAACCGCCAACCGCCGCTCAGGTACGCGGCCGAGGTCGACAAGTTGGTTGACGCCGACGTGGCCAACGCCATGCGCGCCCCCGCCGACCCCACGGGCGACTGGAGCGGCTTCTCGCTGCTCTCCCCCAACGGGCCCAAGCTGGCAGTGGGGGTGTACCCCGTGGTCAGGTGGGTGGGCTTGGGGGGGGGGGGGGGTCAGAGGGGGAAGGGCTTAGAGGGACGGGAGGAGCGGGGCGACCGGGCACCGCGTACGGGCGTGGGAATGTGGGTACGGGGTTTGGAGTTGTGGGCCTCCTGCAACCTCCCCTCCCCCAAACCCGCCCCCTCAGGCTGGACTTCTTCGTACTGCCCGCCCGCCTCACGGCCTTCGGTGACGAGGGCGCTGCCGTACGCGCCGCCGTAGAGTACGGCGCCAGCAGTGCGCTGGCGGAGCGGATCAATGCGGCGCTTGGGCCGTACTACGCCGGCCTGGGGCAGAAGGTGGGCTTCCCGGGGGTCAAGGGTTTGGGGGGGGGGGGAAAAGGAGCAGCAAATCCTACCAGCATCCCCCCCCTTGCACCCGCCCGCCTGCTCCTCACTCCCCTCCCCTCCCCCCTCTCGCCCCCCTCCCCCCCTCCCCCCTCCTCCCCCCTCCTTCAGCTCCGCGACAAGATGGTCAGCCCGGGCGTGCAGGCCATTGTCCTGGCGCAGACCGCCTCCGCTTGGAGCATCCTGGCCTCGTCCGCGGGGGTGCGTGCCGGGCGGGGGGGGGGAGCCGCCTGCAGGTTGGGGAGGGGAGGGTGGGATAGCTTCGGACGTGCCACGTGCGGTGCCGCACACTGCGAGTGGGCGTGGTCGGGAGGGCCTGGGTCTGGGAGGGCCTGGGTCCTACACCTCGAACGCCCGCGCTTTCTCACTCCGTCTCCCTTGAATCCCCTCCCCTGGCCCTTCCCTACTCGTCCTCACCCCCCCCCCCGCCTTCCCCCGCCTCCCCCGCCCCCCAGGCCAACGCCTCCGCCTCCGCCTCCGCGCTGGTGCTCACCCGCGCGCCCTCCTCCGCCGACGCAGCGCTGCCGGGCTCCTCCGCCGCCACCGCCGCGGCGCTGCTGTCTGCGGGGGGCACGCAGGCGCAGCTGCTCACCACGACGCAGGTGGGGGGGGGAGGGGCGGTGGGGCCTGATGGGGAGAAAGGTGCAAGGGCGAGGGAGGGCTGGTGCTGTGTTGCTCTGTGAATCGAGTGTAGGCAGGGACAGACGAAACTCATCCGACCCCCCTCCCCAACCCCCTCCCCAACCTCTCCCGAACCCCCCTCCCCAACCCCCTCCCCAACCCCCCTGCTCCCCCCCTACTACCCCCCACCCTCCCCCTCACCCCCCAGGTTCAGGCCATGTGGTCGGCCATCGCTGACGCCCAGGACAAGGCCGACCTGGCCTACAACATCGCGGTGGCAGCCATCGTGCTGGGGCTGGTGCTGTCGCTGGCGGGGCTGGCCACGGCGGCCTTCGCGCTGTCCGCGGCGCGCCGCGGCGGCGGCGGCTCGGGTGGCAGCTGCCTCAGCCCCACGTCCAAGTACGAGCCGCACGTGGAGATCGCGCAGGTGCACCATTAGGCGATGTATGTCGTACGGCCGCACGCGGAGATCGCGCGGGTGCACTTCCAGGCGGTTGTGAATGCGGCGGGGGCCCTCGAAGCTCCGGGCCCCCAGGGGCCCACCGGGCCACAAGGCCGCACGTGGCGCTCATGCAGGACCACGCCCCACGGGGCGGAGCGACTTCTGGGCCCGGGACTGTCGGGCCGGGGCCCGGGGCCTTTGGGGGGCGTACTGCGAGGTAGCCGTTCGGGGCCCGTGGGGGTGGCCCTGGGGCCTCCCTTGAAACTCCTTGAACCGGACACCGGGCGCCTGCTGCGCTGGGGGGTCACACTGCCAGCTGGTGGGTGCCGCGGAAGCTGTGAGACGCTGTGGGTTGCACCCGCTCGACAAATCGTGGCAACGGGCGTTAGCCCCCCGTAGCTGGGGGTTGCGCTTAGCGGGGCGGCTGATTGCTGCCAGTTGCTGTTTGAAACCGCCCCTTCTTGTGCGTGCTTCGAATGCGGATTGCTGCATTGGTTTTGGGGGCGGGGGTGATGTGAGCGGCTGTCTTCTGCTGATCATCTGTAGGGCAAGAATGATGAGGAAATGACGGAGTTTACCTTGCTCGGGTGTGAGGGAGTGAGTTTTGGAAGACATGAGGTTGCAGTATGCGGTGCTGCCGTACGATGCTGCCGTACAACCCATCCGGGGAGGCCTTAATGCAATGTAACCGCCGGGGACTGGCTGCACCGCTCCAGCACCAGCTGACGCGTTGGGCCTGGGCCGATCTTTCGCCCCATATCTAAGGACGCTGTGAAAAAAATGTACACGCACAGAATTCGGGGGTTTGCGGGCCTCTCGCGCCCTGCCGATGCGTGCGTGCGGTAGCTGAATATGCCCGCTATAGCTGATCTCATTTTCTCGTGCAGGCTCGTGCCCTGGAGGAAGCGCGCCTTGGTGCCCTCGCGACCTGGGGGGCGTGCTCCGCCGCGCGGGCCTCTCGCAGCCTGCCACCAGCTTCAGTATTTACATGGATGGCTGATCTACACCATGCAGCGACTGCGAGGTCGCGAGGGCAGCGCAAGAGCAAGAGCGACTGATGTTCGGCCTCGGTTTGGGAGCACCGTTTCTCACGACTAGTGTCTTCATCGCGCTACGCTGTTCAAGATGTGCTGTGCGGTTACGCGAGCGGCCTAGCTCTGAAAAGTGTGTGTTACATGGTGGGAATCTTCGCGCTCCAGCGCTTCCGGGCTGCGCCTGTGGTCGCTTCAATAACAATGAGCATCAGAACTGCGATCGCGACAGGTCGCAGTGGATAGGCAGAAGCGTGTCGGCCCCGCAGAGCACTTGACGACAGCAACGCCCGCAGTGCCCCCCCCCCTGCCCCCCCCCTGTTTGTGGGGTGGGGGGTGCCATAACAGCTGTGCTGTCCGCAGATAGGGAGCGCAGGGGCTGAGTTGTCCGCCCGGGGACAAAGCCGGAGGGCTAGCAACGGATTTGCTCGGGATGGAGAGGCGTCCATGCAATTTGAGGGGCGACAGCTGAAACTCCAAGGGGCGACAGCTGAAACTCCAAGGGGCCGGGCCAGTGCCTTCCAAGGTCCGTCCTTTCCAGATGAAAGGAGTGCTTTTGGATGTTCAATTAAGGTTCTGGATCCGCTCCGGATCGAGTGTTTCAAAACCTCCGGATCCAGGTTCTGGATCGGCTCCGGATTGGACCCAACAACATGACATTTCAAGTGGCAGTCGCTGCAGACAGGTGCTGAACTGCTGACACAATGCGCTTCACTCTCCACACACAAGCCGCTACCAATAGCGCATTCAGCGCCCTACGTGCCCCAAAGTGCTCCAGGACAGCAAGCAATTCGTGCGAACAAGCAGCTGAAGCGTCCCGGCCCCAAACGACGTGGCCCCAGGCGCAACTCCGCTGCTGACGGGCGTTGATGCATTGTACGCAAGTAAGCAAGAAACGACCAGAACATATGGCGTGGCCGGCTTGGTCCGGTCTATCGAACTGTTTACCGCCGACTTGGTCGGTGGATGGCCCACAAACCTTCAGCTGCAGCGGGATACGTACCCCCTGCCCCCCCCTTTCACCCGGTGTCATGTGTTCCAGGTGCAGCCGCATCGGGCCTAGGCGAGTTCTCCAGGTTCCCTGATGAGGTCTGACACAAGGGGCAAAGCCTGCGTGGTAAGCCTCGCAGCAAGTATGCAGGGCAGGGACAGGGACAAGGCGTGTGCGTGCAACCTGGGCGAAAGTGAACCTGGCAGGAGTGGGTCTCGGGGTGGACACCCTGGATGGGATGATTGCACACCTGGCATTGACGAGCGGGGGGAGCAGGACATGTTGAGCCGAGGCATCCCATCCATCCACACGGCCAGAGTGACACGATGTCGACCTGCCTGCGTCCCCTGTTGCCCGCCTTACGTAGCCCCCAGGTAACTCCGGACTATCTCACTTGGCTCTTTCATCGCCGCACCGCGCCATGTGAAACCGCCCAGGTGGGTTCCGGCCGCCTGGCGGGACGTTGGGGACTTTGGCCGCAAACAGTGCAGTGCCGTGGGCCATGCAGCAGACCTGAGGACGGTGTTGCACATGGCAGTTGCCCGTGCACCTCAGCAGGCTCAGCCAGCAACATGCCCGGATCCGGCATTGCAACAGCCAACCAGCTTAGCTTACAGCCTGGGGTAGATAGAAGACATCAACGAAGTGAAGCGCTTGGTTGTGGCGTTATGGTGTGATGGGTGTGACAGCCTGGGGTGCAAGTGGTTGTGATAATTATTATAGATAGAGTGGTCGCCCAACATGGGCCATGACCTGTGGGCACCCGTGTGGTTTGTGTGGGAAACCCGACTCACTGCATCTGGCTAGCCCAGCCAAGCATTGAGAGCGGCCCACGGGTGTGGGCTTGACGCCAAGCAAGGCCCGCGCTGTCAGACTCCTGCCCGCCATCCACGGGTGTAAGAGCCATTGGCCGGTCACGGGGCAGCAGAGGTGGTCGAATCTGGGCGCGGGTTGAGGGAGGCGGTTCCACAGGCGGCATGGGCAGGTTACATGCATGGGGCTGTGTTCTTCTGCGGGGGGTCGGGCACTTTGCGTCATTTGAGGGGCCACCTTGACAGATGAGAAGTACGAGAGCAAAAACAAGCGGATCTGCCCTGTTCGCCTCTACTGGAGAAAGCTGAACCAACCTGAACCCCAGATCCAGGAGTAAAACATTCAGAGGCCAGGACATTCAGAGAAAATACACAGACGACAAGATTTCCCTCTGAGAAATCATCCGCCACCTTTTCTTTAATGCCCTACCTGTAGTAGAGCAATCTGTGCTCAGCTGTAACGTGCCAGCAAGCTTGCCTGCCTGCCATTGAGTGGAAACCCTGCCTCTGTGTTTTGGAAACTCGGGAGTCGTCAAGCCAGGCAGTCAGGCAGGGTCCTGAAAATCGGCCCGCTCCCGTCCGTTCCGAGGCCGCCAACCCCCTTGCAAGCATCTATTAGATGTATTGAAGGGTTCCGAGGGCTTGGGCGGTGCGGGGAAGGGGCGGGGAGAGAGATGGGCGCTCTGGGAGAGGCGGGGGCAGGCCGGGGGTCGGGGCCGCGGACCCCGCCGCCGCGCAACATCGGCCCGCTCTGCTCCCGTCCGTTCCGAGGCCGCCAACCCCCTTGCAAGCATCTATTAGATGTATTGAAGGGTTCCGAGGGCTTGGGCGGTGCGGGGAAGGGGCGGGGAGAGAGATGGGCGCTCTGGGAGAGGCGGGGGCAGGCCGGGGGTCGGGGCCGCGGACCCCGCCGCCGCGCAACATCGGCCCGCTCTGCTCCCGTCCGTTCCGAGGCCGCCAACCCCCTTGCAAGCATCTATTAGATGTATTGAAGGGTTCCGAGGGCTTGGGCGGTGCGGGGAAGGGGCGGGGAGAGAGATGGGCGCTCTGGGAGAGGCGGGGGCAGGCCGGGGGTCGGGGCCGCGGACCCCGCCGCCGCGCAACATCGGCCCGCACTGCTCCCGTCCGTTCCGAGGCCGCCAACCCCCTTGCAAGCATCTATTAGATGTATTGAAGGGTTCCGAGGGCTTGGGCGGTGCGGGGAAGGGGCGGGGAGAGAGATGGGCGCTCTGGGAGAGGCGGGGGCAGGCCGGGGGTCGGGGCCGCGGACCCCGCCGCCGCGCAAAATCGGCCCGCTCTGCTCCCGTCCGTTCCGAGGCCGCCAACCCCCTTGCAAGCATCTATTAGATGTATTGAAGGGTTCCGAGGGCTTGGGCGGTGCGGGGAAGGGGCGGGGAGAGAGATGGGCGCTCTGGGAGAGGCGGGGGCAGGCCGGGGGTCGGGGCCGCGGACCCCGCCGCCGCGCAACATCGGCCCGCTCTGCTCCCGTCCGTTCCGAGGCCGCCAACCCCCTTGCAAGCATCTATTAGATGTATTGAAGGGTTCCGAGGGCTTGGGCGGTGCGGGGAAGGGGCGGGGAGAGAGATGGGCGCTCTGGGAGAGGCGGGGGCAGGCCGGGGGTCGGGGCCGCGGACCCCGCCGCCGCGCAACATCGGCCCGCTCTGCTCCCGTCCGTTCCGAGGCCGCCAACCCCCTTGCAAGCATCTATTAGATGTATTGAAGGGTTCCGAGGGCTTGGGCGGTGCGGGGAAGGGGCGGGGAGAGAGATGGGCGCTCTGGGAGAGGCGGGGGCAGGCCGGGGGTCGGGGCCGCGGACCCCGCCGCCGCGCAACATCGGCCCGCTCTGCTCCCGTCCGTTCCGAGGCCGCCAACCCCCTTGCAAGCATCTATTAGATGTATTGAAGGGTTCCGAGGGCTTGGGCGGTGCGGGGAAGGGGCGGGGAGAGAGATGGGCGCTCTGGGAGAGGCGGGGGCAGGCCGGGGGTCGGGGCCGCGGACCCCGCCGCCGCGCAACATCGGCCCGCTCTGCTCCCGTCCGTTCCGAGGCCGCCAACCCCCTTGCAAGCATCTATTAGATGTATTGAAGGGTTCCGAGGGCTTGGGCGGTGCGGGGAAGGGGCGGGGAGAGAGATGGGCGCTCTGGGAGAGGCGGGGGCAGGCCGGGGGTCGGGGCCGCGGACCCCGCCGCCGCGCAACATCGGCCCGCACTGCTCCCGTCCGTTCCGAGGCCGCCAACCCCCTTGCAAGCATCTATTAGATGTATTGAAGGGTTCCGAGGGCTTGGGCGGTGCGGGGAAGGGGCGGGGAGAGAGATGGGCGCTCTGGGAGAGGCGGGGGCAGGCCGGGGGTCGGGGCCGCGGACCCCGCCGCCGCGCAAAATCGGCCCGCTCTGCTCCCGTCCGTTCCGAGGCCGCCAACCCCCTTGCAAGCATCTATTAGATGTATTGAAGGGTTCCGAGGGCTTGGGCGGTGCGGGGAAGGGGCGGGGAGAGAGATGGGCGCTCTGGGAGAGGCGGGGGCAGGCCGGGGGTCGGGGCCGCGGACCCCGCCGCCGCGCAACATCGGCCCGCTCTGCTCCCGTCCGTTCCGAGGCCGCCAACCCCCTTGCAAGCATCTATTAGATGTATTGAAGGGTTCCGAGGGCTTGGGCGGTGCGGGGAAGGGGCGGGGAGAGAGATGGGCGCTCTGGGAGAGGCGGGGGCAGGCCGGGGGTCGGGGCCGCGGACCCCGCCGCCGCGCAAAATCTGCCCGCTCTGCTCCCGTCCGTTCCGAGGCCGCCAACCCCCTTGCAAGCATCTATTAGATGTATTGAAGGGTTCCGAGGGCTTGGGCGGTGCGGGGAAGGGGCGGGGAGAGAGATGGGCGCTCTGGGAGAGGCGGGGGCAGGCCGGGGGTCGGGGCCGCGGACCCCGCCGCCGCGCAACATCGGCCCGCTCTGCTCCCGTCCGTTCCGAGGCCGCCAACCCCCTTGCAAGCATCTATTAGATGTATTGAAGGGTTCCGAGGGCTTGGGCGGTGCGGGGAAGGGGCGGGGAGAGAGATGGGCGCTCTGGGAGAGGCGGGGGCAGGCCGGGGGTCGGGGCCGCGGACCCCGCCGCCGCGCAAAATCGGCCCGCTCTGCTCCCGTCCGTTCCGAGGCCGCCAACCCCCTTGCAAGCATCTATTAGATGTATTGAAGGGTTCCGAGGGCTTGGGCGGTGCGGGGAAGGGGCGGGGAGAGAGATGGGCGCTCTGGGAGAGGCGGGGGCAGGCCGGGGGTCGGGGCCGCGGACCCCGCCGCCGCGCAACATCGGCCCGCTCTGCTCCCGTCCGTTCCGAGGCCGCCAACCCCCTTGCAAGCATCTATTAGATGTATTGAAGGGTTCCGAGGGCTTGGGCGGTGCGGGGAAGGGGCGGGGAGAGAGATGGGCGCTCTGGGAGAGGCGGGGGCAGGCCGGGGGTCGGGGCCGCGGACCCCGCCGCCGCGCAAAATCGGCCCGCTCTGCTCCCGTCCGTTCCGAGGCCGCCAACCCCCTTGCAAGCATCTATTAGATGTATTGAAGGGTTCCGAGGGCTTGGGCGGTGCGGGGAAGGGGCGGGGAGAGAGATGGGCGCTCTGGGAGAGGCGGGGGCAGGCCGGGGGTCGGGGCCGCGGACCCCGCCGCCGCGCAAAATCGGCCCGCTCTGCTCCCGTCCGTTCCGAGGCCGCCAACCCCCTTGCAAGCATCTATTAGATGTATTGAAGGGTTCCGAGGGCTTGGGCGGTGCGGGGAAGGGGCGGGGAGAGAGATGGGCGCTCTGGGAGAGGCGGGGGCAGGCCGGGGGTCGGGGCCGCGGACCCCGCCGCCGCGCAACATCGGCCCGCTCTGCTCCCGTCCGTTCCGAGGCCGCCAACCCCCTTGCAAGCATCTATTAGATGTATTGAAGGGTTCCGAGGGCTTGGGCGGTGCGGGGAAGGGGCGGGGAGAGAGATGGGCGCTCTGGGAGAGGCGGGGGCAGGCCGGGGGTCGGGGCCGCGGACCCCGCCGCCGCGCAAAATCGGCCCGCTCTGCTCCCGTCCGTTCCGAGGCCGCCAACCCCCTTGCAAGCATCTATTAGATGTATTGAAGGGTTCCGAGGGCTTGGGCGGTGCGGGGAAGGGGCGGGGAGAGAGATGGGCGCTCTGGGAGAGGCGGGGGCAGGCCGGGGGTCGGGGCCGCGGACCCCGCCGCCGCGCAACATCGGCCCGCTCTGCTCCCGTCCGTTCCGAGGCCGCCAACCCCCTTGCAAGCATCTATTAGATGTATTGAAGGGTTCCGAGGGCTTGGGCGGTGCGGGGAAGGGGCGGGGAGAGAGATGGGCGCTCTGGGAGAGGCGGGGGCAGGCCGGGGGTCGGGGCCGCGGACCCCGCCGCCGCGCAAAATCGGCCCGCTCTGCTCCCGTCCGTTCCGAGGCCGCCAACCCCCTTGCAAGCATCTATTAGATGTATTGAAGGGTTCCGAGGGCTTGGGCGGTGCGGGGAAGGGGCGGGGAGAGAGATGGGCGCTCTGGGAGAGGCGGGGGCAGGCCGGGGGTCGGGGCCGCGGACCCCGCCGCCGCGCAACATCGGCCCGCTCTGCTCCCGTCCGTTCCGAGGCCGCCAACCCCCTTGCAAGCATCTATTAGATGTATTGAAGGGTTCCGAGGGCTTGGGCGGTGCGGGGAAGGGGCGGGGAGAGAGATGGGCGCTCTGGGAGAGGCGGGGGCAGGCCGGGGGTCGGGGCCGCGGACCCCGCCGCCGCGCAACATCGGCCCGCTCTGCTCCCGTCCGTTCCGAGGCCGCCAACCCCCTTGCAAGCATCTATTAGATGTATTGAAGGGTTCCGAGGGCTTGGGCGGTGCGGGGAAGGGGCGGGGAGAGAGATGGGCGCTCTGGGAGAGGCGGGGGCAGGCCGGGGGTCGGGGCCGCGGACCCCGCCGCCGCGCAAAATCGGCCCGCTCTGCTCCCGTCCGTTCCGAGGCCGCCAACCCCCTTGCAAGCATCTATTAGATGTATTGAAGGGTTCCGAGGGCTTGGGCGGTGCGGGGAAGGGGCGGGGAGAGAGATGGGCGCTCTGGGAGAGGCGGGGGCAGGCCGGGGGTCGGGGCCGCGGACCCCGCCGCCGCGCAAAATCGGCCCGCTCTGCTCCCGTCCGTTCCGAGGCCGCCAACCCCCTTGCAAGCATCTATTAGATGTATTGAAGGGTTCCGAGGGCTTGGGCGGTGCGGGGAAGGGGCGGGGAGAGAGATGGGCGCTCTGGGAGAGGCGGGGGCAGGCCGGGGGTCGGGGCCGCGGACCCCGCCGCCGCGCAAAATCGGCCCGCTCTGCTCCCGTCCGTTCCGAGGCCGCCAACCCCCTTGCAAGCATCTATTAGATGTATTGAAGGGTTCCGAGGGCTTGGGCGGTGCGGGGAAGGGGCGGGGAGAGAGATGGGCGCTCTGGGAGAGGCGGGGGCAGGCCGGGGGTCGGGGCCGCGGACCCCGCCGCCGCGCAACATCGGCCCGCTCTGCTCCCGTCCGTTCCGAGGCCGCCAACCCCCTTGCAAGCATCTATTAGATGTATTGAAGGGTTCCGAGGGCTTGGGCGGTGCGGGGAAGGGGCGGGGAGAGAGATGGGCGCTCTGGGAGAGGCGGGGGCAGGCCGGGGGTCGGGGCCGCGGACCCCGCCGCCGCGCAAAATCGGCCCGCTCTGCTCCCGTCCGTTCCGAGGCCGCCAACCCCCTTGCAAGCATCTATTAGATGTATTGAAGGGTTCCGAGGGCTTGGGCGGTGCGGGGAAGGGGCGGGGAGAGAGATGGGCGCTCTGGGAGAGGCGGGGGCAGGCCGGGGGTCGGGGCCGCGGACCCCGCCGCCGCGCAACATCGGCCCGCTCTGCTCCCGTCCGTTCCGAGGCCGCCAACCCCCTTGCAAGCATCTATTAGATGTATTGAAGGGTTCCGAGGGCTTGGGCGGTGCGGGGAAGGGGCGGGGAGAGAGATGGGCGCTCTGGGAGAGGCGGGGGCAGGCCGGGGGTCGGGGCCGCGGACCCCGCCGCCGCGCAAAATCGGCCCGCTCTGCTCCCGTCCGTTCCGAGGCCGCCAACCCCCTTGCAAGCATCTATTAGATGTATTGAAGGGTTCCGAGGGCTTGGGCGGTGCGGGGAAGGGGCGGGGAGAGAGATGGGCGCTCTGGGAGAGGCGGGGGCAGGCCGGGGGTCGGGGCCGCGGACCCCGCCGCCGCGCAACATCGGCCCGCTCTGCTCCCGTCCGTTCCGAGGCCGCCAACCCCCTTGCAAGCATCTATTAGATGTATTGAAGGGTTCCGAGGGCTTGGGCGGTGCGGGGAAGGGGCGGGGAGAGAGATGGGCGCTCTGGGAGAGGCGGGGGCAGGCCGGGGGTCGGGGCCGCGGACCCCGCCGCCGCGCAAACTCGGCCCGCTCTGCTCCCGTCCGTTCCGAGGCCGCCAACCCCCTTGCAAGCATCTATTAGATGTATTGAAGGGTTCCGAGGGCTTGGGCGGTGCGGGGAAGGGGCGGGGAGAGAGATGGGCGCTCTGGGAGAGGCGGGGGCAGGCCGGGGGTCGGGGCCGCGGACCCCGCCGCCGCGCAAAATCGGCCCGCTCTGCTCCCGTCCGTTCCGAGGCCGCCAACCCCCTTGCAAGCATCTATTAGATGTATTGAAGGGTTCCGAGGGCTTGGGCGGTGCGGGGAAGGGGCGGGGAGAGAGATGGGCGCTCTGGGAGAGGCGGGGGCAGGCCGGGGGTCGGGGCCGCGGACCCCGCCGCCGCGCAACATCGGCCCGCTCTGCTCCCGTCCGTTCCGAGGCCGCCAACCCCCTTGCAAGCATCTATTAGATGTATTGAAGGGTTCCGAGGGCTTGGGCGGTGCGGGGAAGGGGCGGGGAGAGAGATGGGCGCTCTGGGAGAGGCGGGGGCAGGCCGGGGGTCGGGGCCGCGGACCCCGCCGCCGCGCAAAATCGGCCCGCTCTGCTCCCGTCCGTTCCGAGGCCGCCAACCCCCTTGCAAGCATCTATTAGATGTATTGAAGGGTTCCGAGGGCTTGGGCGGTGCGGGGAAGGGGCGGGGAGAGAGATGGGCGCTCTGGGAGAGGCGGGGGCAGGCCGGGGGTCGGGGCCGCGGACCCCGCCGCCGCGCAACATCGGCCCGCTCTGCTCCCGTCCGTTCCGAGGCCGCCAACCCCCTTGCAAGCATCTATTAGATGTATTGAAGGGTTCCGAGGGCTTGGGCGGTGCGGGGAAGGGGCGGGGAGAGAGATGGGCGCTCTGGGAGAGGCGGGGGCAGGCCGGGGGTCGGGGCCGCGGACCCCGCCGCCGCGCAAAATCGGCCCGCTCTGCTCCCGTCCGTTCCGAGGCCGCCAACCCCCTTGCAAGCATCTATTAGATGTATTGAAGGGTTCCGAGGGCTTGGGCGGTGCGGGGAAGGGGCGGGGAGAGAGATGGGCGCTCTGGGAGAGGCGGGGGCAGGCCGGGGGTCGGGGCCGCGGACCCCGCCGCCGCGCAACATCGGCCCGCTCTGCTCCCGTCCGTTCCGAGGCCGCCAACCCCCTTGCAAGCATCTATTAGATGTATTGAAGGGTTCCGAGGGCTTGGGCGGTGCGGGGAAGGGGCGGGGAGAGAGATGGGCGCTCTGGGAGAGGCGGGGGCAGGCCGGGGGTCGGGGCCGCGGACCCCGCCGCCGCGCAAAATCGGCCCGCTCTGCTCCCGTCCGTTCCGAGGCCGCCAACCCCCTTGCAAGCATCTATTAGATGTATTGAAGGGTTCCGAGGGCTTGGGCGGTGCGGGGAAGGGGCGGGGAGAGAGATGGGCGCTCTGGGAGAGGCGGGGGCAGGCCGGGGGTCGGGGCCGCGGACCCCGCCGCCGCGCAAACTCGGCCCGCTCTGCTCCCGTCCGTTCCGAGGCCGCCAACCCCCTTGCAAGCATCTATTAGATGTATTGAAGGGTTCCGAGGGCTTGGGCGGTGCGGGGAAGGGGCGGGGAGAGAGATGGGCGCTCTGGGAGAGGCGGGGGCAGGCCGGGGGTCGGGGCCGCGGACCCCGCCGCCGCGCAACATCGGCCCGCTCTGCTCCCGTCCGTTCCGAGGCCGCCAACCCCCTTGCAAGCATCTATTAGATGTATTGAAGGGTTCCGAGGGCTTGGGCGGTGCGGGGAAGGGGCGGGGAGAGAGATGGGCGCTCTGGGAGAGGCGGGGGCAGGCCGGGGGTCGGGGCCGCGGACCCCGCCGCCGCGCAAAATCGGCCCGCTCTGCTCCCGTCCGTTCCGAGGCCGCCAACCCCCTTGCAAGCATCTATTAGATGTATTGAAGGGTTCCGAGGGCTTGGGCGGTGCGGGGAAGGGGCGGGGAGAGAGATGGGCGCTCTGGGAGAGGCGGGGGCAGGCCGGGGGTCGGGGCCGCGGACCCCGCCGCCGCGCAACATCGGCCCGCTCTGCTCCCGTCCGTTCCGAGGCCGCCAACCCCCTTGCAAGCATCTATTAGATGTATTGAAGGGTTCCGAGGGCTTGGGCGGTGCGGGGAAGGGGCGGGGAGAGAGATGGGCGCTCTGGGAGAGGCGGGGGCAGGCCGGGGGTCGGGGCCGCGGACCCCGCCGCCGCGCAACATCGGCCCGCTCTGCTCCCGTCCGTTCCGAGGCCGCCAACCCCCTTGCAAGCATCTATTAGATGTATTGAAGGGTTCCGAGGGCTTGGGCGGTGCGGGGAAGGGGCGGGGAGAGAGATGGGCGCTCTGGGAGAGGCGGGGGCAGGCCGGGGGTCGGGGCCGCGGACCCCGCCGCCGCGCAACATCGGCCCGCTCTGCTCCCGTCCGTTCCGAGGCCGCCAACCCCCTTGCAAGCATCTATTAGATGTATTGAAGGGTTCCGAGGGCTTGGGCGGTGCGGGGAAGGGGCGGGGAGAGAGATGGGCGCTCTGGGAGAGGCGGGGGCAGGCCGGGGGTCGGGGCCGCGGACCCCGCCGCCGCGCAAAATCGGCCCGCTCTGCTCCCGTCCGTTCCGAGGCCGCCAACCCCCTTGCAAGCATCTATTAGATGTATTGAAGGGTTCCGAGGGCTTGGGCGGTGCGGGGAAGGGGCGGGGAGAGAGATGGGCGCTCTGGGAGAGGCGGGGGGCAGGCCGGGGGTCGGGGCCGCGGACCCCGCCGCCGCGCAAAATCGGCCCGCTCTGCTCCCGTCCGTTCCGAGGCCGCCAACCCCCTTGCAAGCATCTATTAGATGTATTGAAGGGTTCCGAGGGCTTGGGCGGTGCGGGGAAGGGGCGGGGAGAGAGATGGGCGCTCTGGGAGAGGCGGGGGCAGGCCGGGGGTCGGGGCCGCGGACCCCGCCGCCGCGCAACATCGGCCCGCTCTGCTCCCGTCCGTTCCGAGGCCGCCAACCCCCTTGCAAGCATCTATTAGATGTATTGAAGGGTTCCGAGGGCTTGGGCGGTGCGGGGAAGGGGCGGGGAGAGAGATGGGCGCTCTGGGAGAGGCGGGGGCAGGCCGGGGGTCGGGGCCGCGGACCCCGCCGCCGCGCAAAATCGGCCCGCTCTGCTCCCGTCCGTTCCGAGGCCGCCAACCCCCTTGCAAGCATCTATTAGATGTATTGAAGGGTTCCGAGGGCTTGGGCGGTGCGGGGAAGGGGCGGGGAGAGAGATGGGCGCTCTGGGAGAGGCGGGGGCAGGCCGGGGGTCGGGGCCGCGGACCCCGCCGCCGCGCAAACCGGCCCGCTCTGCTCCCGTCCGTTCCGAGGCCGCCAACCCCCTTGCAAGCATCTATTAGATGTATTGAAGGGTTCCGAGGGCTTGGGCGGTGCGGGGAAGGGGCGGGGAGAGAGATGGGCGCTCTGGGAGAGGCGGGGGCAGGCCGGGGGTCGGGGCCGCGGACCCCGCCGCCGCGCAAAATCGGCCCGCTCTGCTCCCGTCCGTTCCGAGGCCGCCAACCCCCTTGCAAGCATCTATTAGATGTATTGAAGGGTTCCGAGGGCTTGGGCGGTGCGGGGAAGGGGCGGGGAGAGAGATGGGCGCTCTGGGAGAGGCGGGGGCAGGCCGGGGGTCGGGGCCGCGGACCCCGCCGCCGCGCAAAATCGGCCCGCTCTGCTCCCGTCCGTTCCGAGGCCGCCAACCCCCTTGCAAGCATCTATTAGATGTATTGAAGGGTTCCGAGGGCTTGGGCGGTGCGGGGAAGGGGCGGGGAGAGAGATGGGCGCTCTGGGAGAGGCGGGGGCAGGCCGGGGGTCGGGGCCGCGGACCCCGCCGCCGCGCAAAATCGGCCCGCTCTGCTCCCGTCCGTTCCGAGGCCGCCAACCCCCTTGCAAGCATCTATTAGATGTATTGAAGGGTTCCGAGGGCTTGGGCGGTGCGGGGAAGGGGCGGGGAGAGAGATGGGCGCTCTGGGAGAGGCGGGGGCAGGCCGGGGGTCGGGGCCGCGGACCCCGCCGCCGCGCAACATCGGCCCGCTCTGCTCCCGTCCGTTCCGAGGCCGCCAACCCCCTTGCAAGCATCTATTAGATGTATTGAAGGGTTCCGAGGGCTTGGGCGGTGCGGGGAAGGGGCGGGGAGAGAGATGGGCGCTCTGGGAGAGGCGGGGGCAGGCCGGGGGTCGGGGCCGCGGACCCCGCCGCCGCGCAACATCGGCCCGCTCTGCTCCCGTCCGTTCCGAGGCCGCCAACCCCCTTGCAAGCATCTATTAGATGTATTGAAGGGTTCCGAGGGCTTGGGCGGTGCGGGGAAGGGGCGGGGAGAGAGATGGGCGCTCTGGGAGAGGCGGGGGCAGGCCGGGGGTCGGGGCCGCGGACCCCGCCGCCGCGCAAAATCGGCCCGCTCTGCTCCCGTCCGTTCCGAGGCCGCCAACCCCCTTGCAAGCATCTATTAGATGTATTGAAGGGTTCCGAGGGCTTGGGCGGTGCGGGGAAGGGGCGGGGAGAGAGATGGGCGCTCTGGGAGAGGCGGGGGCAGGCCGGGGGTCGGGGCCGCGGACCCCGCCGCCGCGCAAAACCGGCCCGCTCTGCTCCCGTCCGTTCCGAGGCCGCCAACCCCCTTGCAAGCATCTATTAGATGTATTGAAGGGTTCCGAGGGCTTGGGCGGTGCGGGGAAGGGGCGGGGAGAGAGATGGGCGCTCTGGGAGAGGCGGGGGCAGGCCGGGGGTCGGGGCCGCGGACCCCGCCGCCGCGCAAAACCGGCCCGCTCTGCTCCCGTCCGTTCCGAGGCCGCCAACCCCCTTGCAAGCATCTATTCGATGTATTGAAGGGTTCCGAGGGCTTTGGGCGGTGCGGGGGAAGGGGCGGGGAGAGAGATGGGCCGCTATGGGAGAGGCCGGGGGCGGCCGGGGGTCCGGGGCCCGGTCGGACACCCGCCGCCGCGCAACATCAGGCCACGCTCTGCTCCCGTCCGTTCCCGAGGGCCGCAACCCCCTTGCACGCATCTATTAGATGTATTGAAGGGTCCGAGGGCTTGGGCGGTGCGGGGAAGGGGCGGGGAGAGAGCTGGGCGCTCTGGAGAGCGGGGGGCAGGCCGGGGGTCGGGGGGCCGCGGACCCCGCCGCGCGCAAACATCGGCCCGCTCTGCTACCGTCCGTTCCCGAGGGGCCGCAACCCCCTTGCAAGCATCTATTAGATGTATTGAGGGTTTCCGAGGGCTTGGGGGTTGCGGGGAAAGGGGCGGGGAGAGAGATGGGCGCTCTGGGAGAGGCATGGGGCAGGCCGGGGGTCCGGAGGGCCGCGGGACCCCGCCGCCGGCAAATCGGCCCGCTCTGCTCCCGTCCGTTCCGAGGCCGCCAACCCCTTGCAAGCATCCATTAGATGTATTGAAGGGTTCCGAGGGCTTGGGCGGTGCGGGGAAGGGGCGGGGAGAGAGATGGGCGCCTCTGGGAGAGGCGGGGGCAGGCCGGGGGTCGGGGCCGCGGACCCCGCCGCCGCGCAAAATCGGCCGCTCTGCTCCCGTCCGTTCCGAGGCCGCCAACCCCCTTGCAAGCATCTATTAGATGTATGAAGGGTTCCGAGGGCTTGGGCGGTGCGGGGAAAGGGCGGGGAGAGACACTAGACAACACTAGACAACCACCCCCAACACTTGCTGCTTCACGTCCATCGTGCGAACATGTCGGCAGTCAAGCTGTCACGCCGGCCCCTGAGATCGTCATTATTTGCCACTAGGCGCTTCCTGTACCACTGTAGGGTTTGCGCGGAGGGCTGGGGAGGCCTCCGCTCAGTACCATCGGTCAACGAGTCGCGGACCTCTGGCGCTAGCGGCCAGGAGTGGACGCAGCAGCTTTCAACACGGCACAGAAGCCGATTAGCACGAGTATTGGGCGCGAGGGACGGGGCTGCGGGTTGCCGGCAGCACTTGCCGGTCGCTCTGCCACAGCCAGCGAGTTTGCGGGAGCCTGCGCCTCTTGGTCATAGAGAAGAGTGCCTTCTAGACGGGGGCGCTTCAGCTTAGGAAGGCCGCTCGAAGGCCGCGGGCGCATTTCTAGCATCTTTCTCACCCATCAGCAAAGGCAGCCGCAGCAGCACGCCCAGAGCTTGGCTGCTGCATCACCAGAGGGGCCGTGAGGTTAATGGGCCGTGGTGCAGGGTGCTGTGCGGATGACTCAGGTGATGGGTGCCACCGTGTCGGTGGGGGGGGGCGGCCCCAGGCCAGGCCTCCGCCGCACCCACCGACAGCTTGCCCCGCACGGCGCCCAGCCATGGCCGGGCCGGGCCTGGTAGCATCCCGGGCGACAGGGGCAGAGGGTCAGCAGCTCCAGGGCCGTCTGTCGGCCGTTGGGGTGGGGGCAGTGGGGCGGCGGCCGGCCCCCGGGGCCCCTTTGCCCCCACTTGGGCAACTGCAGCTGGGCTGAGGCCGGGGCAGGAGCAGCAGGTCGGGAGCGGGGTCCTCTGTGCCGCTGTTTAACACCCCCAGCTTTCAATCGGGTGTTCTCGCCCTGCCTGGGCAGCCGGGGCACAGCCCCTCACGCAGGAGTGGCACGGGCCCCACCTGCAGCGGGAGGCGGTTGCTCCGCCGGGAGGCGGTTCGGCCGAGGGTTTGCCCCCGGGGTGGCGGGCGATCCACACGCCCTCCGTGACCTGTTTGCGGATCTTGTGCGGCGGCACTAACGCGGCTGGTCCCGAGGCTATGCAGGGGTACCAGGCGGCACTACCTGCCGCCATACACAGGACCGGGCGCGCGGGGGCTGCTGGCATTCCGGCCCACCTTACACGCCGCTTCCAAGGCAGCTGCGGTGCAGCAGCTGGTGCGGGCGTCGCCCGTACGAGTGGAGGTGCCGGGTCCAGATGGAGTGGCGGTGCCAGTCAGGGTGCGCATCGCCGCCGTGTGCCCACAGGTTCACCCCTTTGCGGCCGGGTGACCGTGATCAATCCCCCCCTTGGCAGCGCCGTCACGGGTTTCTTCGCTGCCTGCTCATGTCGGCGGGCTACCGGGTGACTAACGACCCGCAGGACCCGGCAGGGGCGTTCGTTGCTGGGAACGGTTGGGGGACGACTTTGGGCGGGGTGGGGTCCTACGGGGGGCGCTGGCTAGCCATCTTTTGGCGGGGGGGCGGGGCCCGGCCCACGACCCGCACCTCTCCCGCCTGCGCGGGCTCCGCGTCCCGGGTGTGGGGCCTGTGGGTCTCGACATGCAGGTCTCCGTGGCACCACCATCCCACGCCTTCTCGGTGGACCCCGGCACGGAGCAGGCTGCAGCCATGGATGGACACACGCCCGCCGCCGGCAGCTCGGAGGCGGGAGCTCGGAGGCGGGCGAGCGCCACTCGGCACCGGCCGCAGGGCCGGCGACGGCAACACCGGACAGCAGCCTCCGCTGGCCCCCACCAGCCTGCCCCGCGGCGGCAGCCGCCACCCCGTCACAGGGTGCGCGCGTGCCGCCTGACACAGCGCCAGGGCCTGCTGCTGGCGCCCTGGCGCCAGACCCCCCTGCCCACCCCCACGAGGCAGCGGCTCCGCTGCACGCCGCCGCGGTGGCAGCCCCGCACGTGGCGCCCACAGTGGGCGTTGCACCAGCCGCGGCAGGGGCGGCAGCAGCATCCCCCGCCGGCTCTCCACGCCCGGAGGCGCCGCCGGCCACCCTGTGGGCCCGCAGCCGGCCGGCGCTGCTCCTCCCTCGGTGCAGCGTCACCGGCGCCCAGTGTACCGCAATCTGGCGCGCCCACACGGACTGCAGCACCGCCGCCCGCCCTCGATGCTCGTGCTGCGGCGGGCGCTCAGCGCCTGCAGGCATCCATTCCAGTCGCCAACCGCTTCTCCCTACTTGTGGACTCGCCGGAGGAACTGGCGCCCGCTTCCGCGGCGGCGCACACAGTGGGTGGGAGCGTGGGGACGGGCACAGGCCAGGGAGCAGGCCCGGGGGTGGGGGAGTGCGGCTTGCGCTGAGTCCGGAGAGGGGGTGCCGGGGCGGGGCGAGCGGAAGAGGGGGCCGGGGCGGGGGCCCCAGGTGGGGGGACTGGGGAGGTTGTGGGGGCAGGGCAGGGGTTCGGTGGGGCGACACCGGCTGGGGGTGGCGGGCATGCCGCCCCGCCGCAACCAGCGCCAGGCGCCCCCGCCGGCCTCGCCAGGTCTCTGGGGCCGCCTGCCCGGGCGCTTCCCGCCCTAGCAACCCGGGGGCATGGCCCCTGCGGGGCGGAGGGCCCCAGCCGGGGGCGGCGTGGCCCCTGACCACGGGACGGAGCCGCCCGGGCCTGCTCCGCCTGCCCCTCCCGCCAGCACGCCTCCCCGCAGGACATGCCAACCGCCGTCCGACCAACCTCGATGGTGACGACGAGGCGTACGGCCTGGCCCTCCTCGAACACGAGGGCCACCAGATTCTTTCGGAGCTGGCCTCGCCGCCGCGGCGGCAGCCATCCTCCCAGGCTGGCTCCGTGGAAGCCCGCCTGGAGCGGCTCCTGCTCAGCCTGGAGCCGGCGCTTCGCATCTGTGGCGTGCCCAGTGGGGGCGTGCTGCGGTGCTGACACGGCTGCCCCGGGAGGACATGCAGTGGATCCGCGCCTTCGTGCTCAGCAGCAGCCGGCGGCCGGAGGCGCACGAGGTGGTGCTGGCGGCGCTCCGTGACGTGGCCGAGGCCCTTCAGGACAGCCTTGACGCCTGGGCGGCCCCCACGCTCACGGCGGCCCTCCTGGCGGTGGGGTAGGCAGCGGGCGTGCGCCGCCGCCGCCACCGCCGCCGCCGCCGCCCGCCACACCTCAGCCCCAGCCTGGCGTTCCAGCTGCAGCCCCGGCGCCCCCGCGCCGCCGCCGCAGCCCGCGGCGTGACGTCAGCATGCACAGCACCGACTCGGACGGTAGCCAGAGCTCCCACAGCTGCGTCGGCAGCGCACCCGCTCTCCCGCCACACAACCCAGCGCCCCGGTGGCGCCCTCTTCCTCTGGCCGCCGCCGCCGCCACGTAGGGGCGCCGGGCGGGCCAGCCGCAATGAGGGCGCCACGTACGGCCGCGAGCATCACGCTCGTGACCCTTAATGTCAACGGGCTAGGCTCGCGGCCCAAGGCGCAGCGGCTGCACGCATGCCTGCAGCACCAGCACCCGACAGCGGTTTTCCTGCAGGAAACCAAGCAACAGAGCACAGCGGCGCTTCAGCAACTGTTGCAGCACAGCCAGGGGCCCGGGCTCCCTGGCACGACTCGGTAGTGGCCAGCGCTGCCCGGTCCACACACTCTACCGGCGTTGCCATTGCGGGCGCGCCCACCGCCGGGCTGCCAGGCTGCTGGGCATGGCGCCGACGAGCAGGGGCGGGTGGTTTGGTGGGACTGGGACGCGGGCGGCCTCCGGCTCCGCTTGGTGTCTGTGTACGCGCCAGCTGACGGCGGCGACGCCCAGCGTTCTTCCAGCAGCTGGAGCAGTGTTTCAGCACGGATCGACAGCTGGTGGTGGGCGGCGACTGGAACTGTGTGGTGGAGCCACGGGCGAAGCCACCCGCTGCACCGCCCGCGCAGCCCGGCGTTTTGAGCTTGCGGCACTGCTTGGCGGCATATACCTGGTCGACCCCTGGCCCCGCCACCAGCCCACGACCAGGCTATATACTCACCCTGCCACGCCTAAGCCAGCCTCGTACGCTCGCCTTGACGGCGGTGGTATGTTTCTGCACCGCTGCTGCAGCATGTTAGCCTTGTTAGCGGGTTTTTTGGGGCCTGCCGACCACCACGGGGTGCTGCTTCGCCTGCTGCTGCCGGGGCTGCCGCAACCATGCCGCAGCCACCCCCGGTTCCCCACGTACCTGCTGTTCCACCCACGGCTGCTGGGGCAGCTGCAAGGCCGCCTCGATGCTTTCCCTCGCAGACCTGCCGCAGGGGGATGCTCGTCACAGGTGGGAGTGCGCCAAGTCCCATGCTGATGGAGGCAGGGGCGACATCCACCTGCAGCACCAGCGCGCCCAACGCCGCGCCTACCTGGCTGCGTGGCGGCGGCATCCCGTGCCGCCCGCAAGGCGGAGGCGCCAGGCGCTCCCTTGCACCTCCGCCGGCGGCCGCAGCCGCAGCAGCCGCCGTGGCGGCGGTGCAGAACTCTGCCTTTGCCGGTAGCCTGGAGGCACGTGCTGCCCGATGGAGGAGCACGGCGAGCAGGGCACGCGCTGGTTTCACCAGCTGGGCGCGGAGGCTGGGGAGCGGCAGCCAATCACAGCACTGAGGGTGCCGGGGCAGCCAGAGCCCGTGTCTCTGGCAGGGCCGGGGGCCGCAGAGGCAATCTCTGCCGCCGCCCACGCTACCTACAGCAGCGATGCACGGCAGGCAGGCCTTTTCTGCCGGGCGTCGTCTGCCCTGACGCCCAGCGCCAGCTGCTGGCCGCCGTCGAGCAGCGGGTGCCAGACGAACTACGGGAAGCGGCGGGAGGGGGAGGGAGTGACTGGCGGGGCAGGAACTGCGAGCGGCGCTGGCCGCCTCCGCCAACGGCAAGGCGCCCGGGCTGATGGGCTCCGTATGAGGTATACAAGGTTGCGTGGGTCGGTGGGGCCTCTGCTAGTGGCCCCGCGGTGGGTGGGTGAGGGTGGTTTCGGGCAGGGGAGGGGAGCGGAGGCCGACGGGGTCGGGCCATGGCGGGCTGCCTGCCCCCCAGCTGGCGGGGTGGGCATCATCATCCTCATCTACAAGGGGAAAGGGGCTATTACGGTTCTGACCTCTTACCGCCCCATCACCCTGCTTAACACTGACCTCAAGCTTGTCAGCAGGGCGGTCAGCAACCGCCTGCAGCCCGGCCTCGATGCCTGCATAGACCCCCTGCAGACGCCTTCGTTGACGGCCGCTGGATCGGCG